>JAXQQM020066513.1:0-652009 GCA_034641835.2 Pinus albicaulis | reverse complement strand
GCCTGTGGGCTTCAAGCCAAAGTAATGTAAAGCAAGGAGAAAGGTAAGAATGGTGAATAATATTATTTTACTCTCATCACTTTTCATATCCAGTAAGAACCTCTACAAGGAGGTTGAACAAGAAGAAGAGAGAAGGATCAGTGAAACTCCTAGAAAGTTTCAAGAGCAGAAAGATCTTCTGATCAGATATACAAGATCTATACATGAGGAAAATTCTGAATCCTCATCTCATGGATATGTGCACTCAGCCATATCACCAAAGCCTCAGCGTTCTGTCTGTGATTTCTTCATGAAGAGGAAGAAAGGAGGAGTACCCGAGAAGGAGACTCTTAAAGAGTATTTGCAGGAGTATGAAGATCAATCCAAGGAGTTCAAAGATAACTTGAACTTCCAAGGGTTTTGCAAGATCAAGGAGAGCAAAGGCACAAAGAAGGAGCAACATGGTAAGGGTAGATTCTATCTATCTATCTTTGATGGATCACCTAAATGTCCAGTTAGGGTTTGGGTGGAGGAGGTAGACAACTTTGTGCAACAACATCAAGTCTCAGAGGTTGAAGCCATCAAAGCAACAGCGCTGCATTTTGAAGGTAAAGCATATGCTTGGTGGTTGTTTGAGTATTTTTCCTTGGAGAATGCCAATATACCTACTTATGCAAGGTTTATTGCAATATTGATAGAAAGGTTTGATGAAGCTCCATGTGTAACATCTTCTATTGACACTATCAAACCACATCAGATAAATCTTTTGCATGAGTTGGAAGGGTCTATGAATCCAACTCCATTTCTGAAAACCATGGGAGAAGGTTTAAGTTTGTTTGATGCATTTCCAGGGGCAAGATCTCCATTGGATGAAGGGTCCTCTTCTCAAGAGGAAAGCATGGAGGTTTCTCCTTCAATAGATGACCAAGATCTAAGGCCTCTTGTTGATGATGAGACAATTTCAGTTATTGAAGAGGAGGAGAAGACAGGAGATGATAACGCAATCACAACAAAGGCACCTCAAGCAATTCATGGAGAGGAGGATGGAGCACTTGCTCCAAGGGAAGAAGCTCTTGCACACTTGCAAGGAGTTCCACAAGATCTCACACATAAGGCTCTTGACATAACACATGAGCAACATGTACCATCATTGTCAAATGATGAGATCTTGAAGATAGAAGGAGGAAAAGAGGAGGAAGGGCATCACAAGAAGAAGAGCATGGATCCTTCTCTGTTTCAAGGCTTGGGAGCACAAAGAAGGCAAGAGGGCCTATGCATTAAAGGTAGGGGCAAATCAGTCTACCTACATCCACTTTCTACCCTATGCCTTGACACCTCTTTGCAAGGACGTACTTTACCAAGAGCACCTCTTGATAAGAGGAAATCTAAAGTGTTCTCTCAACTATGGGCAGCATATGCATACTTGGCTAAGGAGGGAGCCTTGGGAGAATCAAGCACATCGCAGAGAATCTCTCATGAATTCAGAAGAGAGATGAGAAATTTCCTGAAAGGGGCATTGCTAACTCCCACTCAGATATCTGCTCTAAGAGAGGAGAAATCATAGATCTATGATGGCATGAGCATGAGGACACATGGCAACTCCATATCTTTGGGGCAGCCCATGATCTCTTCATTCACAAAGAATATTTCTAAAGATGGCAAGGGGATCCTAACCCTCTTGTAGATATGGGCCAAAATGAGGAAGTTTTGGAAGACAAGGGCTTTCCGAGAGGAAGTTGATTTCCATATGCTTCAATCTTGTCTTGAGCCAGATCAGCTGCAAATGGGGAAGCAAAAGGGAGATTATGATGCTCCAACATGTGATTTTGATATCAAGGATGTCGAAGATGGGAGCCATGAGAAGACAGGGGCTGCATTTCAAACCTCTACAACGCTGTCATTCTTGGAGAGCTTGGATCCTTATTGGGGTTCCCAACTCATGATGGAATACTCCAAGCGTTATCAATGATTTTCCTTGGTTGTAGGGGAGTTAAGGAAAGGGGTCCGAGGTAACCACAAACCAACCTTCAGATACAGAATCTAGCCAATCTGTATCCAGAGAGGACTCTCTCTATAAAATATAGCTTTGTTTTTAGAAGATATTAGGCTAGTTGTAAAGCCCAGGGGTTTTGATTTTTGTTTGGGTTGATGGAATTCTTTAGCTGAGATTAAGATCAAGTAGTTTCAGTCCATTGGGCTATGGATTCGAAGGATTGGCTGCACTGGCTTAAGTTTTTTCAACAGGAGATGGTTTATCAAGGCAAGATAATCAAACTAGAAACAATTATAGATCTAAAGTGAATGGAATGGAATTCAAAACGATGAAAGGCAATAAAGAAAGAAAATTATTGATTGATTATCAATAAAGAGCAGTTAAGTATTTTTTACTAAATAACCAAAGATGTATGAACTAGACAAACATGAGCAATTAAGAATTCGTTGTTTAAACCAGTTTAGAAGAAAACATTTAGAATAATAACGACTGAAATCATATTACACCTAAGTACTTTCTGATTTAATCCTTTTAGTTAAATATTAAGATAATGAAACACAGATGATATTGTAAACAAATATAAAACTTCAAAACATGGGATAGAGATGACTTATTGATCCTTCATTAGACACATGAATCCTGAGAAAAGTCTTCTGCCTCAATTCCTTGTCCAGTTTTGCCACGAAAAATTTCTCCAAAGCTCTTTATTCCAAAATATTCAATGTTACATTAAAGTATAAGAATCCACCCCAAAATACTTCCAAGAGTGAAGTATTTATACAAATTCTAAACTAAAATATCTTGAAAAAATATCAAGATTGGTTCACAAATCTCTCCAACTATTTTACATAAATAGAACTTAAGTAAAGGAAACTCAAACTAATGCATATATTTGGCACTATTTTTTATGGATAGGTGATGAAAAAGAGGAGAATTCGAATTTGATCCAACTCTTAGTTGATGATGAGGCATCCAAGTCACTAACTGCTTCCTTTCTTTGTGCATTCTGCTCCAACAATTCTGCAAACTTGGGGTCCAATGATATATTTTTATTTCTCAATCCGTAATAGATATGTAAAACGTGAAAGAGGTTATTGTGGATTAATATATTGGTGAGATAAACATCTTTCATTTTCCTAAAATTCCTCTCCAGATGTGCACAATAGGCTCTGTACAAATATGTGTAAAACAGAGTTTTACAGAGTCTGAAAAATAGCCTATAAAGATGTGCATGTATCTCTGATTCTGAAATCACTGTGCAAAACGTGAGATATGTGTTTGTAGATGGGTCTCTTAGTAACAAAAGCCTCCTTCATTTTTTTATTATGTACTTCTGATTTACCACAATCTTCTCTGCAAAATGATGACTTAACTGGTATTTTCTGCAAAAAGTGCTTTCCAACATTGTTTAATATTTCAAAAACCATAATAGTTGTTAGAACATTGAGAGAGGTTTTTGTAGATGGTCCTCTTAAGAACATAAACCTCCTTCAGTTTTGCAAAATTCATTTTGGATTGATCACAATAGTTTCTGCAAAACAATGACTTAAACATGAAATTTCTGCAAAAATGTTCCTTCTTGTTGTGTTTTTCATCTTTTCACTTTTTTGTTCTTTTGACTATTTCACTTTCACTTTGGATAAACTTCATTTTGGCTGGTGAAAGTGTTTTCATATTTTTTTAACCCTTAATATCTTCAGGTTTACTTTCACTGTTTACTGTTTACTTTTTACTTTTTACCGCTCTATTTTTATCTGTCTTCACTTTGTCATGAACTTGTATGTTTTGTTTTGTAACTGTCTTCCCTGTTGTTTATCTTCATGCTAGCTGATTTACTTGACTTGGTCTTCAATATGATACTCTTTAATCCTGATACTCTTTAACTGTTCTTTACTGTGTCCTTTTACCTTCAATGTGTAGTTTAGATTTTTACTGTCTGTTTCAACAGTAAATCGTTTAATATCCTGTTTCCTTTGCTTGTCTTTCAACTGTATGTTTTATCTTCCATCTCTGTTTGAATAGATTTGATAACATTCTTGGAGTAAACAAGTCTTATGACTAGTATTAAGACTGTTTATCCAAGGATGTGGTCTTCTGATCACCTGTAAAACAAAACAAATTGTTAAGAAAGCATTGGTTTGCAGGGGAGGTCGAAAAGGTTTCATTTGATGTTGAGAGGTATGTGGAGTGAATCTAGAATGATTTTTGGGAGGTAAACCATGCTCGAATTGGTTAACAGAGGCTTCAGGTGGCGCAGCTGGGTTACAAAGGGTTTTACTGCACAATCAGGTGAAAATGAGCAACACTAGGGTGTTTGTGTTTAAACGGGTAAACGGTTGATATTGGTGGGTAAGCTTTGAATGAACAGTGGATAGATGGCGCTAACTTGACGATGTGAAGTTTTGTCGTTAGTGGGAGGCGGTAAGCAGTACGCGATCACACCGCTTTTGGGGGAAAGGTGGTTTTGGGCGGAGTGCGAGCGATTCCATACAATGAACAACAGGTGGTGCGGCACTGTTCAGAAAACCGCTTGGCCATCGCGCGTTATCGTTCGGACGTGGATGGCTAGCGATATTGTTAATAACCGTTGATCTCAGATCAGTTGATCGAACGGCGGTCGGGACGTGGAAATGACTGAGATTTAATATGGCGGGTCCAATGCAATTAAACATGAATTAATTGTATCGGGGGTGATTTGATTGGTGGATAAGGTTATTAATTAATCATGAGGATTAATTAATCCCTTTTATAGGACGGGGGAATGCGTTTCACGATTTAATCAGAGATTTGATTAATTAATCATGTTTAACACATTTATATGATTATGTTTCAATCAACGGGGCGGGAAGTATATTAATTGGGAATTTTATTAAAATAATACGGGAAAAGGGGAAATGTACATAGGGATTTAAATAATAAGATTAGAAGTTAATATGAAAAAATGAATGAAGTGCTAAGTATAAACATTAGGTTAATGTTTTAACTTATGATTTTTATGAATAAGGTTTTTTATGAAATATTGCATAATTTTCCTAAGTAAAATGGGATTTTACTTAGGAAAAGATTTCTTAGAGGTGAATGAATGTCATGATGAATGATTTTAAGTACTTAGGATTTTCCAATTATTAGGCCGAGGGTCCGGTCCCTCCAAAAGTCAAGGAAATGCCTTGAGCCCCTTTAATTTTCAAATGCCTTAGTACTTAGGGGAAATTAGTGAAATTATTTAGGGAAAAATGAGAAGGGAAGTTAATAATATGACTTTGCTTCACTTGAAATTCTTCCAGTGTAGTGTCTGCCTTTGCACTTGTGATGAAAGTTAAGATTTAAGACTTCTATAATCATTATCCATCACATGTAATTCTGCAACATCATCTACCTACCCTACCTACTTTACCTTACCATTTTTTCTTCTTTATTAGGGTGCACTTAGACTGGCAAACCCTCATCACACTTTTTCTTTTACATTTGGAAATCTATCTGATTCTAACCTTATTACATCCAAGGGCTCAGATTAAACTGTTGAACTCCTTTTATTTACTCTACCTATCTACTTATCTGCCGAGATTAAACAGTTTGGTCAGATTTTATTCTCTATCTCTAAAACATAAAATTGAAAAATGAACTAGCCAAGCTTAAACTGTTTGACTATTCATAAATTGTGGCATAGAATATAAGTTGCACACAATTTTATTTATTACAAAAGAGCAAAAAAGAAGTGGCATTTAGACTTGCACACTTTCCTTGGCCTTTCTTTTGGTGGGGTTCATTTTCTTTTACTTTTTTTGGGCCATTTTTATTCTTTTTACCCTTTGATTTTTCTTTTAGGGTATACCCTCTTTACATTTTTTAAAGTTTTTTTCATTTTTTGACAATATGCAAACTCGCAACAAGAAAAGGTATGAACACATTACATAACTCATCAAGTAAATCATGAAATATGACACCTATCGGGCAGCAGAGCTCAATGACCGTCTATACTTTGGGGATGGCTTTTCTCAAAAGTCAAGAACACAGTCAGCTTGCCCCCAAAATGATTTTGGATGAACCATGAAATCTTATTTTACTTGTGCTTTATTATATGTATGACAAAGTACTTCGCTTTAGGCCTTCCTAAGCCAACTTCAGTGTTATGCACTCAAAACTTAAAACTTTGTTGCCCAGTTAGGAATTTTCTGCCTTGTTCCAATCCCAAACATGAATTTGTTGTGGTTGAAAATCTTGAATTGAATATAGTCATTTTTCTGCAACCTGAAATCTGATCTAAAACTAAAACAACACACAAAAATTTTCAAACCAACTTAATGAAAAACTAGCTGAAAATTGAAAACTAAAAAAAATGCTCAAAATTCTAAGCTTATTAGCACTCATTTACCTACTCTAATCTACTAAAAATCTTATTGAATCAGGTAATACAAAAATGCCAATGAAGCCAATCAAGTAGCTGTAAAAATAAATGGATAACTTGATTGTTTGTGATCAAAATTGGAAGTATGTTATGATCATGTGCCTTTATAATAAATGATATGATGTGTAAAGGCCACTTTTGATGTATTTGATCCTTATAGAGAAAACATGTTTGCAAATTTGAGGTAAAAATATTCTCCATATAATTTGCTATAGGATCATTAAAAGCATAATGTATGATTTGTGTTTCTAGGCCTTCAATGACTAGTTGCTCAGTTGTATTCTGAATATTAATCCTTGAAACTATTTCCTCAGTCTTGTGTTTGAAAGAATAATCATCCTCAATATGCAGGTCAAAATATAGTACAATTTCCTCTTGCTTTGGAGAAGGAAGATTTTCAAAGAATTCTTTAGGATTTCGGAAATTGTATGTCTGAATTTGAGAACGCAAAAGTTTTATTTCATTTTCATAATTTTCAGAAATTATCTTAAGAACACATATTTTCAGCTTAGGAGAATATTTTCTTGATTTCAAAAGAAGAAAGAAAGCTCTTAGAAAATCCTCATCAAGTTGAAGTTCTAATATCTCATCCCTCAAAATAGCTAGTGATTGTTCTGGGAAATTATCTTGAATTGGGAGAACATAATTATCATCATACTGATCATATTTAGGCAAATCTTCAGAAGAAGGAATGTCATCAATTATAAACAATGGATCAGCAGATTTTTCTTCCAACAATCCTAATATATCTTGATTAGATTGGTTGCATTCTATTTGAAAATCATTGTTTTGTTCAATAGGCATGATATCAAGCAATGGGCCTTTTTGGGAAGGTAGAATAACATGAGCATCAACTTGTTCTTCTGTCCCTTCATGGATAAAAACTTTTGTACATTCATCAACATTAGAAGAAGTAGAAACAATTTCTTCATTATGTAAATATTTTGAGGATGGTTGCATGTTTAGAAGCAAATTGATTTCTTCTTTGGTGAGGGGGGGTGGGAATCTCTGAATTCTTAGATTGAAATGACAATTGTTTTTTCTCTTATCGAAAATTTGATCATGAGGTTGAATATTTTCTTTAACTTCATTCAAAACATTAAATGAAACATCATTTGTTAATACAGAGGGGCTTTGTGGATCTTGATTTATCTCCTGATTTATTTCATCTTTGTTTAACTCCTCTTGATTATTATGAAATTTAACTTGAGAATGAAAGTTTTGGACTTCTTCTAATAAATCTTCAGGAAACCAATTTCCAAAATCTTCATCAATATTTTTAAGGTAATGTATAAGATCTTCAGCTTGATCACAACAATTTTCAGCTAATGATAAAGATGAAAAATCTTCTTTGTAATGCTCATAAAATACCTTATGAAAATCTTTTAGAGAAAACAAACTTGCAGGTTTGAGAGCTTCATACCATTCCCTTGCTTTTCCTTCTAAGGTTTCCATGAATATCTTCATGAGGCAATCCTCATGCCAATCACCCTTCAATCTTGATGAGTGTATATGAAATTTAATGAGATGTAGTAAAGGATCATCAATATTTTCATCTTGAAACATGGGCAGATTTTCACCCCAATTTACCTTCGGTAGTTTGTGTGGAAATCCAGGTATGTGATCTCTGCTCATAGGAGCATATCTTCGTTTTATTCTTGGATCATCTTGAAAATCAGCCATAATGAAAGGCCACGATATCTGTAAAACCAAGTTAGATCCTTATATAAAATACAATACATATTGAAAACCATTCTTAACGTGAAAGAACATAATGTCTTGGATTAAGATCCAAGTTGAAAGCCTGATCTTTCCATATTGTTCTTCCAGGTTCATTCCTCCTGTGGAGTCTTGATTGTGAAATGGATTTGGAGTCGCCAGGTGGATGATTTTAACCTTTGTGTGTCTGATCCCTGTCCACCATCATAGATCAGATCTAAACCTGTAAAACAATTCTGAAGAAAAATTTAGTTCTTCAGGAAACCAAATTTTGAGTATTTTATGATTATTTTGTTTTTTTATGAATTTTCAAAACAACTTCTATGATTTCTTTAAGAGGCTTTAGATATGAGATTTAAAATTTCTTAAAGACTTATTTGACAAGAGGAACTGATCAAGTATTTGAAACCAGATGTTCAATCCATAAACTAGACGAGAGATAAACTGAAGCAGCATTTATTTACTTTTGCAATTGCAAAGCAAGAACAATTTCAAAGGCTACCTGGCTAATCTTCAGGCTCCGTCTGTAGTTTATAAAATAAACAATAGTGACAAATAAATTATTCAGGTCCCCAGTGGAGTCGCCACTATGTTATCACTCAGATTTTCCTTGAAGTTGTTGGAAGAGGAAAGGGGTCCGAGGTAACCACAAACCAACCTTCAGGTACAGAATCTAGCCAATCTGTACCCAGAGAGGGCTCTCTCTATAAAATTTAGCTTTGTTTTTTAAGATATTAGGCTAGTTATAAAGTCCAGGGGTTTTGATTTTGTTTGGGTTGATGGAATTCTTTAGCTGAGATTAAGATCAAGTAGTTTCAGTCCATTGGGCTAATGGAGTCAAAGGATTGGCTGCACTGGCTTAAGTTTTTTAACAAAAGATGGTTTATCAGGGCAAGATAATCAAACAAGAAACAATTATAGATCTAAAGTGCATGGAATGGAATTCAAATGGATGAAAGGAAATAAAGAATCTTTCAACACATTCAAGAGAAGAGAAATAGATTGATTATCAATAAAGAGTAGTTAAGTATTCTTTACTAAATAACCAAAGATGTATGAACTAGACAAACAAGAGCAATTAAGAATTCGTTGTTTAAACTAGTTTAGAAGAAAACATTTAGAATAATAACGACTGAAATCAGATTACACCTAAGTACTTTCTGATTTAATATTTTTCGTTAAATATCAAGATAATGAAACACAAATGATATTGTAAACAAATATTAAACTTCAAAACATGAGATAGAAATGACTTATTGATCCTTCATTTGACGCATGAATCCTGAGAAAAGTCTTCTGCCTCAATTCCTTGTCCAGTTTTGCCACGAAAAATTTCTCCAAAGCTCTTTATTCCAAAATATTCAATGTTACATCAAATTATAAGAATCCACCCAAAATACTTCCAAGAGTGAAGTATTTATACAAATTCTAAACTAAAATATCTTGAAAAAATATCAAGATTAGTTCACAAATCTCTCCAACTATTTTACATAAATAGAACTTAAGTAAAGTACACTCAAACTAATGCATCTATTTGGCACTATTTTGTATGGATAGGTGATGACAAAGAGGAGAATTTGAATTTGATCCAACTCTTAGTTG
Organism: Pinus albicaulis; assembly: GCA_034641835.2. Lineage (NCBI taxonomy): Eukaryota > Viridiplantae > Streptophyta > Pinopsida > Pinales > Pinaceae > Pinus > Pinus albicaulis. The sequence continues at coordinate 642,311 of JAXQQM020066513.1, read as the reverse complement.
ATGATGAGGCATCCAAGTCACTAACTGCTTCCTTTCTTTGTGCATTTTGCTCCAACAATTCTGCAAACTTGGGGTCCAATGATATCTTTGTATTTCTCAATCCGTAATAGATATGTAAAAAGTGAAAGAGGTTATTGTGGATTAATATGTTGATGAGATAAACCTCTTTCAGTTTCCCAAAATTCCTCTCCAGCTGTGCATAATATTCTCTGTAAAAAATATGCGTAAAACAGAGTTTTGCGTAGTTTGAACAATACCAGAAGATGTGCATGTATTCTCTATTATAAAATCAATTGTGAAAAAGTAGAGATAGGTTTTTCAGAGATGGGTCTTCTCATAAACTGCTAGTTTCAGCCTTTTGCAGCCTTCCTTCTGATCAAACATGCTCTTACAAAGTGATCTTAAAGTGTCAAGGTCAAATTTTGTCATTTCAATGAGTCTTCAAGCAAAATTTGGTCACTAGGCATTAGGTCTAGGGTTTGTTTTCACTCTTTTCAATGTTGTCCAAATGTCGGTCCATGTCACCATTCAGCTGAGTGTACCATCATTCAGAGGGTTTTCATCATCATGTCAGGTTCCAAAGAGTCATTTTACACCTTGTTCATGCTTCAGTTGTGCCTAGGTAAGGTCCATTTCCCTCTCCTAGGGTTTTGGAGGTAATTTCTCTTGGATGGTCAAATCATTAGAAAAACTTGTATCCTGATGTTCATACACCTTCCCCTATCATTAATGTACCTTATTAAACACTTCCCATCACTGAGATCCCCCAAATTCATCATTTTTGCACAAACCCTAGTTTCTTGCCACAACTTGGCAATTTTCTAGGTTAGGCCTGTGTTTTTCCCTTTTGGACCCCTTCCCCTCACTCAATCTCTGAGATTCCACTTTCCCCTGCTTCCTAACATCCCTCCCTACTTCCAAAAATTTCCCCAAGAATTTAGAAGCCCCTTATCCCCTTCATTTCACTTCATTTCGACAAATCCCTTATTCCACACATCGAGATAAGTTTCACTCAAATGCTATTTCAGAGCAATAAAAGATGAATTTTGGAGAAATGAGAGAGGTTTTTGTACAAAACATGCCAAGGAAGAAAAAAATCTTTCACTTTTTACACAGGTGCAATGGTTTTGGACAAATGTCAAGAATATTGTTGCCTCAGGAGAATTGATGCACCTGCAGGAAGTAGTGTTGGGAGATTTGATCTTTGACAGGGTAAATGAACTCCAAATTAAAACATTCCACTTGCGTAGGAAATTAGACTCCAAGAACTTTCCAACGAGCTATCATATTCCCAATGTGGACACCAGGAACGCCTCCAAAAGCCTCCTGCAAAATGCACTATGTAGCGCGCGGCGCATTGAGCCATCAAGCTAGAAATTCACCCAAACTCTTCAAATTTTCAAAATCAAATCCTTGTGTGATATTTTCAAAGCTATATAAACCATTTGAAACAAGTTATATTCACAATTATTCAAAGCAAAGATCGAATTGAAGTTTTGGAGGGCAAAAAACTTGTTTTGAAGCCGTGGAAGTGAGTTTGCAGCGCGCGCGACGCATACAGAGCGCGTGGCACATTGGGCATGCACGTGGCGCATAGAGCCCTAACGCCAGCAAAAAACATTCCCTCACCCAAATTCACATCAAATTTGCCTCTTTTTCCTTCAAGTAAGTTATTCAAGCTTGCTTATTGATTCATGGATATGTTATGGTGTTTCAAATGAGGAAAGAACAAGTGTTTGATATGGTGAACTTTAAACCCTATATTCATTGCCAAATTCGCTCCATAGGGTTTTGAAAGAAGTGTAGGTGATATTGTTGGTGTTTGAACTATTTTTCCACTCTCATCGTGCTTTCATACTTGTCACAATATTACCACAGTCCCTATCCTATATTCATTATCCCATATCCCTAATACCATTTCATTCCCATGCTTTAAGTTCCCAAACCCTATTACTTACTCCTACATCTCTCTATCGACAAAGCCTAATGGTCATGACATGCAAGGATTGTTTCTTTGTCCTTGATTTCACTTGGCTCATATATATGTTCCCTTTTCATTTTCACTCTTCTTCCTAATAACTTTCTCACATCACTACACTCATTCCTATTCACTTGTAAAATCTCCAAATTCCATAATTCTCAAAAGAGTGAAGTGTGACTGTTCTTCTATTCAAACTCATTTGACAGTCCTTTTCCACTGTGGTATTTCTTATAGCACTTTGGTATATATGTGATCATTTGGGGGTTGAAACAAAACACACCAATTTCCCATTTTCTAATCAACCAAGCATATACTTGTTAAACAAATTTCAGCACCATGTCAGAAACGGATTCAGTATATGAGCAGGGGTATGATAGTGATTCCACAGTAGAGGTTAATGTGTCAAGGAGATCTCATAAAAGTGGCCGTTACATATCAGAGAGGCGCCAGATCCTTGTTTGCAGCATCACGACGAGTACTATCTCCACCCGGGGTGGAAGGGGTCTCGTTAAATTCATCAGCAGCGCGAGTACTATCTCCACATGGTGTGGAAGGGGTCTCACCTTCGTCATCAACACACGCTCATAGAGTTGCGGCAAATCCGGGAAGACCATGCATTGGCCCGGAAGAGACCAGGTGACATGACACCGGCTGATCGAGAGACCTGCCTCACGCATGTTAACATTCATCTGGAGAAGTTATTGGCGAAGGCCAATAGAGACAAAGATATGTTCCGTCACATGAAAAATCATTATTGGGCCCGTAATCACGTTTGCAAAGCTAAAATGAAGATCCTGAAGGCAAGGTTGAGCAAAGCACTAAAACGGCGAAAGAGGCCTGATCCACTTCGTATCTTGGCCGAGGCTTCATTGGCTGGGCATGAGGCATGATGAGGGATCTTCGCTCTGAATTTCAGAAAATTTGGAGAAGTTTTTGTCATTTTTGAAAATTTTGGTCTCAAAACAGGTTTTTCCGCCCAACGCGTAGTGCGTCACGACGCGCGCTTATGATTGGGGCACTCTCTGGAGGAAAAATTTGTATTTTTGGATTTTTCATGGTAATTTATGCATGCTCAGAAATGGCTGAAGCATTTCATCAATTTCTGGATGATCAAAAGGGCCAAAAACACCATAAAAATCACCTTTCTGCCACCTTTTGCACCAACAGGAAGTACTTTTGGGAGAATGAAGTTTTGGAGGGGAAAATGAGCTCCAAATTGAGAAATTCCACTTGGGTTGGATAACAGACATCTAGGGCTTTCCAACAAGCTATCATGAGCTTGATTTTGATTCTGGGAAGTGCTCCAAAAGCAAGTCCAAATGCGTGCGGCGCATAGAGTTTCAGCGCGCGACGCATAGAAAATTGGCTAATTTTTCATCTTCCAGCTCAGAATTTCGGCCAGTTGGACCAGTTTTGATTGTGGATGTAATTTTTGAGTTATCTTGATGTAATTTTGTGGTTGTAATGTAAATTTGACTCACTTTTACCTATTCTAGAAGATTCACTCACAAAAAAGTGAAAATCAAGTAAATGAATCAGTTTCCTTCCTTTTAGAGGCAAGTTGTTTGGCTGCCTAGATTTTAGCTCCTTGTTTAGAATTGGTTGAAACTTCTCCTAGAAGGAGGAATTCGACCCCTAGAGGCATGGGAAGGGGTTAGGATGGCCTATATGATGTAATTTCTAAGACACTATCAGGGTTGGACTCTTGGGAAAAATTTGGCACACTATTGTACATATTTTCCACATTTTGGCTAAGGAAAGATCAGAGGTTTTGCAGCACCTGTTGGGATTATTGTGGTTTTTAGTTTTGATGGTGTGTTCTCTCAGTTATTTGTAATTTCTTTAATGTTTAATGTATGCCATCCCCTTCTTTTGCTTCTGAAACTAAATGAATGAGTAAATAAGGTTGAATCCATTGATTCCAGTGCTCTGCCTTTAAATTTGTTTAGTTTTATATGTTTTCGCCAGTTTGGAGAGGATCCTTGTTCTCCCTTGCCCTCTTCAGCTCCTTTTCATTCTGATCCATCCATACACATAATCAAAAGCATCAAGACTACTGCCTACCTTGCCCCAACTCGAATTCTGCAAAGATCTGGCCTCATCCCCGAGCCCAAAATTGTTTTTCCCATTTTTCCAACAAAAACCCAAAAAATTTAAATCAAACCTTCCTATCCATTTACTAGCCTAAAAGCAATATCCATTATAAGTCATCTCAGCCCTTTGAAGACCTTTTGCTGAGTTAGACCCGGAGAGAGCCCTCTCCTGTCCTCGTAGGGCTAGCTACGAGGCTGAGCTTGGTTTGATGTTGCCTTGAGTTTTACCTTATTTTAGCCTAAGGTAGATTCGAGCGCTAACATAGTGGCGACCATACTGGGGAAGAAAATGGTTTTCTTATTAATGTCATTTTCTACAGACTTTGAGTCCAAGCTCTATGCTTGTGTAGCATTCGAACCGCTTCTTGCCTGCCAGGTGCTAGTAGATGTGCCGCTTCGCCGATCTCCGCTAGCTAATGTGCTCCTTGATTTTGTGAAATTCCTTAGCATGGCATCAGTTCCGATCTCGATGGCTGATGGTGGACAACGATCGCATAAGAAGGCCGAAATCATCACCCGTGTGACTCAACTTAAAGCAGAGACTCAATCGGAGGATCAATTTTCTCTGAGAAAATGGAAGGATCTTACACAAAGTTCAGGTATCTAAAGTGGAATGGTATTCAGGATCTAATCTGCTTTCTTGTAAACTATTTCTTTGCTGTTCTTGAAGCTGTCCTGAAAGTTTTTCAGAATTTGTTGTATGAGAAAGGTGATCAAAATCTTCACTCGACCTATTCAAAGAATGTAAATGCTGAGTTTCCCTTTGATCCTGGCCTCCTTACTTTTCCCACGTCTTATGATGACTCTCTTCAGAGTGATGAGCTTAAAGAAAACAAAATTGATCCCGCAGCTCTTGTACATACCCCTACACCTTGTAAAATTCCAAATCGGTACAAACCTGTTGTTTTACCTTCTGTTCTTCATGCTTTCCCTAAAAATTATGACCTATATCTACCGAGATTTGATGGTGAAAGCGACAATGTCAACGCTGAGCAACATGTGCAGAATGTTGAGACTTTTCTAGATTTTTTCGAAGTTGATGAAGAGGATGTTAGTATTAGGCTTTTTGCTCTTTCTTTGCAAGGTCAAGTAAAGAGTTGGTTCAAAGCCCTGCCTAATGCGAGCATCACAGATTTCCAGCAGTTTGTCAAAGTTTTCCTTGACAGGTGGATGATTGGACAGAACCCTTTCTTGATTTTAGACGAGTATGCCCAGCTGAAGAGACAGTCAGGAGAGACAGTACAACAGTTTTCTGCCAGATTTAATCAAGTATATTTTTCGATACCAGCTGATATAAGACCTTCTCCTAGATCTGCTCTCTTGCACTACCCGGGTGCCTTTGATCCGGAAATGGAGTTTCAGCTGAGAGAAAAGAATATTGCAACACTTCATGAGATGCAGAACAAGGCAGTGAATGTAGAGGCTCATTTGCTGATCTTGAGGGCAAGGTTGAAGAAAGAAGAAAAGAAGAATGTTTCAGAGCAGCTGACACTTTCAGAGGAAAATCTTGATCTTTTCGTAAACACAGTAGAAGAGATGGTGCGGAAAATGACTGCAAAAAATGAAAATGACATTCAAGAACAAGTTGCTGATCCAAAACATTTTGTTTCTGATCCCAGTTGTCATAGTGATTGTTTTATAGATCATTGTGAAGAAGAGAGAGTTGTTGATATGATGTGTATGTTTGATGATGTGTTGTATACTGATGATTTGCCTCAGTTTGATCAGTATGATGATGATTATGTTCTCCAAACAGAAGCTAATCTTGCAGACAAATCAGCAGCTAGTTTGTGCGAGGAGGAAGTTCACTTTTAGCAGCTCGAGTACAGTGATCAACCGATGCATATCAGCTATGACAATGATGAGGAAAGTGCAGCAAATTTTGAAGTAAGTGAAGGATATTTGCCTTTTTGTTTTGATTCATTTCAGTTCATCAGAGATAACTACCATGCAATCAGAAATCAAATGTCAACAAGTCTTGATCTGGACCATCTTGAGCGCAATGAAAACCTTGTTCAAGACTTCTCATATTCAGATTTTCAGCCCTCGAAAGCCATTGATTTTCAAGTTGCAGATGAGGACATGGAAGCTGGTACATATGATCAAATGATACAAGGTGACTCCGTACCATTCTGTTTTGAATCATTTCAGTTTTTGAGAGAAAAATTGCATAGTAAATCTTCAAATGAGCAGCCTATAAGAAATCAGCAATCTCTTAGTGTTAATGTTGAGGATGAGACAGATAACGAAATTCTTGAGCAGCCTGTAGCATCAGATTTGCAGCCACCAAATGAAATTGAAGGTCAGATTACAGATGAAGGTGTGGAAGATGAAATACATGATTTGATGATGCAGGAAAATTCTATACCCTTTTGTTTTGAAGCATTTCAGTTTATAAGGCAGAATCTTCGTAATATCTCTCAAGAAAAAGATGAACGACCAGTAGGATGTCAGACAGTTTCAATGGATACAACACAGCAGCCTTCTCAAGTTTTTAATGATCCTATTGCTCGTGTGTTGGATGATGTTTGCTGTAAAAGTTCTTCTCCATTAGCTAACCATGTGCCCGAAAAGAATGTTGATAATAATCTTGTTCAAAAGTCAATTTCATTGTGTTGTTCAACAGATTTTTCATATGAGGAGATTGATAAAGGAGACTTTTGTTCTGTCTGGAATCAACAACGGAGTTTGGTTTTTCATGAATTTCAGGATCCTTTTGATAGCTTGCTGCAAACACCAAAGAAACACAACACAGATGTGAGGAAAGTCTTGATATCCAGCTATGAAGATTACTTGGACCAGAGCAGTGAGGTGTTAATGGAAATGAATAGGTATGTTTATGAAGATCCTTTCGCGGTATTCTTGCAGTCATCCAGTCAATTCATGCTTTGCAAGTTTATCAACAGTCCACTTGGTTTAAAGTTTCCATGGGAGTTTCCTTTCAGTAGTTATTTCTCGTTGTTCATAAGCAAGCACTTGCGGAGAATTAAGATAGCAGCTAACATGCTTACATGGTTGCATTGGCTGTTCCATTTCACTTGATCGGGTGGTGAAAAGTACAATTAGAGTAGGTTTGATGAATAAGCTTTACTTTGAGCATCTTTTCCAGCTTGTCAGTTGTGTTTAAGTATCGAGTCAATTTTTAGTTGAGTGAGAGTCAGTTTGTGTCATCAAGTCATCAATTTTCAGTCATGCATTTCAGTTTGAGTTTTTGATTCCATTGCCCAATGGATAAGGCACTGGTCTGCTCTCCCAAAGATCTTCCGTTCTTGGCACCTCCAAGGAGCTAGCATCCCCATTGGATCCAATGTTAGTGTCAGCCTTTGCAGCCTTCCTCCAATGATCAAACATGCTCTTACAAAGTGATCTTAAAGTGTCAAGGTCAAATTTTGTCATTTCAATGAGTCTTCAAGCAAAATTTGGTCACTAGGCATTAGGTCTAGGGTTTGTTTTCACTCTTTTCAAAGTTGTCCAAATTTCGGTCCATGTCACCATTCAGCTGAGTGTACCATCATTCAGAGGGTTTTCATCATCATGTCAGGTTCCAAAGAGTCATTTTACACCTTGTTCATGCTTCAGTTGTGCCTAGGTAAGGTCCATTTCCCTCTCCTAGGGTTTTGGAGGTAATTTCTCTTGGATGGTCAAATCATTAGAAAAACTTGTATCCTGATGTTAATACACCTTCCCCTATCATTAATTTACCTTATTAAACACTTCCCATCACTGAGATCCCTCAAATTCCTCATTTTTGCACAAACCCTAGTTTCTTGCCACAACTTGGCAATTTTCTAGGCTAGGCCTGTGTTTTGCCCTTTTGGACCCCTTCCCCTCACTCAATCTCTAAGATTCCACTTTCTCATTCTTTCTAACATCCCTCCCTACTTCCCAAAATTTCCCCAAGAATTTAGAAGCCCCTTATCCCCTTCGTTTCGCTTCATTTCGACAAAATCCCTTGTTTCACACATCGGGATAAGTTTCACTCAAATGATGTTTTAGAGCAATAAAAGATGAATTTTGGAAAATTGAGAGAGGTTGTTGTACATAAAATGCCAAGGAAGAAAAACCTCCTGCACGTTTTACACAGGTGTAATGGTTTTGGAGAAATGTTAAGAATACCGTTGCCTCAGAAGAATTGATGCACCTGCAGGAAGTAGTGTTGGAATATTTGATTTTTGATATGGTAAATGAACTCGAAATTGACAAATTTTACTTGGGTTGGAAATTAGACTCCAATATCTTTCCAACGAGCTATCACACGCCCAATTTTGACATCGGGAAGGCCTCCACAATCCTCCTGCAAAATTCACTATGTAGCGCGCGGCGCATACAAAGAGCGCGCTACGCATTGAGCCATCAAGCTAGAAATTCACCCAAACTCTTCAAATTTTCAAAATCAAATCCTTGTGTGATATTTTCAAAGCTATATAAACCATTGGGAACAATTTATATTCACAAGTCTTCAAAGCAAAGATCGAATTGAAGTGTTGAAGGGCAAAAAACTTGTTTTGAAGCCGTGGAAGTGAGTTCACAGTGCGCGCGGCGCATACAAGTGGCGTGCGGCGCATAGGGAGCGCGCGGCGCACTGGGCATCACTGGCCAGTGTATTTTTGAATGCACATGATGCATACAGAGCGCGCGGCGCATTGGGCATGCCCGCGGCGCATAGAGCCCTAAGGCCAGCAAACAACATTCCCTCACCCAAATTCGCATCAAATTGCCTCTTTTGCCTTCAAGTAAGTTATTCAAGCTTGCTTATTGATTCATGGATATGTTATGGTGTTTCAAATGAGGAAAGAACAAGTGTTTGATATGGTGAACGTTAAACCCTATATTCATTGCCAAATTCGCTCCATAGGGTTTTGAAAGAAGTGTTGGTGATATTGTTGGTGTTTGAACTATTTGTCCACTCTCATCGTGCTTTCATACTTGTCACAATATTACCACAGTCCCTATCCTATATTCATTATCCCATATCCCTAATACCATTTCATTCCCATGCTTTTAGTTCCCAAACCCTATTACTTACTCCCACATCTCTCTATCGACAAAGCCTAATGGTCATGACATGCAAGGATTGTTTCTTTGTCCTTGATTTCACTTGGCTCATATATATGCTCCCTTTTCATTTTCACTCTTGTTCCTAATAACTTTCTCACATCACTACACTCATTCCTATTCACTTGTAAAATCTCCAAATTCCATAATTCCCAAAAGAGTGAAGTGTGACTGTTCTTCTATTCAAACTCATTTGACAGTACTTTTCCACTGTGGTATTTCTTATAGCACTTTGGTATATATGTGATAATTTGGGGGTTGAAAAAAAACAAACCAATTGCCCATTTTCTAATCAACCAAGCATATACTTGTTAAACACATTTCAGCACCATGTCAGAAACGGATTCAGTATATGAGCAGGGGTATGACAGTGATTCCACAACAGAGGTTAATGTGTCAAGGAGATCTCATAAAAGTGGCCGTTACTTATCAGAGAGGCGCCAGAGCCTTGTTTGCAGCATCACGACGAGTACTATCTCCACCCGGGGTGGAAGGGGTCTCGTTAACTTCATCAGCAGCACGAGTACTATCTCCACATGGTGTGGAAGGGGTCTCGCCTTCGTCATCAACACACGCTCATAGAGTTGCGGCAAATCCGGGAAGACCGTGCATTGGCCCGGAAGAGACCAGGTGACATGACACCGGTTGATCGAGAGACCTGCCTCACGCATGTTAACATTCATCTGGAGAAGTTATTGGCGAAGGCCAATAGAGACAAAGACATGCTCCGTCATATGAAAAATCATTATTGGGCCCGTAATCACGTTTGCAAAGCTAAAATGAAGATCCTGAAGGCAAGGTTGAGCAAAGCACTAAAACGGCAAAAGAGGCCTAATCCACTCCATATCTTGGCCGAGGCTTCATTGGCTGAGCATAAGGCATGATGGAGGATCTTCGCTCCGAATTTCAGCAAATTTGGAGAAGTTTTTGTCATTTTGGAAAATTTTGGTCTCAAAACAGGTTTTTCCGCCCAACGCGTAGCGCGTCACGACGCGCGCTTATGATTGGGACACTTTCTGGAGGAAAACTTTGTATTTTTGGATTTTTCATGGTAATTTATGCATGCTCAGAAATGGCTGAAGCATTTCATCAAGTTCTGGATGATCAAAAGGGCCAAAAACACCATGAAAATCACCTTTCTGCCACCTTTTGCACCAGCAGGAAGTACTTGTGGGAGAATGAAGTTTTGGAGGGGAAAATGAGCTCCAAATTGAGAAATTCCACTTGGGTTGGATAGAAGACATCCAGGGCTTTCTAAAAAGATATCATGAGCTTGATTGTGATGACGGGAAGTGCCCCAAAAATAGGATGAAAGGCGCGCGATGCATAGAGCTCAGGCGCGCGGCGCATAGAGAAAATTGGCTAATTTTTCATCTTCCAGCTCAGAATTTCGGCCAGTTGGACCAGTTTTGATTGTGGATGTAATTTTTGAGTTATATTGATGTAATTTTGTGGTTTTAATGTAACTTTGACTCACTTTTACCTATTCTAGATGATTCACTCCCAAAAAAGTGAAAATCAAGTGAAAGAATCAGTTTCCTTCCTTTTAGAGGCAAGTTGTTTGGCTGCCTAGATTTTAGCTCCTTGTTTAGAATTGGTTCAAACTGCTCCTAGAAGCATGAGCTCGACCCCTAGAGCTAGGGAATGGGTTGGCATTGTCTATATCTTGTATATTTTCGGTCGGTAGCAAAGGTTGAATCGGATTTGGACTCTTGGGAAAAATTTGGCACACTATTGTACATATTTTCTGCATTTTGGCTAAGGAAAGATAAGAGGTTTTGCAACACCTGCAACACATTGTTGGGATTCTTGTGGCTTTTAGTTTTGATGGTGTGTTCTCTCAGTTATTTGTAAGTTCTTTAATGTTTAATGTATGCCATTCCTTCTTTTCTTTCGAAACTAAATGAATGAGTAAATGAGGTTGAATCCATTGATTGGATTCTTTCTGCCTTTAAATATGTTTAGTTTTATATGTTTCGCGGTTGGGAGAGGATCCTTGTTCTCCTTGCCCTCTTCGACTCCTTGTCATTTACGATCCATCCATACACATAATAAAAAGGCACTCAAGATTCTTGCCTATCTTGCTAGCACAAGTGCAAGAATCGGCCTTATCCCCGAACCCAAAATTTGTTTTCCCATTTCTCCAGCGAAAACCCAAAAATCAAAAAATCAAACATACCTATCTCTTTACTAGCCTAAAATCAGTTCCCATTTTAAGTCATCTCGCACTCTGTTGTTCATTTTATCGAGATTGATGGAGAGAGCCCTCTCCTGTCCTCGTAGCTAGCCCTACGAAGTGAGCTTGGTTTGATGTTGCCTGAGTTTTCCTTCCTCATTGCAGAGGCGATTTGAGCGCTACTTGAAACAAAAACCTCCTTCAGTTTTTTATGATGTATTTCGGATTAGCCACAAAATTCTTTGCAAAATGATGACTTAATTGGAATTTTCTGCAAAAAGTGCTTTCCAACATTGTTTAATATTTCCAAAACCATAATAGATGTTAGAAAAGTGAGAGAGGTTTTCATAGATGGTCCTCTTAAAAACATAAAACTCCTTCATTTTTGCAAAATACATCTTTTATTGATCACAATAGTTTCTGCAAAAATATGACGTAAACAGGAAATTTCTGAAGAATGTACCATTTTTGCTCTAATTTCATCTTTTAACCTTAAACTTCTTTTGACTGTTTTTCACTTTTACTTTGGATAAAATTCATTGTGGCTGGTGAAAGTGTTTTCATATTTTTTTAACCCTTAATATCTTCATGTTTACTTTCACTGTTTACTGTTTACTTTTTACTTTTTACCGCTCTATTTTTTATCTGTCTTCACTTTGTCATGAACTTGTATGTTCTATTTTGTAACTGTCTTCCCTACTGTTTATCTTCATGCTAGCTGATTTACTTGACTTGGTTTTCAATATGATACTCTTTAATCCTGATACTCTTTAACAGTTCTTTATTGTGTCCTTTTACCTTCAATGTGTAGTTTAGGTTTTTATTGTCTGTTTCAACAGTAAATCGTTTAATATCTTGTTTCCTTTGCTTGTCTTTCAACCTTATGTTCTATCTTCCATCTCTGTTTGAATAGATTGATAACACTATTGGAGTAAACAAGTCTTATGACTAGTATTGAGACTGTTTATCCAAGGATGTGGTCTTCTGATCACCTGTAAAACAAAACAAATTGTTAAGAAATCATTGGTTTGCAGGGGAGGTCGAAAAGGTTTCATTTGATTTTGAGAGGTCTGTGGAGTGAATCTAGAATTATTTTTGGGAGGTAAACCATGCTCGAATTGGTTAACAGAGGCTTCAGGTGGCGCAGCTGGGTTACAAAGGGTTTTACTGCACAATCAGGCGAAAATGAGCAACACTAGGGTGTTTGTGTTTAAACGGGTAAACGGTTGATATTGGCGGGTAAGCTTTGAATGAACAGTGGACAGATGGCGCTGACTTGACGATGTGAAGTTTTGTCGTTAGTGGGAGGCGGTAAGCGGTACGCGATCGCACCGCTTTTGGGGAAAGGTGGTTTTGGGCGGAGGGCGAGCGATTCCATACGATGAACGATGCGTGGCGCAGTACTATTCAGAAAACCGCTTGGCCATCGCGCGTTATCGTTCGGACGAGGATGGCTAGCGATATTGATATCAACCGTAGATCTGAGATCTGTTGATCGAACGGTGGTCGGGGTTACGAGATGACGGAAAGATAACGAGCAGGCCTAATGTAATTTATTTTGAATTAATCGCATCGGGGGTGATTTGATTGGCGGATTCAAGTTATTAATTAATCATGAGGATTAATTAACCCTTATTGATATGGCGGAGAAATGCGCTCATGATTAATCAAAGATTTGACTAATTAATCATGATTAATACATTAATATGGTTATTTTTCAACCAAAGGGGCGGGATATTATTATTTGGGAATTTTATTATTAAAATAATACGGGAAAAGGGGAATTTACAAGGATTTAAATAATAAAATTAGAATTTAATATGAAAAAATGAAAGAAGCGCTAAGTGTAAACATTAGGTTAATGTTTTTAACTTATGCTTTTATGAGGAGGGTTTTTATATGAAATATTACATGATTTTTCCTAAGTAAAATGGGATTTTACTTAGGAAAAGATTTTTTAGAGGTGAATGAATGTTATGATAAATGATTTTAAGTACTTAGGTTTTTCCAATTATTGGCCCGAGGGTCTGGTCCCTCCAAAAGTCAAGGAAATGCCTTGAGCCCCTCTAATCTTTAAATACCTTAGTACTTAGGGGAAATTAGTGAAATTTTTAGGGAAAAATGAAAGGGGAAGTTAATAATCTGACTTTGTCTTGCTTGCAATTCTTCTAGTGTATTGTCTGCATTTGCACTTGTGATGAAAGTAAAAGATTTAACACATCTAAAGCCATCATCCATCACATGTAATTCTGCAACAACATCTACCTACCCTACCTACTTTACCCTACCATTTTTTCTTCTTTATTGGGGTGCACTTAAACTGGCAAACCCTTATCACACTTTTTCTTTTACATATGGAAATCTATCTAATTCTAACCTTATTACATCCAAGGACTCAGATTAAACTGTTGAGATCTTTTTACTTACTCTACCTATTTACTTATCTGCCAAGATTAAACAGTTTGGTCAGATTTTATTCTCTATCTCTAAAACATAAAATTGAAATATGAACTAGCCAAGCTTAAACTGTTTGATTGTTCATAAATTGTGGCATAAAATACAAGTTGCACACAATTTTACTTATTACAAAAGAGCAAAAATTAGTCACATTTAGACTTGCACACTTTCCTTGGCCTTTCTTTTGGTGGGGTTCATTTTCTTTTACTTTTTTGGGCCATTTTTATTCTTTTCACTCTTTGATTTTTCTTTTAGGGTATACCCTCTTTACATTTTTTAAATTTTTTTATTTTTTCAGAATATGGAAAACCTTTGCAACAAGAAAATGTATGAACATATTACATAGTCCATCAAGTCAATCATGAAATATGACACCTATTGGTATGGGAGTCTAACACGAGGACCATTTCACATGGGGGGTTCTTGATGGGGAATTTAAGGATGAGAGGTTCGGGGTGGTTGATGAAGTTATCTATTTCTATAATCTTATTCTTTTGAACAGAGACTCCAAGCTCAAGGAGAGACTATTAGATGCCACCTATGAGATCCTGCTTTCCAAACCCACTGGTTTCATTAGAGCATATCATACTCTTTTGGGTGGTTTCATATGGGAAGGTTTCACGGAAGAGGTGCACTCTCATATGAAGATGTGCATGGATTACTTGGTAGAGGAGGAGGAACATAACTCTTGTGAATAGCCATCATTCACATCTCCTTACTCATTGAGTGTGAGAGGGAACTCATCTATGAGTTACCCCACTGATGTAAAACAAGTATATAGAGAGGCTTGTCATTCCGAGAATTATAATGTATCTCCTATATGCTTATATTTTTCTAACACTCATTTGCAGGATATTGTGCCAAGATGAGGCACTATTTATGATGGGTTTCATGGGCCACTCAAGGCCATGAACTATGATGATGTAGGCCATTCCTTGAAGGATCTTCGAAAGCTATTATATTCTTCATGGTGTGATTCCTTTACACCAACTATGATGTACATTCTCCAAGCATTCCAAAGGCATGAGGCAGCAAACAAGTGTTGGGGAAGGCACTTGTCATACCCTATTCTATGGCAATTAAGGATAAAACTACGTTGGTTGCACATGAGGGAACATCTTCCTTCTCATTTATCATACATGGCAGCTCGCATGATTCTAATTGTGATCACACAAGCTGAAGATGTCCTTATCTTTGTTGGGGGCATGGTTGGAGGAGAGGCACACCTATTGGATGTATCCTTGGGGAAAGGAGTTCCCCATTCTTTTTGCAATGCATGCTTCCATGGGAGCATGAGATTTTGTATGGCCACTATGATAGATCACTTGTCTCTTTGTAGAGTCAGCCATATGTTTGTTGAGAACATGCCTCTCACATGTATTGGGGAGGAGTTTTTCTATGGATTTCCAAGTTGGGATGTGATCCAATTCATTTGGATGATAGAATGGAGATGGAAGTCTCTTATGAATCATGAAATTCCCCATGATTTTCATCACTTCTATCTTGAGAAGGCCATGGATCAGCAAAAAGGTTCCCATAAAATCCTTCCCTTCTTTCAAGATGAGAGCCATTGGGTTTATTCACCAAGGGCCAATTTTCACATTGAGGAGGGACCATTGGAGGACAGTACTATTGCAGAAAGTTCAGAGCAATTGGGGAGACTATTAGATGAGGAGGACACAAGAGAAGAAGGGGAGATTTTTTAGCACCCTTGCAGTTGCTTGAGGACAAGCAACATTTGGGAGGGGGAGACTGTAATATTCCTAAATTAGTTGTAGCTAATTGGAATATTAATTTTTCCTTGTTTATTTTTGCATTTCATGATTGATGAATAAATTGTAAAGGAGGACGTGTAAAACTCCTAAAACCAAGAATAAATCAATGCCTATGTGAACAGAGACATGTTTGGGCTATGTAAATAAACTTCTACAGGTGTGAATGGGCTTAAATAATAAGAATGGGTCATCTTTGACCAAGTGAACAGTGCAGTCTAGATGCATTGAACCTCCTTGAGGGACAGCGCAGTTCTAGAAGGAGATTCTAAATGTGAAAAGGGCTAAACCAATGAAGTGGTTTAGGGTTTTTCCAAGACT
Source organism: Pinus albicaulis (assembly GCA_034641835.2). NCBI lineage: Eukaryota > Viridiplantae > Streptophyta > Pinopsida > Pinales > Pinaceae > Pinus > Pinus albicaulis. The sequence goes on along the minus strand of JAXQQM020066513.1, from coordinate 626,456 downwards.
CCAATATTATGAAAGGAGGAGGACATCAACAAGGGGGGGTTGTTGAAGATTATTATTTCTGAAGGTCTGTCTGCTTAGAGATCCCTTGTTGGGACTTCCTGTTCAGGAATCCCACCTCCTTCCTTGATCAGCTCTTGGAGGAGACTTGTGCTATCCTTTCCACATCAGGCTTTTAGGCCAAGCTCACCTTACACCTACAGTGCTACTCCTATTGAGGGCTGATCTATCCTTGTGAGTTTCAACAGTGGAAGACACTAGATTTGTTCAGATCTAGCCTATACTAGTGGCTCTTCTCAGTGAGTGTGTCTTTTAACCTCCTGGAAGAGTTCATTAGCTGATTGTGCTTCAGATCTACATCTTGGAATCATGCCAAACCATTCTCAGAGGCTACAATGTTTTTTCTCTCCCTAGACAACGTTATTTGTAGATCTATAGCTGTAGGGTGTTTTGTCTAAATTTTGGAGGAGAGATCTCCGGTGTTGGGACTTCCTTTCAATGTAGACCTTATGTGATTGGCCATCCAATCCATGTTAATTTCATATCGATTCATCACACGACTGATTATTCAGAACAATCTATGCCTTGATTCCATCCTTAGATCTCAAATCTACTGTGCTTCTATGTTATGAAAACCCTACAAGAATGTATAGATTGCACTATTAACACAGTGATTCATTGGATCTAACGCATATAAGATCTGTTTGATACAACAGAGTACAAATCTTGGAGCCAACTCATGTGGTGATCATTTTTTAAGGAGCTTTTCGGATTATCCACATTGCTAGAGAACGAGTGTCGACTTTTCGAATCCCAACGGGGATCCATAATCAAGACAATTTTTGAATGAAGAAACGAGAGAAAAGACTAAGACCATTAATAGTGGTAGAGGAAGATGATTTCTGGAAAAGGGCCGACCACAAGATTTTATAATTTCATACTTTCAATAATCTTATTTTTTATTTTTATTTTATTTTATTTTTTATTTTTTAATTTTTTAATTTTTATTTATTTATTAAATTATTAAATTAAAAAACTATTACTTCTATTAAGGTGTAAAGGAAATACTAACTTAATAAAGGACTCCTACTAGGTTAAAAAACAAAAAGAAAATTATTCACCTTTAATTAAAGAGGAAGGCTTTATTATTAGCTAATTTTATTTTAGGTTATAAAATTAGATAATATTATTTAAGGTAATAATAAAATCTAATATATAATAGAATTAAAAAGATATATTTAGTTAATTAAATATATCATTATAATTTATTATATATCTAATTTTTATTATATGATTAATTTAAAAGATTCATATGAAGATTAAAAGGAAAAAGCTATCTAAAAAATATAAAAAGGGGGTGATTTATTAAAAGCTAACCTTAATAAAAGCTTTAATAAAATATGAATATATAATTGAATTAAAATGATATATTAGGTTGATTAAATATGTCATTTTTGTATATTATATATTTAATTTTATTAAAAAATTAATTTTAATGATAAATTTTTTATTTTTAATGATATATTTTAATATAATTAGAGTATTTAAGCTCATTTTAATTAACTAAAAATCTATAAAGTTTAGGAAAGGGAAATTTTTTTATAAGGGAATAAGAAAAAAAATCTAATAACTATTGATTAATTAATTAACTTTTATTATAACCAAATAAAAATTAATTAATTAATAGGGTTAATAATTATAATTTTAGTTCAATAAAACTAAAAATTAAATAAGAAACCAAAGGAGGAGGAACATACCTGGGGTTGAAAACTATACCTCACTGGCGGGTGTTTCTGGAGGAACAAATCTGTCGAAGAAGGGGTCTCCAAGTGTCACTAATTTCAACTCCACCGTCCCTATTAAGATTATCTGGATGCTTTATGATCTCAAGGGCCTCCCTTATTGTCTTTCTCTGATAATGCTCTTCTTTTGCGATGATTGTTGCATCTTCCAGACGAATTTGATGTTTGGTTTTTGAGGAGTGTTCTGCAAGGGCTGAGGTGCGCGATCGTTCATATCTAATATCGGCTCCATGCTCCTTAAGTCTTTTCTGAAGAGAACGCCGAGTCTCACTGATATAACTCTTCCCGCATGAACATTTAATCTTGTACACTCCTTTAAATTGTTCAGGGTTTATGCCATCCTTGACTGATCGCATCTTTTGTCTAATAGTCCCTAATGCAGAAAATTGAGCGAAAATATTGTTCTTTCTCATGAGCTTGGCTATTTTATCAGTAACCCCCTTAATGTATGGTAGAACAACTCTTCCTGTATTTTCTTGTTGTTCGCGGTGATTCCGAGGTAAGATCGAACCCTTAGCTCTTTTGAGGGATTTTTTGATATCCTTCTCTTTATAGCCCAAATCTCTGAAAACAACTGAAAGGTGTTTGATTTCCTCGCTCAGGTGTTTGGTATCAGAAATCCTCATGGCTCTGACAGTTAGAGTATTAAGGACACCAAAATTTTGTGCCGGATGGTGGTAGGAATCGGCATGGAGATAGCTGTCGGTATGGGTTTTCTTTCCAAACACCTGGTGCCCAAGCGTTCCATCATCATTCCTAGTGACAAGAACATCCAAAAAAGATATGATCCTATTTTCTTCGACCTCCATTGTGAACTTAATCTCTGTAGAAATGGATTTTTCAAGCACCTCAATTCCATTTCTACAGAGATTAAGTTCACAATGGAGGTCGAAGAAAATAGGAGCATATCTTTTTTGGACGTTCTTGTCACTAGGAATGATGATGGAATGCTTGGGCACCAGGTGTTTAGAAAGAAAACCCATATCGACAGTTATCTCCATGCTGATTCCTACCACCATCCGACACAAAAGTTTGGTGTCCTTAATACTCTAACTGTCAGAGCCATGAGAATTTCTGATACCAAACACCTGAGCAAGCAAATCAACCACCTTTCAGACGTTTTCAAAGATTTGGGCTATAAAGAGAAGGATATCAAAAAAGCCCTCGAAAGAGCTAAGGGTTTGATCTTACCTCGGAATCACCGCGAACAACAAGAAAATACAAGAAGAGTTGTTCTACCATACATTAAGGGGGTTACTGATAAAATAGCCAAGCTCATGAGAAAGAACAATATTTTTGCTCAATTTTCTGCATTAGGGACTATTAGACAAAATATGTGATTAGTCAAGGATGGCATAAACCCTGAACAATTTAAAGGAGTGTACAAGATTAACTATTCATGCGGGAAGAGTTATATCGGTGAGACTGGGCGTTCCCTTCAGAAAATACTTAAGGAGCATGGATTCGATATTAGATATGAACAATCGTGCACCTCAGCCCTTGCAGAACACTCCTAAAAAACCAAACATCAAATTCGTCTGGAAGATGCAACAATCATTGCAAAAGAAGAGCACTATCAGAGAAGGAAAATAAGGGAGGCCTTTGAGATCATAAAGCATCCAGATAATCTTAATAGGGATGGTGGAGTTGAAATTAGTGACACTTGGAGACCCCTTCTTCGACAGATCTGTTCCTCCAGAAACACCCGCTAGTGAGGTATAATTTTCAACCCAGGTATGTTCCTCCTCCTTTGGTTTCTTATTTAGTTTTTAGTTTTATTGAACTAAAATTATAATTATTAACCCTATTAATTAATTAATTTTTATTTGGTTATAATAAAAGTTAATTAATTAATCAATAGTTTTTAGATTTTTTTTCTTATTCCCTTATAATTTTTTTTCCCTTTCCTAAGCTTTATAGTTTTTTAGTTAATTAAAATGAGCTTAAATACTCTAATTATATTAAAATACATCATTAAAAATAAAAAAATTTATCATTAAAATTAATTTTTTAATAAAATTAAATATATAATATACTAAAATGATATATTTAATCAACCTAATATATCATTTTAATTCAATTATATATTTATATTTTATTAAAGCTTTTATTAAGGTTAGCGTTTAATAAATCACCTCACTTTTTATATTTTTTAGTTAGCTTTTTCCTTTTAATCTTCATATGAATCTTTTGAAATAATCATATAATAAAAATTAGATATATAATAAATTATAATGATATATTTAATTAACTAAATATATCTTTTTAATTCTATTATATATTAGATTCTATTATTTCCTTAAATATTATTATCTAATTTTATAACCTAAAATAAAATTAGCTAATAATAAAGCCTCCCTCTTTAATTAAAGCGTGAAATAGTTTTCTTTTTGTTTTTTAGCCTAGTAGGAGTCCTGCCTTAATAGAATTGATAGTTTTTTAATTTAATTATTTTAAAAATTAAGAATAATATTATTGAAAATATGATATTTATAAAAATTTTGTGGTCGGTCCTTTTCCAAAAATCATCTTCTTCTACCACTATTAATGGTCTTAGTCTTTTCTCTCATTTCTTCATTCAAAAACTGTCCTGATGATGGATCCCCGTTGGGATTCGAAACGTCGACACTCGTTCTCTAGCAATGTGGATAATCCGGAAAGCTCCTTAAAAAATTAATAAACCGCTTCAGCCCTAAAAATAACTCTGTCATGGTTATGCAGTCTTTTATCATGGTTGTAGCACCTCATTTCTGATGATTTTTCCTGTATTGTCTCATTCTTTCTCTTGTATATTGTATGGGCTGTAAAGAAAAACTGATTTTCTGTTATATATCTGATTTCTGAACCTTCATATCAGCATCCTAATGTGCTTTAGTGCGTTATTTTTGAAGCAATCCTTTGCATAAAGCTGTAGCCTCTCTCTTTGGGTGGTTTTCCGCTAGACTATTTTGTGGGAGATCTGTTTAACCCACCTAGTATGATTTGTTTTTTCTCTCCTCTTGGATTTAGATCTTAGATGAGCTGATATAAGGGATCCAGGAGATGCAAACTCATTTCTATGCACAGAATTCTCAGAAGAACGTTATTTCAGTAGGCTTGCCGATATCGCCTCAAGATATGGAACATTACACTTGTCAACAAGTTTATCAAGTTACTTTGATCAACAAAGAGGATGTTGAATGGGGTTTGGACAATGGATACAGATACATCCATATAGGCCTGATATAGTTTTGGATAAATATGTTAGTAAGGCTAGGACTAAACACTTCTTACCTATCTTGTGTCTTAGATACAGGACATAATGAATTTAATGATGCCATGTTAGGTGGATTCCAAATTCCATTAAATAATGGTCTTTTTTGGTGATATGTTATTCCAAGATATCAAGTGTCTCTTACAGACCCATACATTAATGAATTTCTGCAAGATTTCATACAATTCCATGGCTTTAATGTTGCAGACTAAAACCAAATTTCTCAATTACATACTATATTTTGCATACGATTTGTTACAACAGAAATGCCTCCATTAAACCCAAATATTTTCAAAAGAGCAGTGAAAAAGGGAGTTATATTTAGTCTAGGAAATACTACTCCTTTACAATTAGGTTTCATTCAAGTTACACTACTTGAAGAATGGAGCAGTGATTATAGATCGGTGTCTCAAAAGTATCCTAAACTCTCCAATACACCACAACAATAGTGATTTGTTACAAAATTTGATGGGAGCATAGGGTTAAAATTTCAACTCAATCCAAACATCTCAAGAGGAAGTCAGAGTGAAAGAATTCCTAGTTTTTATGTTCCTCGGATGTCTACGTCCAACAGACCTATAAGTAGCTTCCAAAAGCATGTACATCTACATAGCTTTAGTCCTTCTACTTCTTGTCCATATTGACAAGAAAAGCCAAAAAATCCAAAACAAAAATATCAGTCTCTTAATTTTCCTAGTTCGTCAGCGAGTGATCATAATGGCCAACATACATATTGACAAGATTGTATCTAGATCCTTATTCCTACAAAAGATATCAAGATGTATAGTCTACCTCAGGAAAAGGTTGGTAATAAATCCTTAGTCCCTCATAGGAGTTTGGAGCCAGGAAACAATACTCCCAAGTTAAAAAATGGTAGTCTAGAAAGTGATTTGCAGTTCCTACATTACAGATCTCCTGGAGAACCTGAATCAAATGAAATCATCAAAAAGAAGAATTTTGTGAACTATCAGTCAGTATGTCTTGCCCAGAATTTAGATGATTTCGCTAGAGATGTTCTGGAAATGAAAGAACATATAAAGGATTTGCATCAATATCATGAAATTGTACATGATACATAAGCCAGTCATTCTTCTAAATTAAATGTAATATCAAAACAATTAGAAATCATCAGCCTAGTTGTTTCTAATTTTAATGGAGCTCTTCCTAGACCCAAATATCCCCTTGATTATTCAATTGTTAAAAAGGAAGGACCAAAATTTCAATATCACAAAACAACTAAACAATCCCCCAGCTTGTTTCTGAAAGCTATGGATCTCCATGAAAATTTACAGATAGAAAATTTATCTATGGGAGTCAAAATTGCTAAAGAAAAGTTGGAGTTATTAAAGACAAATCTTCATTCTGACGATGAAATAAAAATGGTCGGTACTGATTGAAGAAGTTGGAGTAAATTACAGTAAACAAAAATGTAATGAATCATTTAACTTCTCAAACAAAGCTCAAAAAACTGTTGATTGTGATTTAATTTCATGACACCATAAAAGTTCTTTTTCCCAATGGGCTAAGCACATGACACAAGTTGATGCAAAAGAAGAATCCCCTGAAGCCTTCAAAACTTTTGGTATTTCCTTATTCATTAATTTTAATTGCTTGGATAGAGATCAAAATCTAATATTGTTACAAATAATTGGTGCCTGGGCATCTCAAATAAAGGTAGAAACAAAGTCTTCCAGGAAAGACATTGTTATATAGATTTCATGGGCATTGACAGGAAATGAAAGATTATGGTGGGAAAAATTAAGCCGGATAGAACAATTAGAAATATTGGATAATGAAGACCCTGTAAATACCATACTAGTTGCATTATATAATGAATTATTGGGTATTATTCCTACATATACAGATCATTAAGCCCAATTATTCACAAGTCAGAGATTATGTGATATGGATATATTATCTGAATATTATTGCACAATGCAAGGATTATTTTATAAAATCCCTGATCACTAGAATGTGGCCTATCTCCAACATTATATTGCCTACATGCCTGGGAGAATTCCAGAATTGGTCCATCAGTCTCTCTTATCACATAATATTTCTATTGAATGTCTTTCTATTAAATTGCTTGAATCAGTCTCTTTACGCCAACATATTCTTACTATCCCTAGGAATAAGTGTAGAGCTTATAAAAATAAGAATCTCAAGAAGCCGTTTTATTTTAGTCTTACTATTCGTAATTCTTTTAATGAAACATACCGCTTTGGATGCTATAAGAACCCTGCTAAGAGTTCTCATAAAAACCAAAGTCGTACATGCCAATGCTCCTAAAAGAAGAAAGATACAACTTATAAAAGAAATATCACTCTTACCAATCTTCCTCTAGACCTCAATCCAATAGAATATCCACATATGTTTTCAAGAAAAGAAATAAACCAACAAAAGAATAAAATTTTTTGATATGTGGGAAAATAGGTCATTGGGAAAATAATTGTTGAGGAAAATAGAAAGGAGCACAAATAAAGATGTTTAATCTATTCAACTCGTCATATGAGTGTGACTGGTTCTTGTTATATAGGATGTGATGTGGGTGTGACTAGTTCTTGTTACTAGTCCAGATGTTGAATATTTCTTTGTATATAGTTCCAGTGATGAAGAAAATCTAGATAATGATTTTCAGAAACACAGTATGAACTTTCATCTCTTCCTATCAAATGAAAAATAGCATGCAACATGCACAAATAAATCCCTTGTTGAGGTGGTGTAAAACATCGGCACTTTGGAGCAGTGTAAGACATCTGCACTTGACGTGGACCTCAATAAGGACTGGTCCCACCCACGTGGACAAAATTTGATCAACGTGGACAAGAACCAGTCACACCCACATCACATCCTATGAACTGTAATAATTTCGATTTTGTAACCTTATGGTTAACTCTAATTATCTGATACTACCGCTTAACATATGCATTGACGTGGCCAATAAACTATTCTAGCCCTATCAATGTTTTCAAATCTAGATGTAGTTGTGAGAAAACATTACATCTATTTTATTGTCAAAGTGGGTTTAGGGATAGGGGTTAAACCTAAAGATGGAGTAAACCATATAAGAAAAAACATATTGAATAAGAATTAACTATAGCTTTGAAGACCTACTTATGTATTATCAGAAGGTACCATAAACATATAGGGAAATTAGAACATATTTATATATCAGTTTATATTGTTTTTGGTTCAGCTTATGGGTAGAAGAAACAATATTTTAGCTACTATATAACTTCATTTATTTGATCCTTGCACAATGCCAAAAAATGTTTGATTATAAAGCTCATGAAATAGTTTCAAGTTTTTTTGCATTGAGTTATTATTGGATGATGGTTAAGATAATCACTCAACCACTTCCTCTCAAAATTTATAAGGTCTAATAAGAATTTATTAGTTCTGATATCATTTCCTTGTGTTATTTTAGATCTTATGGATTAGAGAGGTTAGCATATGTATTTTTCATATTTTCTTGAATTAGTGCATGATTGATTTTATGGAATTTTTTTAATCCTTGGAATCATGGAATGACATATATTTCCTCACATTGACTTTCTAACAATCATTAAATGATGTCAACTATGTTAGTGATTATAATGATATATATAAAAATTAGGGAATGAGTAGATAAACCAAAACTAGCTTTGAAGGTTACTTCAAATTTGGACTTGCTCCAAAAATGAGGAAGCCCTCAAAACTAAATACTAGCATTCCAATGTGTATTTTTAAGTTCTAATTTGTATATATATTGAATACATTTATACTTCCAAATATTTTATTGCTAATATTTATCTAGTCTATTTCTGTTGCACTGAATTTGCATTGGGTTTTATATTTTTTGACTTAAATATATTTTTTCTTGATGTATGAACAGAACCAACGTTGATCTCACTTCTCATCTCAAAGCATATCCAGCCTCTTATTAGAATATGAGAATTTGGGAGTGTAACCCAAAACTTTGTTCCCACTGGCATCTAATCACTGTTTCAGAGACTTGCCTTTGACCACCTTTCCCATTACCAGGACCATTGTTGTCTCATTAAGTGAAGTATCATTGGAAAAGACCCTTCACCTTGTCTACAAGTGCCATCTGTCACTATAGCTTTGAAATCCAGCTCATTCCCCAGACAATTCAAATCCTCATTTAACCTTCGAGATGTCCTCCAGATTAGAAAATTGAGGAGGGGCTTGGATGGTTGACCTCTCCATAGTTGATTTGGTGCAGTCCTAGGGCCATCTCCTAGGACTGCAAGGCAAAATCCTCAAGCCTGAATTAACCTAGGCCTAAAATTTACTATTGCCCAATATTTCAGGTTTTTCTCCCAAAGTGGCTCGAATTAGATGATAAAGGGCTTAAATATGTTCACATAAAATTTCAGAGAACTCAGTCCTTACCACAGAAGATATGCTCAGTTTGCTTCAAGATAAACATTGAAACTCAAACCTCTACCACCATTCCTATTACTTCAGTCTCATGTGAATTACTTCTGATATTTTATGACCTTTATCCTTGACAGAAGTCACCAACAAACCCTTTTGAAAACACATATAAGAAGTCACACTATTTTTTGAAGAAAACCATATTGTACAATAGATGACTGCAAACATATAAATTATTCATAGTTGATTGCACTAGTTGCCCTAGTATTCCCTAGATTAATCCTGCTACACCATTGATTGTGCTGGAAAATGATTTCTAGTGCTCCTGTAGGTGCTGGGAAATGATTTTCTAGCACCTTGGAAAATGATTTTCTAGCATGTACAGGAGTGCTAGTGCTCCTGTAGGTGTTGGAAAATGATTTTTCCAACACCTACAGCAGTACTAGTGCTCCTGTAGGTGCTGGAAAATGATTTTCTAGCACCTTGGAAATTGATTTTCCAGCACCTACAACAGTACTAGTGCTCCTTTAGGTGATGGAAAATGATTTTCCAGCACCTTGGAAATTGATTTTCGATTATATGTACAAATCACCTTCTCATCATTTCCAGCTCCCTAATATGTTTTCACATTTTTTTGCAGACAGTCATCCATCATGGCAAAGAAATGGAAGTCAGTCATGGCTCTTGAGGTGCAAGACCCAAAAGACAAACTCATTTTTTCTAGTGAAGATTTAGTTTGGGCTGAAATCTACAAAGAAGACATGAATATTGACCGTGTCACAAAAATTCCCAAAGAAAGAGTTGATGATTTTAAAAAAGGAGAGGAATCAAATCCAGATGCTCCATGTTCCTTCCTGCATCTACAAAGCAAATGCCCGAGCGCAAGAGCCTTATAGTATGAGCTGTAAGTATTTTAGAGATACATTGTTTAGATGTTGATATTAAATATGATTTATATTTATCAGATTTGGTGACATTTTGTAATTTATTTTGTAGTTATCATTGCTCATATGGTCCAGCTGACAAGAGAGAAGAATGGAAAACCAAAGCAAGGAAGTCATATGCAAAAAAGAGGGGATGCAATGCCATTTTATTGTAAATATTATGGTTCAGGATCCCAACATAGCAGTAATAACATACAATCAGTATGATCACGAAGATGCGAAAGGATGGCCTTGTCATGGAAAAGACAACACTTTAACTAGTGATGTTACTCAGAGAAAGCCAAGACTTTCAAAGGACATGATTTCTTATTTAGAAATTTGTTATTTTCTTCAACTGCCAATTGACTCTGTTTTTAAAATACATATAAAGAAAATCTTGACATAGATGCTACATCTAGAGATAGGGATTTTTTCTTACGTAGAAAATATGTTGTAAACATTTATAATCGTCTAATGAAAGAAAGTTATCAATTGCATACCAAAGATGAAATGAGTGTGAATCTTTGGTATCAAAGAAACCAGGATGATTTCTTCTTCTACTAGAATCCCAATGGTGTAGACATCCCTTTTATAGTTGGAATACAAACAAAATGGATGTTGGAAAATATGGTCAAGTTATCCCACAATAGCTTGATAGCCATGGACTCAACATTCAATACAAACAAATATGGGGTGAGCTTTTTTCCAATGATTGCTTCAATAAAATCATTTATGTTAAAATTAACTTCATTTCATTTAATATGACAGTATCAGTTGTACATGCTTGCGATGTTTGATGAGAAAAAAATTGGGGTACCAGTTGCCTAGGTGGTGATGTCACGTAATACATCAAAAGATATAGCAGTATGGCTGGAGAGCCTCATGCTTAAGTGTTTTCATGTTCGTCCTGATTGGAGGGCTAATGCCTTCATGGTTGATGATGCTATGGCTGAAATCATTGCTTTGAGGTAACATCAATATTCTTATTTGAAATTTTGAATTGCATTCATTTTAAAAATTTCTCACTCAAAATGAATTAAATGTCGCAGGAGAATCACGAAATGTGAAGTGATATTTTGTATTTTTCACGTAAGGAGGGCATGGCTCAAGAATGTTAATAGGTTGGTTAGCAGCTCAGAGAAAGCAAAAGATATGTTCAATGAACTTGGCCATATCATGAAATATTATTGTACTGATGAAGTGGATGATGCAATCAATTCTTTTTTCATCAAATATGAAACTGAGTAGAATTTTTTGGACTATTTCTACAAGACTTGGATTGTCGGTGACAAGATTCGTAAGTTTTCATAATATTCCTTCTGTTTTGTATATTTGTTGTTTATGTTGGACAACTTATATTTACTAATTGATTCTTTTCATGTAGGGATGTGGGTTAAAGGCTGAAGAGATTTTCCTCGTGCAAACCAGGAGACAAATAATGTTGTGGAATCATACCACGATTATCTGAAGACAAAATTTCTATGTGATAAGCGAAACAAATTCTCTCAAAGAATGGATTGGATATTCTACACTCTCCTAAAAAATTTTGAGCCATGTTATCGATTCAAGGCAATTTTGAAAAAAGAAGGATATTATAGCAACCACAAGAAAAAGATGCACTTGAATCATCAATGGAAAAGGCTAGAATAATTCCAAACAATGATTGCAGGCCTCATGAGAGCATATCTCATGCTTATTGGGTAAGGAATCAAACAAAAGCCGATAAGGAATATCTTATCATTTTTCATCGCAAAAATTCTATCACTTGCGATTGCCCATGGTCTATCGGGGGAACATTTGCAAGAATTCTATAAATGTAGATTGGTTTCATTCCTCCTTGAAGGATTTAGACCCTTTATTGGATCTTCATACCAAACCAAATTCATTGAATTCCCCTTTTGAGATAAGTACATAGGCACCAAACTTTCATGCAGATACTATCACAACCAATATTGAAGATGACAATGTTGAAGAACTTTGTGTGTTGAGAGAGGAGTTGTTTGGCTATCTAGACCTGTTTCGGAATAGTCCTCCTTCTACTGTGAGCAAGACAAAAGAGTTGATTTATCTGGCTACAAAATTTTTGGATGATGCTAATAATCTTAATATTATGGATTATGACTTCACCCTTGGTTCGGGTGATTATGAGTCATCCTTGAAGAAGAAGAAGAGTTTCCTTAGTCCAAAATAATAATAAAAAAGGAAGAGGAATGTCACCCTAAATATTGATTTGAATGTATCTACATCTGAAGATGAACCATTTCAGTTTCCACACCTCAACAAGTGCAGTCATCCTCCCTCCAACAATGCATCCTCTACTGTTCCAATTAAGTTCTATAGGGAGATGATATTAGTATGTTTAGATCAAATTGGTGATCTTCCAAGTTTGTTGCTATGTTTAGATCGCTTTGTCAATTTTTCAAGTTTGTTGCAATGTCTTTGATCTTTGTTATTTCTTTTAGCTTAATGTAGTGTTGTAACGTTTGCAGGGCCACGACATCCAATTAATGTGATTACAGATGAAGGATGTACACATAACCATAATCAACCTTTTGATGACATGAGTCAAGGTACATTTGACGAGATTCTTGATTGATATACTATGTCTTCTGATGCATATATTATTTGACATGTCAATTTTTTCTCTAATGGAAACTGTGTTGTCATCTTACAAACACATTCGGTTCGTCATTGTGCCCCCCTCGACCAGAACAAGATTGGGCCACTAAAATCATGGAAATTTGTGAATATCCATGTTTGTTTGCATTATATTCTCTCCTAACGTTTATCACTGGTTGTTGTTCATGTTGTTAATGTAGCACTGGAATGTTTGTAGGGATGCGGCATCCAATTAATGTGATTAAAGATGAAGGATGTACACAGACCCACCATCAACCTTTTGATCACATGAGTCAAGGTACATTTGACGAGATTCCTGATTGATCTACTATGTCTTCTGATGCATATATTACTTGACAAACATAGTTGGTTCATCAATGGGCCCCCCTCGACCAGAACAAGATTAGGGCAGAGACATCACAGAAATTGGTGAATTTCCATGTTTGTTGCATTGCCTTTGCTCTTAAATTTTAGCACTGGTTGTTGTTCATGTTGTTAATGTAGTGCTGGAATGTTTGTAGGGCTGGAGCGTCCAAGTAATGTGATTTCAGATGAAGGATGTACAAAGACACACTATAACTATTTTTATCAGATGAGTCAAGGTGCTTAGGACAAGACTTTTAATTGATCTACTCTGTATTCTGATGCATGAATCACTTCACATATTATTATTTTCTCTGATGAAAAATGCATTGTCATGTTATAGATAAAACAACTTCTTTAATGGGTTCCCCTCTATCCGAAGATGATTAGGTCACTAACATCACAGAACTTGGAGACAACGCACAAATTGGCTTCAGAAAAAAGTTGTCATATAAACTGCAGCTTTTTGTTTATTGTCCGACATACCGACATTCATGCGATGAATGTCATTCCAGTTTTGATGCTATGTTGGTGAGGATTCATGGTGGAGTGGCCAGATTTGGTTACATGTGATTCCTAGTGTGGAGGACTTTGTTGTTAGGGTTATATTGGTTTCCCTAGCTAGGGTTAGGAGAACTTAAAATTATTCCAAATTTTGATAAGCTACAAGTATGTACATGTACTTCATCTTTTCTATATAAATGAAAACAGAACATCAGGAATTGGATGATGCAGTTAATGTATATCTGTGGTTTAATTTTAAATGTTATGTTAGAAAACAGTAAATTTTCTTGATAGTATTGTAATACATAGGCACATCATTGGGGTAGCAGAATTGGCGTGCTTTCTGCAAATGCCTCAAACTGTTTTGTGATTTCAAATTTCACTGCAACATTTTTATCTCCATCCTTTGATCAAATTTGTTTGAGGAGAATGAAACATTAGATGGTGGAGAAGATTAATTCAAGATATCAAAGTGGTTTTGGAATTCAAATGCTTTTTTGGCACAATTTTATCTCCATTATCTAATCAAATATGTAAAGAGATTGAGCTGACAATTTTATCTCCATCCTTCAATCATTTACTTCCAGAGATTAGATTGTGGAGAACGTTAATTCAGAACATCACTTTATAAACATATAACGAGATGCATTTGTATTACTTTCATGTTTGCAAAATGAAATACAACATTGAAACCATTTCTAAATTCAAAAAGAGAGTTTAAATAATGAAACATTGCTTTATCATCAAGAACCATGCTATTGGATTTTGGGTAAAACATTCCTACATGATCCAGAACCATGTTATTGGGTTTTTGGGAAAAATCAATTGCTTTTTAAAGGAAAATTACTTGTCGTCAATCTCCGCCTCTCTTAGATTCCACTTCATATTTTCTACATGTTAAGGTTTTGGGTCCTTGCAATGGAACCAATTGTTGGTTATACTTTCTTACATGGGTTTGATGCAATGCTAATAAGAGTTGTAGCCTAGATTTTATGTTGAGTGGATACTGGCATATCACCGTAAAAAAGATAGAGTTATCATAAATTATTTGGCATAGATAAAGAGGAAAACATGAAAACATGCACTCAGAAATATGAAAACATGCACTCAGACAACCTTTCTCCATCAAACATTATGATAATTAACAAGCAAGAAAAAACTTTTGTTCATTTGAAAAAACAAATCATACATGAATGGGAATAATCATGTATCAAAATTGATCTCGTTATGAGCCTATTTATACAAATGACATCATGCAATACATCTTCGAAAATTTTCCTGTAAGCGTTGGAAAATCATTTTCCAGCGCCTACAGGAAAAAAATTCCAACATTTTGGAACAACTTTTAAATTTTTTATAAATTGTTTCTTAATTTGATTACAAAATATGTAATATGTAATTAAATTAAGTAATAAATGTAATAAAAATTATAAACACTCAAAATGGTTTAAAGAATAAAATGAAAAAAAAATTCCAACATTGATGAAGAGGATATATAAACCTTCAAAAATACTTACATTGCAAGCAAAACATATATAATATGAAACTCAAACTTCTAACCTTTATAAATAAATTTCCAAACAAAACATCTTATTCATCATTCCACCCATATCATTCAAAACTAAATTTCTTAAAATATAGATATACAATCTCTCACTAAACTTAAAACCTTCATGGGTTGAACAACATTTCCAGGATTAATTCTGCATCCAACAACATGTTGGCAATTTAAAGAAAGGATAGCTTCATCTCTTCCAGTTTTCTTTATTCATATATATACTACATGAGAAATAGCAGTAATTTAATATTCAAATGATACATTGAATCCATACGAAAATTTGGTCACTCTTCATCTCCAAATAAAGACAACACCCACTGCACCATTGTCTATCTAAGATTCACATGTCATGGCAGTTTTGCAAGGTAAATCTCATGTGTTTTACATAACTAAATACAAGTCAAATCTAATGTGTTTTGCATAAATAAATACTCAATAGCACATTTCATTGGCATCATTTATTATTATTTGCTTGTTGCTGATGATGATGAGCATATTGTTGTTGTTGTGGATGTTTTACTTGCTGTTGTTGTTGCAAAGCCATTGAGTTGTAGAAATCCATATTCATGTTCATGTTCATGGGTTGTACAAAATACAAAGGGGCCACCAACATACCTCTTTAGGTTTTATCCATTACATATAAAATCACTATTAATTCTCTCAGATTATTTTGACACTGCATTCTATTAACCATTATGACTAAGAGGAAGACTAACTAGGATGGTGATGTGACTTATTAGCCACAATTTTCCATGCGCCTTTTAAGCAACAACTGCAATCTCTTCTGGAAACACTGAGCTCATCATATTTCAGGCATTGATAAGAAAATTTATGATATGAAGACCACATTCCTGAATGAATACAGTGGAACAACTCAAATTTCTGGAGGGAGATCACTTTGGCCTCATGGAAAGCCCATAGTTGAAAAAAGACTTTTTCATTCTCTTCTGTGACATCTCCTGTTTATGAAGTTGTTGGTTGTGAGAAACCTGTCAGCGAAGAGGAAGTAGGGCCAAAGGCAACCACAACAACTGCGAATGTGCCCCCACCGGGCACAAAAAGGAAAAGACATTCTATTCGGTAACTAAAAATATGAGTTTAAGTTTTGACGATGTGGTCTAATGGTAAGGTGGGGAGATTTGATTTTCACAAGTCTAGTGGTCTAATTCTTAAGACAATATGTGTCAATGGTTAAGTGCCAAGATTTGATTTTCACAAGTCTAGTGGTCCAATCTTGAACAAGACAATGTATACCTAAACAAGACAATGTATGCCTGAGAGCTAATACTTAAATGTGAATGATTTGATTTTCACAAGTCTAGTGGTCCAATCTTAAACAACACAATGTATGCCTGAGAGCTACTCTAAGCTTGACGATTTCTTATGACTAGTGTCAATAACTTATTAAGATTTTCATATTAATGTTTTTGAAATAATCCAGATAAATACTACTAGCTTACGTTTATACCATCAAATAGAATAGTGTGTGCTAGGAAGTCACTGTTTGTCTAGTTAGATTGAGCCTTTGTAGCTTTCTGCATGCAGGTTAGCTTCATGAACAGTGAGCAGGTGCTGCCCTATTGGAGCCACTCCCTATTTATTCTGTTTGAGATTGAGTTGACTATATGTGACTTTAAAATGAAATTTTTGTAATTGATGGGATGATATGAAAGAGATCAAAAATTTGTGATAAAAATTTACATGAGAATTGAACAGTTGACTTGCATTTGACATTGTGGGTTTCATTATTATGTACTATTGCAATGCTTTGAATGCAGCACATCAGTAGAGTTATTTATATATAATTGTTGAATGAAGCACAAGGTTAATTATATAGAATTGATGAGTTGCTTGATTAGATAGAAGTGCTGAATGAGTAGAGAGTTAATTATATAGAATTGTTGAACTTCTTTTCTCAGCTGTTTGATTATATAGAATTTTTGAATGGAGCATAGGGCTGCTTGATTATATAGAATTCCTGAATAGAGTAGATGGTTTTTCTCAACTTCTTGATTTTATAGAATTTGTGAATGGAGCATAGGGTTAATTATATAGAATTGTTGAATGCACCACAGGGTTAATTATAGAATTGTTGAGCTGCTTTTAATGGGGCACATAGGGTTATAAATTGGGTTGGTAATTTGGACATTAATTAAGTTGGGTTAGTAACTTCGGCAGATATTAAATTTATTCTCGAATAATAATTTATTTCGGGAATAAATTATTCCTACTATAGAGTGTCAATTTTTTTTTTTTAAGTTTTATTTTACTATTCTAAAAAATATCCATGTTAATCTATCATGAATTAGATCCCAAGGAAGTAAAAACAAAAACAAATATTCATGCACATAAATACTGGTGTATGTTATAGCCTCGAAAATCAACACTACAACAATGGAGATAACTACCGAATCCTATGCACTTAATACAGCTCCTTTTCCGTTTATGATAGTGGCTCCGACTGGTTTAACTAGGTCGAGTTACCTTTTCCCTATCACTATTGGTTGATGATATATCTTTAACTACCAATATATATGGATATTAGATCTATTCTTCTTGCTGATCGGGCAAGAGAAAGACCCTTAAGCTGATTTGGGTTCACCCAAACCACAACTAAGATTTTTCCTCTTTGAGAAGAGGTCTTAAAAGAATGTAGAAATTAATCTAAATGCAAACTTATTCTATAATGCAAGTAAAAGAAACTAATCTAAATCCTATCTTAAATAGGTAGATGAAAATCTAACCCAACTAAGAGCAAGATAATTAAATAATGAGGATTAAAATATGTCTGGCTTTTAATTAATTTAAAACCAACGAAGAAATTTAATTAGTTCACATTTGTGAATACCAAAACACATTCTATTGAGATCATTTGACTGAAATAATAAATCAACAACACTCCAGAAGAAATTCACAAAAATGATATCGATTATCAAATCAGTCAAGCCAATAATTAAACAATAATATGTGGAAGAAATTCTCAACACATTACTATTTAATAAATCAGTTTTATAAGACAGATTTCTGAGTAATGGTTACTCAGAAATCATAGTTTAATTCATAAGAGTAGAGATACATAACAATTTGAGACAAATTATCCATATCAACAGAAATGCCAAAACATGAATAAAATGAAACAACAATTTTATTAACATAAAAATGAAACTGGTATTTGATACAGAAATGCCAAAAATACCATTTAATTGAATCTGCTTCTCTGATCCTGGTCTCTAACAGTACTTTACATTACTTGAATTTCTACTTTCAAGACTAAAGCTGCAGAAATGCAAACTCTGCCCATCATGCATAATTCAAGACATAAAGAAAAACCCTCAATAATGTTTAGATCTGAAATTTTTCTCTCCTTCCCATCTACAACTCTAAACCCCTATTACAGAAATGTTTTTAGAATTCTGGAATTGCAGAGGAGAGCAGCCCCTTTTTACATTTTGCAATCTGCAATTTATAATCCATTCCCATTAAAAAAATCAATTTTATCATCTCAAATTTTATTTAGTCTGGTGCTTGTGGGAAAGAAAAGATCCATATAGTGTGATTGGAGGTTCTCTCTTAGATGAAAGAAGAAGGTGGATGGGGTTTGAAAAACATGGAGAAATTAGGTTGGGCCCTGAATGTAAAGAGCTTATGCCATGCATTATTCGGATCTGGCTTATGGCAGCCAATCATTTTGGAAAAATATTTAAAGGAGAAATCTCTTTAGGTTTATATAAAAAATGGTGCTAATTCATCAGAAAAATGTTCATACATTTGGAATGGTTTCATGAAATTAAAGCATTGGTTACTTGGCAATATTTATTGGGTGATCATTATAGATGCTAAAGTGGAGATTGGGTTAGATCCATTCTATGGATTTCTTGGAAATATCTCTTTTCCCATGGAGATCATCCAACACATACATGACAAGGGGATTTTCTTCCTTAACCAAATGTGGTCTATAAATGAGTCAACGAGTCTATATCCTATATGGATTAGATCCGGTGAGTTGGGATTAGTCGTTACAATAAAAAATATTTGAGATGAACATATTGTTAATATATATATGACAACAAACCTATTTCGGGATGGGGATGGCACTCTAATATGGGATGGGAAGACCCTTCAGTATATGACTTCCGTGGAGGATATTTACTGTCATCTATCGTCTTCTCATATGCTTTCCTCGGTGAATAGGTGGTATTGAAAAGTATGATCTTTGCATATGCCTCTGAAACTAAAATGATTTAGATGGTTGGTATGGCATAAAAAGATTCTTACCTTGGAGATCCTGGGAAAGAGAGGTTTCTTAGGTTCGGGCAGATGTCATATGTGTCGAGGTGATTTTGAGAATGTTATACATTTATTCCTCAAATGCCCATTCGGTGTGGCCATTTGAATTGGGTCTTACAGTGATTAAACATTGAAGTTGGTTGGATTTATGCACCTATTAATGGGTGCTTTATGGATTGCAATACTAAATACATGGATGTTAAAACACTCCCTTTCTTTATATTTCGGGGTATTTGGAGGTCAAAAAATTATCTAAGTTTTTATAATATTCCCTTTGAGATTGACAGGGATTGTGACAACATCTACTCATACTTCAAGGAATATGTATGTGGCTAAAAATGAGATTAACAAATGATTTTAACCTATTGATTGTTGGGGAAAATATCATATTGGTTTTTTCAATGGGGTTGCACAACAAAGGGTATGTGGTTGTGGGACATATATTGTTTTGTTGTCGAATCAACATTAACTTTTTAGTTGGAACATTGATGTTGTGACCAAATGGAAGTTGGAGATCATGACTCTTTGGGGTCTTCTTTTCTTTTTTCGTTGGCTATCTATCAAAACTTTGTATGTTTTTGGGGACTCTAAATTCATTATTGACTGGGTCAATCATAGGTTCTTTTTCGAGCCTCCTTTTCTATCTAATTGGATACTGAGGATCAAGACCTTGATCGACTTTTCAAAGATATCACCTTTTCCCATATGTTAAGGGAGAAGAGAACTATTGCAGAAACACAATAAAAGATAGGTTTATTATATCAAATGCACAAGATAAACTTCATTGCTTTCTATCACGACAATTTCCTTTGCTATGGAATGATCCCTGTTTCATGAACTCCTCTTTATGTTGGAAATAATTTTCATTTGACCTTATGGAGATAGCCATGTTTTCTATTTTTTATTTCGTTTTTGGATCTATATGTCATTTCACTAGTCTCTCTAGTCTTTTTGGTGCATGGTTTTCATGCGACACTTTTCCATATGATGATGTTTCTGGAATATGGTTTCCACATGGGACTTTTCTCCATACAGTGAATTTTTTGATAGGAACCAACAAAGAATTGTTATGTTTATTTCAGAATTTCATATTATGTAAACTATTTTTTTTTAATACAAAACCCATTTATTTTTCTTTCCAAAAAATATTAAAAATAAAGAAATATGATGTGAACTTATTACTACGAAGTTGGGTTACACTTTTTGCCCTTTTTTGAGAAACAAATTTCATTTTTTTGGTTCTTCAAATTTCTGCAAACTATAACAATTTTTCTGTTTAGAATTTCATTTTGCGATAAAAATAAAAGTTTTCAAATTTTTTTTTAGCTTTCTATTACTTATTTTTTAAATTTTTTTCATGAAAATTTCATATGTTAACTTAGCATTTATTTGAGCGTGTGTTTCTTAACAATCAAAGGATTCATAAGAAGTCATGTTAATACACAATGTTGTATTCATTGAAAATTTGGGTTTGAGAAAAAAAATGTGTTACAACAATCTAGACAAAGTCTACTTTGTTTTAGTCATATTTACAAAGCCAATGGATGCATATCATAATTACTAGAATTTTTTGAACTGGTCCAATACGAAAAACTGCATATTTTGGATATGTTTTGTGACGCAAGAAAATTCTTAACATATAAGTTATAAACTAAAAATCTAAAAGCTACCCATTAGAGACGACGGACCAATGTAATACCCCATAATTTTTTCAACTTTTTTAATGTATTTTGGGACATACAAAATTTTTATTTCAACGAATCACGATGACCTACGGAAATTGTTTTGCCATTTTATTGAAGAAAATAATTATAATTAGTAAAAGATTTGTAATTATAAAAAGTTATATTTCATGATGGATTAGATGCATTGCAGAAAATGCTTAATATTGGATTTTGATAGTTAATTAACAACCTTTTATGGAGTTTAATCAGTCCAAAGTTGCAGAACCATATTCAGAGCCTGGTTTTGCGTAATTGGTGACACATTAGTTCGGCCGAAATTTTAATCTAATTTCGGTCGAACTATGTTTTCCGCTGACGACTCGTTAAATCTAAAGACACAATAGTTCGGCCGAACTTTTAATCAAAAGTTCAGCCGAACTATTGTGTAACTTTCCATCGGCCGGAAAGTTTTGCGGAGCCCCTACTAAAACACATTTTAACGACAGCTAAATTTAACAAAGAAATCGTTTCCAGAATACCATACATTTCGCATGATATCTAAAAGGTATTTTCTTTCTTGAAAATATTATATTTTCACCCCTTAAATGTACAAAAAATATAATCCAAAAATAATAATTATATCAAAATTATCCTATACATTTCAGGCATAATCTAACTTATAGACAAAATATAATTTTTCACTGGAATCCTACAAAACAATTTCAAGAACGAATGTGGTTTTTTGTTGTTTAAAATGCATTTTTAAAAGCATAGACAGACTCAACACCCTGGAAAACCATGTGGGGCCCTTGAATTTTGTAAATTAAACAACTTAAACTCAAGTTTTTAAAATTAGTTGTAGGATTTTGATTAAAATTAACCAGAAAAATGTCTTAAAAAAAGGTCATTTCATCTATAAGTTAGAATGTGCGTACATTTAATATTAACCCAAGTATTTTTCCTTATGGATTGAAATTTTAGATTAGCTAGATATTTTGAACCCAAGATTCAAATTTGACATTTAATTTTAGGTTTGTGTTATTATATTAATTGGTATGTTTATTTTATAAGTTATCTAAATTTTGATTTAACTATAATAATTATTAGGTGGATGTAGGGATTTAATCACAAATCAAAGATTGAGACTTATCTCAAAAATAGTTATGCCCTTTTTTTTTTATTAAAATGATTAATTAAAATATGCCATATGAACAAGTGTAAAATGAAATGAGTTATGGTTCTTTGGGCATGTGGTACTCATAAACCATGGTATTGTAATAATGTATATCTATAAATTAAAATCCCCATGATAAAGTGAGAATTAATCTCCATGATTAAGAACCATGTTAGATGTTTTATGAAGGATGCTTATCACATACTGGTGTTTACTAACGATTTATAGTGTTGCACAAATATCCCTGTAGTTAAAGTAGCTCCATTATTGATCAGGAGTTCAAATATTTGGACACTCTTGGGATCAGACTCAATGGATGAGGAGGTAATTAGATTGATTAGTTAGTACTAATATTCGGTAGACATAGCAGTTACCCATTAGTAACCATGAACCACTTAAAAAATAAATAAAAATAGAAACTATTTATATGACTCCACTAATATATTATGTATAAAAGAAAACATCCATAATTTTTAAAATCTCATATTTATTTACAAAATAAAAAATAATAATTTATTCAAAAGCCATTTCATTTAATTTGAAGAAAAACCAAAAAACATTATAAATAATTAAAGTACATATTTTACAAATAACTTGGCCATAATTTTTGTATACCTACCATCACTAATGGCGAGGACCACTCATTAGTGACCACGAACCACTTAATAAATAAATAAAAATAGAAACTATTTATATGGATGCACTAATATATAATGTATAAAATAAAATATCCATAATTTTTAAAATCTCACATTTATTGACAAAACAAAAAAGCATAATTTATTAAAAAATTATTTCATTTAATTTTAAGAAAAACCAAAAAACACCTAAAATAATTAAAGTGCATCTTTCATAAATAACTTCCCCATAAAGTCTTATACCTACCATCACTAACACCTAGGAGCCTAGAGTAGACATGGTGGTGTTTTGTTAAGGTACTTTGTGGTGTAAAGATTAGTGATTATAAATTTTATGGGAAAAATGCTATCCGTGTTAAGGGCTTATTTTTCTTAGGCTAGATGTGATACCCAAGTGATGGATTGGATTGTGGCTACTCAAACCACGAGTTAGGCTTGCAATCCATCTCAGAACTTAGGTAACCTAGCAAACAAAAAAACACTTACCATCACTATAACAAATGTAGTCTAGGCCCTTATTTTTTTTCCTACTCAAACCCAAAAAAAAAAAAACCTACCATCGCTTATGTAACAAATGCAGTACTATAGTTCTATACTCTTAAACGTACTAATCATCTCAAAACTCATATAACCTAACAAAATTAATCTATGTGGAAAATGTCATATTTATACTAAGTACGCCCCAATATTTCTTTGTGTTAGAAAAACGATTTATAACTATTGACGTTTTATAAAAATATTCAACGCAATCCACTATATTTTAATATTATGGTTAATTAGTAATGATTTTTTTGGTAAGGGATGTGTATTCATGTGCATTTACATTTCTATTTAAATATTAAGATGTTTTATTTTAATATAAATAAATATATATGAAATAGTAATAATAATAATTTAATTAAAAAATAATCTATATGTATATATAAAATATTTTTTAAAAATATTAAAAATATATTAAATTTTATTTATTTAATAAGAATGTAAAGATATTTTATTAATTTATTATTTTTTTTAAATATTAGGAAAATATATCATAATTTAATGGTTAAATTAATAAGAAGAACAATCATCAATTGCTACTATTCACTCTTGTCATATGTCTTTAGGTATTGGGTTGTTAAATTGTTTCATTACATCCTAGAAAAACAATCGCTTAACCAAGGAAAAACAGTTTTAATTTTAGGGCACATTGGAGACCCGAATTACTATTTATATGTGAAAAAAAATTATTAATAGTTATTTTTTCAATTTATTTTACTTTAAAATTAATATATAAAAAAATAGACAATTTATTCTATCCAATCTATATCTCACAACAAATTTTTCAGAACATTAAATCCATTTATATATTCAAAACACATTTAAAATAACATAAAAATATTGAAACACTAAATTCCTTTATATTTTCCAAATACATTTTAAATCACAAAAATTACAATCTCATTAAAAATCATATCTTCTAAATTCAATATAAAAAAAACACCCAATATTACATATACATAACTAAATTCATTTAAAATCATATCTTTTAAATTCAATATAAAAACACACTCAATACTCCTATACACAACTAAATTCATTTATGTATTCAATTGTAATTAAAACCATATCTTCTAAATTCAATATAAAAAACACACCAAATACTACATATACATAATAGTAAGTGTCGGTGACAATTATTGCTATAATAAAAAAAACCAAAAACAAACTTCCATACTATCTTGATCCAAAGGAGAATGTATAGAACAACGAAATAAGTAACAAGGAGTTCAAACAACAATATGCAGCCATTAAAACTTGATTTCTTGCCAGAATTTTTTCCTTTATTTAATTATTTATTGATTTTAAAAGCCTACCTCCATATCACTGAACCCAAGTAACCTGGCTCAGATTTCCCACTGCAACATAGTCAAAGCTTCAAAACGCCGGATGAATATTGAAGACATACCCAAAAGTAGTGTTCTCACCCATTAATCTCATTATGAAAGAAATCCATGAGGTCCACCACTATGTAGAAAAGTGGTAAGCTTTGTTAATTTCTTATCAAAGCTCACGAACACATCAAATCCCTTCGGGTGATCAAAAAGAGGATCTCGTGCCAACGTCCCTCTGATAATGGAATCAAAGCATTGAGCATGGCGTATACCATCTATTTATTCAGAATTGCAGGCAACCGAAGCCCGTCAATATGATCCACAAACCTAGGAATACCGCTGACAATTTCTACCCACCCTCCATAGATCCGTAGCTTTTATTCACTAATCCCTATCCTGAAAATATTGAAACAAATGGTACGTATTCGCCTTTTATTCTGTAATAACGAATTTTTTTATGAGCCATGTGCTCCAACATGGATTGTACCAATTTTATCTCTGTAATTCCCAGCGGATCGAAGATGTGCTGCTAGACATACTCCCTGTAATTCATCCCAATTCATCCGGGTAGCTTTCTCAATAACTCTCCTGAGGATTACGTAGCAAAAGTTGGAGTATTCCATGTCAAACTTGGGAACGAAATCTAGGGCTAACCCTTTCATGAAGCTAATTTCTTCTAACGGATTCGACGGAGGTGGGAGCCCTAACGACTGTGATATGTAGAGAGCTGGTGGGATGCCGGCCACAGCGATTCCTTCTAAATATCAATTCCAACCTCCAGTGTTGTAACAAATTTTGTACCTTGATATTCAGCAGTCGATTGTGTACAGTCCACCTTTTGGAGGATCGAGATTCTCCAAGAAAAGGAATGGCTTGTCCTCCATACTCACTTTCCCCTCCTGCAACAACAATTCTAGTCACCGATACCAAACAGTATAATTTATAACACCTGATCTATAAATTTCTTGCAAAAACACTTGTCACTAATACCAAACAATATTATTGATAGCATCTGATCTATAAATTTTGCAGAGGAAATTCGAGTATCCTATAATTATTTTCAGTTCCTTTGATAGAAAAAAATAAAATTAACTGTAAACACATAAATCACACATAATAAAGCACACACAAAATGAAGGCGAAAAAGGCAGAAGCCTCATGGCTTCCTCATGTATTCTCTCTTATTAAAATAATTTAATTTACAATTTAAATAGATGAGAGAAAATGTCTAAGATAGTCTGTGCTATCTTAGACTCCTTTGGTTGAGATAATTTCTACCTCAAAACCCACCAAGATAGGATTTCCCAAACAAACTCCAATATTTGAGGAACAACCCAAGAGTTAGGCACACATTCGTAACTTGGAATATTTAACTAATTAATTTATTATTTTGGATTTATTATTGTTTTTTTTTAGAGATGCTAACATTCCCCCCCTTAATGATAAATCCAAAACAAGAACGAGGAACCATCTTCCAAGCCTTATGTTGATCTCAAAAACATTGCCTGAAAAACCACCAAAGCTGGATGTTGAAAAACTGCAATCTGAAGAGACCATGAGTCAGCTGCATGTCTGATTCATCTCTGAATTTCGCTTGACAACTCCATCAAGTGCCAAGTTGCAAAAAGGATCCATCTATCCTTTGCATGAAATCAACATCCTTTGTCCACTGACAAAATTTTTTCAAAGCCCACTGGCTGATGATGTCAAAAACAACTCACTGTTGCTTTTGCTGTGCTAAAAACTGTTCACTACTTCTTTGTTGTCGACTGCCCACTGGAAAATTTGTTGATGCCCACTGGCTGTTGAAGATGCCCACTGGCTGCTTTTGCTGGTTTTGTCGAGAATTTAAGTCTGACAACCACTGTCAATTTCATTGACATGTTCCCCCCTTTGTCAGCTGAAAGGAGAGACACTTCTCTTGGAAAGTATTCCTAAACTCCCCCCCTTCAGGTGTAGGAGTTTTATACTGTTTTACTCCCCCATTCAACTGCATGTGAGTACCATCATATTTTCACTGTTGGCTGCACTATGTGTGATTGTATGTGGTTGTAGAACTGAAGCAATCTTTTAACTGTGGATGACCATTCCCAAGGGTCGATCCATTCATAATGTATCTTCAATCTGGCTGATTTGTGTTGATTGCAACATTTTTCTGAGGAATGATTGGACTTGCCACAATGGCTACAGGGATGGAGATCAAAACACTGATCTTCCATATGACCGGTTCTCTGACAATGAGAACATTTCGGTTTGACTTCAACTTCAGGTTGTGTGGAATCATGTTTTTCTGCAACTTTGGGTTGCGTGCATTGCTGGTTGTCTGCAGCTGTCTCTAAATGTGCTGAGGGGATCTGTTCAAGAAATCCTGCACTGACGAACTGAATGGGCTTGGAATAATCGGGAATATGTAAGTTGGCGTCATCTTGGACATATCCTAAGCCTCGTCGATTCTTGTTATTATGAATTTCTTCCCAGGGCTTGATGATGGGCTTGGAAGAAATTTGAACTGGAACAACTTCGACACTTGAAGCTGTCTGAATGAATGACTTATCATCGGGAGGGTTTAAAGACTTGAAAGTATCACTCTTTTCTTGCAATTCAATCCTATGAAGTTGCGACTCGAGTTGAAGAAACTCAATAGTTTCATGTGTTTGTTGTAGATGCCATGAAAGATCAGCAAGAGTGTCTTTGCTGACGTGCACCATGTCTTCATCACTTGAGATGATCAAACTGTGAAGAATGTTTAACAACTAAATATGTTGCGCCATCTGAACTTGCGCACTTGAAAATAGGCTCTCTTGTCGGAGATGTCGTACTTTGAATTGTTTCACTTGAATGACAGACTCGCTTGAATGTGGCTGGAATGGCACACTCGCTTGATTTGTTGCTTACTGCACTTGCTTGGAACACTTGCTAGAATTGTAGAATATTCTCACTTAAACTCTGGAATCCACGCTCGCTTGATGATCGCGTTTGTTTAAGCGCTCATTTGACTTACTTGATGACTTTACGCTCACTTGAATGAATAGCCACGCTCGATTGATGTCGATGTGCTTGATTAATGTTAGAGTTGAGCTTGTTTGTTTTCTTTGATGATTGCTGCAATGAAATTCACTCTGGCTTGCTTGAAGTTTTGAACTTTGTACTGTCTTGACGCAAATTGCTTGAATGAATAATCACGCTCGCTTGCAGGAGATGTGAACTTGTTGCTTGTTTGATTTAAAAATTCATGCACTCACTTGATTATGCGTAAAGGAAGGGTGTCGAACACTGTCAACAATGCACCCAAGAAAGCTTACAATGATTTTAATGATTCACTTGTTCTCTTAAAAATTCATTAACAATGAATTTTTAATGATTCACTTAAAACAATGAATTTGATTACAAGTTCTGAAATGGATTTGCAACAATGCTGATGAAGACTTTGTTGTGGAAAGCATTAACTTGACTAAGTGAATTTGCTATTTCATGTAGAATGCTGATGTAGACAATCTTCGATTATATGTTGTAGTTGTGTAGATGCATGTGTTTATCTTGCAGCTATTTCGTTATATGTGTTGTGCTTGCTGATGTATGCGATATTAAATGAAATCATTGATGTGTCACAACTAGACACAAATAAAAAAGCAACAACATGAAGCCATAAAAAACATGCGCCATCACAAACACACATGGTGTACCTAAGATCCCCTTATTCAATTTCGAGCGGATCTAGGACACATCAACACCAAAAAAATGATATCTTTATTAAACTGTGAGTACATAAGAAATCTCCACCTTCAAGTAAAGAATATGACAAGCTCACAACCCTTGGAAGCAATTTGTCTTCAAAATCTGGATTTCACCGACTCAATCTCTCTCAGAGTAAAGAAATACTTTGAATTACAATAATGGCTTTCCCTTATCACTCCAAATGGAAACACTCCTTAAACTACAAAAATACAACTTATCACTCCAAAAAACAATCACAATCTTTACCCCAAATGTACAAAAAAAAATTTACTTTCTCACTCCAAGCTTTCATGATCCACCTTCTTCACGCAGTGCTGCAACAAATGAAGTGGATGCCATAGGTGGTGCTCGCTTTGATGATGGTTTAGGTGGTGACAATGAAGTACAATGGACTATGCTTGAAATAGTGAACCAATTGGATGGTTTTGATGCTTATGGAAACATTAAAGTTCTTATGGCTACTAATAGGCCCGGCACTCTTGATCCAGCATTATTACGGCCAGGACGATTGGACCGAAAGGTTGAATTTGGCTTACCTGATTTGGAAAGTAGGACTCAAATTTTTAAAATTCATACACAGACCATGAATTGTGAGTGAGACATTCGTTTTGAGTTTCTTGCTCGGTTATGCCCCAATTCTACAGGTGCTGACATACGTAGTGTATGTATGGAGGCTGGCATGTATGCTATTCGAGCACGGAGAAAGACAGTTACTGAGAAATATTTTCTTGAAGCTGTGAATAGATGGTGGTATATTCTTTAGCGGTAATCAAACTTTCCTTTCATGGATCAAACAATCGTGTTCCCTCTGCAAATTCTCCAACAAAATATCTCAATGCAGTGATTCATGGTCAGAAGGTCTTGCGATGGTTGCTACTACCAATGAATCTATTTTAGCACATCAATTTCTCCTTCCTTAGGCCATTAATAGCTGGATTGAAAAACATATCTTGGAGGCAAGTAGGCGGGTCATGCAAAAATTTGAGAGATCTGGCTATAAGGCTACTCAACCAACTTGCCATCACTATAAGGCTACTCAACCGACTTGCCATCGATTTAGAAAATATTATCACTGATTTGTGGGTATTGTGGGATTTCAATTTCTGGATGATGCGCTTTAAGAATAACGGAATCGATGCAAAATAAACTGTTTTACCTCTTCTCCATGCATCATTGTAGTGAGCGCTCCTCAATTTATCATCTCACGGTGCTGCTTCACGACTTTGCTCACCGTGCTGCTTCACGGCAAAACACCATCAAATCTTCTCTACAGCACGCAACTCTTTTACAGGTGCCCAGGTTTGTGAGCAGCCATATTCTAATGCACTGGTTCACAGTGGATTCCACACACAAAAGATTTATTTTATGGCAATAGATTTCCTGCTATTTGAAAGTGCCTCTTTCCGTGCTTCAACGCAGATCTACAAATCGAATACAGTTCTGTTGCTCAACTTGCATCAAAATGCATAACATTATAGGCTAGGCAGCAGGTTCTCACACATTTGATGCTCCAATGCGATAAGTTGACCAATCTTGAAATAAACACCACCACTACAATGAATTTTTAACTGAATCAAGATAAAATCGAATTTGAAGAGAAGAATTACAGTACTAGTAAATGTTCCCTGCTTTAACCCTTTTTTCGGTGGATCTATCTTCTCCACAGATCTATGCTCATCTCCAACTAAACGCATACACTTTTATGTAGGCACAAACAATGACCAGCTCAATTTTCAATGCAAAAATACATTACTTTACACCAATCTTTGGCAACTTTCTTCAACGACTCCATAGAACCAGTCCTCACTCACGCTGAAGGATGCTTCTATTTAAATGGCACCTCAGCAATGACAACCAAAACCTTCACAACTGCAGGTTCTCATACCAAATCATAGCGCGATAAATCAGATCTGCAATTGCGTTTCCAACCTTCTGCTCACTCCAAGAGCAAGGAATTTAACCAACAACAGGTTTGATATTTCATATAAACAAACATGGTTCATAGAAGTACCTATTTTTTACGATAATAAAGACCGCAAAGACAATAGACATTCTTTAAAAAAGACAGCAGACATGCCTCTTTTGCATAGTGTTTACAGAGAGAGGCGGCCACACAGTGACAAGGGTTTTACGCTCCCCATGTTTCAACTTATTTTGATACACATGCAGGGCACAAGTCTAACAGTTGCGGCATAATCTCCAAGATTCTCTACGCACAAATGTACAGATCGACTCTTTAATCAAAGTTCGATCCACAACTTAAGTCATTCAACAGCTCTGCATGGAGCACATGCTCTCTTCTCAACACAGATTTTCAGCTCTAGCTTCATGATCACCATTAGCTCTGATACCACATGATAGAAAAAATAATTAACTCAGAAACAGACATAAAGCACACATAATAAAACACACATAAAATAAAGGTGGAAAAGGCAGAAGCCTCATGGCTTCTTCATGTATTCTCTCTTATTAAAAGAATTTAATTTACAATTTAAATAGATGAGAGAAAATGTCTAAGATAGTCCGTGTCTTAGACTCCTTTGGTTGAGATAATTTCTCACTCAAAAAACCCACCAAGATAGGAGTTCATAAACAAACTCAATATTTGAGGAACAACCCAAGAGTTAGGCACATATTCCTAACTGGAATATTTAATTAATTAATTTATTATTTTGGATTTATTATTGTATTTTTTTAGAGAGGCTAACATCCCTTGAGTGCAAAACCTGAACAAGCTTAAGAATGGCAACGCCTGTAATGACTTTGGAGATGCTATTACATCTGAAAAAGTGATGTGTGGTGACGGGCTCCCCATTGTCATGATTGGCCACACCAAAAAATTTGAAATATTTGAGTTCGTCTCCTTTTGCCACAGCCAGTTGAGCACCTGGTGCATTGCTATAAGCCATGAGATGAAATTGATTCAACCATTACCGAATTTGAAATTAAAATATCTAGAATCTGTGCGGGAATTTTCAAAATTCAAATGACTATCGCATTAATTCTTGTAGTGTATACCCACTTATACATGGTATCGTACTGCATTAATTATACTGAACGTAAATACACAGCTTGTATGAAGGCAGAGGTTCGGGGTTCGGCAGGTGAGGGAATGGATATCCCGATTTATATATGCCCATGGGATAGGTGTCCATGGGTGTCCATTGGTGGGATAGAATGGAGCTATGGAATTGAGGTCTAATAAAGATTCTAAGGGGACATTTAATAACCAATAGCTTACGATTTATTTGTTGTCGTTTGGCTCTTCCTCATTACAGCCGCTCACTGAAACATAAAATTGAATAGTAACCAGTTTATCTCAATATTACTTGCTAAAAGCAATAGACTACTTTTGGATAATGTCCCATGATAAGGAGGAACTAACAAATTGAATTCTAAAGAAAAATGAACTAACTGAGTGAAGTCTAAATGTGAAATAACTGATTGAAGTCTAAAGATCTAAAGAGAAAACAATAAATAATGTTACCCCATAGCGAGATTGGTAATATATACAATGGAATGTGTGTTTTCCAGAAAAATGTGAACAGTGGCCAACTCATCTGCTTGCAATTTCCGGGCAGGTGTTACAACAAAAGCGTTAGCGTCAACGATATCGATGACATTACTGGTACACCAAACTAAGGTATGGTCCAGGCTTTTTCGCAAGAGGAATTCATATCTCTCCAATATCAATTTAAAATTTAATGAACTCCCCTTCTCCTCTCATGCTACTACAGTGGAGGATACACCATTCACGGAGTCCATGCTCTTTCTAATTCACAGCTTGTTGCAAGCCATCGCACTTGAATTGAAATTGCACGTCCTTTTGGGGATATTTACCAGGAGTTGATCTGCTTGATGGGATAAAGTTCATAAGAGGGAAAGAACGAAGAAGCAATAACAAGAACACTGATGAATATAGACATGCCAGATCCATATGTTACAGGGTATTACATTTCCATACATCATACAGATATCCTATCAGAAAGCACATCCCAACTATAGATCAACATTATGAGCATATATAAAGAAAACAATATGCATACAGCCTATAGAATTCCATCATTTAACAAAACATAATTTATAATCCAGACATGAAAACATAAAAGAAAATATTTACTAAAACAAAATTTCGAACAAACATAAAATGTCTATTCATCCACTATAACGCTGTAATTGATAATCATGAAACGATAAGGCGTATATTAAAAATGCTCCGGCTAGTTAAACATTTGAACTTATTTTCACAGAAGTTTTATTTTGTTTGTCTGTGAAAATTTTAATTTTTTAAAAAGTTGTGGTCTTTAAAAGCTGAATCCTATAAGTCCAAATGGGTTTTAATTTTTATTCGGATGAAATTTGATTTTACTATAAATGATCATGTCAATGCAACTCAGTTAAATTAGACACATTTTTCATATAATTCAAAAATGTTGACATATTCATCTCAATTAAACATTTGAACATATTTCTCACATAAGTTCATACATTTTGTATCGCTTTTTATTTTGTTTCTCTGTGATTTTTTTCATTTTTTATTTTGTTTCTGTGTGTTTTTTTTTCTTTTAAACGCTGTGTGGGCTTTAAAAACGTGATCGTATAATAGGTTTTAATTTGTATGTGGATGAAATTTGATTTTATTACCTAGGTTCATGTCAATTTAATTAGGTTAAATTATATACTAATGTAATTATGTCTTGATATAGGTATAATTATTAATTGTACAGTAGAAATTTAATCTCAATAATATTTTAGACTATTTTTAGTAATATACTTAAATTAAAGATTGGAATTTATTTTCATAGATATGTGTTTTTTCATCTTTTGAATAAATTCATTATTTAAAAATAATGTCATATGAATGAGTGACTATTAAATAAGTTATGATTTTTGAGTACATGGTAATCATGAGTTATTTATTGGTTCATGGTATTGTAAAAATGTATATTTACATATTAAAAATCTTCACTATAAAGTGGGAGTGAATCTCCATGGTTAACAATCTGTTACATGTTTTTTGTTTTAAATGTATATATATTGAACTTATATATTACCAAAATAATAATAACAATAATAAAGTTGTAATTTAATTAGTTTTTATATTTTTTGATTTTAACAACTTGACATGTATATAGCTATACTACTAATAAACATTTTAATGTAAGGTCGTAAAATTTCATAATTATACCATAAGACATCATTATTTGAAAACAACTTTCATAGCTGCCATTTTGTCTGTGTGAAATTTTAAACAATTGAAATGTTTTAGACCATTAGATCCAATACCTCCTTCAACTTAACTAACTAACTAATTGTCTTTCACTTTGCTATGAAATACTATACATCCTCTAATTTGAATCATTTCATGGTCTCGCCCTCCAATGGTCAGAAAGACACAGATGCAGTAACCTCCCGTTGAAAACTCGTCAATGTGCTGCTCCACATGGCTGACTCATCGATGTGCTGCTCCGCATGGATAAGACCGACACCAATATCACAGGCCCTTGTGCTTGGCGGCATGGCTTGTTGTTCCTCACGAATCTGTAGAGGCTCAGGAACATTAACGCATTTTTCCACACTATAAATATGGTAAGTTCTTTCTTTTCTCTGGCCAATTATGAAACAATTCCCTATATTATTTACTCTCAGCATATTTTATTTTATTTGTTATTGGTTAGGTTTAAATTATTGATAATTCTAGAACGAAACTAGGTTTTCTATATTAGAATTTCATTCTAGTTCAATTGGGTACATCAGTCATCTTTTACTGTTACTGTAACCTGGATTGCCAGTGAGGTCAAATCGAAACCTATGAAGCGCGTTTATCGCTAACCTTTATGAATTTGATGATATGTTTGACGGTAAGAATCATCGAACCATATTTGTGGCCGCGAATCATAATTTCTTATGAAATCATTATATGTCTCTGCACATATATGATTATTGAGTTATATATATATATACTCACTCCATGCAATGGATGCAGTGGAAACCATGGGCAATAGAAGTTGAAATGATTAGTTAAATCAAGTAGGGCGACAGTCCATGGCACGAGAAAAAGAAGAAGATGCAGTACACTGTGCAACGTTCCTGCTTGTCTGCTCGAAATTTTTTTTATCGCTTACTATCTTTTTCAAAAGATAGAAAACAGAAATTTCATTAAATTAGTTCTACCAACTCCCTGGATATGTTGAAAGAAAAGGGGTAATGGTTCTACCTATGTTTGTAATTTATGTAGACAAAATGCGCATTATTGGACAAACTTCTGGAAGCCATTAACCACATTCGTCATTTACAAAATAAGCTGATAGAGCTTGAAAATCAAAGAGACCTGATAATCTTCTCGACCACTGTAAAATCATTTCCCAACAGCTCCTGTATTTATAATAACCTGCAAGCCTCCCAGGCTCGACCCTCCAATGTACGGGATAAGTTTCAGACAGTAAGGATTAGCAGATTTCGTCCAGGTATTCAAGTCACTGTAAATATTTTCAAGGATCAGATCGCCTTTTCTTATCTTCTAAACATGTTAGAAGAATCCAGAGTTGAAGTTGTGATTTCAATTGTTACTACTCTTGAAGGTTATTTTATAGCATTCACTTGGAGGTAATCTCTTATTGGATCTGAATCTGCAATGCTTGTCTAGAATTTTTTTCTATGTATGTACTTTAACTTTTCTATTTTAACCCTGCATCTCTTTGGTTTGCATCATTTTGATACCACTATCCTACAGGGAAGAATTGATCAATTGATGAATGACAACCTTCCAAAACTTTCAATCACAAAGTAATATAGTTTATTTTTCTTGTTACTGAGTATGTCTGTTAAATGGCTCATGGCTTCGCGAACGAGGCTGGCTAAGACTAGGTGTAAATAAAAATAGACATGAAATTAAAATTATCAAACTTAAAACAAACATAATGTAAATAAAGTTTAAGCACACTTTTTTTTCTATATACGAACATACGTGAAGCGATTGTTTCTATAGTTAATGTAGTTTTCTTTTCGTTTTTCTCAGTTATCGCTCTTTATCTGTCCATATTATGTGCCTCATAAAGTGTGTACACATTGAAGTTCTGAAATGTCAGAGCGATGGAGCAATTTTTGCAAACCTATCGATGGTTATTTTATTGAGATGTTTATTTTGTTGAGAAAACTATGTAATCTACATTTACGAGTATGACAAAAAATTATTGACCAGCAAAAGGAAATTTTAATGTCCACAAAGGAAAGTGTGTAAATTGGCAAATGAGTAAATTCTCAGTGTATCTAAATGCTTATTTTCTGCTTATTTTCTTATGTTCGATTTTTTGCTTATTTTCTTATGTTCGAAGGTGTTTTTCTGTTATTCCTCATTTAAGTTACATAGCATTTAATACTTTTATGTCCATTTGTGCTTTCTATTATTAAATGTAATTCCCTTGAAATGGAAGCAATCAAATGATCATGGAATGATCTCAAAAATTGTTTTTCATTTGAAAATCGCGATATGATTTTCTTCTCTTTATTTGGATAGGTGAGGGAAATATAAATTTAAATATATTTAAAGTTTTTTTTTTTTTTTAATACTTTTTTAATATGTGATATTTGATTATAGTTCAATTTTCTGTTTTTTTTTTTTTAATATTTGAAGGTGTTTTTCTGTTATTCCTCATTTAAGTTATACAATATTTTATTTTTTTATATCAATTTGTGCTCTCTATTATTAAATGTAATTCGCTTGAAATGGAAGCAATCAAATGGATGTCAAAAATTGTTTTTCTTTTGAAAATCGTGATGTGATTTTCTTTTCTTTATTTGGATAGGTGAGGGAAATATAAATTTAAATATATTTAAAGTTAATTTTATTTTATTTCAATATTATTTTAATATGAGATATTTGATTATATAAAATTGTCTTTACTGTATTATATAAAATTGTTTTTAGTCAATATAAAATTTAATATCAAATTAAAAAGTGGTTTAAAGTGTTATTATTTGTCTGAAAAGATATGATCCAATAATTTCTCAAGCCATTTTTGCTATAATGGTTTGTTACTTGAGGCTTTTGGATGTAATGAGGATTATAAAATTTTAGTTGGGTCACAAGAACCTCCAAGAGTTTTTCCATTGCTAAATGAATTATCACTTCAGATATATGCCACTCACAATGGACACTTTCAAGGATTTGATACCTCACATGAAACTGCTACTTATTATTTAAGACAATTGATAACATTTTGTTTACTAATTTTTATCTCCAATTATTTTTTGTATATCAGGATGTTTTCATAATTTATGCCTTGCGGCATTTCCTTTGCAACATCTGGTGCAATTGCTAGTTACACTTTTGTGCATGGAAGCACTCTATCTCACAAGACCGTTTACATGTCATAACTATGATATGGTGCAACTCATTTCACATTATAGTAGTTCAAATTTCTGGTCAAAGTCATTAGAGGTTAGAAAAATTGATTTTAATTTTGAGTTGGTAATGGTTCAATTCTCAAGCTATATGGATGAGATAGTTAAAAGTTAATTTTGATTTGAATTTGAGCACAAACATACAAAGTATAAATTGAATTCCTTGGTCCATGTTTACATAGTGGAGGTCAACTCGATATGCTGTGAAATTCAAAAGTGAGGATATAGATGGCGAAAATGAACTATAAAGTTTTTGAATGCTTAAAAGTTAGATTCCTTAACCAATAAGAACATTGTTGGTCAAAGTTTCATGGTGTGGTAGTGAGGGTATAGATAGCGAAAAAAAATATAAAGCTTTTGAATCCTTAAAGGTTAGATTCCTTAATCAATAGGAACATTGTTGGTCAAAGTTTTATGGTGTGGTTCCTAGTGAGGAATGCTCCCTAGAACTAGGAAGAGGGGATAATTTCTAACATACATGATTGAATGTTAAGATAGGAATTGTAGATAAAAACTGAATTGAATAGAAAATGTAGCTCTCAGGTGATTACTGCACTTGGAGACTGCACAACAATGGAGAGTTCACTCTACATTCATTAATCAAATGATACAACTATACGTACATAACAAAGTAGTAGGAAGTTGTAAACAAACTCCTATATCCTAAGAACTAATCCTAACTTAAGGAGCTGCGTTACAACAATGTAACCATTTCTCCATTAATATACAATAATATTAATTATTTCCAACTCTCCCCCTTAATAGAGAAAGGATTGTCTTGAATTCCTAACATCCTTCTAAACACTCCAAACTTTATTCTTCTAAGAGGCTTAGTAAATATGTCAGCCATTTTGTCACAAGATTTAGAGTATTCAACAAATATTTCTTTTGACTAAAGTTTTTCTCGAACAAAATGGAACTGAGTATGGATGTGTTTGGTGTTTTTGTGAAATACTGGATTGTATGCTAGCTTGATGGTACTCTAGTTGTCACTTTTGATGGTAGTTTCTTCTTTCTGCTCTTCTCCTGCATCATGGAGAAACCTTCTCAACCAAATAGCCTCATATGTAGCTACACACAATGCTTGGTACTCAACTTCAGTTGAAGATAAAGCTACAGTAATCTGCTTTTTACAGTTCCATGCTATAACCCCGGATCCAATGCTGAAGGCATAACCTGTGATATATTTTCGATCATCCAAGTTACCTTCCCAATATGAATCTGAAAAACCTGCTAAAGTAACATCAAATGTGTCAATGTATAAAATACCATAATCACTAGTACTACAAAGATACCTCAACACACTTTTTGCTGTCCGCCAAAAAGTGTTTCCCAACTTCGCGATTTCACCCTATGCCAAGTTTGGTCTAGTTGTAGTAAGATATATCAGACCACCAACTAGTTGTCTATACATAGTGGCATCAACCTCCTTAGTGCCATCGTCACTACACAACTTTATATTTTGCTGCAATGGTGTTGATGCTGACTTACACTGCTCCATCCCAAACTTTTCAAGTAGACTTCTGGCATACTTCCCTTGAGTAAGAAAATTTTGTCCATAGTCTCTCCATATTTCCAGACCCAAACAATAATGTAGGCTTCCAAGATCTTTCATTTCAAAAACTTGCGACATCTGCAATTTGATTTCTTTGATCAAATCATCTGCATTACCTGTTATAATCATATCATCCACATACAAAGAAATCAAAATAATTTGTCTCTGTTCATTATACTTCGTATACAGATTTGGATCATTCATGCTCCTATGAAAACCATGTTGTAAGAAGAACGAATCGGTCTTCTCATACCATGACCTGGGTGCTTGTTTTAAACCATATAATGCCTTTTTCAACTTACAAACTAGATGTTCTTGCCCTTCTTTGACAAACCCTTTAGGCTAGACTAAATAAATCTCTTCTTTTAAATCACCATTTAGAAATTCATACTTAACATCTAACTAGTGTAGCTTCCACTGATATTTTGTAGCTAAAGAAATTAACATTCTAATAGTATTCAGTTTGGCTACAGGAGCAAAGGTTTGATCAAAATATATTCCCTCTTGCTGTGAGTAACCCTTTGCTACCAGTCTAGCTTTAAACTTGTCTATACTCCCATCTGCGTTAACTTTAGGTTTGTACAACCACTTACAACCTATGGGTGTTTTTCCTTCTGGCAGTTCAACTAGATCCCAAGTATGATTTTTAGTAATTGATTCGATTTATTCATTCATTGTAGCCCTCCATTCATCAGATTGACTTGCTTCTTTATAGTTTGTGGGTTCTACAATATTTAAAATACTTGTCATTAAAGCATAGTCTTTCAATCTGGTTGGTAATTGAGTCTGCCTACCTGATCTTCTCGGTAGAGGAATCACCGCAAATCTGTCAGCTTCAAACTTGTACGAGCTTGCCTTATTAACTACATCACATGTTTCTGCTTCTTTCTGCTTCTGCTACTGATTATCCCCGATGTTTTCTTCCATCAATAATGGAATGTGCCATTCATTATTACTGTCTTCCTTTCCTTCCTCAACCTATTCATGAAATATGACATCTCGACTTGCAAATATTTTATGAGTCATGAGATTAAATAACTTGTATGCTTTATACTCAGTGCCATATCCTAGAAAGATACATTTCATGGCTTTAGGATCTAACTTATTTCTATCCTCCTTGGGTATATGGGCAAAGGATTTTGACCAAAATACTCTTAAATGACTCACTTTTTCTTTGAATCCATATAATTCTTCAAAAGGAGTATTGAAGCTGAGACATTTAGTAGGACTTCCATTCTTTAAATAAATAGCAGTGTTGATGGCTTCAGCCCAAAAACCATTTGATAGACCGTTACCTTGAAGCATACTTTTTGTGCAGTCCACTAGAGTTTTGTTCTTTCGTTCTGCCACTCCATTTTGTTGTGGGGTATGAGGCACTGTAAACTGTTGAAAAATCCCATGATATCTACAAAAATTCATGAACTCACCCAACCTGTATTCTGCCCCTTGATCGGAGCAGAGAATTTTTATGCATTTTCCTGTCTGCTTCTCCACAAAAGTTTTAAATTCTTTAAAGCACTGAAAGTTATAACTCTTTTTTCTTAAAAAATATATCCAAGAGAATCTAGTGCATTCATCGGTAAATAAAAGAAAATAATATGCACCACCTAGCGACCTGGTTTGCATAGCTCCCCATATGTCTATATGCACCAGCTCTAGAATATCTTTTTCCTTTCTATTAATATTCAGAGGAAATTCTTCTCTATGCATTTTCCCTAATGCACATCCATCACAATCTAATTGAACACTATGAAAAACAGGGAGTCTATCGACCATACCTTTTCTTTGAAGTAGCATGAGGTCTTGTAAATTAAGGTGACCAAATCTCTTGTGCCAGAGATTTTTGGCTATCAATCCTATTGAAACCAGGGCTCGTTGTGGCATGCTCTTAACATTCAATCTGTATAGGCTCCCCACATGCACTCCTGATGCAACTGGTTCCATCCTATTATCATAGATACAAAGATCAAGTTCTTCTTAATCCTGGACACGTACATCACATTCTTAATATGTCTAATGTCACCACTAGGTAGCCTTACCAGAATATCACCGTACCCTTTGATCTCATATCCTTTGTTATCTCCTAAATAAATTTTAGATCCACACGAAGTTTCTTCAAAATATTAAAACCACTTTCTCTTACCTGTCATATGTGAGGATGCACCAGAATCAACATATCATATGTCATCCTCATCTTCCTTCGAAGTTGAAAGAGCACAGCTACAAATAGTAGAAGATCATGGTTGTGGTCTTCGTTGACAAATTATCTTGTGTGCCTACTCTGCTTATTCTGAACTTCATCTGTCTGCTTCTTGAAACATAACTTAGCTTGATGGCCATTTTTCCCACAATAAAAGCATTTAATGCCAGAAAAATTATTTGCAGACATACCTCTAAATGGTCTCTTTTGAAACGTGCTACCTTCTCTATGTTGTTGTTGTTGCTACTTTTGTTGTTGTGGCTGTTGTGGTTATTTCCCTTTAAACTATCTCCTCTTCGCCATTAGAGAAAGATCGGCATTATGAGGCCTTAAATTTTGTCGTCACTCTTCTTCTTGTAGAAAAATTCCTGTCAATTCTTCAAATGCAGCAGCTTTATCCCTTGCTACCAAACCTGTGATGAACATTTGATATTCATCCTTCATTCTATTCAACATGATTGTGACTAGATCAGAATCTGGCACCTTCTCTCTGATGTCACCCAATTTTCCTTTCAGGTCTTTGACCCTTGCAATGAATCTAGTAGCGGATTCATTCTCCTCCATCCTCATCGAAAACAACTTTCCTTTGAGTGACAAGATGCAATTTGTATTTTGTGTCTAGTATAAGCTCTTCAGCATCGTCTAGATCTCAGTGGATGATTTTCCATCTCTAATATGTGGGATAATATTATCCTTTATGGACATCTTCAGTATGAATTGTGCTTTGTTCTCCTTTTTATCCCAGCCTTGTATAAGTGTGGTTGTTCCTGTTACAATATTTGATTTTTTCTCATCGCCTATGACAATCGACCACGCATTTTCTCCCTCAAGCAGTGTCTGTAGCTTGAATTTCCAATTGGTGAAATTGGATCCATCGCGTTTGTTGGCCTCATTGAGATATGTTTCTAT
Organism: Pinus albicaulis; assembly: GCA_034641835.2. Lineage (NCBI taxonomy): Eukaryota > Viridiplantae > Streptophyta > Pinopsida > Pinales > Pinaceae > Pinus > Pinus albicaulis. The sequence continues at coordinate 584,618 of JAXQQM020066513.1, read as the reverse complement.
GGTATTATTCATACTGGACTGATCGGATTCCAGACCCTTCGATGATTCTAACCAATTGAATAATTACAAGCTACACTAAAAAGAACTCAATACATACCAGATTACAGATATGCCACCGATCTGGCATGATCTTGTGACTGTAACTCAGATCCACCACCGATCTAAAGGTTACTGTGTCTGCAACTCAGATCCACCACAAATGGGAAAATCCCATGTGCAGAACCGACAACAATGTGTGCGACTCAGATCCACCACAAATGGCCAAATCCCATGTGTAGAACCGACAAAAATGTCTGTGACTCAGATCCACCACAAATGGGAAAATCCCATGTGCAGAACCAGAAACAATGTCTGTGACTCAGATCCACCACAAATGGTCAAATCCCATGTGCAGAACTGCCAAAAAAGAGATTGGTGCCTTTCTGAGCCAAATATCCACGCCAGAACAAAATCTGTGTGAGTCCCAAAATTGGCATGGGTATGGCTCTAACAGTCGCGTTGATCGCGCATATCGGCGTGACTGTAAGGCTAGAAAACACATCGACCCTCTTGTGCTTAGAAGAAGAAAAAAATCTAAGACCTGTGAGTGAGGTGTTTACTGCAGGCCACCTACTCCTATGTGCACTGTAGCCATGAAGGCTATATAGCCGTGAAGGCTCTGTAGCTGCGAGGGCTCTAAAGAAAAAAAATTAGGCTCACCTGGTCTTAGTTTTGATACCAAGATAAAAACTGAATTGAATAGAAACTACAGCTCTCAGGTGAATACTGCACTTGGAGACTGCACAATGATGGAGAGTTCACTCTACATTCATTAATCAAATGATACAACTATAAGTACATCACAAAGGAGTAGGAAGTTGTAAACAAACTCTTATATCGTAGGAACTAATCCTAACTTAAGGAGCTACGTTACAACAATGTAACCATTTCTCCATTAATATACAATAATATTAATTATTTCCAACTATTGTAACTAAGGAAGGAATAAGAGGATCTTGAATAATCATTGTTTCTTAGTTAGAGGTTTTACTGGTCATAGCTTATTTATTAAAATTCTTGTTGACTAGAGTCCATGTTGTTAATGGTTCCTTGTTGGCCACAATTCAATCTATCATAGTAAATTTTTCTGACTAATAATGACCAAAGAGATGGGAAATCTATTCAATAGGATTATTAGCTAGGTTTTTATTTTTTCCTTAGTTAAAATTTCATTCCTTCCAGATGGTTCCTATGGTTATATTTTTTGTTGACTAAATTTCATTCATCAAATTTCTTATTGGTTGTATTTTTTTTACCAAAATTCTTATCTATTACAGTTCTCCATCATTTCAGTTAATTAGAGTTCTTAATCAAGAAATTCCTTAGAACTATGATCAATATGAATTTTAACAAACAAGACCCAACATCAATACTAAAACTTAGATCAAGTAGGGAATAAGCCAATCATAGTTCATTGGTTATAGTTTTCTGGTCAAACTAATTATATAGGAAAGTTACAAATTTTAACCAACAAGACCCAACATCAATACTAAAACTTAGATCAAGTAGGGAATAAGACAATCATAGTTCATTGGTCATAGTTTTCTGGTCAAACAAATTATCTAGGAAAGTTACTTCGAAGTATCACTAGCATGACTTCTCATTAACAAGAACTCAAAAAGAAGGAATCGAGATATAAGATTGGTCAAAGTTCTTCTTTGCCACAATCTCTTTTTCCAATAAGAACACTCATCAATATTCGACCAAAAAATATTTGTTAGAGTTCTTGGCCAACGAGAATTTTCACTAAGAAACTATGAAGGGACTATGAAATTTAATGAAAAAGAACTTTGTTAATTAGAGTTTTCTTGTTCTTAGTTCGTGGTCATGATTTTTTTTTGGAACTATAACTGATGGGAACTAGAGGATTAATTTTTAATTGTGTTTGTTAAAGAGTTGAGATATTCTCTCAACTTATATCCCTAAGTATGGAATAACTTGGATCTCAAAACAATTCAAAAAACCCTATATAAACCTATTGTATTATTGTATTTGTACCAATTTTAATATAGTATATCAGCCATGAAGAATTTTGTGATTATTTTATTTAGATCAAAGCAAAGTCTCGAAATACATATGTTAATTTAGGAAAAGACAAGGCACTCTCAAAGGGAGATTAAAGAAAGTTGAGATACAAGAGTAGTTGAAAGAGAGTTTCCACATAAAAGGAGGTCGACGCTCACAAATTTTCCTAGAACATAAAATGAAGGGCATGAAAAATATAAAAACATCATCAAAATTTCATTTAACAGGCAAAGGTAATTTGAAATTCTAGGCCTGATGGCGAGTGCAATGCTCCTTCTCGGACTACTTCTTCCATTCTGCGCAGGTACAGGGTTTATAACCCACTGGCAGAAGTTATTTATGTCAGTACAGATAGTGTTCTCATAACAGGAGTCGTGATTTTCTAGATTTATGATCAAGATGTCTTGTTAGTACGTGGAAAGCTGAAAATATTGGATAATACCTTTAAATGGACGACGAGCCTTATTTTCCAGTCTGTACGATATTTAATACACTGTCAGTACCGGTGACAGGATATTGCCGGTCCTTGCCATTGAAACTTTTTGGAAAATCTGGCATACCAATATTTCCCCTTTCCGACTGAGATGATGGCTAGCCTCCTCCAACTCCCGGCATACCTGAGGTGATGACTAGCCTCCTTCGACTCCCGTCTCATTGTCCACTGATGCTCATGTCATGATCTGGTGAACCGTCATAGCATGATGCATACATTATCCATTAACATTTAGATTTTGAATTTTGTTAATTGTTCAGTTTTACCTGAAATTTATTTTGATTTGGAATTTTGACAGCCAGCAAAAACTACTACTCGTCCCTGTGACCAAGCTCAAGCATGGTTGTGAGAAGTGTGATTATATTTGGCATAGTAAAAATCAGAGCAGCAAGAATAAGAATATATCAGATATTAAATGAGCTATTTGGTCATTTATGTGATTCACTATGGTTAAAAAAATAGCGAGTTTATAAGTATTTTCAATTTTTTTTGGTCCTCTATTTCCAATTTTAGGAGTGTCAATACCTTTTAATAGCAATTTGTAGTTCATTTTTTTTTCCAAATAAACTTACATATCTGGAACACTAAATTATTACTCCTATGATCATCAGAAATTATATTTTTTTGGAGTAAGATATATTGGATTGGTTGGAATTTTTCTGGTTTTTAATTTTATTCATTTCAATAGTTAACATAAATTATGAATCTGCAATCAACATGTACATTTTTATATGCACATATTTCATCCTGAACTCACAAAGATATTGGTTGTCTTCTAGTTTCTTTGCTGGTAAGAATCCATGTTGAGCTTTGAATGCTCAATGCTTACATATTACATAGGATTTTTATTTTATTTTAAATATTCAAAAAACCAAGTGCAATTATTTTTCTTTTTTCTTTTTAAAACAACTGCCAAATTTATGCCTATATCAACTATTTCAAACCATCCAGCAAATATTTTAACAATAAAACTAGAACACATGTGTTTATGTATAGATTTATTGTTTACAAAAAAAATAAGATTATGATAAATACATGTGTTTTAGTTCCATTGTTAGAATATTTGCTAGTTGGTTTTAAATAGTGGATATAGGTTAGCCATGGTTATTTGGATACAATAAAATCTTAGAAGAATATGTTTGGAATTGGAACAGCAGAAAGAAAAAAAAAAAAAAAAAAAAAAAAAACATATATAATATGTGGGCATTCAAAGCTCCACATGAATTCTTACCACCAAGGAAGCCAGAATACAACTAATATCTTTCCAATATCCTTCTGAGTTCAGGATGTCGTATGTACATATAATCAATATTTAAAACAAAATAAAAATCATATGTAATATGTGAGCATTCAAAGCTCAGCATGGATTCTTATCAATAAGAAAACCATAAGACAACCAATATCCTTGTGAGTTTCGAATGACATGTGTGCATATAAAAATGTCTTCATGTTGATTGCAAATTTATAAATTATGTTAACTGTTTAACTTTTATTGAAATGCATAAAGTCAGAGACCAGAAAAAATCTAACTACCGCGACATATCTTAACCCAAAAAAATATAATTTCTGGTTATAGGAGTAATTAGTGCTCCAGATATGTAAGTATTTTGAAAAAAAGACGAACTGCAAATACCTCATTGCTGTTAAAAGGTATTGACACTGCTAAAATTTGAAACAAATGACAAAAATGAAAAGAGAACTTAAAAATATGTGTACACCCGCTCTTTTCTAACCACAGTCAATCATATAAATCACCAAATAGCTAGTTGCGCAGGGACGAGGAGTAATCTTTGTCGGCGGTCAAAATTTCAAATCAAAATAAATTTCACGTAAAACGCAGCATTTAACAAAATTCAAAATCTAAATTTTAATGGATGATGTATGAGTCATATTGCTATGATGGTTAAATGAATCATGACGTGAGTGTCGGTGGACAGTGAGTGACGGTGGACGATGAGACGAGAGTTGGAGGAGGCGAGCCATCACCTCAATCGGACAGGGGGCAGAATTGGTATGGAAGGTTTTCCAAAAAGTTTCAATGGTAAGGGTCTTGTACTAAAAGTGTATTAACTAGAAATTGTACCACATGTTGCAAAAGAAATGTCGTAAGGTTGTGGTATGGGAAAGAATAACATATAAGAAAGAAGGGGTAGTATCCCTGTTCCAACTGATACTCCAGAATAAGGGGTGGAGAATTATGTTTACTGGACCTCAAATCAAAATATTCATATTAGGTAATTGATGTATAACAAATTCTTTGTTATTAATTGCATGTAAGATGTGTTTTTTCATAATGGATGAGACATTTTGGCCAAAGTACTCAAGACCTCTATATGATGAAATCTACATGTTTATTTTTTTTTCTGCATGAAGGATGCACTTGGTTTTTATGACCAAGTTGGGCAGAATTTAGCCTTCCATGAAATTATTTTCTTTTATCACATTCGCAATGTTGAATTCCTCTGACACTACTCCTAGAACTCTAACTCTCCTCTACAGCTAGAATTATCTAATGGAATAAAAACTTATTACTATGACATGTTGTAATTCATAAGAGACTACTAAGAAGCTTAAGTATGGTAAATCCACCTTCACCTGTCATTTGAACATAGAGCATAGAGTTATCTTAATCGTCAATTTTATGGATAAGAGACATTTGGGCCCCTTTTAACCCTTGGGGATGATTAATTAATCTCATTTTAGATAATTTATATTAATAAATTATATGCAATCATATTTCCATAATTCCTCTTTGAACGACCAATATTCCACTTTTATGGAACTTTTCACCTCATTCAGAATAACAAACATCATGAAGACCCAAAAGTAAGAAGAAAAAATCAACTCATAATCTGGAAATCTAGCGACTTCTTTAAGGATCATAATTCAAGACTTTAGTGCCCTTTAAAGATCATTTATTTTCCCATCAAATAAAAAGCAACAATAAAATTCTGTAGTGACAAGAATGGGAACAAATTTTAAATGTAATAACTTCCTTCCCTAGTGAACATTTTTGTTTTGAAATGAAATTATTTTCTCGATCTTTTAAATAATAGATTCCTCCCCAAGTTACCCTTTAGAGATACCTTTTTTCAACTGATTGCAATTTAGGTAAGTGTCTTTTGTCTAGTATTTTCTGAGTCCTCCTTACAATTGGAATTTTTCTCTTCCCATAACTCTATCTCGGGTTATAATTCTAGCTTTCTCTTGTTTATCAATAAATTGACTCTATATCACTATTGTTTGTCTCTGCTTGAGCGCTTGCTTGAATCACTGAGATAATGTAGCTCATTTGGATTCCAAAATCCTTGAGTAACACATTTTTTGAAGAGTCCTCTTCTGTTTTTAATTCTCCTATTTGGTCCTCCATATCCTTGTCAACGTCGTTTCCTTCTAAAGAAACATACATTTTTTATAAGTATCCATTGTCCTTCTTTTCTTCTTCCATATACTTCAGATCTAAATGAATGGAACATGAGATAAGCTTCATGACATTTCCAAATTCCAAGATTTCTCATTGCACTTCTTATGTGTAGCAGGGAAAATGGATTCCATACATTCAACGTTAGGCCTTTTTAGGGCTTGTTGTAAGGTTGGAAGCTTCTCTTCACCATGTATAATTTCTTGTGTATCCTTGACTTTGATACAAACAATTGTTACAGACCCTTTAAAGGTGAATTTATTGTTATTTAAGAAATGATAATTATGAACATTCATCATTATTGCTCAAGATAAATCATGTCCTCCAAAATAATTTTGGAAATTTAAAAAAGGTCACATATTTTTAAAAATTTCATTATTAATTTATTTTTTAATATATTAAGAAACAATACTCGTGCATGTATTTTTGGAATAATAAAGTAGTTGTAACAAAAATAATACAGAATAAGAAAAACTATGTATATTTGGATGTATGAAAATTTAGATACATTTCATTAAGTAAAATTTTAAAAGAATAATGGTTATAAACATTAAAAAAAAATATTGTTAAAGAACTAGTTTAGATCGAGAGTTAAGAATGATTTACGCCATCTAACAAAACTACATTCCACATGAATACCATGGGTTGTATTTATAGTTTATCATTATTTTCTTTTATTATTTTTATGAATACCATGGGTCAATACCATGGGCTGTATTTATAGTTTATCATTATTTTATTTTATTATTTTTATTTTTTATTGTATTTTGACCTAGTTAAAATGTTTGTTATATTATGTCAATCTTTTTATTTAATTTACTTTTATTTTTAATTTTGTGTAATTTGACATAGTCAAAATGTTAAACATGACATTACAACCTTTCTATCATATTTTGTTGGAGAGCATAGGAGCACAAAAATGTAATATTTAAATATATAAATAGTTATTTTCCTTTTTTATATTGTTTTTTATCCATGTAATATAAATTAATTGGTTTTTGTGGAGTTTAATTTTATGATATAAATTTTATTATAAATAAAAATTGTATGCTTATGCACCCAAAAATTTTATGTTTATGTTTTTACAATTTATTTTTATTCATTAAACTAATTTATGTTAAATCTAGTTTTATTAAGTTATTAATTTAAATTTTATTAAAAAAATTGAGGTTAAAATCTAACAAATTTTTAATAACAACATTTTAACTTAAAAGTCACAAAAACCTAAATTAAATCTAACTTATTAAAAAGAAAAAAACTAACATTATAAAAAACATATATAAAAATATTTTCTTGATCTAATGGCCTAAAACATTTCAATCATCTAACATTTGATCGAATGGCTCAAACATGGAAACGGTGGCAGCTAGGAGAGTTGTTTTCAAATAGTGACAGCTTACGGCGTAAATATCGTATAGATTGGACTGGAAAATAAGGCTCGCCTAAATAGAAGATGGATTGTTGTGCCAGATTGGTGGCTCTCTATTCTTCGGTGGAAGAAAGACTCACCAAAGTTCTTGGAGTGTTTATGCTCCTACCATGGAGGTCTGTGGTGTTGGTTGTTGTTCGAGGTCTAGTGTGATTTAAACAAATAAATTTCAGTTTGTTTTTCGGGAAAAAGTCTCTTCGAGGACTCTGCCTTGATACCATTCTAGAAGAAAAAAAAAATTGAACCTTTGGAAGACCACAAAACAGAGTGATCTCCTATTTCAGGTATGGTGTGGCATTGAATATGCTGGTGGTTTTGATTTTGTAATTTCTCATCCATGCCATTTCCCAAATGCATTTTGAGGTTGTATGTGTGTTTTTTTTTCTACAATTGGAACAGAGGAACTACAAGATGCCCTACCCTCACAAGACATAGGATCCCAAACTCTTGATTTCAAGGTATGTTCATGTTTAGCATCACAGAATTAAGGCTTTATATGCTCTATGCCATCGAATTACTTTTTTGAGCGTGACATTGTAACCGGTGATCATAATTTTTAATTTTGACTGGTTAGTCTCAAAGCTTGTACGCAGCTCTCAGCTTATTAGCTACCCATGTTATTAATGTGATGTTTCCCCAGGCCATTTACTAATTTTTTCATGAAGGTCTATGCATTTGTATAGTAGTTCAAGTGACTTAGGATAGTCTCCAAATGACCCTCTCCAAAAGGATCCAAGAAATAGCTCCATAGTGGGAAAGAGAGTAAATAGTAGAAGTCCATTATTATGTCTTTACATGGTCAGAAGAGGGCGGAGATCATCGTGCCAAAGATATCAAAAGAAACTGCTTCAGGGGTTTGGGAAACTCACTGGAGAATGGAAAAAAAACCATTACTATGTCAATGCCTTGTTCTTAACCAATAAATGTAGCATGACATATTCAATGGAATTCGAAGTCCCTCTTTGATATTTGACTAGAAACCTAATGATCTATGTTATTAAGGGCTAGTGTGATGCAAACAGGGATTGAATGTTAAAAACCTAATAGTATATCTCTACATGGCCTCAAGAGAGGGTGTGACTTACCAGATGAGGGTGTTGGGATCATTGGTGAATGGAAAAGCGCATTACTCTGCCACCCCCTTGTTTTTATCTAGTAAAGTTAACTTAGCTCCTTGCATGTCCGATGGAATTTTAGGTGCTTCTTGGATATTTTTTTAGAAAGCTTCATATTATTGATTTAGTTTATTAAGGGCCAGCTTATTCACAGAAGAAATAGTTCTTTATGGTTAGATCACCCTTCACTTCCTTAAGCGATCTCAAAGATAAGATAAATGTTAGTAACGAAGTTGCTAACATCTCTTAAGTAAACAACCTAACATCATTAAAACATTTAGTGAGTTGAAATGTATAAATGATTTAAGCAGAAAACGTAGATTAATTAATCATAAAGATATCATATACATAAGACAAAAATATTCATAGTGTTAACACATTAGTCCTCATCAGATTCAAGAGTGCAATCAAAACATCTATTTGTATTCATTCTCAGAAAGGTGTATTCAATGCTATACAATTCTCTTTGCTCCTTTGGAGTCACAAAAAAAAGATCTTTTACAATTTCCCGAAGGAAGTATTTATAGAACAAAATTGACCCTTGGGTATCCTTGACTTTTCACCTTCCTGACCATTGAAATACTCTGTGACTCGAGGGAATTTGCGACTTGCGACATCGGCTTTGACTGCGACCTGCGACTTCTTCTATTTGCTGCAATATGCGACTTGGTCATGGAAGCAATTGGGTGATTGTGAGATTAGGGACATCTACCTGTTGCTGTTCCTTGAGGTAACTTCGCCATGCTCGATAATCTGCAGCAACTGGGGAGACCTAAGGAGTATATTCTCTCAATCTGTGAAGGCACTCGAGAGCATTTGGGATCAAAGTGTCTCTCTTGATCGTGATCTGGTTCGACAAGGAGGCCAATTTGGTATAGATCCAGACCGTTGTCACGATGAATTGAACAAGGTTTTATTGTGATGCCAGAAGGTCTTGGGAGGCGGTTTCTTGCCTTATGGGTTGTAGAAATGCTTGAATGTCTTTGGCAACTTCTTCCCACGTTTTTTCCTCGTCTAGTGCACCCAAAGAAGGAATGTGGTGTACATTATCCATTGAGTCAATGCCGCTAATCAGATGTTCATATGCGGACATTACTTTCTCCAAATCCTTAATAAGTTTCTCTTTGGATTGTACCTTTATCCAGATTTGAACTTTGTCATTTTGGGTGCCAATCCAATCTTTTCTAGGCAAGGTGTCCAGATCCTGTGGATACATGTTTGACCATTCTAGTATTCTATCCAAGGCAGTAGAGGCTTCCTTTAGCTGTGTGTTCCTCCTCTTGGTTTATGCCTGTGCTTTCAGTAGTGGCGTGACAGTCTGTTTTATTGTAAACAGTTCTTCATATACTTGCTTCATGGTGGCTTCCAAAGTGACTAGCTCTCTTTGAATAGTGAGTGGTACTTCATTAGTACGGGCATTCTTAACCTGAAATTGTTCGATTTCTTCCTCTAGTGTCTTCTTTTCTTGTTCCGACTTAGCTGTCTTTTGTTCGGAGGCCTGTAGTCTATTCTGCAGGGACAAAATTTCTCTACTCATTCTGCTTATGTTCTCCTCTGTGGCTACTACAAAAGTGGTGCCAAATGATGCAATCATAACTGGATTGGTCCTGGTATCCAAGACTATATCCTTTTGTGTTGTGGCCGTGAGAGGTGCAGCAGGGTTCCGTGCTAAGCATCTTCTCTTCTCCTGCCTAATCTAGTGCATGAACTGATCATAGGTTAGTCTTGTCAAATCTAACACTTCCTCATCCTGATCCTTAGAGGCACCCAGTTCTGAGAGAGAAAAATGCATGCTGGTTGCAAGAGTTTTCTTGTGCACCTCGATCTATGGCAGCTCCGTTTGTTTCCCTTTCTCTGTAGTAGGTGTCTTGCTGCGTTCTGCTTCCTTGGAGGAATCTTCCCTTGACTTATGACTTTCTTCCTCCCTCCTCTTTCGCTCTGCTTATGCTCTATCTTGTTCTTTCTTTAGCTGGGGCTCTGCTTCTAATTTATCTTTTTCTTCCTTTAACTGGAACTCATCTTCTGCTTTATCTTTAGCTGACGCTCAGCTTCTTTCTTTTCTTCCTCTTCTTTCCTCCTTTGTTCCTCTTCCCTTTTCTTGCGGGTTTCTTCCACCCGCTTCTTTCTTTTTTCTTCCTTCAGTTGTTTCTTTCGTTTATCCTCCTCTTCCTTTGCCTTCTCCTCAGCTTCTTGTTGTGATTTAGCCTCCTTTTCTCTTCGTTGGGTGGAAGAGTTATCACCCGTGCCGGTCCTTTTATTCTTGGCTTTGGAAGACAAGGCTCCTGCTAGTGTGTGGATTCTTTCCTCTAAAGTTTGCTCTCTTGATCTTCCTGATCGGTTGATTCCTCTGGAGCGGCCTCCCTGTCTTTGTTGTACTATTTCTTGATTCTATCTTCAGCTGGGCATTCAGAATGCTAGTAACTCCATTTAAATTTGGCCCATTTGCAATGGGCGGGGATGATTCGCTCATGAACATACGTCCGGTGTGTCATGGGAGGTAGAAAAAATCCCTTGACATGCCCAACCTCTACCTCTAATTCCATGAAATCTTTCATTGTGTAGGTTCTGATAGTGAGTGGAAGAGTGGGTCATGGCTTCTTCTTTCCTCTAGTGAGAACCTTTGAAAAACTGCCCAACATCTGGTAACATGTTTCTTGAAGGAGTATTTTGTCGGTGACGAACTAGGGCAGTGCGTGGGGAGCCTTGAGTGACCCGAAGACTCGTATGAAAGTGTTATCCATGATGGGAAACTAGTTGGACACTTGGGTTATTCTCTCCATGGCTCACCCATATATGCACAGGGTGTCTTTTCTAAACAGTTTTCCATAGAGTGTGGGGATGAAGTTGTGCGAGATTGACTCTATATCTTGCTTATACCTAGAGTCCCAGAACACCCGCAACTCCTTGTGAATTGGACCACCACGCTCCACATCCCAGTTGTGTGCCCACCACTCAAAATGGCACGTTTCACATACTGCATCCAAAAGGTAGGAGGCCATATAAAATTCTGATGCATATCCTTCATCAGGCACTAGTGTTGAAGATATGTTTGATTTGAGGGATGCCACTATAAAGTTGGCTCAGTTGAAGCGGGTGTTGTATACAGTGACAGCGTACATGAGTGAAACCCATGTGTCATTGAAAGTGGTGGCATCTGGTCGGCCATACATCCTACATAACATTGCCGCCACAAACTTGCAGACCTTCCTGAGACCTGCTGTCTTATATTCCTGGTCCTTTTTGAACTTGAAATTTTATGGTTCCTCCCACCATCCCCTTAAGGTCTCGAGTATGGGAACTGCATGAGTGGTGGTCCATTCCTCGGTGAAATTCTATTCTCAGGCAAGAAGTGCATAATAGAATTCTGCATCCTGTCCTTTCATATTTAATGTGAATGATTTCTCTGCATGATCCTGAATAACCCAGATCTTGGGGTCGACCTTTTGTAATATTCATTTGATCAACTCTGCACATGGAAATACAGGCGGATGGGCCCCCGCGTAGTGCAGCTTGGACCTCTTGACCTGAATATACACCTGTCGGTCTGAGGGGGCCTTTTGGAAATTGAGGCTTTGTGAATTCTTGGTATACCTGATACCAACTCATACTATCCCCTTTACCGAATGTTCAAGCAGTATATCCATAGATAGGGGGGAGAGAAAGAGGCATTTCTTCTTCCGATATTTCTATCTCAGGGCTTTTGTTCCTTTTCTGAACTACCTGAGGCCCCATATCGCTTAAGGCCGACAAGATGGATACGAACTCGAGATCGGCTTCGAGGTTCCCTATCATATTCATGAAACAATCCCACAATAAGACAGATGTCATATTTATAAATACTTGGGCTGCTCGTATCTCTGCTCAACTATTTTTCAAGGAAATGGATGAACTTGCAACCTGGCGACCTTGTCACTGGGTCGCAGGGTTGCTAGGTTGTGTTGGTTTAAACTTTTGCAGAAAAGTGACCTAGGAACTTAGTGACTTGCAACTAGGTCGCGAAGTCCCTGAGTCGCAGAGTCGCGCCGGTTTATATTTTCATGAAAATGCAACCTAGCGACTCACGACTAGGTCACGAGGTTGCTGAGTCACAAAGTCATGCAAATTTAAACTTTCACGGCTATGCGACCTAGCGACCCTGTGACTTAGCGACCAAGTCACTAAATCGCAAGGTCGCTGAGTCGCGGGGTCACTATAGGGCTCAACAGATGGGTTATGCAGTGATGAAAGCTTTCCACTTGATTTTAAACAAAAAGGGGAGGTAAGGAAAAATATCAAGTGGAAAGCATACATGAAGCTCCTCAATGAACGGGGCTTGGAAGGGAACCTGAAACAGACTGATGCAAGGGAATCTTCTTAGAGGAGTAAACAGGGAAGTCAAGTTGTGGGGAGGAGCAAGCTTAGCAACAGAATTCATGGGCGGTTTAAATAGAAGCTAGGATGAGTTTTAAATAGGCCAAGGTGAGGGTAATGGAGGCAACAATCAAACAAAAGGAAATAGTAGGAGGATTAGGCAACTTACCCTGGAAAAATGCACTCCAACTAACTTATTAGAGGTGTTATCTTTCTCCATCAAGCAGGTCGAATGTGACCTATGAGACCCTTCTATTTCTAAAGGGGTCACATATGCAGTCAATAAATAAGGATCGCAAGGTCGCAAAGGAGTTGAGTTGATAAGATATGCGACCTTGCGACCTGGGGGTCGCAAGGTTGCAAGGTCACAATTCTTTGGTTTCTGGATTATGTGCGACCTTGCGACTTCGCGACCTGAGGGGTCGCAAGGTCACAAGGTCGTGAGAGTTTGGTTTGACCATTTCTGTGACTTTGCGACTTGATATTTTGAAAGAGTGAACCTGGGCTAAACTCTTTTTTTTCAAAACATTAAGGGCTCAAAAATTTTAAAAAGGGCGAAATTTTGGAGGGTGTTGTAGCGGCTACAACAAATGGCGATTCACTGGTAGGGCCCAGGATCTCTACTATTGCTTCATCTTGAGGGGGATGGATGGGCTTAGCATGCTGATCCTTTCACCTCGTGGGTCCCACTACTTTCATCCTCAGGCCTTATGTGTTTTCTCCACCTGTCTGCATGTCCCAGGGTGTTGTTCCACCATGTTTTCATTCCTGGAGACCGGACGAAAAAGGTTGAAGTAACCTCAGGGACTTCCAGGATATGGTATAGTTACTCTATCCTCATTGTGTTGCTCCGCTGCTAACGAATCTAGTGGTTCCGGCGGAGCCACTGCCTAGGAGTCACAGACGTTGCTCCGTTGCCAGCGAGCCTAGTCAGTACCCCAGTGGAGTCATCATATCGCCTCTCTTCGCAAGAAGCCTTTCTCAATCCTTTACCCTTTATTCATGTGCTAATTGCACTTATTTAAATGTGCTCAGGGCACTTATTTGACTGTGCTCTAGGCACTTATTTGACTATGTAAATTATGGACTGAGTGGATGAGGGATCCCGACTTATTTTGCTTGCAAGAGAGGTTGCTCCTGGTCTATATGAGGACTCTATCCCCTTTTTGTCTAGTGACTGATTACACTGAAACTTTATTTTGTACAGTAGTCCCTTGGGCCAACATACTAGGTAAGATACCTGCACTTGGTTCTTGGGACTTGGTCATGTTTCCCCATTGGGTGCCTATCACAAGCAAGCTCGTGCCATTTTTTTCGTTCCAGGGGCGATTCTTCACCAGCATAGATTCCGGCATAGCATGCCAATTGAGTAACTTCTACATCTCTCCTTCAACTTGAGATGCCAAAGGGAAAGGGCCAATGAGAGCCTGCTCGAAACAAGCGATTTATTGAAAACATAAATAATGAAAAACAACAAAAAACAAAACAAAAATATGGTACAGGGTATGGTGATGGCCCCTTGGGGCTGTCAAGTGAAATAGTGTTTAAGGTCATGCCCGTTTACCGGGAGGACCTCAATCCTCCCTTCAAGGGTCTGTAGCCTATAAGTGTGGGAGTCGACATTTTCTTTAATTTGGAAGGGACCTGTCAATAGGGCCTAGAATTTGGAGTGTTTCCCTTTATCCTCGTGAGCTTTGTCCCATTTGAGGACAAGGACGCCTACTTCAAAAGACTTGTTTCCGGCGGAATTCTTGTCAAACCATTGTTTTATTCGACTTTGGTGGATGGCAAATTTTTCCTGATGTTTTAGCCTTTCCTCCTCCAGCTTCAACAGTGTATCTATTCGGGCTTGTAAATCAGGGCAAGGAGTGCCATGAGCTTATTGAGATAATTGAAGGGCTAGTAGAGACAAGTTGGGTGGAAGGATAACCTCTTTGTCGTACACAAGAAAAAATGGGGAGGTGCCCAAAGATGATTTAGGTGTGACCTGATCAACTCATAGGGAATTATGGAGTGTGTTATGCCAATTTCATTGTTGGGATAGCAAAGTATTTTTGATGATGTGGATGAGGTTCTTATTGGTTGACTCGACTAACCCATTTCCTTGGCGGTAATAGTTGGTAGAGTGTTTGAGCACTATACCATTTTCTAGAGCAAACTCATATAATTAAAATGATGAAAAATATGTTGCGTTATCAAAAACAAGGGAGGTTGGAACGCCAAACCTAGTCATGATGTGTTGAGTGATGAAAGTTATTACCTCTTGATCATTGATTTGAGGCAACGGTATTGCTTCAGCCCGCCTTGTGAAGTAGTTAGTAGCTGTGAGGATGTATCTATGTTGCTTGGAAGAGTGTGGAAATATTTCCCCGATCACGTCAAGTCCCCACTGCTGAAAAGGTTCTTCCACTGCGACGAACTGCAATGAGGAAAACGGCCGTATTTCCCTGTTGGTGCACTTTTGGCATTATGGGCATTTTCGGACATAAGCGTGTGCATATTTGAATAGATTAGGCCAATAGAAACTGGCGCACATGATCTTGTGAGCAATGGTGTCCCTTGCATAGTGCCCACCAGTTAGACCATCATGGAGTTCTGTCAAAACTTTTTGTGCCTCATCATACTCCAAACAGCGTAGCAGAACTCCATTGTGGTGTTTGCAAAACAACTTACCCTGCACTAGATGGTAGGATGCAGCTCTCATTTTTATCACACATTTCTGTTGGGTGGTTAAAGTGGGGTCCATGATATCTTGGCTCAGATATTGTTGAAGATCAACGTACCATGAGGAGGAATCCTGTCAGGATATACTATCAGTTTGATACATGTCGATTTCGTGTTCCCAACTCTCTTCATTTCCTTGCGAGTCTGCAGCTTCTACGGCCATCCGGCATAGCCCTTGGCCCTTTATAGTATCTGCCGGCTTGAATTCCAGGTCATACTCTTGAAGGAAAGTCATCAAGTTGCCTCGTCTCTCGCCTAGCTCTTGCTATACGAAAAGTGAGCGAATAGCTGGGTGAGGTACGAAAACTGTGACGTGACTCTTCAAAATATATGGCCTGAAGTGTTTTACTGCCTTGTACACTGCATAAGCTTTCTTGTCAATATCTGGATAATTCAGCTCGGCACCATGCAACCCAGCGCTCATGAATGATATGGGCCGCTCATCTTTGTTTCCAATTATATGAGTGATGATGACCACGAGAGATTAATCTAAGGCAAAGGTGTACAAGATAAAGCCTTTGCTAAAATCTCGACTATGAAAGGCAGGTGCTTCTGCGATGGCCTGCTTGATGTTTTTGAACGCTTCTTTCTCGGGAGAATTCCATTTGAAGTTTGTGTTCTTCTTGATCATACCTTGCAAAGGTTTCACTATTTGGGTGAAATCTGATATGAATTTTTGTACGAAGTTGATTTTCCCGAGGAAATACTGCATGTCCTTCTTACCACTTGAGGGAGGAATCTGGGCGATGACTTTTGCACGTTCTGGATCCACTACTATGTTGTCCCAGGTTATGATGTGCCCCAATAGATTTCCTTTAGAAATGGTGAAAATGATTTTCTTCGGGTTTAGCGAGATCCTGTATTTTTGGCACCTCTCAAAAATCTGCTTGAGGTGATGTAAATGGTCACACCTACACTTTGAAAACATGGTGACCTTGTCAAGGTATACTACCATGCTTTGCTCTATGAGGCCTCAGAAGGCAATGTCCATGGCTCTCTGGAAGGTTGCGCCTTCATTGATCAGGCCAAAGGGCATGCATCTGAATGAAAAAGTCCCCCATTTAGTTCTGAATGTGGTTTTCAGCCGGTCGGGTTCAGCCACTAGTACTTGGTTATAACCTGAAAAGCCATCCAGGAGAGAGAACATTTCCAATCCTGATACTGCTTGAAGGATCAGCTCCATAGGGTGCACCGGGTAGTTTTCCTTGTCCGAAGCTCTATTAAATTTTGGGAATTCTACGCATAAACGGATTTCGTCATATTTCTTACGAATTGGGACTAAATTTGACACCCATGTTGAATGCAAGACTTTGAAAAGTATACGTGCATCCAAGGGTTTCTTCGGTTCCTTTTGGATCATCGGCTCTAAAGTGGGGTGTACTTTTCTCAGTTTCTGTTGGAACAGTTTCACTCCTTCTTTCATGGGTATCACGTGTTGGATGATCCATGTTTCATAGGTTCATAACTCATCATCTGTCTAGGAAAATACATCTCGGTATTTCTTAAATAACTCAGTGAAAGATTGCCTCTCCTGAGGGGTACATTCATTACTGAGATTAACGAATTTGGGTTCCTTCTCTATCCCAAGGTTTATTTGTCGGTGCGCTAATGTGGAAATTTGCACCTTCGTGTTGGGGGGTCCTCGAAAATGGTTTTGTAAATCAAAAAAAAAATCGAGTGACAAAATCCCTTTGGGTATGGGATTTTCCTTACAATCCCCTTGTTCCTTTTGCAAGGCCTAATCATGATCATCTTCTTCTATAACTTCATCCTTGAAGACATCCATATTGAGCATGAAATCCAGTACCTACTGATCATCATTAAAAACACGCAAACTAGAGATATTGTCTGGTATGGATGGCTTGTAAATGATTTCAATATAGAATCCATCCCTAAGTGGGGTGAACCTAGCAGCAGCATTGGCAAGCGTATCAGCTGCTGCATTGTGCATTCTAAGTACGAATTTAATACTGAAAGCGTCAAAAGTAGAAATTAAATGCCATACCTCTTGCTGGTAACCTTTCAAATGTGGAGACAAGCAATGGATGGTGTTACGTACCTGACGGGTGATAATCTCAAAGTCTCCAATTACCTTTAAACAATGGACCTTGAGATCTATGGCTTTCTTGAGCCCAAGAATCAATGCTTCATACTTGGTTGTATTATTTGTGCATTGGAACTCTAGCCGACAGGAGATTAGAAACTTGTTCTTCTATGGGTCTAGTAGAATACAGCCTACGCCAGCCCCATCATGGGTTTTGGAACCATCGTAGTACAATGTCCACATTTCATCTTCTAATTTATCAAGGTTGTCCAAGCACATAGGAGACGTACTGAGGGCAGCTACTTCTAACGGGTCTTCCGTTGAGTTGGAGTGGTTGCCAGTGACCAACAGTAGTTCTGACTAGACGTCTTGAGTGACCGACAATTGGGGGGTTTGGTAGCACCCAAAAATGGATTCTAAGAAGCACATACCAAGTTCCTCTTGTGTGAAACTGACTGGTTCGTTAGTTGCATCCAGGTCAATCACCGTGTGTTTCATGTAAGGCTCGCTTTCGACCTGGATTTGATTGTTCCTACTCTTGTAAGGGATCCATAGGTGGGACCAATCAGAGGAAAATTATCCTTGCAGCTTTCTAGACCAATCTCTGCTCAAAAGAAGACCATAGGCCTTGGGGATATCCACGATCACTATGTCAATGCACTGATGCACCCTAGAATCAGAGGATAAGCAGATGATGACATTATTCAATTCACCTACTGCAGGAACCTTAGATCTATCGAGTTCAATGATCCTGGCGTTAGTTTTCTCACGGCGGATGTTAAAATTCTTGCATACAGACAAGGGCATAACATTTGTGGATGCACCAGAATTGACGAGGAAATTATGGACATTGAAGTTTAATATCTTGAAGGATAGAAGGAAAGGTGGTGTGGATCCCCTGGAGTTTGCATTAACGGCATTCATGATAGACTGGAGACTAGCAGTAACTTGGGCAGATGTGGTACTCACGGGGTTGGTCATCGATAGGTTGGAAAATGCTTTGAGGATAAGATCTCGCTGGTTAGCAATGCGAGCGATTTCATAGAGAGAAATATTGGCCCGTGTTTTCTTCATAGCCTTGATAATGTTATACCCAGAGTCTAGGTGTGAGAAAATTTTGGTGGAGGCTTTCGAAGAAACTGAAGAAGATTTAGCCTTTGGGCTTACTCAGGGATTAATGTTGGAACACCTAATCCTACATGGGTAGGTGTGGAAAAGTCACAATGGAGTCCAAGTGACCTTGGAATGTGAAACCAAGAGTCACACCATTGTACTATAAATGTACATCTTTGTATAATGGAAAATAAGAAAGCCTCACGCTTATCTTTCATTGTGTGTTGAGTCTTGTGTGTGTGCATTCTTCTTCCTCATACACCATGTGTGTGCTTCAACATGGTGTTTAACATGGTATCAGAGCGGGCGATCGCTAGCCCTGCTCCAAATTGAGTGAGCCATTTGTGTTTATGGCCTGTGTATATCTGTAAAAATTCTTGGCATTTTTGCAGCACTCAAGGTTTCTGCATTCAGTGATTTTGCAGCATTCAGAAGTTTATTTTGGAGAAGGAGAAGCATTCAGAAATTGGCAACATTCCGGCATTGGTTTTGAAAAAAAAAACAGCACTGCCCATCGGAAGGTTTTCTCACTGCTTATTTTGCTTGCAATTTCTGCCTTTATTCTGCATTTTAAAGAGTCACTGGAAAATGCTATTTAAAGAGGGTTTTTGAAGAAGTTTTTGGTTTCACTGCAAAAGAATTCTGAGTTTCTACTGGATTTTTGCTGCTATAATATTCTGAAAATTCTGGGGTTTTCATTGAAAAATTTATGAGCTTCTGGACTGCATTTCTCTGTTGCTGGGCTACTGGAGAGATTTCTAAGTTTGCACTGAAAGAAATCTGAGTTTTTCTGTTGAAAAAAAAAATTTCTTCATATCTGCCGTTGCTGGATCTGTTTCTGCTATATATTTGAAAGAAATTTTCGCTGCTAGAGCTCTTACACCTCTCTGCTGTTCTTTTAAAAAAAAAAAAAAACAAAAAAAAAATAAATAAATAAATTTAAAGAAAAAAAAACCAATTCAAACTTCATCCTCTCGGCCCCCCTCTATGCTCTGGTATACGCCCTGCATCCTGCATTTTTTTTTTCTCACCTCACATCGATTCACTCCCAAACCTGCTGCCCACGCATACGGCATAGCCGCTCCCTACCACAGTATTCCCCACGGTATCCAATCCTTTCGGCATCTCCCTTACGGCCTCCCTATCTCACAGTCCACGACATCCACGCAACTGCATACTCCCTTATCGCTACACGCCCTCTCCTCTGCAATACTCTACTCCCCACGGCATTACACACCCACTGCTCTATCCAACGCTTCCCTACCCCGACTAAAACCTACGGGCTTCAACTCATCCCCCAATACCGAGACCTCCCTACTCTGCACGTTACCCAAGCCGCGGCCCTCCCTAACCAACAAACCTTACCCCACTCACGCAGGTCTCCCACACGGCCTTTCTGCAACGCTTCCTCTCTGCCAGCCCGCCTGCAAACCGCTCAATGCACTCCCTCTCAAACGCGCTCCTGTAATTTTTTTAACACACCCTACCAACACGCTATACAGCACTCCACACCATACGCCGCTCCCATTCCACGCGTTCACCTTCCCTCACGCGTCGGCTATCTCTGCGCTCTCAACATCCCAATGCTCCCTCACCTACCCGCCCTCCAACTGCTCCCACCACTGGGCTACCCACTTCGACTTCACCTTACAGTTCGACCCTCCCTCACGTATATACATTCCCATCTTATATTTTTTATTAAAAGCTCGTGCTCCATTTCATTTTAATAAATCCCTTCCTATTTAACATAATAATCCCTCCCTTTTTAAATTTCATATTTAATTTAATTTTAATATATGCCTATTCCTCTCGTATAATACTCCACTCCCAATTCGATTTTAATTCCCTCTCTCCATTAATAAAACCCATTGCATACGTACTACTCCTTTTCAATTTTTATTTTTTAAAATCCACCACTATTTCACTTTTAAATTCGTTCCACATTCCATTTTTAATCCCATTTCACTTTAATCCCATTTTTTCCCATTTCACTTTAATCCCATTTTAATATTCCCCTCCCCTCCCATTTCAATAAATATCTCTTTTTCCATTATTTTAATTAATTGTCATTAATTTATTTTTTAATTAATTAAAAAAAAAAAAAAAAAACAGCAGAGAGAGAGGAAAGAGTGAATTTGAACAGCAGAAAAAGAGGAATTGACATATGAAGAAGATGGACTGAACATATAGAGAATATTGCAGATTACATTATATGATTTGTGGCATTGACATAAGGGTGATTTTTTTTGAAGAAATTGAAATTTGAAGACAAATTTGGCATCATTGAAAACAGTTCTTTGAAGAAGAAATTCAGTTGCCTTAAATGCTTCTTGCATAGTGTTTTCAGCTACACATTTACAAATATTTTTGCAGAAATATTGTATTACATTGACATTGTATTGTGAGTAGACATTGCTTCTTCATAGTTGCAATCAGTGCTTGAGTTGTTGAAAATTGTTGATTTCCCTCCATCATTTGAGGAGCAAATTTTGTACTTTCCATAGTTGGAAGTCCTCTTGAGTCATTTGTATTTCTTGTTGCATCACATTGTAAACGGGTGCATTTTCGGTTGAAGCCGACACCCTTTCATTTTTTGAGCCTAAATTGTTGAAAATGGCTAAAATCAATGAGGGATTAATGTTGTTGAATGGCCTCATTCATTCAAATGTTGATGATGTGATAAAAATGAGCAAGGATGCTCTTTGTAAAATTCAAAGTTGTTTGCAAGATGCACATGAAAAGATTGAGTTTTTGCAGTTGGAAACTCAGCTTCAACAAGATGAACTTCAGCGAAAGAGTCACCATTCTGAACCTGTTTCTGTTCAGAAGATTGAGAAAGACTCCCATCAGCAGCAAGTCAGTAAAGTTGTAGTTCATCCTCATTCAGTTCCTTGTACTAGAGCAGATGTACATGCAGATGCAGCACCTCAGCCTGCACTTCTCAAGCCCATCATCAGACCTTGGGAAGAGCTTGTCCACAACAAGCACCGAACTAGTCTTGGATATGACAAGGATGTGTCCTTTCATATTCCAGATTACACCAAGCCCATTCAATTTCAGAGTGCCAGATTCCTGTATGACAGTTCACCTGCAGCTGTTCCAGATCCTGTTCCACTTCCACAACAGATTGAGAAATGCCAACACTGTGATAGAGTTGGCCATATGAAATATCACTGTTTTGATCTTCATCCATGCAAGCATTGTGGTCGGCACACTCATTCTTCAGACAGATGCTTCAGACACAAGCCTCCTGCAAGAACCAAGATTCATCTTGGATGGATCGCTTTTTGGCAATGGGCATCAACAGCCAAGAAGTTGTTTACGACACATGTTAGAACTTGTTCACGGATATTGAGCAAACTTGCAATTGAGTTTTCGCCATCATCTCACCTTGTCCCTGACAGGGGGGAAAATGGTGGTCATGTACAAGCTTCGACGACAGATCAAGCGAGCCTGAGCCACAATCTCTCATTCCATGTTCAGAGTTGTAGCCAGAGACACAGCAGTTCAAGCGAGCCTGAGTCACAATTCGTCATTCCAGATTCAGAGATGTAGCCAGAGACACGGATGCCCATGAGCATGCCTTCGGTTGGTGGAAAACCTTAAACCATCATCTTTGGTTGGTGGATAACCTAAAACCATCACAGGTAGTAGACCTCCCTTCTTTTAGGTCGAAGGTCTCCCTTTCATATATGAGGAACACTTCCTCTAGCAAAAGCCTTCAGCTTAGCAACCTTCAGCTTCTTGCCAGCATTGGTTGAGTTCCGGGAAATGCTTCAAGCATTCCAGAGTTGTTGGTAATCCTAAAACCATCACAGGTAGTAGACCTCCCTTCTTTTAGGTTGAAGGTCTCCCTTTTTTATGAGGGACAATTCCTCTAGCAGAAGCCTTCAGCTTCTTGCCAGTTTTGGAAGAGTTCTGGGAACTGCAACAAGTATTGCGTTCCAGTGGTTGTGGTCATCCTAAAACCACCTCTTTTTTTCTAACATTTCAGAGAGTTGATTCAGCCCAAGTGCTGCCATGTATACTTTGCAAATTTGTATTACAACTCTTTTCTTGGACTCACACATACCCCTTCGGATTAAGGGGGGATGTTGGAACACCTAATCCTACATGGGTAGGTGTGGAATGCGAAAAGTCACAATGGAGTTCAAGTGACCTTGGAATGTGAAACCAAGAGTCACACCATTGTACTATAAATGTACATCTTTGTATAATGGAAAATAAGAAAGCCTCACGCTTATCTTTCATTGTGTGTTGAGTCTTGTGTGTGTGCATTCTTCTTCCTCATACACCATGTGTGTGCTTCAACATGGAGTTTAACAGTTGGGCTAAATTTCTTAGGAGTCTCAGTTTGGTTTTTTGTGTTTGGTGGTAGGATTTTCCTTAAGAAAGCTTTTCCCTTTCCTCATAGGACTGCTCAGGGACCTGGCCTTTTCTCCTTAAGCCATAGTTTTGAGGGGGTTTGGATTTAGGGTCGTTAGCTAAGTTTATTTCAATTGTGGAAGGGGGGCTTTCCCCACGGATGACCTCGAAGGTAAGGACAATGGAACCCATATCCTCATCCGGGGGAGAGGCTTCCTCGTTATCTGAAATAGACTCCTCCTCTAGATCCCCAGGGGTCTGGTCTTCTAGAAGTTGATTCACCACGGCAGTCATGCTATTGATCCACTGAGGGAAGGTTTTCTCTGAGTGGGAGGCTTGATGGAAAGAAAATAAATTATCCTTGTCGATTTCTTCAACGTTGAGGCTAGTACTCGAGTTTGATAGAGGCCAGCTGACAGTGGGGTTATTATTTCTAAATAAAGGTTCTGCATTTTGGCACCTAAGGCAGAGTCATTTTTTTTCCTCTTCAAATCGGAGACTTCATTGGTTAATAGTTTGAGAGATTTTGTGATTCTTTCGAAGTCGAAAGGGTCTTTGTCTTTGTCTCCAGCCTTATGAGTTAAGGATTGAACTCTTTTTGTGGCTAGCTTTTGATCATCCTGGCCATCATGATCAATGGCTCTAATGGATAGCATGTCCCTTTCAACAACGAGGGTGGTGGTGTAATTTGTTGCTAAGGTAGCTCTAGCTTCACGTTTTATGAACACGGAAATATCCCGAGGGAGAGCCCGTGTGTAGTAGTCAATGGTGATGGAATCATTTAGGGCCATGTTCAGAGGGAATTTGTTCAATATAGTAGCAAAGCATTGATTGAAGTCTTTGAATTTCTCCTTCTTCTGGCATTTAAAAGTACTAAGTTCTGTGAGGAGCATAGAAGGAGTTTTTTCCTCCGAAAAATTTTGGAAGAAGGTTCGGAAAAATTGCTTCTTGGAAGAAATGGAAGAAACAGGGAGAGATCGGTACCATGTAGCAGCTTTATTTTCTAAAGTATGAGGACAGAGCTAGCATGCTACATCGTTAGAATAAACCCTCATCATTTGTAAGTCCAGGTAAAAGTTTCTTATGTGATCTCCGACCAACATACCCTTTTTGGGGTCGAACTTAGGGAGGTGCTTCTCAAGGTGTCGGGGCATGTCATGGGGGGGACCCTGGAGGGCTAGGGGAGATTGTGCCATCCAAGCCAGCAGCTGCACACACCGAGCCTTTTGGTGGCGTGGTATGTAGACATGCCCTATTTCACTTTCAGATTCGCTCCCTATGCCTGATCTAGATGCTTCGCCTTCATGATGGGAGTGCATGTCCTGATTTCTCCCGCGGTTCCCTACATTCCTGATGTTTCACCATTTATAAAGGAAAGGGGACCTGTTTTGGTTTTGGTTGTGGTGAGAGTGTCCGATATTTCACCTTGCCCATGGCCTCTATCTCCTCGGCCCCTGTTTCCCCAGCCCCTCCCGGTTGTGCCCTCAAGCTGGTTATT
This sequence comes from Pinus albicaulis, assembly GCA_034641835.2. NCBI lineage: Eukaryota > Viridiplantae > Streptophyta > Pinopsida > Pinales > Pinaceae > Pinus > Pinus albicaulis. The sequence continues at coordinate 560,002 of JAXQQM020066513.1, read as the reverse complement.
TGCTTGAGTGTCATCGTTCAGAGGTTGGTCTGGTTGGGTTTTGATGACTCCCGGGCTGCCTCCTTCATTCCCTCGGGGATTGTCAGGGGGCTCTACTGAATTACGCTCTACTGCATCTGCATAATCCTCTATCATGAGACCTACCAGGTGAGGTAGGGAATTGACCAGAGCTCCCTGGCAAGTCTGGTTGGCTGCGAGAGTTCAAGGGTTGACCAGGGAACCAGTGGCCGGGACGTTTTGTAAGCCTCTGATGAGCTCACGGGCTATTGAGCGCAAGGCCCTTAGCTAGTCAGAGGTGATCTCATAGAAAGGGGGTTCTTATTCAAGAGAATGTTCAGGGGGTGGTGGACAAGTTTTTTCGTACATGATTTCCCCCTATGGGGTTTACAATGGAATGTTGCTTGTGTGTTGGGAGCCCACCATTCAGGCCCTCCTTCTAGTGCCAAATCTGTTGACAGGAGGAAAATTCTGGCCAACAGTAAGGGATCTCCTTGGTAAAAAATCTTTATTAGACTCTCAACCGTTTGAGATAGGGATCCCATCTATGGTGTGGGTCCAGCTACCGTTGAATATTCCTTTCCTCGAACACAGACGAGCCATGCAGACCTATGAACACACGATAATTCGGATGCTACAAGACAAATGGTTGATGAGTCTCAATGAACATAAAACACTACAAATATCAAGATGAGTTAAAGCATGTAGCCAAAGGAAATGTTGTTAGCAGCACATCATTAGGGTCATGCTTGTAAAAAAATTTCAAACCACAGAATAAACAGTTCTTTATGGTTAGAGCACCCTTCACTTCCTTAAGTAGTCTCAAAGATAAGATAAATGTTAGCAACGAAGTTGCTAACATCTCCTAAGTAAAAAACCTAACATCGTTAACACATTTAGTGAGCTGGAATGTATAAATGATATAAGCAAAAAACGCAAATTAATTAATCATAAAGATATCAGATACATAAGAAAAAAATATTCATAGTGTTAACACATTAGTCCTCATCAGATCCAAGAGTGGAATAAAAACATCTGTTTGTATTCATTCTCAAAAAGGTGTATTCAATGCTATACAATAGTCGTTGCTCCTTTGGAGTCCCAAAAAAAAAGATCTTTTACAATTTCCCGAAGGAAGTATTTATAGAACAAAATTGACCCTTGGCTATCCCTGACTTTTTGCCTTCCTGATTGTTGACATACTCTGCAACTCGAGGGAATTTGCGACTTGCCACCTCAGCTTTGACTGTGACCTGCGACCCCTTGTCTGTTGCAACCTGTGACCTCTTTTGTTTACTGCAATATGTGACTTGATCATGGAAGCAATTGGGTGATTGTGAGATCAGGGACATCTACCTGTTGCCGTTCCTTGAGGTAACTTCACCATGCTCGATAATCTGCAGCAACTAGGGAGACCTGAAGAGTATCTTCTCTCAATCTGTGAAGGCACTAGAGAGCATTTGGGATCAAAGTGTCTCTCTTGATCGTGATCTAGTTTGATAGGGAGGCTAGTTTGGTATAGATCCGGACTGATGTCACGATGAATTGAACAAGGTTTTCTTGTGATGCTGGAAGGGCTTGGGAGGCGGTTTCTTGCCTTATGGGTTGTAGAAATGCTTAAATGTCTTTGACAACTTCTTCCCATGTTTTCTCCTCGCCCAGTGCACCCAGAGAAGGAATGTGATGTACTTCGGCCATTGAGTCAATTCCGCTAATCATATGTTCATATGCCGACATTAATTTCTCCAAATCCTTAATAAGTTTCTCTTTGGATTATACCTTTATCCGAATTTGAACTTTGTCATTTTGGGTGCCAATCCAATCTTTTCTAGGAAATGTGTCTAGAGCCTGTGGATACATGTTCGACCATTCTAGTATTATGCCTAAGGTAGTAGAGGCTTCCTTTAGTTGTGCGTTCCTCCTCTTGGTTTCTACCTGTGCTTTCAGTAGTGGCACGACAGTCTGTTTTATTGTAAACAATTCTTCATATACTTGCTTCATGGTTGCTTCCAAAGTGACTAGCTCTCTTTGAATAGTGAGTGGTACTTCATTAGTAGGGGCATTCTTAACCTGAAGTTGTTGGATTTCTTCTTCTAGCGCCTTATTTTCTTGTTCATACTTAGATGTCTTTTGTTCTTGTTCATATTCTATTCTCTAGGGACAAAATTTCTCTACTCATTCTTCTTACGTTCTCCTCTATGGCTGCTGTAAAAGCGGTGCCAGCTGATGCAATCATAACTGGATTGGTCTTGGTATCCAAGACTATGTCCTTTTCTGTTGTGGCTGTGAGAGGTGTAGTAGGGTTCCGTGCTAAGCATCTTCTCTTCTCCTGCCTGATCTTGTGTGTGAACTGATCATAGGTTATTCTTGTCAGATCAAACACTTCCTCATCCTGATCCTCAGAGGCACCCAGTTCCAAGAGAGCAAAACGCATGCTGGTTGCAGGAGTTGTCTAGGGCACCTCGTTGTGTGGCAGCTCTGTTTGTTTCCTTGTCTCTGTAGGAGGTGTCTTGCTGCCTTCTGCTTCCTTAGAGGAATATTCCCTTGACTTCAAACTTTCTTCCTCCCTCCTCTTTCGCTCTTCTTATGCTCTATCTTGTTCTTTCTTTAGCTGGTGCTCTACTTCTGCTTTATCTTGAACTTCCTTTAGCTGGCACTTAGCTTCTACTTTATCTTTCTTTATCTTTAGCTGATGCTCAACTTCTGCCTTTTCTTCCTCTTCTTTCCTTCTTTGTTCCTCTTCCCTTTTCTTGTGGATTTCTTCTGCCTGCTTCTTTCTTTGTTCTTCCTTTGGTTGTTTCTTTCGTTTATCCTCCTCTTCCTTTGCCTTCTCCTCAGCTTCTTGTTGTGATTTAGCCTCCTTTTCTCTTCATTGGGCGAAAGAGTTATCGCCCGTGCTGGTCCTTTGCTTCTTGGATTTGGAAGACGAGGCTCCTCCTAGCGTGTGGATTCTTTCCTCTAAAGTTTGATGGTATTGATCTTCCTGATCGGTTGATTCCTCTGGAGTAGCCTCCATATCTTTGTTGTACCAGTTCTTGATTCTATCTTCAGTCTAGCTTTCAGTATGCTGGTAACTCCATTGAAATTTGGCTTTTTTGCAATGGGCGGGGATGATTCTCTCAGGATCATACATCCAGTGTGTCACGGGAGGTAGAAAAAATCCCTTGACTTGCTCAGCCTCTGCCTCTACTTTCCTGAAATATTTGATTTTTTAGGTGCCGGTAGTGAGCGGAAGAGTGGGCCATGGCTTCTTCTTGCCCTTAGTGAGAACCTTTGAAAAACCACCCGATATCTGGTAACATGTCCCTTGAAGGAGTAGTTTGTTAGTGACAAACTAGGGCAGTGCGTGGGGAGCCTTGAGCGACCCAAAGACTCGAATGAAAGTGTTATCCACGACAGAAACCATTTGTCCACTTGGGTTATTGTCTCCATGGATCGCCCAGACATGCACGAGGTGTCTTTGCCAAACAGTTTTCCGTAGAGTGCAGGGATGAAACTGTGTGAGATTGACTCTATATCTTGCTTATACCTGGAGTCCCAGAACACCTGCAACATGCAGGGATGGTTCAACAAATCATGACGTGAGTGCCGGTGGACAGTGAGTGTCGGTGGACGATGAGACGAGAGTCGGAGGAGGCGAGTCGTCACCTCAATCAGAAAGGGGGCAGAATTGGTATGGCAGGTTTTCCAAAAAGTTTCAATGGTAAGGTTCTTGTACTAAAAGTGTATTAACTAGCAATTGTAACACATGTTTCAAAGGAAACGTCGTAAGGTTGTGGTATGGGAAAGAATAACATATAAGAAAGAAGAGGTAGTAGGAACTTTCCCTGTTACAACTGATCCTCCAGAATAAGGAGTGGAGAATTATGTTTAGTGGACCTCAAATCAAAATATTCATATTGGGTAATTGATGTAGAACAACTTCTTTGTTATTAATTGCATGTAAGATGTGTTTTTTCATGATGGATGAGACATTTTGGCCAAAGTACTCAAGACCTATATATGACGAAATCTACATGTTTTTTTTTTTTTTTTTCTGCATGAAGGATGCACTTGGCTTTTATGACCAAATTGGGTAGACTTCAGCCTTCCACGAAATTATTTGCTTTTATCACATTCGCAATGTTGAATTCCTCTAATACTACTCCTAGAACTCTAACTCTCCTCTACAGCTAGAATTATTTAATGGAATAAAAACTTATCACTATGACATGTTGTACTTCATAAGAGACTACTAAGAAGCTTAAGTATGGTAAATCCACCTTCACCTGTTATTTGAACATAGAGCATAGAGTTATCTTAATCGTCAATTTTATGGATAAGAGACATTTGGGCCCTTTTTAACCCTTGGGGATGATTAATTAATCTCAGTTCAAATAATTTATATTAATAAATTATATACAATCATATTTCCATAATTCCTCTTTGAACGACCAATATTCCACTTCTTTGGAACTTTTCACCTCATTCAGAATAACAAACATCATGAAGACCCAAAAGTAAGAAGAAAAAATCAACTCATAATCAGGAAATCTAATGACTTCTTTAAGGATCATAATTCAAGACTTTAGTGCCCTTTAAAGATCATTTATTTTCCCATCAAATAAAAATAAACAATCAAATTTTGTAGTGACAAGAATGGGAACAAATTTTAAATGTAATAACTCCCTTCCCTAGTGATAGTACATTTTTGTTTTGTAATGAAATTATTTTCCTGATCTTTTAAATAATAGATTCCTCCCCAAGTGACCCTTTAGAGATACCTTTTTTCAACTGATTACAATAGGTAAGTGTCTTTTGTCTAGTATTTTCTGAGTCCTCCTTACAATTGGAATGTTTCTCTTCCCATAACTCTATCTCTGGTTATAATTCTAGCTTTCTCTTCTTTATGAATAAATTGACTCTATATCACTATTGTCTGTCTCTGCTTGAGCATTTGCTTGAATCAGTGAGATAATGTAGCTCATCTGGATTCCAAAATCCTTGAGTAACCCATTTTCTAAAGAGTCCTCTTCCGTTTTTAATTCTACTATTTGGTCCTCCATATCCTTGTCAACATCGTTTCCTTGTAAAGAATCATACATTCTTGATAAGTATCCATTGTCCTGCTTTTCTTCTTCCATATACTTCAGATCTAAATGAATGGAATATGAGATAAGCTTCATGACATTTTCCAAATTCCAAGATTTTTCATTGTACTTCTTATGTGTATAAGGGAAAATGGATTCCATACATTCAACGTTAGGCCTTTTTAGGACTTGTTGTAAGGTTGGAAGCTTCTCTTCACCATGTCTAATTTCTTCTGTATCCTTGACTTTGATACAAACAATTGTTACAGACCTTTAAAGGTAAATTTACTATTATTTAAGAAATGAGAATTATGAACATTCATCATTATTGCTCAAGATAAATCATGTCCTCTGAAATAATTTGGAAATTTAAAAAAGATCACATATTTTAAAAATTTTCATTATTAATTTATTTTTTTATATATTAAGAAATAATACTCATGCATTTATTTTTGGAATAATAAAGTAGTTGTAACAAAAATAATACAGAATAAGAAAAAATATGTATATTTGGATGTATGAAAATTTAGATACATTTCATTAAGTAAAATTTTAAAAGAATAATGGTTATAAACATTAAAAAATATTTTTGTTAAATAATTAGTTTAGATCGAGAGTTAAGATTGATTTAGGCCATCTTAGTTCCCCGTATAATGAAACTACATTCCACATGAATACCATGGGTTGTATTTATAGTTTATCATTATTTTCTTTTATTATTTTTATGAATACCATGGGCTATGTTTATAGTTTATTGTTATTTATTTTCTTATTTTTATTTTTTATTGTATATTAACCTAGTTAAAATGTTCATTATATTATGTCAATCTTTTTATTTAATTAACTTTTATTTTTAATTTTGTGTAATTTTACATAGTCAAAATGTTAAACATGACATTACAACCTTTCTATCATATTTTGTTGGAGAACATAGGAGCACAAAAATGTAATATTTAAATATATAAAAAGTTATTTTCCTTTTTTTATATTGTTTTTTATCCATGTAATATAAATTAATTGGTTTGCCTAGAGTTTAATTTTATGATATAAATTTTATTATTATAAATAAAAATTTTATGCTTATGCACCCAAAAATTTAATGTTTATGTATTTTACAATTTATTTTTATTCATTAAACTAATTTATGTTAAATCTAGTTTTCTTAAGTTATTAATTTAAATTTTATTAAAAAAATTGAGGTTAAAATCTAACAAATTTTTAATAACAACATTTTAACTTAAAAGTCACAAAAACCTAAATTCAATCTAACTTATTAAAAATAAAAAAACTAACATTATAAAAAACATATATAAAAATATTTTCTTGATCTAATGGCCTAAAACATTTCAATCATCTAACATTTGATCGAATGGCTCAAACATGGAAACAGTGGCTGCTAGGAGAGTTGTTTTCAAATAGTGACGGCTTACGGCGTAAATATCATATAGATTGGACTAGAAAATAAGGCTCGCCTAAATAGACGATGGATTGTTGTGCCGGATTGGTGGCTCTCTATTCTTCGGTGGAAGAAAGATTCACCGAAGTTCTTGGATTGTTTCTGCTCCTACCGTGGAGGTCTGTGGTGTTGGTTGTTGTTCGAGGTCTAGTGTGATTTAAACAAAGAAATTTCAGTTTGTTTTTTGGGGAAAAAGTCTCTTCGAGGACTCTGCCTTGATACCATTCCATAAGACAAAAAACTATGAACCTTTGGAAGACCACAAAACAGAGTGATCGCCTGTTTCAGGTATGGTGTGGTGTTGAATATGCTGGTGGTTTTGATATTTTAATTTCTCATCCATGCCATTTCCCAAATGCATTTTGAGGTTGAATGTATGTTTTGTTTTCTACAATTGGAACTACAGGATGCCCTACCCTCACAAGACATAGGAACCCAAACTCTTAATTACAAGGTATGTTCATGTTCAACATCACATAATTAAGGCTTTATATGCTCTATGCCATCGAATTAATTCTGTGATCGTGACATTGTAACCGGTGATCATAATTTTGAATTTCGGCTGGTTAGTCTCAAAGCTTGTACGCAGCTCTCAGCTTATTAGCTACCCATGTTTTTACTGTGATGCTTTCCCAGGCCATTTACTAATTTTGTCATGAAGGTCTATGCATTTGTATAGCAGTTCAAGTGACTTGGGATAGTCTCCAATTGACCCTCTCCAAAAGGATCCATGAAAACAGCTCCATAGTGGGCAGGGGAGTAAATAGTAGAAGTCCATTATTATGTCTTTACATGGCTAGAAGAGGGCGCAAATCATCGTGCCAAAGATATCAAAAGCAACTACTCCAGGGGTTTGCACAACTCACTAGAGAATGGAAAAAAAACCATTACTATGTCAATGCCTTGTTCTTAACCAATAAATGTATCATGACATATTCAATGGAATTCGAAGTCCCTCTTTGATATTTGACTGGAAACCTAATGATCTACATTATTAAGGGCTAGTGTGATGCAAACATGGATTGAATGTTAAAATCCTAATAATATATCTCTACATGGACTCAAGAGAGGGTATGCCTTACCAGATTAGGGTTTTGGGATCTTTGGTGAATAGAAAAGCGCATTACTCTACCACTACCTTGTTGTTATCTAGTAAATTTAACTCAACTCCTTGCATGTCCGATGGAATTTCAGGTGCTTCTTGGATATATTTTTAGAAAGCTTCAGATTATTGATTTCGGTTATTAAGGGCCAGTTTATTAATATTTATTTGGAAACCTTCAGATGTGGTTTTTTTTTTCAATTTGAGTTGTGTCGAGGCGAGGCCAATCCCATTGTTGGATAAAAAACTGAGTTGTCACCAGAATTTTGTGACACTTCTCGGAATAGTAGCCCTAAAAAACCCTTTAAGTTTAGTTTCATATCTTCAAGGTACATCAGTAACAAGCCTGGTTCTATTGCAATAGTAAATGGAATCATTACATCAAATATATTTTATTTCTTTTATATGTAAACATTTAAACCCTGGTATTTTCTTAAGTATGCCCTTTTATAGAAAACAAAATTCAAAAGAATACATCATAACCCACAGCGAAACCAGAAAAATAAGATGAAATTGAATCTACTTTAGAATCTGTTGACGGGAGGAAAATTCCGGCCAACAGTAAGGGATCTCCCCGGTAAAAGGTCCGGATTAGACTCTAAACCATTTGAGATAGGGATCCTATTTGGGGTGTGGGTCCGGCTACCGCTAAATATTCCTTTTCTTGGACACAAACGAGCCTTGCAGACATATGAGCACATGATTATTCAGATGATACAAGACAAATGGTTGATGAGTTTAAATGAACATAAAACACTACAAATAGCAAGATGAGTTAAAGCATGTAGCCAAAGGAAATGCTATTAGCAGCACATCATTAGGGTCATGCCTGTAAAAGTTGTTCAAACCACAGAAGAAATAGTTATTTATGGTTAGAGCACCCTTCACTTCCTTAAGCGGTCTCAAAGATAATATAAATGTTAGTAATGAAGTTGCTAACATCTCCTAAGTAAAAAATCTAACATCGTTAACACATTTAGTGAGCTGAAATGTATAAATGATATAAGTAGAAAACATAGATTAATTAATCATAAAGATATCATATACATAAGACAAAAATATTCATAGTGTTAACACATTAGTCCTCATCAGATCCAAGAGTGGAATCAAAACATATGTTTGTATTCATTCTTAGAAAGGTGTATTCAATGCTATACGATTCTCTTTGCTCCTTTGGAGTCCCAAAAAAAATATCTTTTACAATTTCTCGAAGGAAGATGCATGTGTACCGAATTCCTCGGGTATCCTTGACTTTTCGCCTTCCCCGACCATTGAAATACTCGCTACTCGAGAATTTGCAGACCGTTTTACATCGGCTTTGACTACAACCCGTGACCTCTTCGTTTGTTGCAATATGTGACTTGGTCATGGAAGAAATTGGGTGATTGTGAGATCGGGTTGGACATCTACATGTCAGTCAAACAGTTCCTTGAGGTAACTTCATGCTTGATAGAATCAGAAAGCAAATGGGAGTGGGGAGACCTGAGGAGTATCTTCTCTCAATCTGTGAAGGCACTCAAGAGCACTTGGGATCAAAGTATCTCTCTTGATCGTGATCTAGTTCGACAGGGAGGCCAGTTTTTTATAGATCTAGACCGTTGTCACGATGAATTGAACAAGGTTTTCTTGTGATGCCGGAAGGTCTTGGGAGGTGGTTTCTTGCCTTATGGGTTGTAGAAATGCTTGAATGTCTTCAGCGACTTCTTCCCACATTTTTTCCTCGCCCAATGCACCTAGAGAAGGAATGTGGTGTACTTTATCCATTGAGTCAATGCCACTAATCAGGTGTTCATATGCGGACATTACTTTCTCCAAATCATTAATAAGTTTCTCTTTGGATTGTACCTTTACCCGGATTTGAAATTTGTCATTTTGGGTGCCAATCCAATCTTTTCTAGGCAAGGTGTCCAGAGCCTATGGATAAATATTCGACCATTCTAGTATTCTGGCCAAGGAAGTAGAGGCTTCCTTTAGCTGTGTGTTCCTCCTCTTGGTTTCTTCCTGTTCTTTCAGTAGTGATGCGACAATTTGTTTTATTATAAACAGTTCTTCATATACTTACTTCATGGTGGCTTCCAAAGTGACTAGCTCTCTTTGAATAGTGAGTGGTACTTCATTAGTAGGGGCATTCTTAACCTAAAATTGTTGGATTTCTTCTTCTAGTGCCTTCTTTTCTTGTTCTGACTTATCTATCTTTTGTTTGGAGGCTTATAGTCTATTCTGCAGGGACAGAATTTCTCTACTCATGCTGCTTACGTTCTCCTCTGTGGTTGCTGCAAAAGCGGTGCCATCTGATGCAATCATAACCAGATTGGTCCTAGTATCCAAGACTATATCCTTTTCTATTGTGGCCGTGAGAGGTGCGGCAGGGTTCTGTGCTAAGCATCTTCTCTTCTCCTGCCTGATCTGGTGCATGAACTGATCATAGGTTAGTCTTGTCAAATCGAACACTTCCTCATCTTGATCCTCAGAGACACCCAGTTCCGAGAGAGCAAAACACATGATGGTTGTAGGAGTTGTCTTAGGCACCTCGATGTTTGGCCGCTCCATCTGTTTCCCTACATCTATAGGAGGTGTCTTGCTGCCTTCTGCTTCCTTGGAGGAATCTTCCCTCGACTTCTGACTTTCTTGCTCCCTCCTCTTTCGCTCTTATTCTAATCTATCATGTTCTTTATTTAGTTGGCACTATGCTTCTACTTTATCTTGATCTTCCTTTAGTTGGCACTCAACTTTTTCTTTATCTTGCTTTATCTTTAGCTGACGCTCAGCTTCTGCCTTTTCTTCCTCTTATTTCCTCCTTTGTTCCTCTTCCCTTTTCTTGCGGGTTTCTTCCACCCGCTTCTTTCTTTGTTCTTCCTTCAGTTGTTTCTTTCATTTATCCTCCTCTTCCTTTGCCTTCTCTTAGTGTTGTTCTTTAGCCTCCTTTTCTCTTCCTTGGGCGGAAGAGTTATTGCCCGTACCAGTCCTTTGCTTCTTGGCTTCGGAAGATGAGGCTCCTCCTAGTGTGTGGATTCTTTCCTCTAAAGTTCGATTGTCTTGATCTTCCTGATTGGTTGATTCCTCTGGAGCGGCCTCCCTGTATTTTTTGTACTAGTTCTTGATTATATCTTCGGCTGGGCATTAAGTATCCTGGTAACTCCATTTAAATTTGGCCCATTTGCAATGGGCGAGGATGATTCTCTTAGGATCATATGTCCGGTGTGTCATGGGAGGTAGAAAAATCCCTTGACTTTCTCAGCCTCTTTCTCTACTTCCTTGAAATATTTGACTGTGTAGGCACCAATAGTGAGAGGAAGAGTGGTTCATGGCTTCTCTTGCCCTTAGTGAGAACCTTTGAAAAACCGCCCGACATCTGGTAACATTTTTCTTAAAGGAGTAATTTGTCAATGATGAACTGGGGCAGTGCGTGGGGAGCCTTGAGTGACCCGAAGACTCATATGAAAGTGCTATCCACGATAGGAAACCAGTTGGCCACTCAAATTATTGTCTCCATGGCTCGCCCAGACATGCATAGGGTCTCTTTGCCAAACAGTTTTCCGTAGAGTGCACGGATGAAGCTGTGTGAGATTGACTCTATATCTTGCTTATACCTGGAGTCCCAGAACACCCACAACTCCTTGTGAATTGGACCACCACGTTCCACATCCCAGTTGTGTTCCCACCCCTCAAAATGGCACCTTGCACATACTGCATCCAAAAGGTAGGAGGCCATATAAAATTCTGATGCATACCCTTCATCAGGAGCTAGTGCTGAAGATATGTTCGATTTGAGGGCTGCCACTTTCAAGTTGGCCCAGTTGAAGCGGGTGCTGTATACAGTGATAGCGTACATGAGCAAAACCCATGTGTCATTGAAAGTGGTGACATCTGTTCGGCCTTACATCCTACATAACATTACCGCCACGAGCTTGTAGACCTTCCTGAGACTTGATGTCTTATATTCCTGGTCCTTTTTGAACTTGAACTTTTCTGGGTCCTCCCACCATCCCCTTAAGGTCTCGGGTATGGGAAATGCATGAGTGGTGGCCCATTCCTCAGTGAAAGTCTTTTCTCGGGCAGGAAGTGCGTAATAGAATTCTGTATCCTGTCCTTTCAGATTTGCGAATGATTTCTCTGCATGATCCCGAATAACCCAGATCTTGGGGTTGACCTTTTGCAAGATCCATTCGATCAGCCCTACACATGGAAATATAGGTGGATGGGCCCCTGCGTAATGGAGCTTGGACCTATTGACCTGAATATACACCTGTCGGTCTGGGAGGTCTTCTGGAATTTCAGGCTTTGTGAATTCTTGGTATACCTGATAATAACTCATACTATCCCCTTTTTCAAATGTGCAAATGGTATCTCCTTAGATAGGGGGGAGAGAAGAGGCATTTATTCTTGTGATATTTCTATCTCAGGGCTTTTGTTCCTTTTCCGAACTGTCGAAGGCCTCATATTTCCTAAGGCCGACGAGATGGATACGCACTCGAGCTTGGCTTCGAGGTTCCCTAGCATATTCATGAAATAATCCCACGATAAGATAGATGTCATATTTATAAATACTTGGGCTGCTCCTATCTTTGCTCAACTATTTTTGAAGGAAATAGATGAACCTATGACCTGGGGACCTTGTGACTAGTTCGCAGGGTCGCTAGGTCGCGTTGGTTTAAACTTTTGCAGAAAAGTGACCTAGCGACTTAGCAACTTGCGACTAGGTCGCGAATTCGCTGAGTCACGGAGTTGCACCGATTTAGATTTTCACGGAAATACGACCTAGCGACTTAGCGAATCGAGACTAGGTCGCGAGGACGTTGAGTTGCAAAGTCATGCCACTTTAAACTTTCACGCCTATGTGACCTATCGGCCCTGCGACTTAGCGACTGAGTCTCTAGAATGCGAGGTTACGGAGTCACGGGGTCACTCTAGGGCTCGGCAGACGGGTTACGTGGCGACGAAAGCTTTCCGCTTGCTTTTAAACAAAAAGGGGAGGTAAGGCAACATATCAAGTAGAAAGCATACATGAAGCTCCTCACTGAAGGGGGCTGGGAAGGGAACCTAAAACAGACTAATGAAAGGGAAGCTTCTTAGAGGAGGTAAACAGGGAAGTCAAGCTGTGGGGAGGAGCAAGCTTAGCAACATAATTCATGGGAGGTTTAAATAGAAGCTAGGACGAGTTTTAAATAGGCCAAGGTGAAGGTAATGGAGGCAACAATCAAACAAAAGGAAACAAAAGGAGGATTAGGAAACTTACCCGGGAAAAACACGCTCCATCTGGCTTGTCAGAGGCGTTTTATTTCTCCGTCAAGCAGGTCGAATGTGACCTATGCGACCCTTCTATTTATAAAGGGGTCGCACATGCGGTCAATAAATGAGGGTTGCAGGGTCGCAAATGAGTTGAGTTGATGAGATATGCGACCTTGCGACCTGGGGAAACTGTGCATAGATATGAAAACTAGACAAGATAGGCTTTTCAATTAGCAATATTGAGCTCAATGTGGACACCGGGAACCCCTTCAAAATTGGAGCTGAAGTTGGTGTTGCACTTTTTACCTTGGCGCTACACTTTTGACCAAATTTCTGAGTTTCCTGATATTTGTAAATTTTCTCTGTGTTTCCCATTTTCACTTTGGAAAATGAAGTTTTACCAAAGTAATTCAATGATGTAAATGTAATTTTGATGTTTTTACACTTACCTAGGGTAAATACATTAGGTGAAAACTCTTTATGAGATGTAATGAATCAGTTTCCAAAAAGTGAGGGATGAGTCACTTTGACCTCCCTACACTCTAGGTTTCAGTTCAGTTTTTGCTGGAACTGCTCCTTCACTCATGGATTTGACCCCTGGGGTTGAGAGAGGTTTTTTGAGGCCTGTATCTTGTACTTTTTGACTCATTTCATAGGTTGGATGTTGTTTCATTAATCAGAGACTCTAGTGTAATCGGTATTTGGCAGGCATTTAATGAAAGAGTTGCAACTATTTCATTGGGATACATGTGGTATGGAAATTTAACATAGTTTCTTCTTATGTCACATATGTATGAATGTTTTGTCTTCATGATCCATTTCATCTCTATTATATGCTCGTTTTCAATTTGATAAGCAGAATACATCTCTCATGCTCTATTTTGGGAAAATCTTCATAATTTGTTCATTTTCTTCGGTTTAGAAAGAATACATGCTTTGCCTTGCTCTTTCTAGCTCCTCATCAGTCCGATCCATCTCACCTTGAAACCCTAAAGTGTTATCCTTCCTACCTACCTTGCCCCATTGAATGGACTGCAATCCTAATCTTATTTTCCCTAACATAGCCTCTTTGACCTAATTCACCCATCCAACAAACCAATTCAAACAAACATACCCCTGTACTCATACCTAGCCTAAAAACCTAATTCATCCAGCCCTCTTCGTTGTGAAATTGTGGAGAAATCCCTCTCTAGTTTGGTAGGGCTAGCTACCAAGCTAAAATATTTGTAATTGGTTACCTCTCTTTAGACTCTTTTTAAGCCTTTAGAGATCAAGTGGGGTGATAACACAACCTTCTCGCCACATTATCCATTGCTAACGCAGATTATGAAAATAATCACAACCATGACTTAGCTCACTCCCTCAATTTGTCATTGCACCTCTAAAACATTCATTACTCCAACATGGACAACATCCCCATGGACATAAATGCCTTACAAAAATTTAATTTCTCACAAAACATTCTCACAATTGATGAATCCTTAAACCTGCTTCTTGTTACAAATAAGAATATCGATCAACCCTATGAGATCCGCACTTCCAAAAACTCAACTACCAACTCTCCAAACACCAAACCCATCAATCCTAAGGTATTTAATTTATCTAGTATCGAACTGTAAAATGCCATGAAATCACTATTACATAAAGGTCTCAATTATGTGCGAGCTTGCGACTTCGCGACTTGAGGGGTCACAAGGTCGCAAGGTCATGGGAGTTTGGTTTGACCATTTCTATTACTTTTCGACTAGAGATTTTGAAAGAGTGAACCTGGGCTAAACTCTATTTTTTCAAAAGTTTAGGGGCTTGAAAATTTTAAAAAGGGTGAAATTTTGGATGGTGTTGTAGCGGCTAATACAGAATATTAATCAAAGGAATAATATAACTTCTTTAGTCATTGGTCTAATCATCTTTGAGCATTGATAGGGTCTGTTCATGTTCTAGACTGCACACTGATAAACTTTAGACTTTAGCTACAGGGATTTATTTTGTAACTCTTTGTGCCTTGACAAGAAGATCCCATAATTGCATTTGTTGTGCTTTCAAATCTCATCCAACACCTTATTGTCTTCAGTTTCAACATCCTCAATTGTGTTATGATAAAATGATGCCCAGATCGCATTAGAATTTAGTAGTCAAGTTTGTTGGCTTCATGATCGAAATTCTCAGTAAGGCTCATGCTAACAAATAAGCTTCTTTGTGAAGCATGCTGATACAACATATCATCAAAGCAAATTAAATTTGGCAAATATTGAATATTGTAGCACAATTTATTTATCAAAATTGTTTATTATGGTATGCCTCACTGCCTAACTCTATATGTTGTATATTTTTGAAAACTAAGGTTTTAGGAAAAATAAAATTTGGCATACACACTGAATTTTTGTCATGCTTCTACATAATACACAGATAATTTTTCTTGTGAACCATATATGATTCGAATGTGATGGCTAAATGAAGTATTTTTTTATCATGTTGTTCTTATCTTGGATACCTTATATGCACTTCCTTCACAAATAGTAAGGGTTAACCTTAATTTGTATTGCATGCATGATGAAATTTATTTTCCAATTTCCAATCAGACTTCTAACTGTGAAATCAAAGCAGGTAATTGCTTTCGAAGTGCTAAGGAGTGATCAACATTCAAGTCTCAAAACCAACATCCACATGATTTTGGCGCATGATTCATGATGGATCGTTCTCTATAATTTTTATTTTGTCGTTCTATAGAATTCTTTGTTATTCTTGAATTGCTTACCGAGTGATAGTCTTGTGATGATTCCATAAAATTGGTTGTGAAAACAAGATCTCAGTCCAAACTGCCGCTTCAAGAAGTGGTGCAGCGGTTACCATTCTACAGCTAATGATTCTCATTCTACGCACACTAACTCTATTGTATTGATGGAATGTTCATATTCCATGGACAAGAATGTGTTCCTTATGGAATGAGCATAGTGATACAAGAAATAGGAAGATCTTTCAGATAAACAACTTATTCCTCGGTGTTCGAGTACTAATGGCATGTTCTTCAAACAGAGACATTTATTTCATAGAAAATTTGGTAGAAAATAGTGGAACCATAAATTATCCATATCTTGAATGTTCTTTGCCCAAGAGATATTTATGTGTACATATTGGATGATGCTTGCCAAAGAGACATGTTATGGGAACAAGACTATTGCAATTTTTTTCCTAATTCAAGGTAAATCTATTGCTCAGTCCAATCACTTTGATAAAAATGTGTGTCCTATGCTCAGAGCCTCCTTACTGTATCCATCTTTTCCCACTGTTGCCCCTTGTGTGCGCTTTGTGGGGCAACATTTTAGTATTTTAGTCCACAAACAAAATCTTGGGGTGACAGTGATTGAATTGAAAAGTCATAGTTCGAGCATCTAGACGCGTGTTGATGTTGTTGAGAAGCGCACTTGCCATTGGAACTGTGAAATGCATTTCCGTGAAGGAAATTTGCCTAAAAATTCATGGAGAAAAGCCAAAGCATTCAAATCCGACTAAATTCATTTAAAAAGAAGGGTTTGTGCACCAGTTGCAGTTCCTGTGGCTGCTATCGCTATCAAAATTATATCACAAGTGGTCATTATGGGACATCCAAATATTCGGAGATTGGCATCCGTTGTCTAATCGTTCTGCTTTTTTTATTTGAAAATTATGGTAATTTTAGCAAGGTTTTAATAAAATCCGATAGGGATTTTTGTAAATCTTGGTTATAGTTATCAAAATTCAATTAAATTTCAAAATTTTGGGTGCTTAATTTTTTTTAATGGTGCTGAATCTATTTCCAATATAAATATGATTCAAACACTGCTACTACAAAATTTCTTAATTATTTTTTCCTAGATTCCAGCGACTTTGATACGTCCTCACAATTCCTCCTCAACTTCCTTAAACAACTCTTAGAAAAAAGCCCTAAAAAGAAATAGAAAATTTCTCTAACAGTTTTGAAATAAATAGACAATTTCTCTAAAAATTTTGATTTATAAAGTAACGATTAAAAACTAGAAGAAAAAAATCAATCTTACAACAACAACAAAAAATTGTTAAATTTTTTATTTTTTTTATTAATTAATAATATGAAATAATCTGAAATTATTATTAACTATTAATTGACCATGGCTAATTTTTTTTCAATCCTCTAACATTAAATCTGAAAGAAATAATACAAGATGGCACCTAGGAATCTTTCTCAGAGGGAACGCCAGCTTAAACAGTTTTGATTGCTAAAAGCTAGAGGAGAGGAATCAATCTTACAACAGAAAATGGTTAGACTTCTAATATTTTTTGTTAATTAATAATTTGAAATTATTGCTAGCTATTAATTAACTATTGATTTAATGGCTGATTTTTGTTCAATCCATGAACATTCAATCTGAAATAAATGATACAAAATGTTACCAAGGAATCTTTCTCAAACGGAAAGCCAGCGTAAACATGATTTTTTTCAATGTGAAAAATAAAAGTCATACCCCACCATTTTATATTTTTACAATAACGTTGATATCAACTGTTTTTCTATAAAATACAAATACCGAGAAATACTTACTGACACACGATAAGGCGGTGATTTGAATCGAAGTATCTTCCTAAGTGACCACTTTTCAAGATTAAAAGTCTAAATTTGCTTAGTACATTCTATGAAGAACGTACACAAATGTGAACAACTTCAGCACTTAAAAACCATTCTAACATGACAGAGAAAATAATTTTGTCTGACAAGATACCATAGTGCCAGAGACATTGTCGGATTTTCACCTCGGCTCCAGAGTGCCGGATGAAGGATCGGCAGCTACAGAGTGAATCTCGGAAGGTGTCGAAGTAGAAGTTGTTGTACTCCTTGATGTTTTGTCCGCATCAATAACTTTACCACCTTTAAGTTGGTGAGGTGCGCCCATAGTATCCAGATCTACGAAAGCAGGCTTTGTGGGCGAAGGAAGATGTTCACTCTCACTTTTCAGCATTGCCACCACCCGGAACATTGAAGGCCGCAACGCAGCAGCTGCTTGCGTGCACAAAAGGACAATTTTAATCACTCTAATCCCTTCCTCCGACAAATAACTACCCTCCAATGTGGGATCCATATTTTCTAAACATTAAAATTAGCTCCCTAGATGCATCGATTCTATCATTTGAGCTATATTTTATGGAAATTAGCTCCATTTTCAAATCGTTGTCGACGTTTCTCCTTCCACAGCTTTGAATTTCAATTTTAATTAAGGGTGGTCCGATGCTCCTGCATCATACTCCTGACGTACAAAATATTTATGACCTCCTGGTCATATACCTTCTTGATCTCTGTAACAAGTCTGCTACTTGCTATCAGTACCAAGTCCTCTTCTTTCTCTTAGCAATTCTACCCACATTTTCTGTGATATTTTCGTAATAGCATTCGTGAGCTGCAACAAAACCTCTGCAGTAACAAGTCTCCTCCTTGCTACACAATACCTCACTAAGCTTCTCTCCTATGAGCTCAGTTTTTTGGCATCTCTCTGGTTCTCTCCTCTAGAACCATTTGAGCACTCCTTTCTCTAGGCTGCTGCAAATCTTCTCACCTTTTTTAGCCGTTACCTACACAAAATATAAATACCACACGCTTACCAATCTTCGACATATTTGTACCTCCTTCCTTTGCATGCAAAACTCACTCTGCAGGAAATTTTTCCCCGCTCTGATACCACTTTGATGTAGGAAAACTGCATATTTACACAATACGTGCAAACCAGTGGGTTATGGGCCCACATATAATCAGAAGCACGCAACAACGAATCACTTTATCGGAACTTTGCAGCTTCAAACAGATCGCAGATTGCAATATAAGATACATCGTGCGGCGTACATCCTAACTCACCAACAATCAGCCCATCGGAAATATATATCAGTTTGCAAATCAAAACTTATAGCATACAACTATAATGTTTAACCAATAAATAATAACAATTCCGATGCGAAATTGCGATGACGATATTGCATCGCAACATTGCAATCCAAAACTTATCGCAAATCGGCCTTTCACAAGTTTAAGTCTATGCCATTAACAGTTATACCATATCAAATGTGATGTGTGATATGCGCTTGGACCTCTGCCAAAACATGTCCACTTCATCGCATTGCAACTCTACTCTTATCACACCGCAACTTAAACCACTTAACTTGCGACGTCTTAACATGTAAATATAAAAATTGCCGATGGCGATGTGCGCTAACCATCTTATGGGTAATGCGATGTAATCTGGTCCACTCATTCTCTCGCTATCATTTATGTGACTTGATCATGACCGTCCATTCCTTGCGCATATTGATACATGCCGATGGAATCGCGTCTTCACTAAATCCGTGTTCTACATTACTTTGATCTACAACGAAGTTCATAGGAACTTTGTTCACTATTCGTATTCATACAACCTATCATTTAACAAGACTGAAATTAAGTAAACACATAGATAGTACAAAATCCAGATTATTCCTAGATATACATGAATTTCATTATTTCATCGAGCTTGAATTACAGGCTACAACCACTAAAGCCTGAATCACAATTTCGCTCTGAGGCTACATTGTGCTCCTTCCTCATACAACACAGACTTCACATTATAAAGAAATTTCAAAATGAGTGTATCATCTAATATCCACAATTCCCTCCCACAATTGTTTAACTAATCCCTGAGATCACTGTATTTTAAGTACATGGTAGATTTTAAAAACTAATCATATCTTCTAGATGCATCGATTCCATCATTTTAGCTATATTTCATGGAAATTAGATCCCTTTTCAAATCGTTGTTCACGTTTCTCCTTCCGCAGCTTTGAATTTCAATTTTAATTAAAGGTGGTTCGAGGGTCCTGCATCACCTTGGCATGAAATTACCTTATATACATTGCAATTGTATGCCTTACAATGTTAACTTGCTTGTTTCAAATATTGTTTGCATAATCTCTTACGTTAATACTTGTAACCAAGGAAAATACCCAAGAGTAATGGAAACCGACCTTATTTCCCAATTGGGGCTCCTACTCCAAACAATGTGAGGTCTAGTTTGGTGTTCATACAAGGGAGACCCCCTTTGTTGGCAAATTTCCAATACTTTCAACATAACTATAGGTCAACGTAATAAACCTATTAAACATATTAAACCTAGTAAAAATATGAAACATATGTCAACCTAGGTTAATGTGGTAAACCTGTCTACTTGGAAAACATAGAAACTTAGATCAAATTAGTAAACCATGGTTAAGTTAGTAAACTTAAGTTAACTTAGTAAATATAGTAAACCTATTGAATGTAGGCCAACCTAATAAACATAGGTCAACCTAGTAAATACTGTAAACCTTTATAAACCTAGTAAAACTATTAAACCTAGGTAAAGCTACTAAACCTATGTAAAAGTAGGTTGACCTAAGTTAACCTAGTAAACCATGGTTAACCTCGTAAACCATGGAAAAGCTAGTAGAACTAGGTCAACCTACTTGACTATGGTTGACTATATTTTTTTTGTTGTTCATTGCGTTGTGATATCATTTCTTGTATACCAAATCAAAACATTATTTCTTGTTCATCACATTGTGACGTCATTGTTTTATCCAATTTTGACACTGTTTTTTGTTTGTCACATTACAACTTTGTTTTTTGTTTTTCACATTGGGAAGTTGTTTATTGTTGACCACATTGCAATGTTTTTTATTGTTTGTGATGTTAGGAACAATATTAAAATTAATGCCCATGGTGACTATGGCTTGTCGTGGCACACATATTGACCATGGTTGACTTTGATGCTCATGTTACCTATGGTTGAAAATGTTAACCATGCTGACCATAGTTAATCATAGGTTACATGTGTTAATTTATAGATTAATGTATAACCAATATATTATCAATGTATAGTAGACCTTGTAAACCTAGGTTAACTTGGTTGACCATGGTTCATTGTTCATCACATTACAACATTGTTTTTTTTTGTCATGTTGAGAACAATGTTGTTGTTTTTCATGTTGGTATTGGTGTTCGCTATGGTTGACTTTGATGCTCGTTTTTACTATGGTTTACCATGTTAACCATATCCAACCATAGGTGGTATCTGCTAATGTATATTTACTATGTTATCAATGTGTTAATGTGTTTATTAATTGTAGATTAATGTATTATTAATAGATGTGATTATTGGTTTTTACACATTTTAAGATCTCATTTCGTAAACATTTCATGGTTATGCATTTAACCTTTGTTTTTTTCTTTGTTCTAAATTTGAAATTGTTTGCTTTCCTTGATGTTATCGAGTTCATGCAAGGGTTAAATTTGATGGGTATTTACCCATGTTTTATTTTTTTTAAAATTTAATTGTCAAATACTGACCATTTTAAAATATGCACATCACTAATGATGATTACTTAGATTTTCAAGTTGTCAATGAAGTGATTGAAATTTCATCTAGAGATGAACCTAAAAAACCATATGGAGGATGGGAAGAAAAAAAATATTCTCACCAAATATTCATAGATAAAATGGAAATAAACCATGGCATGGAAGAGAATATTATTTACACCTCAATGAAAAAAGAGCTAAATATGTGAATCCTTTATCACCAGAAAGAGGCAAAGATATAAAAACCCTTTTATGTTAAGGTACGGGTTAGGAAGGCCATGATAGATTTCTTATTTAGATCAATATAATGTTATGATATCATAGGAGGGGATATAGTCAAAAATATGGGAATGGAGGCTAATGATCATCCTATCCCATATCCATTGGGATGAGTAATAAGGACATGGTAATTAAGGTAAAAAAAAAATGTAGAATAAAAAATTATATACATCCTAACTATTTTGATAAAGTAGAATTGGATATAGTATTAGTCGATTTATGCAAATTCCTTCTTGGGAGTCCCTACAAATATATGTGGGATGCAATGTTCATGTGGAAATATAACGAATTAGTACCTCATGAAGGGTAGGAATCATATTAGAAACCATGAAAATACTCAGATGGGGGTAAGTAAGTATTGTATGAATTTTACGACTTTATTTTACTTGCACAAGATATTGGGACATCAATTAATTCTTTAGAAATTAATTAAAATGAGCATGGTAAGAATAAACATAAGGCACACAACGTATCCCACATATTCCTTAAAAAAAATATTTAATCTCTTCAAAAGGAAAGCTAAAACCTTCTACTACAATGTTCTCTCGGTACAACCATAACAAACCAACTACTCCTTCATTTACGAGCTACAACTTAAAGGAGCTACAACCCCTAAGTTTATTAGATACCAATGAAAGGAGATTAACCCCTAATGATCCAAGTGGATATTGGAGGCCACTCGCCTTTTCCACTTATTCCCTTAGCATTGTTTCTTTCAGTTTTTCATTTTCCTTAATTGTAGCATAGTTTACTATTTTTATCAGTTGTTTGGGTCGTGAACTTCGAGAGCCGTTTTGAGGCCATAAACGGCTTCTTTGGGAAACCTCAGAGAAAAATTGGTTTTTGATCAATACTTCTCACTGAAAATTTGTATTCCTTGGATATAAATTTCTAATGAGGTATTGTTCATGTCAAATGGAAAATGTATGCCAAAATTGTGTCCCTCGGAAGTTAATCTACCAATTTACCCAAACAAGGCCCATAATTTTGGCGCTTCATCCCCTAGGTTTAGGTTTTTGGACTTTTTGGGTTTTGCATTATTTTTCAACAATAAATAGGCCTTCGAGCCTCATTTTAAGACATTTTAGAGGCATGTAGCCGCCACATCTCTTCTTATAGATAATATACCATCCCCCTAGCTAGTTTATTTCCATTTTTTTTGTAAACGTGTTTCAGTTCTGTTAAACACGCATGGTAAATACACATGACAATAAACACATATAGATAGAATTGAAGGATAAGCATGAGATGGTTTACTATTAACCATAGATGTGCTTTTATAGTACATTAGGTGTGACCCTTGGATTTCGCATTCCAAGGTCACTTGGAATCCATTTGTGACTGTTCGCCTTCCACACCTACCCATAGAGGATTAGGTGTCCAACATTCCCCCCTTAATCCGAAGGGGTAGGTGTGAGTCCAAGAAGAGAGTTGTAATACAAATCTACAAAGTATGCATGGAAACACTTAGGCTGAATCAGCTCTCTGAAATGTTGGCATAAAGAGGTGGTTTAAGGATTACCACCAACACTAGAACGTAACGCTTATTGCAGTTCCCGGAACTCTTCCAAATCTAGCAAGAAGCTGAGGGCTTCTGCTAGAGGAAGTGTCCCTCATATTTGAAGAGGGAGACCTTCAACCTAGAAGAAGGGAGGTCTACAACCTGTGATCGTTTAAGGATAACCACCAACACTGGAATGCTTAATGCATTTCCTGGAACTCTACCAAAGCTGGCAAGAAGCTGAAGTCTTCTGCTAAAGGAAGTGCTCTGAATTCTTTGAAGAGGAATAATATCAACCCCACATGGATGGTTTAAGGCTGTCCACCAACCAAAGGCATGCTCATGGGCATCCGTGTCTCTGGCTACAACTCTAAATCTGGAATGACAGGTTGTGGCTCAGGCTCGCTTGAACTGTTGTGTCTCTAGCTACAAATTTGAATCTGGAATGACAAGCTGTGGCTCAGGCTCACTTGCACTTCTATGTCTCTAGCTACAACTCTAAATCTATAATGAGAGATTGTGGCTCAGGCTCGCTTGAACTGTTGTGTCTCTGGCTACAACTCTGAATCTGGAATGAGAGATTATGGCTCAGGTTCGCTTGATGTGACTTCGAAGCTTGTAGATGACCACCATTTCCCCCCCCTGTCAGGTACAAGGTGAGATGATGGCGAAAACTCAACTGCAATTTTGTTCAATTTTCTAGAACAAGTTCTCACATGCGAATTAAACATCTTCTTGGTTATTGATGCCCATTGCCAAGAAGCGATCCATCCAAGATGAATCTTTGTTCTTGCAAGAGGCTTGTTTCTAAAGCATATGTGTGAGGAATGGGTGTGCCGACCACAGTTCTTGCATGGGTGAAGATCGAAACAGTGATCTTTCATATGGCCAACTCGATCACAGTGTTGGCATTTTTTAATTTGTTGTTGCTGCTTTGGAAGAGGAGTAGGATCTAGAACAACTGAAGGTGCGCTATTATGAATAAAGTTGGCACTCTAAAATTTGATGGGCTTGGAGTAGTTTGGAATATGAAATGACAACTCCTTGTCATATCCAAGACCAATTTTGTGCTTGTTATGGACAAGCTCTTCCCAAGGTATAATGATGGGCTTGGGAGGTGCAGGTTGGATTTTTTCTTCTGCGTGAAAATCTACTCTTATACTGGGTATTGAATGTGAATCAACTGCAACATTATATTCTTGTTGCTGGTGGGAGTCTGTTTCAATGCTCTGAATAGAAACAGGTTCAGAATGATGACTCCACTGCTGTAATTATTCTTGCTGAAGCTGAGACTCCAACTGCAAAAAAAAGAGGGTAGTTTTTATGTTTTTGATTGTGTCATCAATTGTCGAAAATATAATATTGTTTAGTAATTCTAATACGCCATTTGCCATTTTCTGATTGAAGACTATTGGTTAACCCAAATGAATTACCTTCACTCCCAACAAAACCTATGGAATAGCTATTTCTAACACAAAATATAAGTGCAATGTCGATATGAAGAACAAAAACAAGTTATTGTCCAAACCACTTCTATATCACAAGAGATGAATGCTGATTTTCCGAAACTACTTCAAGATAGTTCTCCTTGGGAGAGAAAACTACTCCCATAATAAATATGAGAGAGAATGCATCATCAAATAAAATTACCTGATTTCAAAAACAAAAATTTCACCCTTTATTATACATATAAAAGCTCTCCACCACAATATACCACAATATAATATCACTCTTCAAACCGTATATTAAACATCACCATGTATATGTGAGGCCACACCATATTACTACATGTGATATTCGTTTCTCCACTCATTCACTTTATGGTCTTAAAAAAGGTATATAAAATATATAAAACTTCATTATGAGTCATGAAATATGCCACTATACGTCCTCTTTAAAAAAATCAAGGTTTATATACACATCATTTAAGAACTTCATGAAATATGGCTTCATTACTCACCACTTAATATGATCATCATTTTTAAATAAGGCTCCCATTTAGTCTCTGATATATCGTGCAGTCCCCAATCTTGTGTTTGGACCGCTCCCAATGGTATCGCAGCACTCCCCAGTTTCCGCTCTATAATATCACACATATATGACTTGAAGAATATCTTAATGCAGGATAAAAGAACACAGTCTTTTCAACTCTGGAAACTCACATGATTCAATTCCATATCATATAATTGAGCAGTTCTTTAATGCACAAGTCCTGGCCTTCGTGGAACAATTCAACGCATAGTTTCACGACCTTTCAACCATATGCGGCCCTTCGATTTCCAGCTTCCCATAAATTGAAATGGACAATGAATTTGCAAACGTAGGAAAGGAATTTTGGGCTTGATTTGCAAAAGCAGATGATGTGTTTTAAAACTGGAAGCAAATGGCTTGAACTGGCCCCAAATCCAGCATTGGTTTCAAAGCCACTACCGTCTTCACTTCCAAAATAATAACATTTATAACTAACGCATGATTGTCGCTTTGAAGCTTTACCATAAGGTGAAGCAGAGAAGATTACTGAACTTGGAGGATTTTACAGATTGCGGAGAAGACTATCAAATTCTACCATTTCTGTATTAAATAAAGTCATTGAAAAGGATCCTCGGTTAGCATCATCGTAGGCACAAAAAATTACAACTCTTTATGACTTATGGGCACAGTGCCATAGGTCGATGGAGTGTGGGAGGAGAATCCGAGGAGTCTGTGAAAATATAAACTTAGTTCACTAATTGAAGTGGGCATCGAATTTTTTTTCAAATATTGAGATGGAAAACCACGGAGAAAGAAGGGTAATACGACAGAGAAGTCGGAGTGCCCAAGGTGAAATAAGTTCAACTTGCTCCACCGCCTCATAATCCAATAATGGTATTTTAGCCTTCCATCCACCTGATCATATCGATTCGGTAGATTCTGAAATGATAGCATAACCCTCACCGAGGAAACCGTTTTTGAGGAGGTGGCGAGCGGGAGAGGAGGCTTGAGGGGAAGATGAATATCACGCAGGCACAAAAATAATATCACAGTAACACAGTAACGCCTAGGCAAGATTGCAGCTACAATATAGCTAACAGAATTCACTGTGGTAAATGTAACGTTGAACGCAGAGATGATAGCTAAAATAGCACACAAAAGGTCGAATTTTTAATGCTCAAATAGGAGAGAACCCATTTTGAAGAAGACCACACAACTAATGGTTGAGAAACCACAGAGCAGGCCTCACGTCATGGCTTTGATACCATGTTAAACACGCATGGTAAATACACATGACAATAAACACATATAGACAGAACTGAAGGATAAGCGTGAGATGCTTTATTATTAACCACAGATGTGCTTTTATAGTACATTAGGTGTGACCCTTGGATTCTGCATTCCAAGGTCACTTGGACTCCATTTGTGACTGTTCGCCTTCCACACCTACCCATAGAGGATTAGGTGTCCAACAAGTTCTTTCATATTAATGAAATGAAGTGTTATTTCTACTGCATATTTGTATTTATGGTTATACGTGTATTATGTTTCGTTCCTGCATAAATTTGGATCAGTGGTATCAAAGTGGTCTTCTCTTTCTCTATTTTATTGGCATGTCCCCAACGAGGTCATGGTATAAGGGGTTTGGGCTCGATCTGGTTGAACCGTTGCAAGATCGGCCTCACAAACCACGATAACCTCCCATGGCAAAAGAAAAGAAAGATGAGGGAGCAGGAGATCTTATCAAATTATTTTTCTAGAAGGCCCTCGAGAAAAAAAGGAACGCGATGATGTATAAATTTTCCTAGATCCTTCAACGACTGCCTATTGGTGTGGCATCTGCATCCATCAGCCACTCTGGAGGCACCACCCCTTTCAATGTACAAGTCAACTTCAACATTCATATATTTGAAGGCCAGGTAGATGTTGACACCGTATTTGGATGGTTGAATTTTCTGAAAGGGTATTTCTCAGTCAATGATTTCTCCAACCGAGAAAATATTACTTTTCAACTCCTCAAAGCCGCCCCCCATGTCAAAGACTGGTGGGAAACCTACTGTGAGAAAAAGGATGGGAGAGAACCCTCTCAGTTCTCGGTCGCACCCAATTGGAATTATTTTTGAGATGGAATTAAGAAACAATATTACCCCATGGGGAGCAATGAGGACAAGTACATCCAATGGACCACGCAGCAGCAACAAAGGGATCAAGATGTGTAAGAGCTAGAAAATTTGTTCCATACCTTGTTCACAAAGTTGGGTATTAAAGATTTGGAGAAACATTTGGTGCTCAAGTACCACAGTTGTTTTCATAGATACATTCAGGAGGAATTGGAGCTTGAAATTGCATCCAAATACATATATACATACATACACATATACATATACATATATGCAATTTCAAATAAAATTTCAGAAAGAAAAAAAAATAGTGATTCTATTTGCTGAGACACCAAGATAAGTATTGCAATATAGAACACCCATAGAACTAAGAATTTAAGATGAGGCTTCAAGAAAATCATGGATTCATCCATAGTGGATTTTTGGAGTTATTAGAAAAAACTTATTTCACACCATGTGATCCTACATTACACACATTCAACATAAAGTGTGAACAT
This sequence comes from Pinus albicaulis, assembly GCA_034641835.2. Taxonomy (NCBI): domain Eukaryota; kingdom Viridiplantae; phylum Streptophyta; class Pinopsida; order Pinales; family Pinaceae; genus Pinus; species Pinus albicaulis. Next base: position 532,416 of record JAXQQM020066513.1, on the reverse strand, counting down.
TAAAGCTTGAAGCTTGATTCAAAGATAAAGGTTGAGACTAACACATCTATACACCCATGGGCCATTGATATTCGATATAAAACACTGATTATGTTGGTTTATGTAGGTGAAATAGTTGTGTTTTGTTTGACTTTGAGAGTTTTATGAAGTTTCTTTATTGTTGGAACAATGGTGATAGATCCCAATTTTTATAAAGTGGGTCTATTTATTAGTTTGATTAGGAAAAAATATATTTTATGGTTGGATATGGAAATATGGAATGTGTGATTACCAAGGATATGATGCTTTCAATACATTCACAATTGAATTTACACACAACTATATTTTTTCTATATTCTTTTTCCTTATCAAAAGATTATGAATTTCTTCAAAATCCATGCCTAAATATTATTATTGCTTGAAATGTTAGAATACTCCCAAATTCTTCTTTTAAATTGCTTCAAACTTGTTTTATTATTTATAAGGTCCTCCTTAAGTCCAACTCATCAAATTGAAAGCTAACATCGATTCCTCTTCAAAATACAATATAGTTAATAGGTTTCACCAAGCTACTTGAAAACTTTTCAAGAATGGTTTAGCATAATTTTAGCATAATTTGTAAAATATTTGAAATTACGTAAGTAGTGCTATATATAATTGCACAAAATCGTGAGCCAATTTGGAATTATAAATAAACATGGTTGAATATATTTCATTTAAAGTAATATAAAACATATACATCTATGAGTTACTTGGTTGAAGCTTATTTTATGGTCAAGTTATAATTAAAAAATTTACTAACATAAAACACAAAATTTAAGTAACAAGAAAAAGTATTTTTACATTCACAACAAAATGTTAACATAGTATTTAAATGACGGCTAAAAATAAAAATCAAACAGCATGATAAGGCGAAATTTTAAAAAGAAACTCATTATAAAAATGTTACTAGACCTGTAGGAGTGTCCGTCAAATTTACACCTTGAGTTCATTACTTTTTTAACTACATCTATTTACATAAAGATTGACACATTTTTCTTTCATACTTTGGGAGGTTGACATTTCTTTGTGATATTGTAATGTTAATTTTTAAACATTGTTGTATATGGCCAATAGTATTTGTGAGATTCTGATGTCAATTTTTAAACGTGGTTCTCTATGGTAAATTGTGGTGACTATGGAACATTGCTAATTGTGATATGGTTGACCATGTTCCCTATGGTTAACCATGCTAACCATGGGAGGCCATGGTGATCATGAATAACCATAGTTGAGCTAGTTTGACCATGGTTGAATATTGTTGTACTATTGAAAAAAAGTATAAATTATTATTATCATTATTTTCATTATTACTAAACCTTTTAAAACCTTTACCATGGTTGACCAAAGTTGATTATCTTCAACCATAGTTGGCTATAATTGAATATGGTTGTCTATGGTTAATTATTAACATGTTAGACATGATTTTTATGGTTAACTATAAACATATTTAACTAAATGTCTTTCGTTAATGTTAATGGTGAATGAACACAATGTACATGTTGACTATGATTGACCTAGTCAATCTTGGCCAACATAAATTAATATATAGCTTAAAATCATAATGTCTAAATTAATATAGTATTTGATTTGAGACATAATGTATTAATATAGATTTATTGATGTTTAAAAAATATTATAATATTATTAATAAAGTACATAAATTTTATTTAAATTTTTTATTAAACTTTATGATTAAATATTATTAATAACTTTAAATTTTAGATAGAAGTCTTTCAGATTGATCACATTATTAGGAATTGGTCGACGTTTCGAACCATCTAATGTGGTTCAACCTTAGGACAAGGTGAAGAATGAAATCGATCTCATTGAATAAAAATTAAGGATGTGTCATTGCCAGGTGATAGCTGTTCAAACTAGCCATTATTTAGTTAATTAGCTAGAAAATCAAATTTTTAATTAATTATTTATTTATTTATAAAATTAAAAGTTTTTAATTATTTACAAATACTGATCATCAGAAGGGTACAACTAATCCTATAATAATTTAGTAAAATGGGGGGTTAAATTATAAAATTATTAAGGGAGAAGGGGTAAATTATAGTATAGGGGATAGTATTAAAATGATTAAATTATGAATAATATAATAATTTGGTAAAATTATTAAAATTAATAAGGGAGAAGGGGTAAATAATAGGGAATAGTATTAAAATATTGAAGTAGTTATGAGAAAAATAAGAAATGAATAATATAAAATAAAAGGAAGATTTATAATTAATAAAGAGCGGAGAGGGGGGAAAAAAATATACATCATCAAATAAATAAATAAATAAATAAATAAATAAATATATATATATATATATATATATATATATATATATATATAAGTTAGGAGATAATATAATAATATAGCTCAAGGGATAGTATAAGAGGAAAAACATAAAAACAAAAACCAGAGAAAAAGAAAACATGGAAGCAAAAGGAAGAGGAGAAATCAAAACAAATATATATATATATATATATATATATATATATATATATATATATATATATATATATATATATATATGCCAACCTAGTATTTTAATGCATTAACATACAAAAGCATGTTGAACACGTTTTTTTAATGTATATTCAATTTTTATCAATGTGGATTATCTCAAAAGTATGCATAATGGGTTCTCATTTGATGTAAAATTCAATTTTGTGTCCAACGAGTGTGTACACCTGAAATTTGAGTAAAATTATAAGGAAATAAACCAAAAATACAATTTAAAAAAGTATTTTTTTTTCTTTTGCCTCCAAAATATTTACATGTACCTCTTTTTGAATTTAAAGTATTTTATTCATTTACATATTATGATATATAAATTATATGAAAATTTCATGGGCACTTTTAAGGTGAAATTTCCTCGAAATGAAAAGTTAACGGGTTGTTAGGGTTGAGGTAACTGAAATATTAATAATTGTGCATATTGGAGTAATGAAATTTAAGATTTAAGGTTTTTATTATTAATATATTTAGTATTATAATTATTATTGTGTGAAATATTGAGAGAAATGAATCAGGTTTTTTTTTCAATTTTTTTACTATGCTAGTTAAATTTTATGAGAAGAGAAGATGTAGAATAAAAAATAAATTTATTAATAAAAACAATGAGATAAAAAATACATTTATTAATAAAAATAGTGAGGACTCTAATCCTCTACAACAATTCAACTCCAACCAATACAACAAAATTCTAACTTCTTCAAGGCTTCAACCATGAACAAGGACTCCAATCCTCAAATATCAATCTCAGTTCCAACGTAGTCTCAAAGAGGCTCCAACCCCTTATGAGGACCCCAATCCTCAAACATCAATCTTGGTTCCAACCTAGTCTTAAAGAGGCTCCAACCTCTAATGAGGACTCCAATCCTAAAAAATCAATCCAAGCTCCAACCTAGTCTCAACAAGGCTCCAACCTCTTATGAGGAATCCAGTCCTAAAAAGTTAATCCAGGCTCAACCTTTGTTTCTTACAAGGATCTTCAAATTCATTTGAACAAATATCTGCAAAAGGTTGCTCCAAGATCTCCAACAACTACTTCAAAAGGTGTTCAACATGTGCTCCAAGTTGGTCTTAAGAGGTTGCTTCATAATGTTTCTAAGGTTTGCTTCGAGGTAATCTCTAAAATTATTTACAAGTTCTGCACAAAAAATTCTCTAAAGGGTACTACAACAAGTCTACCAATGGCTTCAAGTCTTACTTCAAGAATGTGTTCAACAATGTTCTAAATATGTTTTCAATAATGTTGCAATGATGTCCTCAACAAAGCTCCAAATATGTATTAGACAATGTCCCAAATATCTCTTTAATAATCCTCTAGAGATTTTTTCAATAACGTTCTAAATATGTCTTCAAATCTGATCACGAAATACTTTAAGAGAGTGCATCAAAGATATTCAAAAGGATACTCCAACAAGGGCTTCAAGTCTGCTTTAATATGTCCTCCAAAGGTCACTTCAAATTTGTTCCAACTATTCTTTAAATATTTGCTACAAAATTCTTTAGGACTGCTCTAAAGAGTACCAAGAATGTTTCAAAATGACTTCTTCAAAGATCTCCAAATTGAGGTTAACGTGTGCACCAGGCCAGTCCAAAAAATGGCTTCAACAATGTCTAATTGTATACCTTTATAAGTCACCAAATTCTATGCCAAATCCTTCAAATCACCTCTTTTTCAACCTCCTTATTTCACTTAATTCTCAACCTATCTTCGCTTAAAATCTCAACCTATCTTCCTTAGTATGACCTTCTAATGCACCTGCTCCTAATCATCACATAAAAACTAATTAAAAGGATGTGGTTATTATTCTGAACCAAGATCCAAGGTGCCATTATGGAGATGGGGTCTAAAACTTGTAATCTTTACAACTAGCTTAAAACCTCAAATAAATACCAATGTTTTGTTCGCCTCATTAAGACGATTCCAATGATATAAAATTTACCCTAATATGACCTCTAGATCAAAATTTATGACCCTTTGAATTTCTGACAAGTCAAAGGGTGTCATTCATCGTCTTTGCCATGTGGAACCCATGTGGCTAACCTCCCAGCGCCATGTGGTGACTTGTTAAAGGTTGTCAACGTGCTCCCTGCATGTCTGACCTCGACTGGACTCTCGATTCCACTACTCTAGCTAAAACTCACGGCTTCGCTACACTGGGAAGAATTGTCAGGCGTTACACCAACTATAACTTCTTGCAACTCTTCATATTTTCCTTTGGGGTGGACCTTCTGAGGTTAAGCTTCTATAAACCCTGACTAATTCTCTTGGCTTCGTTTCCTAGTTATAATTCCTGATGTATATTTTTCATCCCCTATCGGGTGGACTTTCTAGGCTCATGCCTCCTTTACCCCGACTATAATTCTTTGTTCGGTTTCCCTCACAATAACTCTCATTTTGCCTTTATTTTTTCCTCCAGGGTGGAACTTTCAGGGTGAAGCTTCCCTTATCCGTAGCTACTCTATTACCCTGGAAATAACTCCTAGTGCACCTTTATCTTTTCCTTCGAGGTGGACCTTCCTCGGACAAGAACTTTAGGCTGACGTCATCCTGAGTCTCCCTTCGATCGTCGATTTCTCTGCTTGATCTCATCTGACCATTACACCAACTTCGCACCTAGTCATAGGTCATAGTCATATGGATAGATACTTGGCCTTCAAGCCCATATTCCCATAACTTGGTAAGTCCCACCATAATCAAGAATAAGTCTTATAGGGTTAAGGCCATGGTGATATACTCATGCTTGAATCTAGTGGTTTTCACAAGGGATTAATCCCACTCTGCATAAAATACCCTTTCCAATGAAATTCTATCACATCTCAGCTATGGTGGTTCTAGAAATATATGGATGTGCACCAGAGTTCAACCGCAGTCATTAAGGCTTCAACCTTGATGAGAGCATAACAAGGATGCATCTTTGTATGGATTGCAGAGTTTTAAATCAATGCATTCAAACTCATAAGGTCGTACCTCACACAACATAACATAAAAATTTGTTATATGTAGCCCTCAATAAAATGGATGTATAGTCCTAACACCAGGGTATGCAACACCAAATACTTTGAAGAGGAGCCTCACATAAAACACCAGGTCAATAAGATGTAAATCAACATAATCATCATATTACAAATAAGAAGATTAATTCTCGTACTATATTATTTTACACTTAACCGTCATCATTACACGTTGTCACAACACCCTTAAAACAAGGACTAGGCATACTGGTAAATCCTATAAGTATGAATTACACAACCATATATCATGTATTACTAAAATAATTTTAACCAGAAATAAAAGGCTCAATCATTAACATAGAGAATACATTAGAAACACTTATCTTATGAATCTTTTTCAAGCAACTGAGATCGGGACTTCAACTCTCCACCCAACCGTAGACAACTGCAACCAAGTCTTTCTTTCAACTGTCACCCCCAAGCTAGATTAAAAAGCTTGAGGTGGGGTGATTTTGAGGATTTGAGCCACTCAAATAGCTAAAACATGATGCCACCAGGCCACACTGCCTTCATCCACCAACTACTCTCTTTGTAGATCACACAATTTAGGCACAAACATTGTCATGCTAACATTTTGCTATGCAAAGAACTTCAATTCACCTTCAAGAGAATAGATCCCACTATCAGGAAAGTTCAATAGTGACAAGCTATATATGGGTGAAAAATCACTTTTCTACGTGGTTTCATAGTGAGTTAAGCACCAGAGTTTCATCCCTAAGGCACTCCTAGTGGCTCAACGCCCCTCATAAGAACTTATGTGAATTCTCCCCAATTAAACAGGTTCACAAACCACAAGTTTCTGGTGGATCCCTCTACCTTATTAGCAAGCCTTGATCTCTAAAACCAATCACCAGCAGGCCTCCTCTGAGGGTTCCATTTTTGGTGCTTCCTTTTCAGGGCTTAAGAACTCCCTTCCATTTTTTACTCTCTCCTAGGGCTTCATGTTAAGAAATCCCTTTCATTTTCGACTCGTATTCATTGTTTATTCTACATGTCTCCATATATCCTTCTCAATGTCCCTCTTTTTCCTCTCAAACCAGTTCATCAACCCATCCCCTAACAACAAAACCCATGTTTCTATTAATTTCTTTTTCTTTTTCTTTTCTTGAGTTTGGGCTAGAAGACACTTGTGCCAATCCTTCCATTTCAATTGGATTCAATGCACAGTCAACACCTTAATTATTTTCCACCAACCATATTTTTCATGAAGAAACAACCATTTCATCAAGAAACCCCCCATCCCCTTCCTCAATTAATGGAATGTGTGTCCCTTTATCAGTTATTTCAAATGATTACAATTATTTACAAGATGGAAAAATTGTTGATGAGGGGATATCATAGTTGCACTAGCTTATTGTGTTACTGAGCTATGCCTCTCAATTACGACTAGTTTTTGAATTCCTCATTTGTCTCTACTAGTCTAATTTACTTAACACAAGTTTTGTCTCCCACTTGCACTCTTACACAACATCCAAGATTTATATAAGTTGACATTGATCCATAAAATGCGGTGGATATTCCACTAGACAATTAATCACAACAAATCTAATAAAATTATATTTAAAATATGAAATTATATGCTATTATAGTTTTATTGGATTTCCAGATCTGTATATTTACTATTAATAATGCATGCATGCGAATGAAAATTATGCATAAAATGATAGATAATGACAAAAATAAAATCTCACACACAAATTTAACACCATATATGCTCTCGGAAACCATTACGGGATTTAAAAAAAAAAAAAACTAGTTGGAAGGTGAGGTAACTCCACTCTCTTTCTCAAAATGGAAATACGGTTGTGACTACAAAGAAGTATGCCTTGCGTCCCGTGGGTTGATATAATTCACAAATCATCTCTGTGTGCTCTATCTCCTATCCCTTTTGGATATTTTTTCTCAACTTTGGAACAAATTCACTCGAAAGAACATAATCCCTTTTCCTCCTAATGGCCCAGTTATAACACAACCCAATAACCTAAGGGTGGTAAGGTTTCAATACCTTAAATCTTAACCAAAGTTACAACATAGAATGTTCTAGTGTTTTCTACGTGATAATCATGTGGATCGCCCCCTTTTCATTAATAATTGGGGCTGACATGATATTGTCTCGAATTATGGTGGTGAAATCAGGAAGGTCAACTTTTGAGTGGCATAAATTTTGCATACAAACTCTTAATTATGTGATTCTCATGACGTTGGAAAGGTATTTGTGTGTAGAATAGGAAGAAATGGTGCAGTAATAAATAAAAAAATTGTTACCCCAAAAAACATCATTTAATGCCTCAAAATTCTCTTGGAAGGTTTCAAATCCATTTTGACAAAACTTAGTCCTGCCGGTAAAGACGGTCACGTGAGCATATTCGTCCACTTTTTCCACTCGAAAAGCATCAATATTGATGAAAAATAATACAATTATCCAATTTGGATCAATATTATTAACCACGGGGTAATATTATTTACTTTGGACCTTCTCACATTACATAGACCAAAGACTTGATCTTTTCTTTAATTGTTGAACCAGAGAGCTTTTGTGCTTCAACGCAAACATTTTCTCTCCATCACTGCAAATATTCTCTTCTTCAATGTAGAATTTTTTTTTCTCTCCTTAACCTCAGAGATAATTTTTCCTTGGACTAATTTCAACGTCTTTTCTTCCTTTATCTAATTCTATAACTCTTCTTTACCGAGTACGCTTTCCTGAATTGGATGATTTCCTCTCTTCAAATATCTTATTTTTTTGAATTATGTAGCTAGGTTCAGTATTCATAATTTATTTATTATTTATTTTATTTATTTGATGTAAAGAGAAATAAAATTCATTGTTATTATTTTTATAGCATGGATTTCATGCTCTAGGATAATTTTTTTATGTAAACCAAACATTGTGTTCTTCTAGGAAGTTGTCATAGACTCCAAAGAAGTCAAGAAGTCATTGTGATATGTAAGATAACCTATTGGTAATTTTCATCAAGTCAAAATAATTTATTTGAGTCATAAATTGTGTCAAATTCCTTCCAAGACCAAGTTGGATTTCAAGAATATAAGTCATCCAACAATGATGAATTCAGCCTCATTAGGGCTCCCTAGAAGCCTATATATATAAGATGACACTCAACGTCATTTGGAGACAATCCAAAAAGTTCAATTAAGGAAGAAAAAGAGACCTAAAAGGAGAAAATAAGAAGGATATCAAAATAAGGAAAAATGAAAGTTTGAAAATCTTAATTTTGGGTCAAATTCTCTCACAAGTGTGAAGGCAATATGGTATATTTATGTTCCAGCAAGACCGAATTACAATCACCTCAAGGAGTTGAATTTATGTGTCAAGAAGGTTAACTTTGGAAGCTGAATACCTAATGAATAAGAATAAATTCAAGTGAAAGAGAGAGAAGGACTATTTCACCATCTTTTCCTCACATGTGCAAGCTAGGATTTCTATAGTATGGCCAAAAACTGCAGTCAAGAATTTCTAGGGACGAACATGTCAAGTTATAGCAGTTTTGAAATAGTTTGACTTGGGTTGAATTTTTGAAGGACAAGCTTATCAAAAGGATATTTTGACTTGGTCTTGGATGGTTATTTATCTTGGGTCTAAAGGTCTTGGAATTTTTCATTTGAATATTATATAGGAATAGAAGAATTCTTGTGGGTTTTCCTCTCTAGGAGAGGTTCTGGCCCCGGCCAGAAGACTATATATTATGTCCTCTTTGTTCTATTGATATTCATGTTTTGATATTTTTTTTATGATAAGAACATTATAATAATCAAGAAAAGAAGAATCTAATTATAAATTCTACAAGTTGAAGTAAAAGAACATCACAAGTGGTTATCAAAGTAACAAAAATCAATCTAATCTAGTTGTCATAGATTTCTCAACAATTTTTAGGCCTCAGACTCTTTTTCACCTTAGATCCATGAGTTTATTTTTGTATCCATGATCAAGTTGAATTCTAAAATGCAGGAGATGAATTGTTTATTTATACTGGTCAAACCCATTCTGAACCATTATGATTTTTGGGAGGGATCTGAATTCTCATTTGATTTTGGGCTAACCTAAAAGTTTCATTAATTTTTTGCAACGATTTTGGTATTCATGGATACTAAGCCTTAAAAAAACATAGAACATTTTTCCAAATAAACAAAATATCATCCATTGACGGAACCAAAATCCATTTCTAGATTCTCAAAAGAGAAATATCCACAATAGTGAAATTCAATGGACATCGATTATAGGATTGCACATGAATATGGAAAACACATACGTTGAGTGGTTATGGACAACTCCAGAGTCTCCTGGCCCTGGCCAAAATGCGCAATAGAGTGCACTATGATTCTATAGTGTGCTTGATACCATGTTCCTCTTTTCCTATTTCAAGTATCTCGGTGTTGATTTGGCATCTTCTTTCCATCCAAGCATAGGTTCTTATGATAATGTTGCATGTAGAGCTACTACATCCTGTTGACATGGGTTTTAGGACCTTAGTCAATGAAGGGCATGTGGATGGTAATATGAGAGGAGGTTGGATGGTTAGATGAGATCAAGATAAGAAATCAATGCTCAAAGGGATACCACGGATGATGTCATCCCGAAGGTCTTCTCCCAGGAAGGTCCACCCCGGAGGAAAAGATAAAGGTAAAATATCTGAGAGTTTTAGCTATGGATAAGGAAAGCTTGACCCCGAAGTTTCCACCGTGGAGGAAACAATAAAGGCGCAATGAGATTTATTGTGAGCGAAACCGAACCGAGAATTATAGTCGGGGTAAAGGAGGGATGAGCCTGGAAAGTCCACCCAAGTAGAGACAACAAAGACACATCGGAATTTATAGCTAGGGAATGAAACCAAGAGAATTAGCTAGGGTTGAAAAAATATTAGCCTCAGAATGTCCAACCCAAAGGAGAAGATGAATGGGTTCCAAAATTTCTAGTCGGTGTAATGCTCGAGAGTTCTTCCAGTTGTAGCGAACCAGTGAGTTTTAGTTGGAGCAGTGGCACCGAGAGTCTAGTAAAGGTCAGACATGCAATGAGCGGGTCAAAAACCTTTAACAAGTCACCACATGGCACTTGGAGGTTAGCCACATGGGTTCCACATGGTAGAGGTGATGACGTGACACCCTTTGACTTGTCAGAAATGTAAAGGGTCATAACTTTTTATCTAGAGATCAGATTAGGGTAAATTTTGTATCATCGGAATCATAGTGATGAGGCGAATGCAACAGTGATATTTATTTGAGGTTTTAAGCTAGCTGGAAAGATTAAAAGTTTTATACCCCATCTCCATAATGGCACCTTGGATTTGAATTAGTGTTTAATTGATGAGTAGGAGCAGGCGCATTACAAGGTCGTACTAAGGAAGATAGGCTAATATTTTAAGGGAAGATTTGATGAGAAGTAAGTGAAATAAGAAGGTTGAAAAAGAGGTGATTTGATGGATTTGGCATAGAATTTGGTGACTTCTCAAGGTAGACAATGAGACATTGTTGAAGCCATTTTTTGGACAGTCCTGGTGCATACATTAACCTCAATTTGAGATATTTGAAGAAGCCATTTTGAAACATTCTTAGTAATCTTTGGAGAAGTCATAAAAAAATTTGTAGCAACTATTTAAAGCATAGTTAGAGAAAATTTTAAGTGACCTTTGGAGGACATATTGAAGAAGACTTGAACCCCTTGCTGGAGTAGCATTTTGAATATCTTTGAAGCACTCTCTTAAAGCATTCCTGATCTGATTTGAAGACATATTTAGAACATTATTGAAAACATCTCTAGAGCATTATTAAAGACATATTTGGTACATTGTTGAAGACATATTTGGATCTTCGTTGAATACATCATTGGAACATTGTTGAAAACATATTTAGAGCATTGTTGAACACGTTCTTGAAGAAATACTTGAAGCCATTGGTAGAATTGTTGTAGTAGCCTTTAGAGAAATGTTTGTGCAAAACCTGTAAATAATTTTGGAGCTTACCTCAAAGCAAACCTTAGAAAAATTATGAAACAACCTCTTAAGAGCAACTTGGAGCACATGTTGAACAGCTTTTCAAGAAGTTGTTGGAGATCTTGGAGCAGCCTTTTGCAAATATTTGTTGAAATGAATTTGAAGATCATTGTAAGAAACTAGGGTTGAGCCTGGATTTATTTTTTGAGGATTGGATTCGTCATACGAGGTTGGAGCCTTGTTGAGACTAGGTTGGATCTTGGATTGATTTTTTAGGATTTGAGTCCTCATAAGAGGTTGGAGCCTTTTTGAGACTAGGTTGGAAATGAGAATGATATTTGAGGATTGGAGTCCTCATAAGAGGTTGGAGCCTCTTTGAGACTAGGTTGGAACTGAGATTGATATTTGAGGATTAGAGTCCTCGTTCATGGTTGAATCCTTGAAGAAGTTAGAAGTTTGTTGTATTGGTTGGAGTTGAATTTTTGTAGAGGATTAGAGTCCTCACTATTTTTATTAATAAATGTTTTTTTTATCTCATTTTATTTATTAATAAATTTATTTTTTATTCTACATCCTCTCTTCTAATAAAATTTAACTAGGATAATAAAGCAATTGAAAAAAATCCTAATTCATTTCTCTCAATATTTCTCACAATAATATTTATAATACTAAATATATTTAATAATAAAAACCTTAAATCTTAAAGTTCATTACTCCAATATGCACAATTATTAATATTTCGGTTACCTCAACCATAACAATCATTAACTTTTCAATTCGAGGAAATTTCACGCTAAAAGTGCCCATGAAATTTTCACGTAATTTCTATGTCATAATATGTAAACGAATCAAAATCCTTTAAATTCAAAAAGAGGTACATGTAAATATTTTGGAGGCAAAAGAAAAAAAACTACTTTTTTTAATTGTATTTTTGGTTTATCTCCTTATAGGTTTACTCAAATTTCATGTGTAGAGAGTCGTTGGATGCGGAATTGAATTTCACATCTAGTGAGTACCCATTATGCATACTTTTGAGATAACCCACATTGATAAAAAAAAATGAATATATATCAAAAAAGCATGTTCAATATGCTTTTGTATGTTAATGCATTAAAATATTAGGTTGGTTTATATATATATATATATCTATATATATATATATATATATATATATATATATATAATAAACCTAGATTTTATCTTAATACTGGATCAATCAATCTATGATATGGATCAAATCCCTTGAGATGGAAACCTCTTTTAGATTGAAAAGAGATTTTCTCACTATGAAAAGATAAAACTCATGCTCTTTATGGGAAGGAAACTATGATGATGTTTTTGTAAATCTATTAAGGTAACCATTGGTACCATCCATGGAAAACCATTCGATCAGTCAATCAATTATGTGATCTTTATATTAGTATCTTGGTTTCCTATGTGGCTTGGGGTATTCTTGATACTGTAAATATAATTAAATTGAATAATATTTTAATAAAATATGTTTAATTAATAATCACTTTTAAATATTAAAAAAAATCATAAATAATTACTTATCCCTTAATTACTTATGCCATAACCAATGATAAATAAAATTTCCAACGATATCGATGTTGGGTATGTGTTATATTCTTTCCACGACTAAGCACGCGTGGGGGGATAAGAGGGGGGGCTCCCCCTTTGCACTGGGTGCAATGGGGGGGTCACAGGGGGGGCGGTAGCCTCCCCTGTCGAGGTCTGGGGCAGCGCCCCAGCGAAAATTTTTGGTCCTTAATTTCCAGTGGGTAGTCCACGCCCATGGTTTTTTGCATGGTTTTGCACATGGTTTTGGGGTACGATGGTTTTCAGCCCCTGGTATTTTTTGTAGATTCGGTCAAGGGAACTATGGTTATGTTCTAGTCCAGGATTAATGGATTGGGGTTATGTATGCTTCGACATTTATATATATGTGTTGTAACACTAAAAGGAATATAATGAAAAATCAAGCTGGTCCTCCTGATTTGGGATCCAAGGGAAAATCTCTGTGTTTATCTGTTTTAGTTTTATGCTCTCGCTATTGTTTATTTTTAATTTCTGTTCAGGCTTAAAACCTACATTTGGTATCAGAGCAATTTTAGCTTCAAGGGGACACCTTTGCTGCTGAGGGTTTTTTGCTCGAGCCTGTGGTAGACCCTGTTCAGTGGGAGATCTGTGGGATCGATTCTTGCGGTGAAAGAAGATGGCGAGCAGTGAAAAGATAGAGATCGAGAAATTTAATGGTCAGAGTTTTGAGTTGTGGAAGCTCAAGATGGAGGATCTACTGGTGGATAAAGATCAGTGGATGACGATAGATCTGGGTACTAAACCAATGGAAATTTCATATGAAGACTGGAAGAAACTGGATCGGAAGGCAAAGAGCACAATACGATTGTGTGTCTCAGATTCAGTATTTTTGAATGTATCTGGGGAAGCTACGACGAAGACCTTGTGGGACAAGCTAGGGAATTTGTACCAATATAAGTCTCTGGTGAATAAATTGTTCCTGAGGAAAAGGTTGTTTAACCTGAGGATGAAGGATGGAGACTCGGTGAAAGAGCATCTGAATGCCTTCAATATTGTGGTAAGTCAACTTTCATCTATTGATATTAAAATCTCAGATGAAGATAAGTGCATCAGTTTGTTGTGTTCTCTACCAGACTCATGGGACAATCTGGTTATTACAATAGGTAGCAATACAACTACCTTCAATTTTGATGACATTATCTCAGCCTTGTTGTCAGAGGAAATGAGACGGAGAAATATGGAGGGCCACAATGGAGATGCCTTATCTGTATGAGGAAGGTCCCAGAATAGAAACAAGAATAAGGTTTCGAGTGGGAGATATAAATCTAGAGGGAGATCTAAATCCCCGAGAAAGTTTGTAAAGGTGTGTTGGAAATGCGGAAAGGAAGGGAATTACAAAAAGGACTGTAGATCTAAAGCTCCTGAGAAAGGAAAGGGATCTGATGATGTTCCTTCTGCAGGGGCAAAAACCACCTCGGATGAAGGTCGGGATGTGTATTTGGCTTCTTCTTAAAATACACATGTAGATCATGAGTCATGGTTGATTGACTCAGTTGCATCCTTTCACTTCACTCCCCATAGGGAGTGGTTCTGCGAGTATGAGAAATATGATGGTGGTGATGTCTTCCTAGGGGATGATAGGAAGGCCAGAATCATCGAACGTGGAAAGGTCAAGCTGAAGCTGCAAGGTGGGAGGATTAGAACACTTCCTGGTGTTCTGCATATTCCTACATTGGCCAGAAATCTGATTTCTGTAAGCAAGATGGATGATGCAGGTGTAAAAATAGTGTTCAAGAAAGATGCCTGCAAGATGGTTCGGGGAGCACTGGTATTAATACGGGGAGTTCGGACTGGAACTCTGTACAAGCTACAAGGTAGCACTGTTATTGATGGGTGTAACAGTTCTATGGTTCCTGAAAGTGGAGCGGAAAGCCTAGCTGTCTCTGGAGAAAAGACCATGCTATGGCATCAAAGGCTTGGACATATTAGAGAGAAGGGCCTTCGGATACTGCATAGAAATGGTATGGTAGAAGGTATGTCTAATTTCTCTCTGGATTTCAATTTCTGTGAACATTGTGTATATGGGAAGAAGAATCGAGTGAGTTTTCCTTCTGGTGCTAAGAGGGCGAACAAGATATTAGAACTTGTGCACAGTGATGTGTTTGGACCTGTGTCAGTTCCATCACTGGGAAAGTCTGTGTACTATGTTTCATTCATAGATGACTTCTCAAGGAATACATGGATATATTTCTTGAGGAATAAATATGAAGTCTTTGACAAATTTAAAGAATTTAAGGCTCTGGTGGAAAACCAGACAGAGAAGAAGATAAAGGCACTGAGGACAGATAATGGTGGGGAGTTCTGCAAGAATGAATTTGAAGAGTTCTGTAAGAAGTGTGGTATAGCACGACAAAAGACTACTCCATATACACCTCAGCAAAATGGAGTTGCAGAAAGAATGAATAGAACACTGATGGAAAAGGCAAGAAGCATGCTCAGTGGTACCGGGTTAGGACAAGAATTTTGGGCAGAGGTAGTGGAGACTGCATGTTACTTAGTTAACAGATCACCTTCATCGGTGTTGGAGGATAAGACTCCACATGAGGTATGGACTGGTAAGAAACCCTCTCTTTCACATCTAAGGGTATTTGGATGTGATGCATATGTACATGTTCCAAAGGAGAAAAGGACCAAGTTGGATAATAAATCTGAAAGGTTCATCTTTATTGGGTATAAGGATGGTTTAAAGGGTTACAAGCTTTGGAACCCATAAACAAGGAAGGTTGTGTACAGCCGAGATGTGGTGTTTAGAGAAGTGAAAGATGTTGTTAAAAATGAAGTCCTACCAAAGGAACCTGAGAAGATAGAGTTTGAGCTAAAGGAGGATGAATCAGACTCTACAACAGAAGAAGACTCAGAAGATGAAGAGCCACAAACTCCAGCTATTAGAAGATCAGTTCGGGAAAGAAGGCAACCAGAAAGGTATAGTCCATCTGCTTTCTGTTCAGGTTTTGCCTTAACTATAACTGATGATGATCCCAGAACTGTCAGGGAGGCAGTAGATTCAGAGGATGGAAAACTCTGGAAGGAGGCCATGATTGATGAAATGGCATCCTTGCACAAAAACGATGCATGGGATCTGGTGGAGTTGCCGGCTGGAAGGAAGCCCATTGGGAGCAAATGGGTGTTTAAGAAGAAGATGAATATAGAAGGCAAGGTGGAGAAATACAAAGCTCGGTTGGTAGCGAAAGGTTATTCCCAGGTGCCGGGAATTGATTTTGGTGATATTTTTTCTCCTGTTGCCAAAGTTACTTCTATTAGATTACTTTTATCTGTTGCTGCTGCATTTGATTTTGAGATAGAACAGATGGATGTGAAGACAACATTTCTTCACGGGGATCTAGAAGAGGAGACCTACATGAAGCAACCTGAAGGCTTTATGGTGAAGGGTAAGAAAGAACTGGTATGCAGGTTGAAGAAGTCTCTGTATGGGTTAAAACAGTCACCAAGGATGTGGTATCAGAAATTTGATACCTATATATGGGGACTTGGCTTCACGAGAAGCAAGGAGGATCACTGTGTTTATTTTAAATTAATTGGTGACCGTGTTATTTATTTGGTCTTGTATGTGGATGATATGTTGTTGATTGGAAATGACAAAGAAATTATCCAAGATTTGAAGACCCAACTGTTCTCCAAATTCGACATGAAGGATCTTGGTGCTGCAAGCTATATTTTGGGCATGGAAATTAAGAGAGATCGGGCAAAGAGGAAGCTCTGGTTAAACCAGAGGAAGTATGTTGAGACTATATTGCAGAGGTTCAATATGCAGGATAGTAAACCGGTGAATGTTCCTATTCCTGTAGGTGTAAAGCTGTCTGTTGAACAATGTCCCAAGACACAAGAAGAAGAGGAGTATATGTCCCGTGTTCCATATGCAAGTGCAGTGGGTAGCCTGATGTATGCAATGGTCTGTACTAGACTAGACATTGCACATGCAGTGGGAGTATTGAGCAGGTTTATGTCAAACCTAGGGAAGGAGAATTGGACAGTAGTGAAGCGGGTTTTCAGATATTTACGTGGCACTAGTGATTATGGCTTGTGCTACCAGGGAAGACCAGGATTGGAAAGAATGTTGGACATTTGTGGTTTTATTGATGCAGTCTGGGCTGGAGACCTGGACCAAAGAAGATCTACAAGTGGGTATGTGTTTAGCCTATTTGGAAGCGCAGTCAGTTGGATGAGTAAAAGACAGTCTGTAGTGGCTCTTTCAACTACAGAGGCAGAATACATAGCAGCCACTCATGCAAGCAAGGAAGCAATTTGGTTGCAGAGATTGTGTTCAAGTATGGGGTTGGTACAGCAAGCTATAAGGATAGACTGTGATAGCAAAAGTGCAATTTTCTTGGCTAAGAACCCTGCTTACCATTCAAAGACAAAGCACATTGATGTTCAATATCACTTTGTTAGAGATATGGTTGAGGCTAAAAGGGTGTTGTTGGTAAAGTTGGACACTTTGAAGAATGTTGCAGATGCATTGACGAAGTCTGTGAGCACTCAGAAGTTCTCTTGGTGTAGAGAAACAATGGGTGTTGAATAATTGGGCCAATGACTAAGCTCTCTTGTGGCCCCCTGTGGAAAGAAAACAACAAGTGGGAGAATGTTGGGTATGTGTTATACTCTTTCCACGACTAATCACATGGAGGGGGGTAAGAGGGGGGGCGATAGCCCCCCTTTGCGATGGGCACAACGGGGGGGTGGTAGCCCCCCCTTGTCAGGGTCCGGGGCAGCACCCCAGAGAAAAATTTTGGTCCTTAATTTCCAGTGGGAATTCCGTGCCCATGGTTTTGTGCATGGTTTTGCACATGGTTTTGGGGTATGATGGTTTTCGGCCCCTAGTATTTTTTAGATTCGGTCAAGGGAACTACAATTATGCATTGGGGTTATGTATGCTTCGGCATGTATATATATGTGTTGTAACACTAAAAGGAATATAATGAAAAATCAAGCTGGTCGTCCTGATTTGGGATCTAGGGGAAAATCTCTGTGTTTATCTGTTTTAGTTTTATTCTCTCGCTATTGTTTATTTTTTGTTATGAGATTCGTGTGTAGATAATTTCTGTTCAGGGTTAAAACCTACAATCGATAATTACTGATTCAACTTGCTATACACATGCCGTCTAATTAGAATACCAGGAAACATTAGACACAACCCAACATTAGTATCTATATTATCATTACCAGGAAAAACAATATTTCACCAGCCCTTAAAAACCCAAGCATATATATCCACTAAAACGATGGAATCTCTTGAAACTCCAAGAAATATAAATGGGAATTCCCCAAAAAATCACAACCATCAGCAAATCTATTGACCTGAATTCTATTGAGTTAACTTTTTGGCTACAACCACAAGAATTCTATTGAGTAAATTTTCTTTCTAAAACCACACTCTTTGATAGAAATTCTATTGAAAGGAGGAGCACAACGAGTGTGGAGAAAGCACCATCTAAAGTAATTTTACCGTGCTCTCTTAACATATCAAAAAATTAATTGAACTATTGTATTAAATAGAAACCTGCGTCTAAAATAGAATTGGATCTGTAACTATCTATGTCGTATATGTAGCTATGCGTCTAGAATTGGATCACTAGCAGCGGGAAATTATTTCCATCTAAACCCTACCACAGGTATTTATGGGGTTTCTTCTGGTTGTCGCTTCTGAATTTCACAATCAACAAAAAAGGTTTTTGTCTTTCTCAATAATTTGTAGATCTTTCTTTGTAAGGTTTTTTTGTGTAAAGTTTTTGGAGAAGCCACTGGTTGTGCTAAGTAAAGTAGTGGTGTGGTGCTAGTACTCTATAAGAAACTCCACAAATAGGGATATGGGAAAATGGGTTGCACAATTGGGGGTTTGGAGAGACCAGTTCTGTAAAAAACAGGGAAGCCATGAAATGAGAAAAGGAGGAGCTCAATTGGGTGTTGGATAGACCAATTCTATAACGAACATTGCAGCCATGAAATGAGAAGAGGAGTTCAATTGGGGTTTTGGAGCGACCAATGGTGTAAATAGCCAAAACCACTTAATACCTCACATGTGAACATCCTCAACACTTAAGTGAACACAGATTGACATAGAGGACTAAAACTGACTCAATTGGCATAACTTTTTTTCAATTTACATGTTCTATAAGTATATCATAGAGATAGTTGTAAACTGCAATAAGAAACATAGGAGAACAAGGTCATTCATAAAGTATAGTAACCTTTAATTTTATAAATATTTCATTTGCTATTGAAACCCTGGAAAAAGAGATGGAAATTTCTCATTATCTACTGCGAAAGCACTAGAAACCTGCTCCAGTTCCTATATATAAAATTCCAACTAATGAGAAAAGGAAATACACAAAATGGTAGTGAATGCATTTAAAAATAATTTAAGAAAATAATTCCATGAATACCAACTTACTCTCAAAGCATTGGCCCTTCAACCACCACCAGTGCATATTCTTCTCGGCCATGAATTTCTCTCAATCCACAGACACACAAATCCAAAGATACACAAAACAAACATTTACACACTACACATGACACAACACACATTACAAACATACCACAACACACTACACACAGGACATTGATGCATACAATACTACATAAAACATTTATGGATCACTCCATAAGACACACTAATTTACATAAGAGTTCTTGAGAGAGAAAGAACACCCATTCTTAACCTGTAGATTGAACAAAGAATTTTTTTTTTTGAGATTACAAAAAAGTATCTATAAAAAAAATTAAACACACACAATTACTTAAATCGCCTACTATCTTTCCTTGGTTAACCGATTGGAGAAACAATTTTTCATGTGGAATAAATTAAACAAACTATATAGACAACTACCAATTAAAAAGAACATAAAATTACCTTGTCCATGAATAATCCACTCGATGGTAGCCTGCTATTTTCGAACTGCAAAATTTTCGATAACCTCCTCTTCGTGAATTCCCTCGTCTCATTCTTCATTCATCACAATCAACCATCCCTCTCATTCTTCATTCATCAAGTGTTATCCCTCTCGTTCTTCATTCATGAGGAGTGTGACTATATAATGACCAGGGCATTCATGATTTTTATGTTGTTTTTTTTTTCTTTTCCGTTGTGTTCAAATTTAGATTTAACCAATATTTTAATTAGTATTAATGAAATCAACCTTTTAATTACCCTTCATTATAATATCTTTTAAGTATCACTATTTTATAATTTTATATATTTTTCTTGCTTTTTTGGACCGTTGTGTTCAAATCTAGATTTAACAAATCTTTTAATTACTATTAATTTAACCAATTTTTAAGTTACCCTTCATTATACCATCTTCTAAATTAGTATTACTACTTTATAATTTAAGGTATTTTTTAAAACTAATATTTCTAAAACTTGTCAATATTGTTATTGAGTGGAATATATATATATATATATATATTTGAAATTAGTTAATTTTTTCATATATAAAATCATGAGAACCAAATATTATTATTGGTGGAAAAACTATAACATTAATAATATTTTTATTAGAGATGTAAAGTTTAGTAGTAGAGGAAGACTTTCTTTTTAGGCATTACTAGAGAATCAAAATTGTTCTTCCTCCCTATGTATTTTCAAACAGACAACAATTTTTTATACATACCCTTGGCAATTTAGTAAATTTGTCTAAGTAAAATAGATACTTGTAAGAGTTAATATTAAGCTAACAAATATTTGCATTGATAGATTTTGAGATCCTTTTCTTTGTAATTTATTATTGATGTAATTTTTATATTTAAAGTTTTGTTTGTAATTAATTTGTCAATAATGTAAGAGTTAATATCAACCTAACAAATATTTGCATTGATAGTTTTTTAGATCATTTTATTTGTAATCTATTATTGATGTAAGTATTATATTTTAAGTTTTGTTTGTAATTAATTTGTCAAAAACGTAAGAGTTAATATCAAGATAACAAATATTTGCATTGATACATTTTTAGATCCTTTTCTTTGTAATCTATTATTGATATAATTTTTATATTTAAAGATTTTCTTGTAATTAATTTGTCAATAATGTGAATTTGTTGGTAAAAATTGACTCTTTTTTTTTTCCTTGAAGCTTACATTGATTAAGGGTTGAATAACTCTCAAAGAAAAAAAAGAGGATGTCTTGAAGGAAGATATTTTTGGGAGAGCACATTGAGAACATTATGAATACCCTCCTAAAAGTGAGAGTCTAAGATGACTCTATTTGAAAAAATGTAAGCTTCTAAAGAATGTCTTGCACAAATAACATGAGCATGGAAATCTAACTTACAATGAGATAAGGATGAGTATATTGACTCATAGAAATCAAATATATATCTTAATTAATTTAACAAACTCTGTTTTTTTAATTAATTTATTTATTTCAACATACATCTTTATAAAACTATAATAATAACATAAAAAATTCTACATAAATATAAATTTTCCAATTCATTTAGAAGATTTTGTATGCTTATGATGTTGAGTGCTTTATATGAAAATAATAGAAATATTGTTCTTTATGTAGTTCTCCTTCATCTTACAATTGTCCATGTAGGAACACAATCACACCATAATCGGACATATATCTTCTCCAAACCATTCTTTCCTACAAGCAAGGTTGAAATAATATTCATTTCATCAAGTAATTACAACCAACCCTTCCATGTGTATATTTCTAGCTTGCTTGATTACATTGTAAACCATTCCCCCTATGCATAGTGTACCTATTGATGTGAGTTTTCACAAGAAAGATAGCTAATTTGTATTGAATGAATTCCACTTCATACTTGGTCATCCATACGTAGCTATAATCCTTTTTAATGCATTGGTTTATGATGATTTACAACTACCTATCCACTTTTACTAGTTTTAATCTTGGCCCATGCATTATCTTACTATTGTTTTGTAGCTAACGATACTTATAAATACCACCTTGAAACTAGATTTCTTAAAAAAAACACTTTGTTTCGAATCAACCAAGTTCATTTTCACTCAAAAAAAATGAAAGGGAACATAAAATACACTTATATAAATAGCAACATGGTGATCCCCATAGCACATTGAGTTAAAAGCACAAAATCATTAGTCCCTTCAAAACCACTTAATGCTCATAGTTTTTAGAAACCAAAAGAGAAGTAGGATTCACTATATATACCAAAGTGGGTGTTTCTTATATTGTATCAAAAACCTATATTTCCATATTTTATATTCCTGCAGTGGATCTCTTGAGAGACAATTGATTCTATGTTATGGCACATTATATATGCATGTGCATTGTAGAAACGAAACAATAACAAGTACAATGAAATCCTTCATCACTAGAAGTAAGTTGGATAACCACTTGCAACGAAGGATGTTTCTCCATTTTTGTACCACATTTACTATATAGAATTTTCGTGGCTCAAATGAATTTTATGCAACAGAGATATACAAGGTAAAATTTCTCTCTCTAATAACCCAAATTATGGAATTTGAATCCATTGAAAAATACAAATAAATACATAGTGGCACTCAATTTCAATAATTGGTTTACATTAAAGGCGTTGTGGGTCATTTTCAAGAAAAGTGATTAATTTAAGAATACAAGATCCGAGGATCAAGTGGCATGGGAAATAAATATAGTGCCAAACTTATGTAAAATATGTAAGCATAATGATGCATATCATTCATCCTAATTAGTAAAAATTTTCTTAAATAATTAGTGTTGAATTGCTATTGGTAATGGAGCATGTGTCATATTGATAAAATAATAAAATAATGATATGGACAATGGGCATGCTAGTCAAATTGATTGAAAATTATTTAGTGATATGTAACCTATGTGATGAAGGGTCACGAGAATCTCAAACATTGGAAGAATTAAATTCCACTGGAAAAAAATTTGAGGGGTAAGGGCCCGAGGTAGATGCACATGATTCCCAAAACAAACAAATTAAAAAGGTTACATACTTTACATCACATAACACAAATTATATGGGGAGTGACAAAATAATGTGTTAATGGTAGAGTGGGGCTTCTTTATTGCATTGGATAGGCTTCAACCCTTGTTGGATACTTCTAATTCATATTTATTAGATATTTTAGTTTCCAAAGTTCACCATTTGAAAAATTAGGTCTTGGATATATAGGTGAGACTTCATGGAAAGATGATGAAAGCCCTGAATCACCTAAAATCAAAATCAAGATAAAAATTGAGAGACATATCCTTTAAATCTCTAGTCCTAGTGAAAGAATGAAAGAAAATGAAGATGAGTTTAGAAGAACCACTTCACCAAGAAGCTATGTAGATGATTTCAAGCGATTCATACACAATGAAAGAAACAATAAGGATTCACAAAGGTTTGAGGCTCCTCCAAGGCAGAACAACTTCAAAAGATCAAGAGAATGATGTAGCTCATCTAGCTACACAACACTTTTCTCTAGTTATTGTTATTCATAGACATATTTCGGTCATAAATATAGAGATTACATAGCACATTGCAAGAATAATTGCAAAGGTTTTCATCAAAACCATAGAAAGAATCCTACAAGCAGAGAAGACAAAATCTCCAATGACTATCAGAGCTCGACTACTCCATTATTTAAGTTTATTATAGAATTACAAACTGGATATCAAAGCAAGATAATCAATCAATTCATTTTTAGTGTCTTTCTTAGAATGTTTGACTGACTTGTTTTCTTTTGTTTTGGATGTGTTTTTATGATTGACATGGCACTGAAAACAAATGTGAATGAAGTTAGAAACGATGAATTTCCTACCATATTTTAATTGATCTATCTACATGCTTGCACACTTGTCACATTAGATATTCTATAGAATCAAATGAAATAATGATCTAAAGGATTGATAATTGTTATTGATATGGAAATTATGCTCCAGAAATATCATGGATCAACTAGAGAACTTTTTAATAGTAAACCGAGCATTGTAGTTTATCACCAGATTTCTTTGTCAACGTGCAAAGAAAGCATCCTTATCATGATACCCTTATTTAAATGATATGAAATTTTAATTTTATAAAAGTAAGAAAGTTGTTATCCTTGGTATTTGTAATTGTTTATTTCTACGGGGTGTAATCCTAAATGAACACAAGAAACATGGTGACACCCTAGATCTGAACATTTGATTAAATAGAATAAGAATAGTAAGGAAATAATATGATCTAGAAAATAATTATGGAGATCTCAATCCTGAATTTTATTTGATTTTATTCGATTTTTTATTTGGTTTCATTTAAAAAATAGTTATAAAATTTTTAGAGTAACTAGATAATTGTACATTCTGTAGTCTCCCTTAGAAAAGTTTTCATGTCGTTAATTTGTTTTGATTTTTTGTGCGGGTGGAAAGATACTTGGTGCCTAATTTATAATGGTGATAGATTCAGGCTAAAAGAAGAAAACAATGTGAATTTATTGTGGAAAATAGATCGATACAATTGGAATTCAAAAATTGTTGTACTCCAATTCCAAGGAAGCTTATCTTAAACGATGATCATGTAATCATTTTAGTGTGGAACTATGTATTAGTATAAAGGGATGGTTGTAAATCATGATAAGGGAGGGGGTCTCAGTCAAGTGGAGAGTGATTTTAATCCTCCCTGCATTCATATTTTCTTTGTAAACTTTGTCTTTTAGAGGAATAAGAATAGGGATGTTACCAACAATTAACATATCAACATTCTTAAGGAATAAATTATGAGTCGATCTAGACGATCTTCCTCAAAGCTTTATATGAACTATTTTACAGAGTAATAAATTCATTTTCATTTTTAATTATTGATGTTTTCTATGAGTTTTTATGAAGTCTCTAATTGTTCTTCGATTCTTCATTTAAATTTTATGATAATAGTCTTTTTGAATTACTTTAAGAAAATTATTATTACTTTTTAGTCTGATTGATTTATTTTGAATCGATTTGGTTTATATATATATATATATATATATATATATATATAGTTATATATATGATCATGATTTATATTTGTTCCATATGTAGAAGCTTGAATGATTTTTTTGTAGAATGATCTCTGTGATTTCATCATTTATTCATGGACATATGCTTAACCAATTTTAGGTTATTTTGATCCTACATGATAGGGTTTTAATTTTTCTTTCTTATGATTCTAGATTTGTAGGTTTATGGTTATTAGATCACACTTAGATTATTCTTAGTTTTATATTCTTGTGTTTAAACTTTAATTGATTTTAGGAACCTAGCTGAGCTTAAAGGAAGTATCCCCATGGGAAGAAAAACATTTTGTATTTTATTTTCTTCATAATAAGGAAGGACCCAAAGGTTAATGGAGCCTTAAAACCCATCGAGAATGACCATCCAAAAAAACTTGGGCTATTGAAGGGACTCAATCTAGGTCACATGCCCTTTGTTGACTAAGGTCCTAAAACCCACATCAACAGCATGTAGTAGCTCTACATGCAACATTATCATAAGAACCTATGCTTGGATGGAAAGAATATGCCAAATTAGCACCAAGATACTTGAAATGGGAAAAGGGAGAACATGGTATCAAGCACACTATAGAATCATAGTGCACTTTGTTGCCCATTTTGTTCAGGGTCAAGAGACTCTGGAGTTGTCCATAACCACTCAACAGTTGTGTTTTCCATATTCTTGTGCAAGCTTATAATCGATGTCCATTGAATTCCACTATTGTGGATATTGCTCTTTTGAGAATATAGAAATGGATTTTGGTTCCGTCAATATCTTTTGTTTATTTGGAAAAAATTTCTAGGTTTTTCTAAGGCTTAGTATCCATGAAATACCGAAATCGTTGCAAAAAACTAACGAAACTTTTAGGTTAGCCAAAAATCAAATGAGAATTGAGATCCCTCCTAGCAATCATAATGGTTCAGAATGGGTTCAACCAGTATAAATAAACAATTCATCTCGTGCATTTTAGAATTCTACTCGATCATGGATACAAAAAGAAACTCATGGATCTAAGGTGAAAAAGAGTCTGGGGCCTAAAAGTTGTTGGGAAATCTGTGGCAACTAGATTAGATTGATTTTTGTTTCTTTGATAATCAGTTGTGATGCTCTTTTAATTCAACTTGTAGAATTTATAATTAGATTCTTCTTTTCTTAATTATTATAATGTTATTATCATAAAAAAAATATCAAAACATAAAGATCAATAGAAAAAAGAGGACATAAGATATAGGCTTTTGGCAAGGGCCAGAACCTCTCCTAGAGAAGAAAACCCACAAGAATTATTCTATTCTTATAAAATATTCAAATGAAAAATTCTAAGACCTTTATACCCAAGACAAATAACCCTCCAATACCAATTCAACGTCTCCTTTTGATGAGATTTTCCTTCACAAATTCAACCCAAGTCAAACTATTTCAAAGCTGTTGTAACTTGACATGTTCGTCCCTGCAAATTCTTGACTGCAATTTTTGGCCATACTACAGAAATCCTAGCTTGCACATGTGAGGAAAAGATGGTGAAATAGTCCTTATCTCTCTTTCACTTGAATTGATTCTTATTCATTTGGTATTCAACTTCCAAAGTTGATCTTCTTGACACATAAATTCAGCTCCTTGAGGTGATTGTAATTCAATCTTGCTACAACATAAATATACCCTATTTCCTTCACACGTGTGAGAGAATTTGACCCAAAATTAACATTTTGAAACTTTCATTTTTTCTTATTTTGATATCCTTCTTCTTTGCTCCTTTTAGGTCTATTTTTATTCCTTGATTGAACTTGTTGGATTGTCTCCAAATGAGGTTGAGTGTCATCTTATATATATATATATATATATATATATATATATATATATATATTGGCTTCTAGGGAGCCCTAATGAGGTTGAATTCATCATTGTTGGATGACTTGTCTTCTTGCAATCCAACTTGGCCTTGGAAGGACTTTGACACAATTTATGACTCAAATAAATTATTTTTACTTGATGAAAAATTACCAATAGGGTCTATTACATATCACAATGAATTTTTGACTTCTTTGGAGTCTATGAAAACTTCCTAGAGGCACACAATCTGTGGTTTACGTAAAAAATTTAACCTAGACCATGAAATCCATGCTATGAAAATAATAATAATTAATTTTCTTTCTCTTTACATCAAATAAATAAAATCAATCATACATAAATTATGAATACCGAACCTATTTACATATTTCAACAAAAATAAGATATTTGAAGAGAGGAACTCATCCAATTCAAGAAAGCATACTTGGTAAAGAAGAGTTATAGAATTCGATCAAGAAATAAAAGTCGTTGAAATCAGTTGAAGGAACAATTAGCTCTGCGGTTAAGGAGAGAAAAAAAAATTTCTACATTGAAGAAGAGAAGCTTTTCTGTGATGGAGAGAAAAATGTTTGCATTGAAGCACAAAAGCTTTTTGATTCAACAATTAAAGAAAAGATCAAGTCTGTGGTCTATGTAATGTGAGAAGGTCCAAAATAAAGAATATTGCCCCATGGTCAATAATATTGATCCAGATTGGATAATTGTATTATTTTTCATCAATATTGATTCTTTTCGAGTGGAAAAAGTGGACAAATAAGCTCACATGACTGTCTTTACCGGTAGGACCCAATTTGGCCAAACTGGATTTGAAACCTTCCAAGAGAATTTTGAGGCATCAAATGATTTTTTTGTGGGTAACACTTTTTTCTTTATTACTGCACCTTTTCTTCCTATTCTACACATAAATACCTTTCCAACATCGTGAGAATCACATAATTCAGAGTTTGTATACGACAGTTATGCCACTCAAAATTTGACCTTCCTCATTTCACCACCATAATTCGAGACAATGTTGTGTGAGCCCCAATTATTAATGAAAAGGGGGCTATCCACATTATTATCATGTAGAATAATCTAGAACATTATATCTTGTAACTTTGGTTAAGAGTTGGGTTAGTCAAACCTAACCACCCTTAGGTTACTAGGTTGTGTTATAACTAGGCCATTAGGAGGAAAAGGGATTATTTTCTTTCGAGTGCATTTGTTCCAAAGTTGAGAAAAAATATCCAAGAGGGATAGGAGATAGAGCACACAAATATTATTTGAGCATTATAGCAACCCACGGGACACAAGTCATACTTCTTTGTAGTCACAACCATATTTCCATTTTGAGAAAGAGAGTGGAGTGACCTCACCTTCCAGCTAGTTTTTTTCTCCTGGAAGGGTTTCCGAGAGCATATATGGTGTTAAATGTGTGTGAGAGATTTTATTTTTTTCATTCTCTGTCATTTTATGCATAATTTTCATTCACATGCATGCATTATTAATAGAAAATATATAGATCTAGATATCTAATAAAGCTATAATAACATAGAATTTCGTATTTTAAATGTAATTTTATTAGATTTGTTGTGATTAATTGTCTAGTGGAATATCCATGACATTTTATGGATCAATGTCAACTTATATAAATCTTGGATATTGCGTAAGGGTGCAGTTAGAGACAGAACTTGTGTTAAGTAAATTAGATGAGTAGAGACAAATGAAGAATCCAACAACTAGTTGTGACTGAGAGGCATAACCTAGTAACACAATAAGCTAGTGCAACTATGATATCCCCTAGTCAACAATTTTTCCATCTTGTAAATAATTTTAATAATTTGAAATAGGTGATAAAGGGACACACATTCCATTGATTGAGGAATTGGATGGGGGGTTGCTTGATGAAATGGTTGTTTCTTCATAAAAAATATGGTTGGTGGAAAACAATTAAGGTGTTGACTGTGCATTGAATCCAATTGAAATGGAAGGATTGGCACAAGTGTCTTCTAGCCCAAACTCAAGAAAATAAAAAGATAAATAAATTAATATCAACATGGGTTTTACTGTTAGGGGATGGGTTGATGAACCAGTTTGAGAGGAAAATGAAGGACATTGAGAAGGATATATGGAGACATGTAGAAGCAAAAATGAATAAGATTTGAAATTGGAAGGGAGTTCTTAACTTGAAGCCCTGGGAGAGAATCGAAAATAGAAGGGAGCTCTTAAGCCCTGAAAAGGAAGTACCAACAATGGAACCCACAGAGGAGGCTTGTTGGTGATTAGTTTTAGAGATCAAGGATTGATAATAAGGTAGAGGGATCCACCAGAAGCTTGTGGTCTGTGAACCTATTCGATCGGGGAGAATTCAGATAACTGCTTATGAGAGTTGTTGAGCCACTAGGAGTTCCTTGGGGATGAAACTCTGGTGCTTAACACACTATGGAACCACCTAGAAA
Organism: Pinus albicaulis; assembly: GCA_034641835.2. Classification (NCBI taxonomy): domain Eukaryota; kingdom Viridiplantae; phylum Streptophyta; class Pinopsida; order Pinales; family Pinaceae; genus Pinus; species Pinus albicaulis. Next base: position 503,103 of record JAXQQM020066513.1, on the reverse strand, counting down.
AGTGATTTTTCATCCATATATAGCTTGCCACTGTTTAGCTTTCCTGATAGTGGGATCTTTTCTCTTGAAGGTGAATTGAAGTTCTTTGCATAGAAAAATGTTGGCATGACAATGTTTCTGCCTAAATTGTATGATCTACAAAGAGAGTAGTTGGTGGATGAAGGCAGTGTGGCCTGGTGGAATCATGTTTTAGCTATTTGATTGGTTCAAATCCTCAAAATCACCATACCTCAAGATTTTTAATCTATCTTGGGGGTGACAGTTGAAAGAAAGATTTGGTTTTAGTTGTCTATGGTTGGGTGGAGAGTTGTAGTCCCAATTTCAGTTGCTTGAAAAAGATTCGTAAGATAAGTGTTTCTAATGTATTCTCTATGTTAATGATTGAGCCTTTTATTTTTCGTTAAAATTATTTTAGTAATACATGAGGTATGGCTGTGTAATTCATACTTACAGGATTTACCAGTATGCCTAGTCCTTGTTTTAAGGGTGTTGTGACAGCATGTAAGGATGATGGTTAAGTGTAAAATAATTTATTATGAGAATTATTCTTCTTATTTTTAATATGATGACTCTGTTGATTTACATCTGTTTTTGCATAGTTTTGTTCCAGCATAGTACCATAGAGGATTTCCTATTATTTTTTATTATTGACCTCGTGTGTTATGTGAGGCTCTTCTTCAAAGTATTCGGTGTTGCATACCCTAGTGTCAGGACTATACATCCATTTTATTGAGGGCTCAATCTAACAAATTTTTATGGTGTCTTGTGTGAGGTACATCCTTGTGCGTTTGAATGAATTGACTTAAAACTCTACAATCCATATAAAGATGTATCCTTGCTATGCTCTCATCAAGGTTGAATGCTTAATGGCTATGGTTTAACTCTGACGCACATCTAGATATTTTTAGAACCACCATAGCCGAGATGTGACGGAATTTGATTGGAAAGGGTATTTGATGTAGAGTGGGAGTAATCCCTTATGAAAACCACTAGATTGAAGCATGAGTATATCATCATGGCTTTAACCCTGTAATCCTTATTCTTGATTGTGGCGAGACTTACCAGGTTATGGGAATATGGGCTTGAAGGCTAAGTCTCTATCCATATGATTGTGACCTATGACCAGGTGTGAAGTTGGTGTAATGGTAAAATGAGATAATGTAGAGAAATCAAAGATCGAAGGGAGATTCGGGATGATTTCAGCCTGGAGGTATAGTCAGAGGAAGGTCCACCCCAAACGAAAATATAAAGGTGAACCCGGAGTTATTTCCAAGGTAACAAAGCTGGGAGTTTTATCTATGGATAAGGGAAGCTTAACCCTGAAAGTTTGACCATGGAGGAAACAATAAGGGCGCAATGATAGTTATTGTCAGGGAAACCGAACCAAGAATTATAGTCGGGGTAAAGGAGGCATGAGCCTAGAAAGTCCGCCTGATACGAGATGACAAACACACGTCAAGAGTTATAGCTAGGGAACGAAGCCAAGAGAATTAGCCAGGGTTGACAGAAGCTTAACCTCAGAAGGTCCACCCAAAGGAAAATATGAAGGGGTGCCAAAAGTTATAGTCGGTGTAACGCCCAAGAGTTCTTCCTAGTGTAGCGAAGCAATGAGTTTTAGCGGGAGTAGTGGAACCAAGAGTCCAGTAGAGGTCAGGCATGCAATGACCGGTTGAAAACCTTTAATAAGTCAACACATGGCACTGGGATGTTATCCACGTGGGTTCCACATGGCAAAGACGATGACTGACACCCTTTGACTTGTTATAAATTCAAAGGGTCATAAATTTTGATCTAGAGGTCCGATTAGGGTAAATTTTATATCATCATAATCGTCTTGATGAGGAAAATGCAACATTGATGTTTATTTGAGGTTTTAGGATAGTTGGAAAGATTAAAATTTTTAGACCCCATCTCCATAATGGCATCTTGGATATTGGTTCAAAATAATAACCACATCCTTTCAATTAGTGTTTAGGTGATGATTAGGAGCGGGTAGATTACAAGGTTATACTAAGGAAGATAGGCTGAGATTTTAAGGGAAGATTTAATGATAAGTAAGTGAAATAAGGAGGTTGAAAAAAAGGTGATTTTAAGGATTTGACATAGACTTTGGTGACTTCTCAAGGTATATAATGAGACATTCTTTAAGCCATTTTTTGGATAGGCTTGGTGTACATGTTAACCTCAATTTGGAGATCTTTGAAGAAGTCATTTTGAAACATTCTTGGTACTCTTTGGAGCTAATTTGAAGTGACCTTTGGAGGACCTATTGAAGCAGACTTGAAGCCCTTATTGGAGTATCCTTTTGAATATATTTGATGCACTCTCTTAAATTATTCCTCATCAGATTTGAAGACATATTTAGATTATTATTGAAAACATCTCTAGAGGATTATTAAAGAGATATTTGGGACATTGTCGAATACATATTTCCAGCTTTGTTGAAGACATTATTGGAAAATTCTTGAAAACATATTTAGAACATTCTTGAACACATTCTTGAAGTAAGACTTGAAGCCATTGGTAGACTTGTTGTAGTAGCCTTTAGAGAAATTTTGTGTAGAGTTTGTAAATAATTTTGGAGCTTACCTCGAAGAAAACCTTAGAAACATTATGAAGCAGCCTCTTAAGAGCAACTTGGAGCACATGTTGAACACCTTTTGAAGCAGTTGTTGGAGATCTTGGAGCAACCTTTTGTAGATATTTGTTGAAATGAATTTAAAGATCCTTGTAAGAAATGAGGGTTGAACATGGATTGATTTTTGAGGATTGGATTCCTCATGAGAGGTTGGAGCCTCATTGAGACTAGGTTGGAGCTTGGATTTATTTTTTAAGATTTGAGTCCTCATAAGAGGTTGGAGCCTCTTTAAGACTAGGTTCGAACCGAGATTGATATTTGAGAATTGGAGTCCTCATAAGAGGTTGGAGCCTCTTTGAGACTAGATTGGAACTGAGATTGATATTTGAGGATTAGATTCCTCGTTCATGGTTGAAGCCTTGAAGAAGTTATAATTTTGTTGTATTGGTTGGAGTTGAATTGTTGTAGAGGATTACAATCCTCACTATTTTTGTTAATAAATTTTTTTTTTTTATCTCATTGTTTTTATTAATAATTTTTTTTTTATTCTACATCTTCTCTTCTGATAAAATTTAACTAGCATAATAAAACAATTGAAAAAAATCCCTATTCATTTATCTCAATATTTCTCACAATAATAATTATAATACTAAATATATTTAATAATAAAAACCTTAAATCTTAAAGTTCATTACTCCAATATGCACAATTATTAATATTTCAGTTACCTCAACCATAACAATCATTAACTTTTCAATTCGAGGATATTTCACCCTAAAAGTGCCCATGGAATTTTCACGTAATTTCTATGTCATAATATGTAAACGAATCAAAATACTTTAAATTCAAAAAGAGGTACATATAAATATTTTGGAGGAAAAAGAAAAAGAAAAAGTATTTTTTTTAATTGTATTTTTGGTTTATCTCCTTATAAGTTTACTTAATTTTTAGGTGTAGACACTTGTTGGATGCAGAATTGAAGTTTACATCCAATGAGTACCCATTATGCATACTTTTGAGATAATCCACATTTATAAAAAATGAATATACATTAAAATAATGTGTTCAGCACACTTTTGTATGTTAATGCATTAAAATACTAGGTTGGTTGATATATATATATATATAATCAACCTAGATTTTATCTTAAGACCGGATCAATCAATCTATGATATGAATCAAATCCCTTGAGATGGAAACCTCTTTTAGATTGAAAAGAGATTTGATCTCTCCATGCTTTGTAGTTCCAAAGTTAAAATGGATCTAGGATGGTTTTATTTAACACTTTAAATAAGCTATATTCGACATGAATTGGTTCTCAATACCATATTTTTATTATTATTTTATTTTTAAAAATTTATTTTTATTTTGTTATTTTCACTTTCATTTTTTATTTTATTTTAACTTGGTTAAAATGTTTCCGCTATATTATATTAATCTTTTCATTTTAATTTTTAATTTTATCGATTTATTTATTTATACATTATGTTACGACATCTCGAGGTTGAATATAAACATAGTTACTGATCAAACGAGAACTATTAACTCTAAATGAAAACTTTAACAAAAAAAATTACAAAACCATGAAAATACAACCTGAAAACGAAAAGTTGTATTCTGGAATAACTTTCATTTTATTTATTTATTTTTTTAACAGTAAATTTTCAACATTTTTAAAAATGGAAATAAACACCAATTTTATTGTGCAAAAAACACCTTGAAAAGAAAAGTGTTGAAACAAAAATTTTAGAATAATAAAAATTTATGTTAAAAATAAAAAAAAAATGGAAGAAAAAACATTTTAACCTAATTTAAAAAAAAAACAAAATTCATTATATTTTTTAAAACTATTTTTTTTTTTTAAATTAAAAAAAAAATGAAAAAAAATAAAAAGGGTTTTTAAAAATCAAATTTAAAAATATATTAAAACAAAAAACAAAATATTAAAATAAAAAAACAAATAAATTTTCCAAAATAAAATAAATTAAAAATATATAATATTAAATTTAAAAAATAAAAATAATTTTTTTTATAAAATTAAACACAAAAAAATAAATTTTAAAACAAAAATTTAAATTTAAAAAAATATATTAAATTATAATAAATAAATAAAATTAAAATAAAAATAAAAAATGAAAATATTATTTAAATTAAAATTTAAAAAAATAACAATAATTAAAAACAAAAATATTAAATTAAAAACTAATTATTAAAAAAACCAATAAATTTTGAAAAATAAATTAAATTTAAAATATAAAAATTAAATTAAAAAATATATATTAAGTTTTATTAAATTAAAAAAAAATATTAAAATGAAAAAAAAATATATATATCAAACATCACATTTTAATAAATAAATAAATAAATAAATAAATTATAAAATTAAAATTAAAAAAAAAAAAAAAACACTTTTAAAACTTAAAAAAATTAAAAGATTAAAAACAGGAAAAAAATTTAAAAAATTCAATTTAATTTAAAATATGAAAATTAAATTTAAGTGAAAATATTAAATTTTATTTAATTTAAAAATAATTAAATTAGATTTTTTTTTTTAATTTATATATTAAATTTTAATATTTTAAAAACTTTATTAAATCAAATTAAATGAAATAAAAACAATAATTTAATTTAAAAAAACTAAATTTGTCCGCTCAATGGCTAGCAGGGGCTGGATGATATATATATATATATATATATATATATATAATTACATTTTATATCTTTTAAATTTTAATAAAACACATAATAATAAAGTTAATTTATTATATTATTATAATTTAAGAAACATGTGAATGATAGATATAGTAACATATATTTTTTCAAAATATTTTTTTTAATAAAACATAATAATAATTAACAATTATATTAGTTTATTTTTATAATTAATATAGTTGAAAAATTTTGTCAGGTAAATATATATATATATATATATATATTAACATTAGTTTACCTAACAACATTTTTCAAGTATATTAATTATAAAAATAAACTAGTATAATTGTTAATTATTATTATTATATATATATATATATTATTTCATAAAATAATAAAATATTATTTAAATGTTATTAAAAGAATATTTTAATGTTTTGAAGTTAATGTTATTTTTTAAATAAATTAAAAAGCATTGTATAGAAAGCTCTTCTTGGTTTGGAGATGTAAAATCTCTACTAACAGGGTCAACCACGTGAAGGTGAGAGCTTATATGACCCCAAAAATGGTCCATCATTGGCATGGGACTAACCACTGACGCGCACCCACACATTCCATTGCCAATGAGGCACAATCACTCACATGCATACATGCACACAATAAACAAAGGGTGCACACAAACATACACATACCCACAAACATTACACATATTGACTCACAATGTGACATGTTCACACAAATCACACTTCCTACGCTTATTATGAATTTTAGAATTAAAATTATTTCATGCATGTGATGAAGATTTCGTAGAGATATTATGATGTTGACATTTACATTTATTTTATGAGTTAATTAGTATGTTATGAAAATTAAAAAATATTATTTTCTTTATTATTTTTAAAACAAGGATTATCATTAACAAATTTTTAGAATTAATATTTTTCCACATATTATTAAATTAAATTGTAGTATTATGAAAAAGAATACTATAAATTATTAAAATTAATGGATTTTTAAATAAAATCAATTAAATTCATTTACTGTATTGATTTTAATATTAAATAATTAATTGATATGTGTTCTTACAAATTGATGATATTTTATCATGTTATTTTTTCTTCTTTTCTAAGGGATTTGAACATTGAGTCTCATGGTTTTCATGATTTGCATAATATTTTATAACATAATAATCATTAATTTAGTTGTATTCTGAAGGCTAATATTATGCAATTTTTAACGTTATTGTAATATGTATATTGTTTTTCATTTTAAAATGATAAATTAATATTATTGATCTTTAAAATTTTGAATGGAAAAAAAATGAAAAATTAAATAAAAAATAAAAATAAAAATCTTAAAATTAAAAACCAAAATAATAATGATATTAATAATAATAATATCATTTTCATAAATATTTAAACTAATGTATTTAAAAGTTGATATTCTAAATAATATATTTATATATAGAAATAAAGATAGTATATTTATAATCATATAAATAAATATTTAAAAATATAAATATTCACACAAATTGCACTCATATATGTGCAAGTAAATAATATATATACAAATACAACAAAGAAAGATTCACACACACATAAAGAATACATTCATACACATACAAAGAATACAATTATGCAAATACACATACAAGTGCAACAAAGAATAGATTCATAGACACAAAGAATATTTTCATACACATACAAAGAATATAATTAAACAAGACACATACAAATGTAGAAAAGAGTAGATTCACAAACACATAAAGAATACATTGACACACATACAAAAAATACAATTATGCAAGGCACATACAAGTGCAACAAAGAATAGATTTATAAACACAAAGAATACTTTCATACACATACAAAGAATACAATTAAACAAGACACATACAAATGTAGCCAAGAGTAATTTCACACATACATAAAGAATACATTCATACACATACAAAAAATACAATTATGCAAGACAGATACAAGTGCAACAAAGAATAGATTCATAGACACAAAGAATACTTTCATACACATACAAAGAATACAATTAAACAAGACACATACAAATGTATCAAAGAATAGATTCATACACACATAAATGACACATTCATACACATAAAAAGAATACAAGTAATCAAAGAATAGAGTAAACATGACACATACAAATGTAGCAAAGAATAGATTCATATACACATAAGCAATATATTCATACACATACAAAGAATACAAGTAAACAAGAGACATACAAATGCAACAAAGAATACATTCATACACATACCGAAAATACAAGTAAATAATTCTCATACAAATGCAAAAAATAATACATTCATACACATACCAGTAAACAATATCCATACAAAAGAATACTAAAAAAATACACACAAAGAAAATAATGAAGGAATACTAAAAAAAATCAAGATAATACAAGCAACTCTTCAAAATAAATAAATGCATATACATGCAAACAATGAAACCACTACTCTAACACCCAAGTCATACTCAAACAATACAAGCATATACATACAAATAAACAATGAAGGAATACTCAAAAGCATGCAAAATGAGACATTCATAAACATAGAAGAAAAAACACTTCAAAAAATTACATACAAGTAATGCAAAAATTCTCAATAATACATTCACACACAAATAAACTCTACCTATGAAAATGCAACTAATAAACACTATTTCAATTCTCAAAGCAATACATTCATATACATACAAAATAAAGAATCCAAATCATACATTAAAACCCAAATACATTCATAAATATATATATATATATATAAGCATTCAAGAATATATTTATTGTATATAAATAACAAATCCAATATAGATATAATAAATTTATACAAATAAATAATAATAAATATTTAAATATTTACAAACACTTTAAATAATATATTAGTATTTAATTTAAATTTATAAAAATATCAATAAAAATATTCAATTATATATATATATATATAAGGAAAAAATGTAATATAAATATCCTAATAACATATTTATAATTAAAATATATAATTAAACAAATAAAAAAAAATCAAAATCAAAATAAAATCTTAAGAAAATCAAAATCAAAACTAAAAAAAGAAAGAAATTAAAATATATAAATAAATTTTAGTTATAATTGTTATATAATTTAAGTGAATAAGAATGATTTTTCTATTTGTGTGCATGTAGGGAAGATGTTTAAATCATTGTAAAAATGTTAAATGATTTATGTGAATAAGAGCAGTTTTGTCCTTTGTGTGTATGTGGTGAAGATGTTTAAAAAATTGAAAAATGTTAAATAATTTATGTGAAAAAAAAAGTGATTTTGTCATTTGTGTGTATGTTGAGAATACATTCAAAACATGTTTATAAAGTATTATTATAATAAAAAGATATAATTGTGTTTCTGCATATTGGAGTTACTATAAACTGAAGATCATGAAAACCATGAGCACAAGGAACACAACTCAAAGGAGGGTTATCATTTAACCTTCCTAAGAGCCTTTTGGAGGGGATGAATTCCCCTCCACAAAAAAAATGCCTACTCCTTTTATTGATTATAGTTTGTGTTCATGTACATTCTTTGATGGGCCCATCTAAACAACAAAATATTTTTTTTTCTAATTACAACATTACAAAACAGAAATATAGATAATGTCTTCTATTCATGAGCAACTTTGATATTGAGAAATTTCCTGCAACATACAACATTAAAACGATATTGTTAGCATACAATTTTTTCATAACAACCCTCAACATAATTAAATTAAATGCACCATTGATAAAGAAAATCCATAATATATATATTTATATATAATAATAAACCCATAATACATGACAAATATTAAGAAAAAAACATTAATACAATATTATTATGTATAATAATACAAGTATGATATAATTTACAAATTTAATATAATAACAATTAAATTTAACCATGACCTATTAAAAATAAATTAAAAAAACACATTTAATAACTACACTAACATGTTTTTATTAATAAAATCTTATTGGCTAAATAAAATTCTCAACAATTAAATTAAAATAAAATAATGAATAACCAATCATAGTAAATTATGTTGTAGAAATTCTCAACAATTAAATTAAAATAAAATAATGAATAACCAATCATAGTAAATTCTGTTGTAGAAATTCTAAATGGATAACAAGATTCTTGGTAAATATATTTTTCTTAGTAAAAATAAATGTTGCATTGGAAAATTCAATAAAAATAAATAAACGTGGGAAGAGAAAACACCTTGCTATATAATTAATAAAACTACGTAATTAATAGCACAGGAAAAAATAATCTTTAATTATCTCATGGTTTCCACGTGAAAACCGTTTTAGGAGATCATTGTCAAGTTGTATGATTGTTTCGTCTCATCATCGTGACATTCCGATTGCCCACTATTGCATATGCTCTGTCCTAACTAATATTTTGGGACTGCCCATCAGCAAGACTGAAGGAGCTACTGGTTGTGCTACCTAAAGTAGTGGTGCTAGTACTCTGTAAGCAGCTCAGGCTTCATCAGGTTATGAAACTCTTATGGATATGGGAAAATTGGCTGCACAAGAGGAGCTCAGTTGGGGGTTTGGAGAGACCAGTGCTGTAACAAGCTCAATTGGGGGTTTGGAGAGACTAGTGCTGTAGCAAACAACCCAGCCATGAAATGAGAAGAGAGGAGGAGCTCAATTGGGCGTTGGATTCACCAATTCTATAGCGAACAGTGCAGCCATGAAATGAGAAGAGGAGCTCAATTGAGGGTTTGGAGCTACCAATGCTGTGAATAGCCAAAACCACTTAATTTATGTGAACACATACCAACACAAAGGAATAAAACTCACTCAATTGGCATAACTATTTTTCAATTTACATGTTCTATAAATATATCATAGAGATATTTGTAAATTGCAACACGAAGCAGACGAGAACAAGGCCATTCACAAAGAATACTAACCTTGCTTCTTGGGAATCTTTCATTTGCTATTGAAACTCCTCATTATCTGCTGCAAAAGCACTGGAAACCTGCTTCACTCCTCATTATCTGCTCCAAAAGCGCTGGAAACCTGCTCGTATATAAAATTCCAACTCATGAAAAAAGAAATATACAAAAGAGTTGTGAATGAATTTAAAAATAGTTCAAGAAGATATTGCAATGAGTACCAACTTACTCTCAAATCATTGGTCCTTGGTCCTTCAACCACTACCAGTGCATATTCTCCTCAGCGATGACTTTCTCTCTCAATTCACTACACATGACTCAACACACATTACAAACATACCACAACACACTACACAGGACATTGATGCATACAACAGTGCATAGAACATTTATGGAGCGCTCCATAAGACACATGACTTTACATACGAGTGTTTGAGAGAGAAAGAACACCCATGCTTAACCTGTATATTGAACAGAGAAAACAATTTATGAGGTTACACAATTGTATCTGTAACATTAATTAAACACACACTCAAATTGCCTACTGCCTTTTCCTCGTTACGCAGTTGAATAAACAGAGAAACGATTGTTTTATGTGAGAATGAAACAAATTAAACAAAACATATAGAGAAACAAATTAAAGAGAACAGAAAATTACCTTGTCCATGAATAATGCACTGGATGGCCGCTTGTTGTTTCCGGACTGCAAAAATTTCGATCACCTCCTCTTCGTTCGTCAATTTCCTATCTTCATTCCTCACAATCATCAATTCCTCTCATTCTTCACTTATCATGCGCTCGAGTATATAATGATGAGGGCATTCCTGAGTTTTATGCTTGATTTTTTGGACCGTTGTGTTCAAATTTAGATTTAATCAATCTTTTAATTACAATTAATTAAAACAATCTTTTAATTACCCTTCATTATATCATTTTTTAAACGAGTATTATTGTTTTATAATTTACTATATGCTGCTTGCTTTTTTGTACAGTTGTGTTCAAATTTAAATTTAACCAATCTTTTAATTACTATTAATTAAATCAATCTTTTAATTACCCTTCATTATACCATATTTTAAATCAATATTACTATTATTTTATAATTTAAGATATTTATTAAAATTAAGATTTTTAAAACTGGTCAATATACAGTTGTCCATAACTTTCCATTTTTATATCTGCAAGGTTGTAGTGGCTTCCGACATTTCAGTGATTGGGTGAGAATTATTGATTGGAATATATTTAATATTCAATATTAATATTGCAAAAGCTCGTCGAGTTATTGTTATTGAGTGGAGAATATCTATATAGAGAGAGTATATAATTTAAAATTATGATAATAACAAAATTTAAATATATTTAAAATTTAGGTAATATTTTTAAATTAATTTATATATATACATATATAATTATTTTTTAAAATAGTTAATTTTTTTAATATATAAAATAATGAGAACTAAATATTATTATTGGTAGCAAACATATATTATTAATATTATTTTTATTAGATATGTCAAGTTTAGTAGTTAAGGAAGACTTTGTTTCTAAACATGACTAAAGAATCAAAAGTTTTCTTCCTCTCTATGTACTTTTAAATGGACATCAATTGTTTATACACATTCTTGGCAATTTAGTAAATTTGTCTAATTAAAATAGATACTTGTAAAGCTAACAAATATTTGTGTTGATAGATTTTAATATTCTTTTCATTGTAATCTATTATTGATGTAATTTTTATATTTAAAATTTTGTTTGTAATTAATTTGTCAATAATGTAAGAGCTAATATCAAGCTAACAAATATTTGCATTGATAGTTTTTTTAGATAGTTTTCTTTGTAATCTATTAATGTTGTAAGTATTATATTTTAAGTTTTGTTTGTAATTAATTTGTCAATAATGTAAGAGTTAATATCAAGCTAACAAATATTTGCATTGATATATTTTTAGATCCTTTTCTTTGTAATCTATTATTGATGTAATTTTTATATTTTTAATTTTTGCTGTAATTAATTTGTCAATAATGATTTGTTGGTAAAAAATGACTTTTTCTTTTTTTTCCCTTGAAGCTTACATTGAGTAAAAGTTGAATATCTCTCAAAGAAAAAAAATAGAAGATGTCCTGAAGGAAGATATTTCTGGGAGAGAACATTGATAACATTCTAAATACATTCCTAAAAGTGAGAGTCTAAGATGACTCTATTTGAAAAAATGTAACCTTCCAAAGAATGTCTTGCCAGAATCACATGAGCATGGAAATCTAACTCACAATGAGATAATGATGAGTATCTTGACTCATAGGCATGAAATATAGATCTTAATTAATTTAACAAACTTTGTTTTTTAATTAATTAATTTATTTCATCATACATATTTATAAAACCATAATAATAACATAAAAACTTCCACATAACTATAATTTTTCCAATGGATTTAGAAGACTGACTATGCTTATGATGTTGAGTGCCTTATAGGAAAATAATAGCAATCTTGTTCTTTATGCAGTTCACCTGCATATTACAATTGTACATGTAGGAACAAACTCGCACCATAATGGAACATAGATAATATTCATTTTATCAAGTAATTACAAACTACCTTTCAATGATTGGGTGAGAGTTATTGATTGGAATATATTTAATATTCAATATTAATATTGCAAAGGCTCGTCTATATATATATATATATATATATATATATATATATATATTTGAAAATAGTTAATTTTATATATATATACAATAATGAGAACCAAATATTATTATTGGTAGCAAACATATATCATTAATATTATTTTTATTAGATATTTCAAGTTTAGTAGTAGAGGAAGACTTTGTTTTTAGACATGACGAGTGAATCAAAACTGTTCTTCCTCTCTATGTATTTTCAAATGGACAATAACTGTTTATACATACCCTTGGCAATTTAGTAAATTCGTCTAATTAAAATAGATACTTGTAAGATTTAATAGTAAGCTAACAAATATTTGTGTTGATAGATTTTAATATTCTTTTCTTTGTAATCTATTATTGATGTAATTTTTATATTTAAAGTTTTGTTTGTAATTAATTTGTCAATAATGTAAGAGCTAATATCAAGCTAACAAATATTTGCATTGATAGTTTTTTAGATAATTTTCTTTGTAATATATTATTGCTATAAGTATTATATTTTAAGTTTCGTTAATTTGTCAATAATGTCAATTTGTTGGTAAAAATTGACCTTTTCTTTTTTTCCCTTGAAGCTTACATTGAGTAAAGGTTGAATATCTCAAATAAAAAAAATAGAGGATGTCTTGAAGGAAGATATTTTTGGGAGAGAACATTGATAACATTATGAATCCATTCCTAAAAGTGAGAGTCGAAGATGACTCTATTTGAAAAAATGTAAGCTTCCAAATAATTTCTTGCAAGAATCACATGAGCATGGGAATCTAACTCACAATGAGATAAGGATGAGTACCTTAACTCATAGGTAGAGAATATAGATCTTAATTAATTTAACAAACTATGTTTTTTAATTAATTTATTTATTTCATCATACATATTTATAAAACCATAATAATAACATAAAAACTTCCACATAACTATAATTTTTCCAATGGATTTAGAAGACTGTGTATGCTTATGATGTCGAGTGTCTTATAGGAAAATAATAGCAATCTTGTTCTTTATGCAGTTCACCCTCATATTACAATTGTACATGTAGTAACAAACTCGCACCATAATCGAACATAGATCTTCTCCAAACCATTCTTTCCTATAGGTAAGGTTGAAATAATATTCATTTTATCAAATAATTACAAACTACTCTTCCATGTGCACCTTTCTAGCTTGCTTGCTTACATTGTAAACCATTACCCCCTATGAAAATTGTACCTCTTGATGTGATTTGTCACAAGGAAGATAGCTAATTTATATTGAATGACTTCCACTTTATACTTGGTCATCCATCCATTCTGGGTAGCTATAACATTTCTTCATGCATTGGTTTGTGATGGTTTAAAACTATCTATCCATTTTTACTAGTTTTCATCTTGGTCCATGCATTATATTACGATTTTTTTGTAGCTGCTCATACTTATAAATCCCACCCCAAAACTAGATTTCTTAAAAAAAAAAAACAATTTGTTTCCAATCAACCAAATTCATTTGCACTCAGCAAAAATGCAAGCGAACATCAACTACCCTTATATCGCTAGCAACATGGCGGTCCCCATCACACATAGAGGTAAAAGAAAAAAATCAAAATTCCCTTCACAACCACTTAATACTAATTTTTTTAGAAACCAATAGAGAAGTAGGATTCACTATACATACCTAAGTGGGTGTTTCTTATATTGGATCAAAAACCTGTATTTCCATATTATATATTCTTGTAGTGGATCTCTTGAGAGGCAGTCAATTTTGTGTTGTGGCCCGTTATAAATGCATGTGCATTACAGAAATGACACGATGAAAAGGATAGTGTAATCCTGCATCACTAGAAGTAAGTTAGATAACCACTTGAAACACATGATGTTTCTCCATTTTTGTACCACATTTACTATATAGAATTTTTGTGGCTCAAATGAATTCTATGCAACAGAGATATCCGAGGTAAAATTTCTCTCGTAACCCAAAGTTTGGAATTTGAATCGATTGAAAAGTACAAATAAATACATAGTGGCACTAAAGCTCAATAATTGTTTTACATTAAAGGAATTGTGGGTCATTTTTAAGAAAAGTGATCAATTTAGGAATACAAGATCCGAGGGTCAAGTTGCATGGGAAATAAATATAGTTCCAAATTTATGTAAAATATGTAAGCATAGCGGTGCATATCGTTCATCCTAATTAGCCAAAATTTTCTTAAATAATTAGTGTTGAATTGGCGTTGGTAATGGAGCATGTGTCATATTGATAAAATAAAAAAATAATGATATGAGCAATGGGCATGCTAGTCAAATTGCTTGAACATTGTTTAGTGATATGTAACCTATGTGATGAAGGGTCACGAGAATCTCAAAAGTTGGAAGAATTAAATTCCACTTGCCTAAATTTTGAGGGGTAAGGGCCCGAGGTAGGTCCACATGATTCCCAAAACAAAAAAATTAAAAAGCTTACATATTTTACATCACATAACACAAATTATATTGGGAGTGAAAAAATAATGTGTTAATGGTAGAGTGGGTCTTCTTTATTGTGTTGGATAGGCTTCAACCCTTGCTTCTAACTACTCATTCATATTTCTTAGATATTTGAAAATTGGGGTGATCTCTTCTAATATAGTATCATCTCACTCCTCTTTATCCCTCGAAGACCCTATTCTACTCATAGATTTTATACCTTCCATGGAAACCAGAAACTTAAACTCCTTTATGATTTCATCATATATTTTTCTCATGCCCTCATCCTTTCCTTCTTTTTTGAATGGACATGAGATCGCATCCTCAGTTAATGGGATGAGCTCACCCTCCTCGATGAGGACAAGCCCATTTTGTTCTCTACTATAGGAAATATTGTAGTGAAGTGTATTGCTCCATCCTTCGCATTCATGGAAATTTTCTTGAATACAACATTTTCTTTACAACATGCTGAAAAGAGTGTCATTCCTTCCTAAATCCTAGAGGGCTCATGTAAATTTGTGTTTCGCCCATCTTCTCATGATGTTGTGAAATTTGCAACTGAGATTTCTTTCTCAAGTGGGTCAGTCCATGAATCCCCTTCATTTTTAGGTTCCTTTGATGGTTGAAGCATTCAAGGACACAAATTTATTCTCATAGTGTGCATTGATATTCATACTTAATGGTTTAAGGCCATTTTTAGTATATATTCATTCCTCAATTTTTTCGCACTGGAAACTGCTAATTTCATATGAGATAAATATGGATCCATTATCTAGATGGTTTTTTATATCAAAATTTTATAAATATTAAGATCAATACTTGATCTCTAGTTTTGGTACTGGTTCTAGGGAAGTGCAGAGTTACCTATGCAACCCTGGTTCCCCTCTTTCAACCCTTTTTCGGCTTGAATTTCCATTGCTCTGGTTTGGGTAAGGCTTCATAATATCCCTTTGAATCTATGTAATCTTCCATCATTGAAAACTATAGGAAATGTTTTAGGTATATTTTATCAGTATAGTAATAATATAACACATTACTTCAAACACACATATGCTCACATCTCTGTGAAAATAGACTTTAGTAAAGTATTTCTTCCCTAAATCAAACTGAGAAACCTAAATTATATATGGGTGCAAAATATAGATTATGAGAATATTTATTTCCCCTCTAGAGCTTGTTACAAAATAGGGAATTCCTTCAAAAATTGTCCCAAATCACAAAATACCAAATCTAGGAAAAATAGTTGCAAACCAAGATAGTAGGAAGGTGCAAGGTCAGAAAATAAAATGTCTTTCTTATTATTTTATTATAAAGAAAATATTCTTACAATATTTTACTTGCACATAATCATACCAGTATGTAGGCACCCACCTGCAGAAGGCTACCACCTTCTCTCATTCTCCAGCACCAACTAGAAGGGAGCTCCAACCCCCTGATCAGATTTACCATCTACCACTAAAAGGAAGCTTCATGTCTCTTGCTCATTTCTCTAACCATCAACACTTCTATGGACCACATTTACTAATATTTCAGACTAGATCCACCTGATCCAAAACATCAAACCTGTAGGCCATATTTCATCATATTTTCAGTCTGGACCCACTACCATCATTTAACCCCAATACCAGATAACAAAATTGAAACCAATCAGTGTAGAAAATCAATCGGTTGTTGAAATAAATCAATCACCAAATAAATCATTGAACTAAATTATTCTCAATCGCCAAAACTCACTCATATCAAAGTATACACATTCATCAAAATACCAGACCACATATTGTTCATCATAGAAACCAGACCGTGTCACTAAAAACCTTGATTAATTATATGTTAGGATATATATGTTATTGTTCTTAATAATACCTGTATATATATAAATTTTCCATTAAGATGACCTGCGTAAAGATCTCAAATCACTCACAATCAAATCTGAATCAATGTCACATAGAAAGAGTAACTGAAACAAAAACTTACCTCATAAGAGAACTTTGAAACAAATGCATATCATCATATAACAACATCATTAGTAGTCAATATTTCATTCACAATTAGTTCAACCAAACCAGTATTTTTCAAACACAGATTATCATAAAGACTTGATCGATAAACAAAAACAAACATAACAAAAGATGGCTAGAAATCATTAATAGATCATAATGCAAAACCCTAGTAGATATATGTTACTCTTATAACTAACTTTTGTGTATGTATGTTCCTTCCATACGTGACACACGTGTACACATTTTTCCATACTACATAATATATACGCGACTACCTAGAAATAGATCTGTGTATGTACTTAATGTTTCTGAAGCAAGCCTTGGTACAAATCTATAATTACTGAGTCATGCCTTTGATGCACAACAAAAAATCTTCCAAACCGAAATATCGGCATATACATTGATAGATGTGCATCATAACATGATCATCGCATATCTATCAAACCATAAGTAAAGTGTTTAATGTGCAGTCATTTCAAATATATTATATATTTTCCATCTTCATACTTCCTAATGCACAATTATTTCAGATAAAACCATTCTTCAATAACCGATTACATCCACACTAAACACTTTGATATCCATCTCCTTATATAGAATATACCTTATCCAATTCCTTGGGTCAAACACTTAGTAATTCTGATGGTATTATTTGACGAGATCAAATAGTCGTTATCGTGTTCATTACTATGGGCCAAAAACATGGTAAAGATCCCTAACATTTAGAATACCATGGTGCAGAAACTTTACGCAAATTTTCTTCACCATACCCACATATGTACGTGGCATTTTTTCAATGGGCCCATGTATACTTCTAAATTTTTTTCCTTTATCATTCATATATCTTTGAACTGATATTCCTTTTTCCAATCTCTCTGTCACATTTGTACTAACTTTTATACTCATCATGTTATCATCATGTTGATATCTTTATCAAGTATGTTTCCATGAAGGACAACAAAATAGTCATAATGCCAACAATATACTGCTTTGGACTTGATGGAAACCACTTTCATATTTGGTTACCACTACCTATAGACACCTATAAACACATTTGTAGACAAACCAAGCTTCTCTCCAAAGTCAATAATCATTATCAAAACATAAATATTATCTCCATGTAAGTATGAAAACTTAACGCAAGCATACGAAATGAGATCACTTTAGCTGCACAGGAAAAATAGCCCTAACAAAAAATTGGTTATTTAACTTCTTAGATATGCAATAGATCGTCGAAAAAAATGAAAAATAAACCCATATCTATGAAAATAAAGTAGCTAAAAAGAAAAATGAAATAAGAGTTTCTCTAAAATATCCAATGGACAAGACAAGAGTTATAAATATTTTTTTTATTATGTAACACCTCGGAAGAGAACTAATATAGTCCCCCTCAATGGGATGGGTTCTTGGATTTTCTCAAACTCTTCAACTTCAGATTTTCTCTCTCAATAGTTGTAGAATACCCAATAGGTGTAGAACTCAAAGGGAGCTCAATAAGAAAAAATAAAATAAAAGTGAGAATGATAAGATGATCAAAGTCTCACCAACATAAAAGGATCGAATGTAAGAAATGTATGGAAAACCCTTCTATTTATAACAAAATATTGATTTATCCTTGATAATGGTGCATAGTAAAATATTAATAACCAAAATCATCTAGATATTAACTACTTGGAATATTTTATTATATTTTGTTGGTGGGAAAAGGAATTTAATTTGGTTGAATCCCTTTATTTAGTAATAATAAACAAATAAAATATATATTTATCATTTCGAGGATGGAATCACGGAATAATTAAACAAATAATGATTTATTTTATTATTCCTAAGTGATTTAGTCAAATTTAACAAGGAATATTAATTAAATAATAATTTAATTAATTATTCCTGGAGAATAATAAGATAAATAGTGATTTATCTAATTATTTCTCATTAATTGGGTTGAATATGACCAGGAACATAATTAAATAGAGGTTTAATTAATTATTCATAGAGGAAAATCAAATAAATAAGTATTTATTTCATTATTCCTCATGGGGTTTTCTATTTAGACCAGAAATAACATAATAAGCTATGGTTTATTAAATTATTTCCTAGTGAGTGAAATTTTAGTATGGTAAAATTGGTCTTACATGGTGTATTTCGATCCATCTAGTTATACATATTTAGATGACCAAAAATTGGTGTAATATATTTTCTCCCAAGGTGTGAGTGTTAGGATCTAATCGTATGACTGAAGTACGTTGTAAGAACACAATCACTAGACACCGAAGGGGAGTCATAGAGAGAGATTATAATAATCCTGAGGGGGCAAGACCAACAACTGTAAGTCTCATTTTATGGTTGAGTATTATATACAATGAGGTGGGGGAGGCATACCTATGCCCACTGAGATAAAAAAGTACAAAGACAAATAGTTTTCCCAGTAAAATGAAACGGAGCTATAAAGTACATGATATGCTACCGTAAACATGGGTCAGACAAAAACATAATGAATCCCATATAAATACAGTGCCTGGGACAGCATCTAGGACTGAATACAATAATATCTGAGTACATGAAATATAATAACAACCAGAGAAGCCCTGATAAACAGGAACGAGATCTCAAAATATAAATGGATCATCTAAGTGATACATGCATGCTAGAGGCACTGCAAGCGGTTGGGGCCAAACCCATCAAATCTGCGAAGCTGCATCTGAGGTTGTAGAAGAGAATGAGGTCATTTGAGAATGTGGTGGGCTACCTGAAGAGCCATCCCCTCATGAGGTTCAAAACATCTCACACACACTCGAGAATCACTAGATCAATCTGCTGGAACTATCGAGTATGAGAATCTCAATCATGTTGAAGTGGAGTGGATGAGAAACAATCAAGTCCAAGGGCAGTAAGGAGTCACTTTTCCTGCTCCGAGGCATCGAACAATGATGGAATATGGAACCAATATACACCACACTCTAGACCTGTCTACTGGAATGAATGTGTTGATGTCGACAGAAGGAGTCCACCATAGGTGAGGAAATGAGAGTCCTCAACTAAAGGCATGAGGGAATATAGTAGAGTGACTAATGGACTGACACGAGGGATGATAACAGAATGGGGGGATACTTAGTAGCAAATAGACAACTTCCCTTGTCAGAGCATAAAAATAATGGATGACTGTAATATTCCAAATTTTTCCTTCAAAAAATTGGAATATTAAATTTTGTTAATTTCACTTATAAGTTGAATAATGGGGTGAGGAGGCTCAAACACAATAAAAATATGGATGAAATCCCTCTTAGTATGAAATGGGATCAGCAATGGAACTATATTTCACACCCTCATTTGTGAAAGGAGAAATTTGCAAAGAGGTTGGGTCAAGTTTGACCAAGTCAAACAACACAGAGGTATGAGGTGGAACGCATCTTGTGGGATAGTGCAGAGAAAGAGGAGGGAATATTCCTTGAAGGAGGAAACCTTAAAGAGTGGGACCCATGGAGAGGGATCTCTTATGTGTTTAAAAGGAGGGCAAGGTAGCCATTTTTTCTGATGCATATGATTATTGATTTCTTGTTTGCTTAGACTATTTGCAATCCCATCTGTTCAGCTGAGTTGTTGTGCTGCTTAGCACAAGGATTTCCTGTTTAGGAATCCTTATCATTTCTTGAGAAGCCTCTTGAATGAGTTGTACAGATTTTCCTCACACCTAGGCTTGAGGCCAAGCATCCTCCTCCAAGACAACGTTATTCCTGAAGTAGGATAATTATGTGTTGCAGGGTGTTGCAGTGAGGAGTCACAACACCTCTTCCATCACTTATTTTTCAGAGGAGGAGTCTTCCTTTCCTTTGGAGGATCATTTTCGAAGCTATCAGATCTTATTGCAGATCTTGGCACTTGGCCAAATCATTCTATTCCACCTACAGCGCAGTTACCCTCTTAGACTGCATTATATCCAAAGTGCACTTGTAGTGAGGGATTGCAGTGTTGATTAGAGGATGAGATCTCAAGTGTAAGGATCAGCCTTCCAATTATGAGATCCATTGGAGGAGGTCTACTTCATATTTTACATCTTATTCAGCCATCTCCATATTATTTCAGTTTTGAGTTGCAGCTGCTACCCAGTAACTCTGACATTTTTTCCATTTTGTATATTTCAACCAATCCTTTGGAGGATTGATGTATTATTGTTCCCAAGGGTTAGAGATTTGCTCCCATATTTTATTTGAGCTATACCTTGTCTTATATTTATGTTATTATGTAATATGGAATAGTTCCTTTTATAAACTATGTCGTCTTAGCCTACAGAAATACATATGTAGCAGTGTTCTTCTATTTCCATGTACATGTCTCCTTTGAGGCTACATTTCTTTTCTTGAGTGACTCTTTCCTCATACATTCATGAGTTCATGGTTGTAAAATAATTCTATCATTCCAGCTCTTGTGCTTACATTGTTCCAACCCCTTTCATCGGGCACTTTTTCAGGACATCTAAGTGTGGGAGACCTGTTTAACCCACTTAGAAGGATTTATTTGGAGCCGCCTCTTGGATTTAGTACTTAGACACATTTTTCTAAGGAATCCAGGTCTTGGTTTCAATTCTTGTAGCAGCCATTACTGAAAAATGCGTTTTCCAGTCATGCCTTGCTAGCTGTTCCAGATTTGGTATATTACAATGGTATCAGAGCATGATCTCTGACTCAACCTATGATTCTCAGCCAAAGAAGATCAAGATGATGAAGAGGATGAGTTTACTCTAATCAATTTTCAGATCCAGAGGAGACCTCTCCAAGGAGGTCAAGAAGATTGAATAAAGGGAAGAGGAAGGACCATGCACTTCCTACTCTCACAAAGAAGAAGACCAGAAGCATGAAGAACACTTGGAATTTGAAACTCTAACTCAATATCTTGTTGAATACCGAGAAAAACCTAGAGCCTTCCAAGAGACTCTAGATTTTCCATAATTCATTCAACAGAAAGAAGAGAGAAGACCTCACAGGTATGGGATGATGAGAGGCAATATATTTCTATTGTCCACATTTAATGGATCACTCACGTATGCAGCAGAGGTTTGGGTGAATAAGCTAGAGGATTTCTTCCTGCTACATCCTGTAGTAGACAGAGAGGCTGTAGAAGTTGCAGCGCGATTTGGTGGATCAGCCATCTAAGCCATGCAAGGGTTTCAACGCTTGCTGAGTTTTCTCAAAGAATGATCAAAAGATTTGGAAATAGGAGGGAGGAGCCCTCACCACCAGCTAATGAGTCATGTAACAGCACTGTTGAGTCCATGGAAGAGTAGACTTCATCTTCAACAGTTTGGGAGGCCAACACTTATGAGGAGGAAACTCTTGCAGCCCTGCACAGATCTTCCACATTTCACTGAGGTATGATTAAAAATCCATCTCTTGTCATTTCAACAAACACTTTGGAAGGGTCTACATCATTGCATGCAGTTGAATTAAAGCAATAGAATATCACTACGCTGTACAAAGGTAGTGATGGAGGAAAGAGGAGCCAATCCTCATGTGAGAACTCAAAGGACAACTTCACTCAGGAAGCCATGAGAGGAGCAGAAAGAAGGAGTAGACATCTGGAGATAAGAAATTATTTCTCCTCTCTAGATGACACTCTCTTAATGAGCATGCCATAGCTCAAAGAGAGACTTATACTAGTAGCAGATCCAAGGCCTCTTGGGTTTTGGAGGACCATGCATGAGGAGGAGATCCCCGGGAGAGATTTTAGTAGAGGTGCACTCCCACACATCATGGAGTGCAAGATTCTTCAACAATTTGAGGAGGTTCTTCCCTTCTCACAGGAGTAGATAGAAGATGGAGGACATCTTCGGATGGATAACATCTCTCATGACTGTGTTGTACATTCCTTGAGCCATGCACATCATGGTGTGAGGTTTTTTCCTACCACCTATTTGGGTCCTTATAGGGTCAAATTGATCCTCGAGAAGATTGCATTTCAAGATCCCATGAAATGTAGGAATCTGATTTGGGATGATGGTAGCCCTCATGGGAGGAGTAACAAGATGAAGGATGGAAGGAGACATCCACTATTGATTGAGTGGATGTAGATGATGATCAAGAAGCTGGTGAGCTACTTGCAGATTTATGATACCGGGCAGCAGGAGCCTTGGCTATGCTGGTTACTCTTGAAGGAGTTTGGCCATCACTTGGCATACACTCTTCCTAAGAGTAGGAGGAAGGAGGAGAGATGGCAGGATAATTGCATCATTGGGAAACATAGAGTATGGATGCATGGTGTTGATGTGATACTCATATCATTCATCGTGTCTTCATCACATGAGTTGTATAATGGAAGTATGGGGAGGCAGCAGAATATTTGTTGCTTTTCTTGTTCTTGGGAGAGCAAGAGCAGATTTTCTCTCACACGTTGCATGATGTTGCAGGAGGAGGAGATGGCATTATCTCCTTGGCTTTTGATGATAGAGAGGTACTTCCACCTTGGGAGTAACTTCTTATGTATTGCAACATTATGGGAGATATCTTTGACAAGGGGCATGTCAAACAATGGAGCTATGAGTTGGCCAGATATTATTTGCAGAGGCCAACAATGCTGTCATTTGAGAGCTTGGGGTTATTGATGGAGTTCCCCTAGGATCACTTCACACTTGATGCACTTGGAGGAAAAAGAGAATGTGAGATTGATGGAGTAGTGGATGGAAACATCTATTACATTGGTATGACCTCACTTGCTATGATCTTCTTGACTTGGATTTCCAAATATGAGGGTGATCTTTATGCAGCATATGGTTCAATTCTCTTCCTAGGAATGTGCCATACTACTATGGTTGGATCATTCATATACACATGCATCATCTTGCTCTCAACCTATGGTAAGAATATTGTTTTTACATCCATGGATTATCTAACACAACATTTTGATGCTCTTACCATTCATATTCAGTGCATTGCTCCACAAAAGGGAAAGCTTTTCATCGGGCTCCATGGAAAAAATTGGGCCAATTTGTATGATGGAGACAACCATCTTTTATATGGCCTTGGGCAAGTGTTTATTTCATGTATGATCAGTTGATATACTCAGCCATTTTCTACTTATCACTAGATATCATGACATACATAATTATCCATGTAACACAAAACAACTTGCCATGTGATTTTCCGAAGAAGTAGTTTGGAAAACTGCACTGTCACTATTGGGAAAGCTGTTGGTACCTTCTTGCATCACATGAAACCTTCAACATTTTCCTCATTTTATTGCTGATCTTGATTTCATTTGCTGATATGGATATGTTTTGTATTGAGAGCATGATTGGGAGGATGACACATGAGTTGGATGTGTCCTTGAAGGGAGAGAATCCCCACATTTTTTGCACTACATGTTCTAATGGGAGCATGGGAGGAGATATGGCCACCACAACCACCTATTTGTTTTCTTTTGAGGTGGGCCATGATTTCTATATCCATCCATTGTACAGCCATGGCCAAGTATTTGATTATGTATTGTTGACATATTCAACCATTTACTATTCATTAGTAGATGTGATGGCTTTTGCATATTACTTGCCATATTATTTTCTGATATTGCAGTGGATGAGGTTGCGCTGTGTCCTTTTGAGACATTGTTTGTATCATGCATCATAATGTAAAACCTTCATCAAACTTCTCATTAGTATGTTCTATGATGATCATGTCCTATTCATCATGGATGAAACATTTGGGCCAGCTTTTTCTTCAATGTTGGGGGAGAACTCTTTGAAGGTTTGTTCTTCACTTTTCCATTTGAGGGCAATACTTTTGCAGCCCAGGATCAGCACATACTCTACACTTATCATAAGTGGGGAGAATGAAAGCATGGGGTAGGCTATGATTCATACCATGTTCATATTTTCAGCCCACCTTCATTTCCGGAGCTTGAGGTGGAAGGAGATTTTCAGGAGTTGCCATGTTGGGAGGTGACTCATTTTATTTGGATGATTGCTTGGGGATGGAGAATCCATTTGGAAAAGATGTTTCCCCAACACTTTCTAGTCTCCATGCCTTGGGGGAAACTTCTCAGTTCTATCCTTGCAGTTTCTTGAGGATAAGAAACATTTGGGAGGGGAGGACTGTAATATTCCAAATTTTTCCTTCAATAAATTGGAATATTAAATTTTGTTAATTTCACTTATAAGTTGAATAATTGGGTGAGAAGGCCCAAACACAATAAAAACATGGATGAAATCCCTCTTAGTATGAAAGGGGATCAGCAATGGAACTATATTTCACACACTCATGTGTGAAAGGAGACATTTGAAAAGAGGTTGGATCAAGTTTGACCAAGTCAAACAACATAGAGGTATGAGGTGGAAAGCATCTTGTGGGACAGCGCAGAGAAAGAGGAGGGAAGATTCCTTGAAGGAGGAAACCCTAAAGAGTGGGACCCATGGAGAGGGATCTCTCATGTGTTTAAAAGGAGGGCAAGGCAGCCATTTTTTCTTATGCATATGATTATTGATTTCTTGTCTGCTTAGACTATTTGCAATCCCAACTATTCGGCTGAGTTGTTGTGCTGCTTAGCACAAGGATTTCCTGTTTAGGAATCCTTCTCCTTTCTTGAGAAGCCTCTTGAATGAGTTGTACATATTTGCCTCACACCTAGGCTCGAGGCCAAGCATCCTCCTCCAGGACAGCATTATTCCTGAAGTAGGATAATTCTGTGTTGCAGGGTGTTGCAATGAGGAGTCACAACACCTCTTCCATCACTTGATTTTTAGAGGAGGAGTCTTCCTTTCCTTTGGAGGATCAATTTGGAATCTATAAGAGCTTATTGCAGATCTTGGCACTGTTAAGTCCCTATATTAATATTGTAGTCCCTTATTATGTTAGTGGATCCCCCCTTATTGTTATTGTTGTACCCCTGTAACCCCCATATTGTTATAATTGTGCCCTTACATTATTATTGTTAGGTCGGCTAGGATTTCATTGTAGCCCCACTAGGATTATATTGTGGCCCCATGGACTCCTATATATAGAAGGAGGTTCTGGTCATTTTTATCATCCAAAATTGTTCATTCATGTAATGTATTGGAGGTTGCCCCCTCGAAGTGGCTTATTTCTAAGGCATTGATATCTCTTTTCTTCTCTTTTTGGAGTTGGTTTCACAACAGGCACTTGGCCAAATCATTCTATTCCACCTACAGGGTTGTTACCCTCTTAGACTGCGTTATTTACAGAGTGCACTTGCAGTGAGGGATTGCAGTGTTGATTGGAGGGTGAGATCTCAAGTGTAAGGATCAGCCTTCCACTTAGGAGATCCATTGGAGGAGGTAGACTTCAGATTGTACATCTTATTCAGCCATCTCCATATTATTTCAGTTTTGAGTTGCAACTACTACCCAGCAACTCTGGCATTTTTTCCACTTTGTATAGTTTAGCCAATCCTTCAGAGGATTAATGTATTATTGTTCCCAAGGGTTAGAGATTAGCTCCCCTATTGTGTTTGAGTTATATCTTGTCATATATTTCTATTATTATGTAATATGGATCAGTATTATAAAATGCATCCTCTTAGCCTACAAAAATACATGTGTAGCAGTGTTTTCTATTTCCGTGTACATGTCCCCTTTGAGGCTGCATTTCTTTGCTTGAGTGACTCTTTCCTCGAGACATTGTACTCTTTGTACTGCTATAACAACATTTTTTTGCTATTCAGATCTTCATGAGTTCATGGTTGTAAAATAACGCTGTCATTCCAACTCTTGTGCTTACATTGTTGCAGCCCCTTTCATCAGGCACTTTTTGAGGACATCTAAGTGTGGGAGACCTATTTAACCCACTTAGAAGGATTTATTCAGAGCCTCCTCTTTGATTTAGTACTTAGAATCATTGTTCTAAGGGATCCAGGTCTTGGTTTCAATTCCTGTAGTAGCCATTACTGGAAAATGCATTTTCCAGTCATGCCTTGCTAGCTGTTCCAGATTTGGGATATTACAATGACCTAGCAGTGACTGAATCAACTCCTGAGGGAATGGGGGACAATAGGACTGGAGGCCAAAAAATGGCTACAAAAGAGTGTGACAAAGAATGAATGGATGGAATACTGTGACGGGAGGCAAAAGGGACTTGGGACAGACTCCATGAATGCAATGATGCCTAAACTCAGATAATATAAACAAGGGAAACTCGATGATGCTTGCATATAGAATAGGCTCGGTGGGGAACATAAAAGCATGAGCAATAAATGGTTACTCATGACAAAAATCGACACAAGTGTCAAAAAGTATGAAGCCTAAGTGGTGCCCCAAGTACAAGTGGCACAAGTGCAGAAGTTAGATTTTTAGAGGTGGCGAAGTGACCCTTCTTGGAAAAAATCCTTCCAGATGAAGTATAAAATCACCAAAAACAAAGGTGGACTCAGACTTTCCACTTCTGCACAGCCAAGTGAGGGGATTGGATGGTAAGTGACAATTTGCTATATTTTATGATCCATTTAAAGTTTTTAGAATGATGTATATGGTAATGGTTTATTACTTTTGGTATGCTTATAGAGCACCGATGAGATTGACCGGGTATATGGGACGACCTGCAACGCTAGGGGCTAGAGGGTCTAGTACAGCTCGAGGAGCTGACTGATTAGATTCAAATGCACTATTGGAGGATGTCAGCTGCAGATGCAAGTTTTTGATGACCAGGGTATCAGAACGCGGTTGAAAAGATCTAGATGACAGCTACATTGAGGCATGTGTTGGTCTACCCTCAGAGTGGCGAGGGGTCATGCAGTGCATGGCGATGGCCAAATAAGGCATGCAGTATCTCCAAGCTGTAGGAGTCGATCCATTGGCTTGGGACCCTCCAGATAGTGACTAGATGTAGGGGTATGAGGTGCCCCCATTTTTGGTTTTGTAACATACTATAGGCATGTCAGATGTATTAGAGTAGAGGACTCCAAAACATTTATGATTTTTAGACACACTATGGATATGCATATTTTATATATGATGAACAAGCATCTCACCTTTTGTTTAATGTTATTGTATTGTGTTAAATGCATGTGATAAGTTCCAATATTGAATATTGTTTGCAATGTTATCTACATATTGATTTTTGGCTCTAGGTACATGACTAAAAGTAACATTTTCAAATTCACGCATTAAGATCTTCACTCATAAATATCTTATAAAAAGGATTGGGTTATGCACACGATAAATGACATTCAAGTGTCTAACAAGAAGTAGGGAATCTAAACGAACATGAAAATAGAGGATGCAATGATCAAGGGCATTGACTTACAAACCTATCACTGCATAATATTCGTCCTGATTATTGGTGGCGGATCTGATACATACACCATTGGAAAGGAATAACAAATGTATGGGGGTAAAAATGGACTAGGCTACAGAGGTTAGATTTATTGAGTAGATACTTGCATTGTCAAGATAGTCGATATACAGTGTGGATGAAGGATCTATCAGAATCCCGCCAGAAGAAAACAAAGGAGAAGATGATGGAAAAATAAATAATCCTGAGTGCATGGAAGAAATAACACACGCATGGGGGATTTTATGGGTAAAATTTCTACACCCCTTACACTTGGTAAAGATATAGTCTATACGTGGTGCAAGGAAGCGGTCGTGGGGAAAAGTTTTGATCAATTCATGAAAGTCCATACAAACATGGATGGTGTCTAATTTCTTGAAAACAGGATAGGAACAACCATCCTGCTTAAGCTTATCGATTACAGTTTTGAGAGCTTCTCGTTGAGAAATGTGTCTCAGCTTGTGATGGACAGGATAAGCATCAGGCCTTGTAGCGATCTGATGGTCAATAGTGGCAAGATCATTTCAAGGCCTCCAAAAATAGGACCTGGAGGAAAAATTATAGAATATTTTAAGTATCTTGATTTAAGCCTCAAGTTCATCTTGTTTGTTCGTCGAAAGAATCAGGTGCAGGAATGGGATTTCTAAACCGATCAAATTTAGTAGAGGTAAAGTATCTAGACTCCATAACATATTTCTCAAGGTACTGGTGCAGAAAGAAGTACAGACGATGGTGCATATATTCCCAAGGAATGTCAGGGGTGGTCATTTCTTCCATAATGTATTCATCAGAGTGAAATATGGGGGGACTGGCAGAAGAAAGACCATATGATGCGGCGAGGCTTCTTGAAGCATCATCATGAGAGATATGGTTCACATATGCATTACTACGGAGAGTAGACAAGGAAAAATTAGATGAAACATCTACCAATGTTGAACCCAATGCAATTGCCGAAGGAGGTTCAGTCAAAATAGAAGGAAACTCCACAGAGGGGTTTTCCACTAAGGATCTCATGGATGATGACATATAGTGGATGATGGCCATATATTCCATCATCTCGACATCGGGAGGAGGTATTACAATGTCCTTGAGTTCTATCGAAGCCAAACGCATGAGTACAGGGGTACATGAGCGGCCTCTATTTTACGAACATCTTCAAGGGTGTCATGAAAGTCGTCGAGACAGGGACAAAGGTGAGAATAGTGTCCATAAATATCACACAAAGCATAAGTGTGGTTTGTGTGCAACGATTTGAGTTTCTAGGTTGAATCTGGTAAGGTAACATGATCTCTCGGATATCAAATTTAGGAAACAACTCGTTGACTATAGGTTTGAGATGAGGAATTTCAAGACAATTATGGGTGGTGTGCCCAACAACATCACACAAAGCACATAGAGATGAATTATTTAGAAGCTTAGGGTTAGAAGGAGATGTTTGGACAACCTTATCCTTACATTCCTTCTTTCTAGCTTTACCCCCCTGACCATATGCTTTTGTAATAGGAGTGGATTCCTGTTGAGGTGGTTGAGGCACTAAAGCAAAGTTAGGAGTCATGGCGACTGGTTGGACCGAGGTCAAAGTGGTATATGGTTTGAGATGACCAGGCGGGTTTTCAGTTGGGGGATCGATGTATCAGACTGGGATCCCCAGGGTCAAATTGGGAAGGCTCAACGTAGCCATAACAGGTACCAAAAAGACTCCAAAGGGGGGAGCAAGAAATAGTATCTGACCGGAGGGGCAATGGCCTTGTGGAATGGCTCCCAAATGGTTAAGGATAGGGTGAACCTTTCCTCGTTGAAAATGAGTGGAAGAGACACTAGTAGAATAGGAGGGTCCTTCGAAGGAAGGCCCTATGGGCTCCATTGAGTAACCACCACCAGGTTGTAGAGGCTTGGGCTACTAGGTGATTGAACCAGACTACTTATGGTTAGTCTGAGATTATTGCATCATGCAAAAATTCGATGAGATGGGATCTTCAACAAGAGGAGGGGGACTAGGTAATGCACCAAGTAAGGTGGAATATTTATATACTCCGTGAAACACTGATGAGAGGTGTGACTATTTGTTTATCGTCCACCGAAGAGATGATATACTCGGGAGAGAGCTGAGACTTTAGTTCATAATATGTCAACTAATCTATGGTGATGACCTTTCCATTATGAGGAAATCACATCTTACATTGAACTATAGATGCGATAATAGAAATCGCATAGGTGTAGCTATGACCGAACATGATGTTGTAATCCAAGGGGGCATCAATGAATTCAATTTCAATGCAAACAATTTTTCCCACAAGAGTAACATGAAAATTGTGGAACATACCAATGGGCTGATAAGAGTGGTCATCCCAATCATGCAAAGTGATAGTGGATGGGACTAACTTAGTTTATCCGAGTTGCTTCCAAACATTAGCGGACATCATGAAGGTGGATGCCCCCTCCTCAATGATACAATGTGAAACATGGGCATTCTGGATTTTAACGTGTAATTGGAAGGTGACGATTGAAGGTAAGTGGGGATGATTTCATTTTTCAACATAAAAGATGATAAAACGATCATCTGAAGGATCCACAATGTCTAGAGGAGATAATAGAGCTTTTCGTTGTGAAGGGCATGGCTTGACAACTTCCAACGTTAACATAGTAGTAAGAGATTATGCTAAGTCATCTATTATGTTGTAGTTATGGGCAGCTTTGGAGGAAGCATCTATTCGGTGTAATGGCCCTTTGGGGATCTTGGGATGTACCTTTGGACGTGGTTGAGGGATCTATAAAGGGATAGTCAATTCCAAACTAGACTTTGTGGAAGTAGTGGTTTGAGGCTCAGTCGCGGAGGAAGCAGTTGATTTGCCATATTGGCATGACCGAGTTTGAAGGTTGACATTTGTAGTATTAACTACGTCAGAATTCATCATTATAATCTGGTAATTAGAGGTACTATACTGAGAGGTTTGAGGGGCATCTTGACCTTGAGGGGTTTAGGTAGCCACATACCCTTGCTGAGAGAAGGGATCAGTAAAAACAATCGATTGAACAGGCTTAATATTTGGAGGAGTCAAAAATAAGGCTTGTTGTCCTCTAGAAGTTGCTTGTAATTCCCACAATGGATGCATTTGGGGTAGAAGGGGACAATCGTGAGTATAATGGCCATGCACACAACAAAAATAATAAGGCTTGTTCGTATCAAGAGGCCTGTCCTAATTGGGCTATTTGCCTTGTTGCTGGTTGTTACTATTTGGCATATTAGGTTGATGCCCTTGATTACCTTGCGTCAGATGATTTTGGTTTCCTTTCAACTTTTTCTTATATTTTGGAGGATCAGTAATGCTCTACTGTGCATACACCTGACTCGGAGGGGAGGTGGCTACTGTGACAGAGGTTGAGAAGGCATAGGAGGTTGGGGTGATGATGCTGGAGGGGTTGGACCACCAGGCTTTTGATACAGATAATAAAGAGGTTGAGAAACATTGGGGTAAACAGGTTGAGCAACCACAGGCCCTGGCATCAGATGATGTAATGGGTTAAATGTGATTTGTCCTAGATACATGCTATCGGGAGGGGCATAAGTGCTAGAGGAGCTAGCCCCTCCCTGAGGGAAACCATAACCAAATAGTTAATATTTTTGAGAGAGCACATTGAGAACATTATGAATACCTTCCTAAAAGTGAGAGCCAAAGATGACTCTAAGAATGTATTTCACGAATAACATGAGCATGGAAATCTAACTTACAATGAGATAAGGATGAGTATCTTGGCTCCTAGACATCAAATATATATCTTAATTAATTTTAAAAACTATGTTTTTTTAATTAGTTTATTTATTTCAACACACATATTTATAAAACTATAATAATAACATAAAAAATTCTACATAACTATAATTTTTCCAATGAATTTAGAAGAGTGTGTATGCTTATGATGTTGAGTGCCTTATAGGAAAATAATAGAAATATTATTCTTTATGTAGCTCCTTCATCTTACAATTGTACATGTAGGAACACAATCACACCATAATAGAACATAGATCTTCTCCAAACCATTATTTCCTACATGCAAGGTTGAAATAATATTCATTTCATCAAGTAATTACAATCAACCCTTCCATGTGTATCATTCTAGCTTGCTTGATTACATTGTAAACCATTCCCCCTATGCATAGTGTACCTATTGATGTGAGTTGTCACAAGAAATATAGATAATTTGTATTGAATGAATTCCACTTCATACTTGGTCATCCATAGGTAGCTATAATATTGCTTCATGCATTGATTTTTGATGGTTTACAAATACCTATCCATTTTTACTAGTCTTCATCTTGGCCCATGCATTATCATACGATTGTTTTGTAGCTACTGATAATTATAAATGCCACCCTGAAACTAGATTTCTTAAAAAAAACACTTTGTTTCCAATCAACCAAGTTCGGGAACATCAACTACCCTTATATCAATAGAAACATGGTGATTTGTGTCACACATAGAGTTAAAATAAAAAAAACATAAGTCCCTTTACAACCACTTAATACTCAGAGTTTTTAGAAACCAACAAAGAAGTAGGATTCACTATACATACCTAAGTGGGTGTTTCTTATATCGGATCAAAAACCTATATTTCCATATAATATATTCTTGCAGTGGATTTTTTGAGAGACATTCTGTGTTGTGGCACATTATATATGCATGCTCATTGTATAAATGAAACAATGACAAGTATAGTGCAATCCTACATCACTAAAAGTAAGTTGGATAGCCACTTGCAAAGAAGAATGTTTCTCCATTTTTATACCACATTTACTATATATAATTTTCTTGGCTGAAATGAATTCTATGAAAACCAAAAACATAAACTCTTTGATGAATTTATCATTTATTTTTCTCATGTCCTCATCCTTTCCTTCGTTTGTGAATGGATTTGAGATCACATCCTCTGTTAATGGGATGAACTCACCCTTCTCTGTGAGTACAAGCCCATTTTTGTCCTATACTATAGGAAATATTGTAGCGAAGTGTGTTGCTCCATCCTCTGCATTCATGGACATTTTCTTGAATACACCATTTTCTTTAGAACATATTGAAAACATCGCCATTCCTTCCTCAATCCTAGAGGGCTCATGTAAATTTTTGTTTCAACAATCTTCTCATGATGTTGTGAAATTTGCAACTGAGAACTCTTTCTAAAGTGCGCCATTTCATGAAGCCCATTCATTTTTAGGTTCCTTTGTTGGTTGAAGAATTCAAGGACTCAAATTTATTCTCATAGTGTGCATTTATATTCATACTCAATGTTTTAAGGCCATGTTTATTATATCTTCACTCCTTGATTTTTTTGCATTGGAAACCGCTAATTTTAGATGAGCTAAATATTTATCCATTTCCTATATGTTTTTTTATATCAATATCTTATAAAGATGAAGATCAATACTTGATATCTAGTTTTGGTTTATGGTTCTAAGGAAGTGTAGGGTTTCCTATGCAGCCCTGGTTCCCCTTTTTCAACCCTTTTTCGGCTTCGATTTCTACTTCTCTAGTTTGGGTAAGGATTCATCATCTCCCTTTGAATATATGGAATCTTCCATCATTGAAATTTATATGAAATTTTTTCGTTAGATTTTATTAGCTTAGTGATCATATAAAATAGTAGTTGAAACCCACATATACTCACATTTCTATGCAAATGGACTTTACTAAAGTATTCTTCCCTAAATCAAACTGAGAAACAAAAATTATATATGGCTGATAAATATAGATTATGAGCTTATTTATTTCCCCTCTAGAGCATTTTACAAAATAGGGAATTCCTTCAAAAATTGTCCCAAGTCACAAAAGATCAAATCTACGAAAAATAGTTGCAACAAAGATAGTAGGAAGGTGCAAGGTCAGAACATTATATGCAATTTTCATCAAATTTTTAGTTTGGACCGTCTACCATCATTTAACCCCAATATTAGATAACAAAATTGAAACCAGTAAGTGTACAAAATAACTTGATCACTAAAACAACTCAATCACCAAATCAATCATTGAACTAATTTATTCTCAATCACAAAAACTCACTCATATAACTGTATACTCATTCATCAAAATACCAGACCACATATTCTTCATCTTAGAAACCAGATCTTGTCACTGCAAAGCCCAATTAATCATATTTTAGGATATATACGTTATTGTTCTAAAGCATACCAACAATATATTACTTTTTCTATTAAGATGACTTGCTTAAATATCTCAAATCACTCACAACCAAATCTGAATCACTGTCACATTGAAAGAATAATAGAAACAAAAACTTACCTCATCACAAAACTCTGAACCAAATAGCTATCATCATATAGTAGCATCATTATTAGTCAACATTTCATTCACAATCAGTTCAACCGAACCAATATTTGTCAAACATAGATTATCATTAAAGACTTGATCGACAAAAAGCAACAAACATAACAAAAGATGGTTAGACATTATTAATAGATCATACTGCAAAACCCTGGTAGATATATGTTACTCTCATAAATAAATTTTTTGTATGTATGTGTCTTTCATACGTGACACACACATACATATTTGTCCATACTACAAAATATATACGGGACTACCTAGAAACATATCCATGTATGTACTTAATATTTCTGAAGAAAACCTGGGTACAAGCTATAATTACTGAGTCATACCTTCGCTGCACAACACAACATTTTCCAAACCAAAAAATATGCATATACTTTGACAAACATGCATCATAGCATCAGCATTGCAAATCTATCAAACCATAAGTAAAGTATTTAATGTGTAGTCATTTCAGATCTGTTATATATTATCCATCGTCACACTTCGTGGTGCACATTTATTTAAAATCAAACCATTCTTCAATAACCCATTACATCCACACTAAACACTTTTATCTCCATCTCCTTATATAGTTTATTCCTTAGACAATTCCTTGGGTCAAACCCTTAGCAATTCTGATGGTATTATTTGAGGGATCAAATATCCATTATCGTGTTCATTACTATGGGTCGAAACCATGGTAAAGATCCCTAGTATTTAGAATACCATGGTGCAAAACTTTTATGTGAATTTTGTTCACCATACCCACGTATGTACATGGCCTTTGTTCAATTGAGCCACATATAATTCTAAAAATAATTCCTTTATCGTTCCTATGTTTGTGAACTGATATTCCTTTGTCCAATCTCTTTGTCACATTTTCACTAACTTGTATACTCATACTTTTATCATCATGTTGACATCTTTATCGAGAGTAGGCTTCCATGAAGGACAACACATTATTCATAATGTGAACAATCTCCCGCTTTGGACTTGATGGCAACCACTTTCATGTTGCGTTACGACTACTTGTAGATACCTCTAAACGCATATGTAGACAAACCAAGCTTCTCTCCCATGTCCCTAAGCATTCTCCAAACAAAAATATTCTCTCCCCCTTTCACATAAAGGGAAAAAGGCTGACCAATGATGAATCAAAGGATCATTGTAGATTTGATTTTGTTGAATATGAGGACTTTCCATGCTCCCCCTGAGCATATGTTGAATCTTATAGAAGATATACAAATAAGTACATGAATTTATGACTCAACCCAATATGGAATTTTCCTATCACCGAGGATGCATGCTTACATAAATCACTCAACATAATGGGGTTACATATTGTGACTCAACATTAAATGAAATGCCCAAAATAATGGGATTACATGACTTGAACCCAGTATTTCATACATGATTGAATTTTACAATGATTTACAACACGAGTCTTTACATGATCTTTACATGAAGAGACAAATATGACATGTGTAACCGAGACCAAAAAGGCCTAAAAATTTATATAGAAAGAACATGATAGGAATCAAAAACCATCATTCACCATATAAGTATTTTACTATGAGAATATAACAACAAAAATATAAACATCATTATGTAGCAAGAAATTCTTAAGAAATCATAATGCCCAACAATTCTCTATTATAAATATAGCAAGTGATCCCCTTAAACATGTGTCATTTATTCGTTGTTAGGTCTGATCACATCCTACTCATCCATCAGTAAAGTCATCAAAGAAGCAATGCCATATTTCAGCAACCATAATATGCCAATATCACTTTTAATATTCATTTGAGCGATGATAAACTATAACTAGTCAACATAAGAAGTAGAGGGCCAAATAACTAATGAATGAAATATACAACAACCTCTCCTAGAATTTGTCCCATAGTTTCTTCTTCATATAGAATCATATGCTATTGTCTAGAACCAAAATCGCATATATACACAACTGCCATTCTTGTTATCTGCGTACAAAAATTAAATTGTAGTAATTTCAGTCCCAGCTGCCCTTGAACATGAAAGATATGTTAGAATAATTAAAAAATTGATGAGGTAGATACCATTCCTCATTCTATTTGTGATATTTAAAGGAATCAGGTGGAAGTGGATTTGTAAATATATCCACAACTTGTTCCTTTGAGGGAACATATTCCAGAATGACTTTTTGTTTGAACATCTATTTTCTTAGAAAGTGATATTTTACTAGAATATGTTTGGCTTTTGAGTGCATGATAGGATTTATAGAAATGTTTATGGCACTAGTATTATCACACATAATATATATAGGTTTAGGACAACTGAATTGAATTTTCTACAAAGTTTTCATCATCAACATAAGTTGTGCACAAAAATATAGAACGAACACATATTATGCCTTAGCAGTAGATAAAGAAATGGAGCTTCTTTTTCTGTTGAACCATGATACCAAGCGAGGTCCCAAATAAAATTCTCCTCTACTAGTACTTTTTCGATCATCAATATTACCTTCCCAATATACATCTATGAAAGCATGAATTGCAGTATATGCATATTTGGGATACCATAGACTAAAATCTTGAGTTCCTTGTAAATATTTGAATATTATCATGACTGCATGGAGATGATTTCTTTAGGGTTTTCTTGAAATTGTCCAAGAATCCCATATGCATGCATAAAATCGCGTCCTATGATTCTAAAGTAGAGCAAGCTCCCGATCATAGATATTTATTCTGTTTGGTTCACTAAGGGAGAATCATCCTGAGAGCTAAGATTACATGTTATTACCATTGGTGTGCATATAGGTTTGTAGTCTTCCATTCCATATTTCTTCAAAATATGCTTAAGGTACTTAGTTTTTGAGATAAATATACCATTATTTGCTTGTTGAACTTGAAGAGCAAGAAAGTATGTTAGTTCACCAAGTAATGACATTTCAAATTCTTACTGTGTAACAAAAGAAAATCCTTGACTCATAGATACTTCATTTCTTCCAAATATGATGTCATCTACATAGTCTCTCTTATGTAATATTTTTTTTCTCTTATGTTGTTGTAGTTAATCTCTTTCATTTTATATTGAGTAGCATATAAACCCTCAAAATTGTGTGCTAAGCCTCCCTCTCTAACCTCTTCCATTGGAGCTTGAGGAAGAAGGTCTTCCACCATAGACCAAAATTTCTTTTATTTTATGATTTCTTGGATAATTTAGTTTACTTTTCTTATTATGAAAATGTTGTAGATGCAGAGCTAATCATAATCCATCTTCTATTCCCACAGATGAAGCATAAAATAAAAAATATGAGACCAATGCAAAGGAGGTCAACTCTCTATTGGGAAGCCTAACAAAATAATAATTTTTAAAAGTCATGTAGCTGAATACAACAAAGGATATATGGGAAAATATCATCCAAATTTATGAAGGTGACACTAAGGTAAAGAGTGCCAAACTTCAAACATTTAAATTTCAATATAAACTCTTAGAATGCATAGTGATGGAAATATTGCAATTTTCTTTCTTAGGATGGATTATATCATTAATTCAATGGGAAATCTTGGTGATGAAGTAAAATAACCAATGCTCGTGGAGAAAATTCTAATATCTTTAACTCGAAAATTCGATTCAAAAGTCTCTACCCTTTAATAAATCTACGGTTTGAGGAATATTAGTATTGAACAACTTCATGGGATATTGACAACCCATGAAATGATAAAAGTGGTTCCATCATACATCATAGAGGAATCATTAAAAGATACTTATAAAGTAAAAGAAAATGAGGAGCTCAAGGAATCAGGTTATGTATCAGATGAAGAAGAGGAAAAATTCGTAAAGAAACTCCAAGTAGGAACTGGTACATTTAGAGGTAAGCTTCCCTTCAAATGTTTTGCTTGTCGTTGAGTTAGTCATTATGCAGGTAAATTCCATTATAAATAAAACCATGAGAAAGGCAAGAATTCTAGAAAAGTTAATGTTAGAGGAAGGTTTGAAAACACGAAAATTTTCTACACACATGAAGATAGTGATGGTATTTCGAATGGCGAAGAATGTGAGTTTGATCAAGAATAGTAGTTACTTATGCAATTTGCAGATCAAGGTATTGATGAGTCTGATGACGTGTTTATGGATGCCCTATAATAAAATAATTCTCATTAAAGAAATAACTCATCTTAAAATTAGTTTAGAAGAGGGAAAATTAGCAGAAGAAACACTAAAGATAAAAATTCTAGAAAAGGAGAGGCATAATGAAAAGTTAGAACTAGAAATAGTGAGACTAATAAAGGAACTTGAAAATAAAAAGGTCTAAACCTTAAATTTTCTAAGGGATATGATACCCCAGAAGAAATCATCATAGTACAATGTTCTCCTCTAATAAAAACAGGACTTGGATACATTGGAGAATCATCAAAGACAATAAAATCCTTTGAAATGGGTACAAGAAGATATATAAATGTAGTAAAGGGAAGAAGTTGACAACATTTCAGTTCTAAGAAAAAGAATAAGGGAAAAAAAGTCTCTCAAGTAAATCCTCCTTACCACAATCAAAAGGGAAATTACACAAAAATGTACTATACTCCCAAGAAATTCTACTTCAATGGTCAATGCTTCACTTGTCACAACTTTGGTCATAAGGAATCTCATTGTGTTTCTTATAAAACTATCAGGGCTAGAGAAGAAAGAAAACAAAATAATGATATTGGGTTAGATAAATACTCTTACAATAAATTCTCACCTCTTCAAGATGAAACATAATGTTCCTTTTGCAATAAATTTTGGCATAGAGAGACTAAATGCAGACACAAAATGAGACCAACTCTTTAGAATGAAAAAACACAACAACATCCAAGGTATGGAAAAATAAAACCATAGACTATGAAATTTTTCATTTGGATTTATATAAGAGATCAAGAAAATTTTTGGTACACTGACAATGGATGGTCAAAGCATATGACATGTGACAAAGATAATTTTATGTCCTTAAATGTAATAAATAAAGAAAAGGATGTAACCTTTGGAAATAATTCACCTCCTCGCCAAACTGAAATCTTGACATATACTTTGACAAACACACATCATAACATAAGAATGACAAATTTATCAAACCATAAGTAGATTATTTAATGTGTAGTAATTTTAGATCTATTAGATCGTATCCATATTCATACTTCCTCGTACACATTTATTTCAAATCAATCCATTCGTCAACAACCCATTACATCCACACTAAACACTTTGATCTCCATATCCTTATAAATATTATACCTTAGCTAATACCTTGGGTCAAACCCTTAGTAATGCTGATTGTTTTATGGGATCAAATATCGATTATCACGTTCATTACTATGGGCCAAAACCATGGTAAAGATCCCTAGTATTTAGAATACCGTGGTGCGGAAACTTTACATGAATTTTCTTCACCATATTCGTGTATGTACATGGCCTTTCTTCAATGGACATGTGTATACTTCTCAAAAAATTTCCTTTATCGTTCCTATGACTCTGAACCGATATTCCTTTTTCTAATATATATATCACATTTGTACTGGCTTTTATGCTCATCCTGCTATCAACATGTTGACATATTTATCATGTAGGTTTCCATCAAGGACAACACATTAATCATAATGCCAACTTGATGGAAACCACTTTTGTGTTTTGTTACCACTACTTGTACATACCTGTAAACACATATCTAAACAAACCAAGCTTCTCTCGCAAGTCACCAAGAATTCTCTAAACACCAAGATTCTCTCCCCCTTTGACATAAAGGGAAAAGGGATGACCAATGATGAATGAAAGGAGCATTGTAGAAGGAGGCGAATTATTTCCAAAGGTTATATCCTTTTATTTATTTATTACATTTAAGGACATACAATTATCTTTTTCACATGTCATATTCTTTGAGCATCCACTATCAATGTACCACAAATTTTCTTGATCTGCTACATATAAATCTAAATGACAAATTTCATATTCCATGGTTTTTTTTTCCATACCTTGAATGTTTTTTTTCATTCTAAAGAGGATTTAATTGAGAGACATTTTTTTCGCTTATTCCTTTGCTAAGAACTGAAATGTTGTTGAGTTCTTCCCTTTACTATATTGATATATCTACTTCTACCCATTTCAGAGGATTTTATGTCTTTGATGATTCTCCAATGTATCCAAGGCCTATTTTTATTAGAGGACAGCATTGTACTATGATGATTTCTTCTGAGGTATCATATCCTTTAGAAAATCTAAGGTTTAGACCTTTTTTTGTCAAGTTCCTTTATTAGTCCTTTTCCTTTGATAGAAGGAGGTGAATTATTTCCAAAGGTTATATCCTTTTCTTTATTTATTACATTTAAGGACATAAAATCATCTTTGTCACATGTCATA
Source organism: Pinus albicaulis (assembly GCA_034641835.2). NCBI lineage: Eukaryota > Viridiplantae > Streptophyta > Pinopsida > Pinales > Pinaceae > Pinus > Pinus albicaulis. The sequence goes on along the minus strand of JAXQQM020066513.1, from coordinate 461,873 downwards.
TTATTTGAGCACCCACTATCAATGTACCACAAATTTGTTTTATCTCCGACATATAAATCTAAACGAAAAATTTCATATTCTATGGTTTTTTTTTCCATACCTTGGATGTTTTTTTAATTCTAAAGAGTTGGTCTCATTTTGTGTCTTCATTCGGTCTCTCTATTCTGAAAGTTATTGCAAAAGGAACATTATGTTTCTTCATGAAGAGGTGAGAATTTATTGTAAGAGTATTTATTTAACCCAATCTCATTCTTTTGTTTTCTTTCTTCTCTAGTCATGATAGTTTCATAAGAAACGCAATGAGAATCCTTATGACCAAAGTTGTGACAAGTGAAGCATTGACCATTGAAGTATAATTTCTTGGGAGTATAGTACCTTTTTGTGTAGTTTCCCTTTTGATTGTGGTAAGGAGAATTTACTTGAGAGACATTTTTTCCCTTATTCCTTTGCTGAGAACTGAAATGTTTGTGACTTCTTCCCTTTACTACATTGATGTGTCTTCTTGTACCCATTTCAGAGGATTTTATTGTCTTTGATGATTCTCCAATGTATCCAAGGCCTGTTTTTATTAGAGGAGAGCATTGTACTATGATGATTTCTTCTGGGGTATCATATCCTTTAGAAAATCTAAGATTTAGACCTTTTTCTTGTCAAGTTCCTTTATTAGGTTCACTATTTCCAGTTCTAACTTTTCATTATGCCTCTCCTTTTCTAGAATTTGTTTCTTTGGTGTTTCCTCTGCTAATTTAAACTCTTATAAACTAATTTTAAGATGATTTATTTCTTTAATCAGATTATTATTTTATTATAGGGCATCCATAAACACACCATCAGACACATTAATACCTTTATCTGCAAATTCTATAAGTAAATGATATTCTTGATCAAACTCACCTTCTTCGCCATTCGAAAGACCATCACTATCTTCATGTGTGTAGAATTTTTTCATGTTTTCAAGCCTTACTCTAACATTCACTTTTCTAGAATTATTCCCTTTCTCATGGTTTTATTTATAATTTAATTTATCCGCATAATGACTAACTCATCCACAAGAAAAATGTTTGAAAGGAAGCTTACATCTAAATGTTCCAGTTCCTACTTGGAGTTTCTTTAGGAATTTTTCCTCTTATTCGTCTAATACATAACCTGATTCCTTGTGCTCCTCATTTTCTTTTACTTTATAAGTATATTTTAATGATTCCTCTATGATGTATGATGGAACCAATTTTATCATTTCATACGTTGTGAAGATCCCGTGAAGTTGTTCAATAGTAATATTCCTCAAACCCTGCATTTCTTAAAGGGAAGAGACTTTTGAATCAAATTTTTGAGTTAAAGATATTAGGATTTTCTCCACGAGCATTGGTTATTTTACTTCATCACCAAGATTTCCCATTGAATTAATGATATAATCCATCCTAAGAAAGAAACTTGCAATATTCTCATCACTATGCATTCTAAGAGTTTCATATTGAAATTTAAATGTTTGAAGTTCAGCACTCTTTACCTTAGTGTCATCTTCATAAATTTGGATGATATTTTCCCATATATCCTTTGTTGTATTCAGCAGCATGACCTTTACAAATTATGATTTTTTTAGGCTTCCTAATAGAGAGTTGAACTCCTTTGCATTGGTCTCATATTTTTTATTTTATGCTTCATCTGTGGGAATAGAAGATGGATTATTATTAGCTCTACATCTACAACATTTTCATAATAAGCAAAGTAAACTAACTTTTCCAAGAAATCATAAACTAAAAGAAATTTTGGTATATGGTGGAAGACCTTCCTCCTCAACCTCCAATGGAAGAGGTTAGAGAGGGAGGCTTAGCACACAGTTTTGAGGTTTTATATGCTACTCAACATAAAATGAAAGAGATTAACTACAACAACATAAGAGAAAAAAAAATTACATAAGAGAGACTATGTAGATGACATCATATTTGGAAGAAATGAAGTATCTATGAGTCAAGGATTTTCTTCAGTTACACAGTAAGAATTTGAAATGTCATTTCTTGGCGAACTAACATAGTTTCTTGGTCTTCAAGTTCAAAAAGCAAAGAATGGTATATTTATCTCAAAAACTAAGTACCTTAAGCATATTTTGAAGAAATATGGAATGGAAGACTACAACCCTGTATGCATACTAATGGTAATAACATGTAATCTTAGCTCTCAGGATGATTCTCCCTTAGCAAACCAACTAGAATAAATATCTATGATCAGAAGCTTGCTCTACTTTAGAAGCATAGGACAAGATATTATGCATGCATATGGGATTTTTCGACAATTTCAAGAAAATCCTAAATAAATCATCTCCATGCAGTCAAGAGAATATTCAAATATTCACAAGGAACTCAAGATTTTAGTCTATGGTATCCCAAATATGCATATATGGCACTTCATGCTTACATAGACGCATATTGGGTAGGTAATATTGATGATTAAAAAAGTACTAGTAGAAGAGAATTTTATTTGGGACCTCGCTTGGTATCATGGTTCAACAAAAAAAGAAGCTCCATTTATTTATCTACTACTAAGGCATAATATGTTTTCGTTCCATATTTTTGCACACAACTTATGTTGATGATGAAAACTTTTCAGAACATTAAAATCAATTGTCCTAAACATATATATATTATGTGTGATAATACTAGTTCCATAAACATTTCTATAAATCCTATCATGCACTCAAAAACCAAACATTCCAGTAAAATATCACTTTCTAAGAAAACAGATGCTTAAGCAAAGTGTCATTATGGAATATGTTCCCTCAAAGGAGCAAGTTGTGGATATATTTACAAAGCCACTTCCACGTATTTCCTTTAAATATAAAAAATAGAATGAGGAATGGTATCTACCTCATCACTTTGTTTTTATTCTAACATATCTTTCATCTTCAGGGGCAGTTGGGACTGGAATTACTACAATTTAATTTTTGTACGCGGATAACAAGAATGGCAGTTGTGTATATACGTGATTTTGGTTCTAGACAGTAGCATATGATTTTATGTGAAGAAGAAACTATGGGACAAACTCTAGAAGAGGTTGGTGTTTATTTCATTCATTATTTATTTGGCCCTATACTTCTTATGTTGACTAGTTATAGTTTATCGTTTCTCAAATGAATATTAAAAGTGATGTTGGCATATTATGGTTGTTGCAATATGGCATTTCTTCTCTTATGACTTTATTGATGGATGAGTAGGATGTGATCAGACCTAAAAGTGAATAAATGACACGTTTTTAAGGGGATCACTTGCTATATTTTTAATAGAGAATTGTTGGGCATTATGATTTCTTAAGAATTTCTTGCTACATAATGATGTTTATATTGTTGTTGTTAGATTCTCATAGTAAAATACTTATATGGTGAATGCTGGTTGATGATTCCTATAATGTTATTTATATATAACTTTTTAGGCCTTTTTGGTCTCGGTTACACATGTCATATTTGTCCCTTCATGTGAATTTCATGTAAAGACTCGTGTTTTAAATCATTGTAAAATTCAATTATTTATGAACTATTGGGTTCAAGTCATGTAATCCCATTATTTTGGGCATTTAGTTTAATGTTGAGTCACAATATGTAACCCCACTATGTTGAGTGATTTATGTAAGCATGTGTCCTCGGTGATAGGAAAATGCCATATTTTATTGAGTCATAAATTCATGTACTTATTTGTATATCTTCTAGAATATTCAACATATGCTCAGGGGGAGCATGGAAAGTCCTCATATTCAAAAAAATCAAATCTACAATGATCCTTTGATTCATCATTGGTCAGCCCTTTTCCCTTGTTGTGAAAGGGGGAGAGAATATTTGTGTTTGGAGAATGCTTAGGGACTTGGGAGAGAAGCTTGGTTTGTCTACATGTGTGTTTAGAGGTATCTACAGGTAGTGGTAATGAAACACAAAAGTGGTTGCCATCAAATCCAAAGCGGGAGATTGTTCGCATTATGACTAATGCATTGTCCTTCATGGAGGCCTACTTGATAAAGATGTCAACATGACGATAATAGTATGAGTATACAAGTTAGTACAAATGTGAAAAAGAGATTGGACAAAGGGATATCAGTTCACAAACATAGGAATGATAAAGGAAATTTTTTTAGAAGTATACGTGGCTCCATTGAAAAAAGGCCACGTACATACGTGGGTATGGTGAACAAAATTCACGTAAATTTTATGCACCATGATATTATAAATACTAGGGATCTTTACCATGGTTTCGGCCCATAGTAATGAACACGATAATGTATATTTGATCCCATCAAATAATACCTTTATAATTACTAAGGGTTTGATCCAAGGAATTGGGTAAGGAATAAAATATATAAGGAGATGGAGATAAAAGTGTTTAGTGTGGATGTAATGGGTTATTGAAGAATGGTTTGATATGAAATAAATGTGCATCACGAAGTGTGGTGAGGGATAAGATATAATAGATATGAAATGACTGCACATTAAATACTTTACTTATGGTTTGATAGATCTACGATGATGATGTTATGATGCATGTCTATCAAAGTATATGCATATTTTTTGGTTTGGCAAATGTTGTGTTGTGCAGTGAAGGTATGACTCGGTAATTATAGCTTGTACTCAGGTTTTCTTCAGAAATATTAAGTACATACACAGATATGTTTCTAGTTAGTCCCGTATATATTTTGTAGTATGGAAAAATATGTATGTGTGTGTCACATATGAAAGACACATACATACAAAAAATTTATTTATGAGAGTAACATATATCTACTAGGGTTTTGCAGTATGATCTATTAATAATGTCTAGCCATATTTTGTTATGTTTGTTGTTTTTTGTCGATCAAGTCTTTAATGATAATCTATGTTTGACAAATACTGGTTCGGTTGAACTAATTGTGAATGAAATGTTGACTAATAATGATGCTGCTATATCAAGATATCCATTTGTTTCAGAGTTTTTTGATGAGGTACGTTTTTGTTTAAGTTATTATTTCACTGTGATGGTGATTCAGATTTGGTTTTGAGTGATTTGGGATATTTAATCAAGTCATATTAATAGAAAATGTAATATATTGTTGGTATGCTTCAGAACAATAATGTATATATTGTAAAATATGATTAATCGGGGTTTGCAGTGACAAGATCTAGTTTCTATGATGAACAATATGTGGTTTGGTATTTTGATGAATGAGTATACGGTTATATGAGTGAGTTTCTGTGATTGAGAATAAATTCGTTCAGTGATTGATTTGGTGATTGAGTTGTTTTAGTGATCGAGTTATTTTCTACACTTACTGGTTTCAAATTTGTTATCTAATATTGGGGTTAAATGATGGTATAGGGTCTAGACTAAAAATATGATGAAAAATTGCATATAATGTTTTGACCTCACACCTTCCTACTATCTTTGTTTGCAACCATTTTTCCTAGATTTTATCTTTTGTGACTTAGGACAATTTTTGAAGGAATTCCATATATTGTAACATGCTCTAGAGGGGAAATAAATATGCTCATAATCTATATTTATTATCCATATATAATTTTGGTTTCTGAGTTTGATTTAGGGAAGAAATACTATACTAAAGTCCATTTGCACATAAATGTGAGAATATGTGGGTTTGAAGTACTATTTAATATCATCACTAAGTTGATAAAATCTACCGAAAACATTTCATATAAATTTCAATGATGGAAGATTCCATATATTCAAAGGAATATGATGAACCTTACCCAAACTAGAGCAGTAGAAATTGAAGCCGAAAAAGGGTTGAAAGAGGGGAACTAGGGTTGCATAGGAAACCCTGCACTTCCCTAGAACCATAAACAAAAACTAGAGATCAAGTATTGATCTTCATATTTATCAAATATTGATATAAAAAACCATCTAGGAAATGGATAAATATTTAGCTCATCTGAAATTAGCAGTTTTGAGTGAAAAAAATCGAGTGAAGATATACTAAACATCGCCTTAAACCATTAAGTATGAATATCAATGCACACTATGAGAATAAATTTGAGTACTTGAATGCTTCAGCCGACAAATGAACCTAAAAATGAAGGGGCTTCATGAAATAGCGCACTTGAGAAAGAAATCTCAGTTGCAAATTTCACAACATCATGAGAAGATGGTTGAAACAAAAAATTACATGAGCCCTCTAGGATTGAGGAAGGAATGAAACTCTTTTGAACATGTTCTAAATAAAATGGTGTATTCAAGAAATTTTCCATGAATGCAGAGGATGGAGCAACACACTTCGCTACAATATTTCCTATAGTAGAGGACAAAAATGGGCTTGTACTCACAGAGAAGTGTCAGATAATCCCATTAATAGAGGATGTGATCTCAAATCCATCCATAAAGTCCAAGGAAAGGATGAGGACATGAGAAAAATATATGATGAATTCATCAAGGATTTTATGTTTCTAGTTTCCATGGAAGGTAGAAAATCTATGAGTAGACTAGGGCCTTCGAGGGATAAAGAGGAGTGAGATGATACCATAACAGAGGAGATCTCCCCAATTTAGAAATATCTGAGAAAGATGAATGAGAAGTGGAAAACAAGGGTTGAAGCCTATCCAACGCAATAAATAAGCCCCACTCTACCATTAACACATTAGTTTTTGACTCCCCATATAATTTTTGTTATGCGATGTAATGTATATAACCTTTTTAATTTTCTTGTTTTGTGAATAATGTGCATCTACCTAGGGCCATTACCCCGCAAATGTTTGGCCAGTGGAATTTAATTCTTCCAATGTTTGAGATTCTCTTGAACCTTCATCACATATGTTAGATATCACTAAATAATGTTAAATAAATCTAACTAGCATGCTCATTTCCCATATCATTATTTTATTATTTTATCAATATGACACATGCTTCATTACCAATGTCAATTAAACACTAAATATTTAAGAAAATTTTGAATAATTAGGATGAACGATATGCACCGCTATGCTTACATATTCTACATAATTTTGGCACTATATCTATTTCCCATGCCACTTGACCCTCAGATATTGTATTCTTAAATTGATCACTTTTCTTGAAAATGACCCACAATGCCTTTAATGTAAAACAATTATTTAACTTGAGTGCCACTATGTATTTATTTTTATTTTTCAATGGATTCAAATTCCACAATTTGGGTTATTAAAGAGATAAATTTTACCTTGTATATATCTGTTGCATAGAATTCATTTTAGCCAAGAAAATTCTATATAGTAAATGTGGTAAAAAAATGGAGAAACATCCTTCGTTGCAAGTGGTTATCCAACTTACTTCTAGTGATGCAAGATTGCATTGTACTTGTCATGGTTTCATTTCTACAATGCACATGCATCTATAATGTGCCACAACACAGAATCTATTGTCTCTCAAGAGTTCCACTGCAGGAACATATAATATGGAAATATAGGTTTTTGATCCAATATAAGAAACACCCACTTAGGTATGTATAGTGAATCCTACTTCTCTGTTGGTTTCTAAAAACTCTGAGTATTAAGTGGTTGTGAAGGGAGTTGTGATTTTTTTCTTTTAACTCTATGTGCGACGGGGATCACCATGTTGCTATTGATATAAGGGTAGTTGATGTTCCCTTTCATTTTCACTGGGTGAAAATAAACTTGGTTTATTGGAAACAAAGTGTTTTTTTTTTAAGAAATCTAGTTTCAGGGTGGCATTTATAATTATCAGTAGCTACAAAAGAATCGTAAGATAATGCATGGGCCAAGATGAAGACTAGTAAAAAGGGATAGGTAGTTGTAAACCATCACAAACCAATGCATGAAACAATATTATATTGACCTATGGATGACCAAGTATGAAGTGGAAGTCATTCAATACAAATTATCTATCTTTCTTGTGACAACTCACATCAATATGTACACTATGCATAGGGGGGAATGGTTTGCAATGTAATCAAGCAAGCTAGAAAGATACACATGGAAGGGTTGGTTGTAACTAGTTGATGAAATGAATATGATTTCAACCTTGCCTATAGGAAATAATGGTTTGGAGAATATCTATGTTCTATTATGGTGTGATTGTGTTCCTACATGTACAATTGTAAGATGAAAGAGAACTACATAAAGAACAAGATTTCTATTATTTTCCTATAAGGCACTCAACATCATAAGCATACACACTCTTCTAAATCCATTGGAAAAATTATAGTTATGTAGAATTTTTTATGTTATTATTATAGTTTTATAAATTAATTCAAAAAACATAGTTTGTTAAATTAATTAAGATCTTTATTTGATGTCTATGAGTCAAGATAATCATCCTTATCTCATTGAAAGTTATATTTCCATGCTCATGTTATTCGTGTAAGAAATTCTTAGATTCATCTAAGACTCTCAATTTTAGGAAGGTATTCGTAATGTTCTCAATGTTTATTAACTATTTGGTTATGGTTTCCCTTAGGGAGGGGCTAGCTCCTCTAGCACTAATCCCCTTCCCGAAAACATGTATCCAGGACCTGTTTACCCCAATGTTGCTCAACCTCCTTATTATCCATGTCAAAATCCTGGTGGTCCAACACCTCTGGCATCAGCACCCCAGCCTACTATGCCTTCTCAACCTCTGTCGTAGCAACGACCTCCCCCCCCCCCCCCCGAGTTAGGTGTATTCCCAGTAGAGTGTGACTGATCCTCCAAAATCTAAGAAAAAATTGAAAGGCAACCAAAATCAACCGATGCAAGGTAATCAAGGGCATCAACCTAATCTGGCAAGCACTAACAAGAAACAAAAAGGAAATCAACCCAAGTAGGAAAGGGCTCTTGATATGAACAAGCATTATTCTTTTTGTGGTGTGCATGACCATTATACTCATGATTGTCCCCTTTCACCCTGAATGTGTCCGTTGTGGAAATCATAAGCAACATCTAAAGGACAACAAGCATTATTTTCGGCTCCTCTAAATACCAAGCTTGTTCAAATGATTGTTTTTACTGATCCCTTCCCTCAGCAAGGCTATGTGGCTGCCCAAACCCCTCAAGGTGAGGCGACCCCTCAAATCTCTCAGTATAGTACCTCTGATTACCATATTATAATGATGAATTATGACATAGTTAACACTACAGATGTCAATCTTCAAACTCGACCGCACCAATATGGAAAACCAACTGCTTCCTCTGCAACTGAGCCTCAAACCACTACTTCCACAGAGTCTATTTAGACACTGAATGTCCCTTTTTAGATCCCTCAACCACGTCCAAAGGTCCTTCCTAAGATCCCCAAAGGGCCATTACAACGAACAACAACTTCCTCCAAAGTCGTTGATAACTACAACATAATAGTGACTTAGCAGAATCTCCTACTGCTATGTCAATGCTGGAAGTCCTCTAGTCATGCCCTTCACAACCAAAAGATCTATTATCTGCTCTAGACACTGTGGATCCTTTAGATGATCATTTGATCATCTTCGATGTTGAAAAATAAAATCACCCCCCTTACCTTAAATTGTCGCCTTCGAAATACTCGTTAAAGTTTGAAATGCCCATGTTTCACGCTATATCATTGAGGAGGGAGCATCCACCTTCATGATGCCCACCTATTTTGGAAGAAACTCGGATCACCTTAGTTAGCCCCATCCACTATCACATTGCGTGCTTGGGATGACCACTTTTATAAGCCCCTTGTCATGTTTCACAATTGTCATGTTACTTTTACGGGAAAAACTATTTGCATTGACATTGAATTCATTGATACCCCCTTGGATTACAGCATCCTGTTTAGTCATAGCTACAACTATGAGATGTCTGTTGTCGCATATGTGGTTCACTGTAAGATGTTATTTCATCATAATGGAAAGTTCATCACCATAGATTAGTTGACATATTGCAAACTGAAGTCTCAGCTCTCTCCCGAGTATATCATCTATTTGGTGGACGATAAACAAACAATCACACCTATCACTAGTGTTTCACCTGGAGTCTATAAATATTCCACCTTACTTGGTGCATTACCTGGTCCCCCTCCTCTTGTCACAGATCCCATCTCATCGAATGTTTTCATGGTGCAATCATCTCAAAATAAACATAAGTAGTCTGGTTCAACCACCCAGTAGCTCAAGCCTCTACAACCTACTGGTGGTCACTCGATGGAGCCTGTAGGGCCTTCCTTCGAAGGACCCTCCTATTTTTTTGGTGTCTCTTCCACTCATTTTCAACCAGGAATGGTTCACCCTATCCTTAACCAGTTGGGAGCCATTCCACAAGGCCATTACCCCCCCAGTCATATATTATTTCTTTCTCCCCCCTTTGGATTCTTTTTGATACCTGTTATGTCTACATTGAGCCTTCCCAATTTGACCCTGGGGATCCCATTCTGGTACACCTTATACCACTTTCACCCTGGTCCAACCATTCGCCACGACTCCTAACTTTTCTTCAGTGCCTCAACCAACTCAACAAGAATCCACTCCTATTGGGAAAGCATCTAATTACGAGGGTAAAGCCAGAAAGAAGGAACCTAAGGATAAGGTTGCCCAAATAACTCCTTCTCCTCCTGAGTCTCTAAATAAGTCACCTCTGTGCACTTTGTGTGATTTTTTTGGGCACACCACCCATAATTGTCTTGAACTTCCTCGTCTCAAACCTATGATCAACGAGTTGTTTCCTGAATTTGATATCCCGGAGGTCCATGTTACTTACCATATTCAACCAAGAAACTCAAATCGTTGCACATAAACCACACTTCTACTTTGTTTGAGCTTTATGGCCACTATTCTCACCTCTATCCCCGTCTCGTCGACTTTCGTAACACCCTTGAAGATGTTCGCGAAATAGATGCCACTCGTAGTGGATCATGTACCCTTGTACTCATGTGTTCTACTTCGGTAGAACTCGAGGTAATTTTCATACCTCCTCTCGATGTCGAGATGATAGAATATATGGCCATCATCCATGAGATCCTTAGTGGAAAACCCCTCTATGGAGTTTCCTTCTATTTTGACTGAACCTCCTTCAGCGATCACCTTGGGCTTAAAATCGGTAGATGTTTCATCTACTATTTATTTTTCTACCCTCTGTAGCAATTCATACGTGAACCATATATCTCATGATGATGCATCGGGTAGCCTCGTCGCATCATGTGGTCTTTCTTATGCCAGTCCCCCCATCTTTCATTATGATGAATACATTACGGAAGCAATGACCACCCCTGATTTTCTTTGGGAAGATATGCACCATCATGCATAATTATTTCCACAACAGTCCACTAACCAATATGTTTTGGATTCTAAAGACTTTACCTCTTCTAAATTTGATCAGTTTAGAAATCCCATTCTTGCACCCGATGCTTTCGACGAATAAAACATTGCCTTGGGAGCACCTTGTGCCCATGATGAACTTGAGGCTTACATCAAGCTACTTAAAATATTCTATAATGCTTTCTCTAGGTCCTATTTTAGGATGCACGGACATGATCTTGCCGTTGTTGACCATCAAATCGACACATGGTCTGATGCCTATCCTGTCCATCACAAGTTGAGACACATTTCTCAATGAGAATCTCTCAAAACTACAATCGATAAGCTCAATATGGTTTTTCCTATCCTTTTTTCAAGAAATTAGACACCATCCATGTCTGTATGGACTTTCATGACCTGAAAAAAGCTTTTCCCCACAACCATTGCCCTACACCATGTATCGACCATATCTTTACCAAGTGTAAGGGGCATATAAATTTTACCCATAACATCCCCATGCATGTTTTATTTCTGCCATGTGCTCGAGATTCTTGCATTATCCATCATCTTCTCCTTTGTTGTCTTGTGGTGGCATTCTGATAGATCCTTCATCCACACCATACATTGGCTATGTCAACGATGCAAGTCTCTACTCACAGAATCTAGCCTCTGTAGCGTGGGCCATTTTTACCCCCATACATTCATTAGTCCTTTCCAACGGGGTATGTATCAGATCCACCACCAATAATCAGGCCGAATATTATGCAGTGATAATTTTTTTAGTCGATGCCCTTGATGATCGCATCCTCCATCTTCATGTTCGTTTAGATTCCCTACTTCTTGTCAAACACTTGAATGGAATTTATTGTGTACATAACCCAATCCTTTTCAGAATATATCTATGTGTGAAGCTCTTAATGCGTGAATTCCAAAATGTTACTTTCAGTCATGTACCTAGAGCTCAAAATCAATATGTAGATAACATTGCAAAAATATTATATATTGGAACTCATCACATCCATTTAACACAATACAATAACATTATACAAAAGGAGAGCTACTTGCTCATCATATATAAAATATGCATATCCATAGTATGTGTCTAAAAAATCATAAATGTTTTGGAGTCCTCTATTCTAATACATCTGACATGCCCATAGCATGTTACAAAACCAAAAATAGGGGCACCTCATACCCTACTTCTAGTCACTATCTGGAGGGTCCCAAGTCAATGGATCAGCTCCCACAGCTCGCAGATACCGCGTGCCCTATTTGGCCATTGCCATGCATCGCATGACCCCTTGCCACTCTAAGGGTAGACCAACACATACCTCAATGTAGTGGTCATCTATATCTTTCCAACCATGCTTTGATACCCCATTCATCAACAACTTTCATCTACAGTGGACATCCTCCAATAGTGCATTTGAACCTAATCTGTCAGCTCCTCTAGTTGTACTAGCCCCTAATCGGTCTCATCGGTGCTATATATGCATACCAAAGGTAATGAATCTGTACCATACACATCATTCTAAAAAATTTAAATGCATCATAAAATATAGCAATTGTCATTTACCATCCGGTCCCCATGCTTGGCTAGGCGGAAGTGGAAAGTCTAGGTCCCCCTTTGTTTTTGGTGATTTGATACTTCATTTGGAAGCCTTTTTTCCAAGAAGGGTCATTTCACCACCTCTCAAAATCTAATTTTTGCACTTGCACCAATTGTACTTGGGGCACCACTTAGGCTTCATACTTTTTGATGCTTGTGTCGATTTTCGTCATGAGTAACCATCTATTTCTCATGCTTTTATGGTCCCCAGTGGGCCTATTCTGTGTGGCAGCATCATCAAGTTGCCCTTGTTCAGAGCATCTGAGTTGAGTCATCATTGCATTCATGGAGTTTTTCCCAAGTCCCTTTTGCCTCCCGTCACAGTATTCCATCCATTCATGCTTTGTCCCTCTCTCGTGTAGCCATTTTTTGGCCTCCTGTCCTACTATCCCCCATCCCCTCAGGAGTTGAGTCAATTTCTTCTGGGTCATCCATTCTTTTTATGTTCTGACAAAAAAATTTGTCTGTTTTCTACTAAGTATCCCCCCATTCCATCACCATCCTTGGTGTCAGTCCATTAATCGCTCTACTATATTCCCTCGTGCCTTATTTGAGGACCCTCATTGCCTCACCTATGGTGGACCTCCTTCTGTCCACATCAACACATTCATTCCAGTAGACAGGTCTAGATTGTGGTGTATCTTGATTTCAGCTTCCATAATTTTTCAGTGCCTTGGATCAGGAAAAGTGACTCCTTATTTCCCTTGGACTTGATTGTTTCTCATCTGCTCCACTTCAGCATGATAGAGATTCTCATACTCGATAGTTCCAACATATTGATCCAGTGATTCTCGGGTGTATGTGATATGTTTCAGACTGCATGAGGGGGTGGCTCTTAAGGTAGCCCCCCACATGCCCAGATGACCTCATTCTCTTCTACAACCTCAGATGTAGCTCCGCAGATTTGATGGGTTTGGCCCTAGCCGCTTGCAGTGCCTCTAACATGCATGTATCACTTAGATGATCCATTTATATTTTCATATCCCTTTCATGTTTATCAGGGCTTCTCTGGTTGTTAATATATCTCATGTACTCAAATATTATTGTATTCAGTCCTGGTTGTTGTCCCAGGCGCAGTATGTATGTGGGATTCATTATGTTTTTTGTCTCGCCCATGTTTACGCCGACATATCATGTACTTTATAGCTCAGTTTCATTTTACTGGGAAAAATATTTCTCTTTTTACTTTGTTACCTCTGCGGGCATAGGTATGCCTCGCCCTCCTCATTGTATACAGGTACTCAACCATAAAAGGATACTTACGGTTGTTGGTCTCACCCGCTCAAGGTTATTATCTTCTCTTGCTTCATTTCACCTATGTATCTCTCTCTCCCTGACTCCCCTTCGATGTCTACTCATTTTGTTCTTACAACGTACTTCAGTCATACGATTAGATCCTAATGCTCACATGTTGGGGGGGAATCTGTTACACAAATTTTTGGTCATCTAACCATGTATAACTAGATGGATCGAAATACACCATGTAAGACCAATTTTACCATACTAAAATTTATTTCGCTAGGAAATAATTTAATAAACCATAGTCTATTAGGTTATTTCTAGTTTAAAATAGAAAACCTCATGAGGAATAAATAAATCCTTATTTATTTGATTTTCCTCTATGAGTAATTAATTAAACCTTTGTTTAATTATATTCCTAGTAATATTCAACCCAATTAATGAGAAATAATTAGATAAATAATTATTTATCTTATTATTCTCCAAGAGAAATTTACGAGAGAAATTTTTCCTTGGATATCTCTATTGCATAGAATTCATTTGAGCCACGAAAATTCTATATAGTAAATGTGGTACAAAAATGGAGAAACATCATTCGTTTCAAGTGGTTATCTAACTTACTTCTAGTGATGCAGGATTGCACTATCCTTGTCGTCGTGTCATTTCTGTAATGCACATGCATTTATAATGGACCACAACACAAAATCGACTGCCTCTCAAGAGATCCACTGCAACAATATATAATATGGAAATACAGGTTTTTGATCCAATATAAGAAACACCCACTTACGTATGTATAGTGAATCCTACTTCTCTATTGGTTTCTAAAAAATTCAGTATTAAGTGGTTGTGACGGGACTTTTGATTTTTTTCTTTTACCTCTATGTGTGATGGGGACCACCATGTTTCTAGTAATATAAGGGTAGTTGATGTTCCCTTGCATTTTTGCTGAGTGCAAATGAATTTGGTTGATTGGAAACAAAATGTTTTTTTTTTAAGAAATTTAGTTTTAGGGTGGGATTTATAAGTATGAGCAGCTACAAAAAAAATCGAAAGATAATGCATGGGCCAAGATGAAAACTAGTAAAAATGGATAGATAGTTTTAAACCGTCACAAACCAATGCATGAATAAATGTTATAGCTACCAAGAATGGATGGATGACCAAGTATAAAGTGGAATTCATTCAATATAAATTAGATATCTTCCTTTTGACAACTCACATCAAGAGGTACAATTTGCATAGGGGGTAATGGTTTACAATGTAAGAAAGCAAGCTATAATGGTACACATGGAAGAGTAGTTTGTAATTACTTGATAAAATGAATACTATTTCAACCTTACCTATAGGCAAGAATGGTTTGGAGAATATCTATGTTCGATTATGGTGCGAGTTTGTTCCTACATGTACAATTGTAATATGAGGGTGAACTACATAAAGAATAAGATTGCTATTATTTTCCTATAAGACACTCAACATCATAAGCATACATAGTCTTCTAAATCCATTGGAAAAATTATAGTTATGTGGAATTTTTTATGTTATTTCATGCCTATGAGTCAAGATGCTCATCCTTATCTCATTGTGAGTTAGATTTCCATGCTCATGTGATTCTGGCAAGACATTCTTTGGAAACTTACATTTTTTCAAAAAGAGTCATCTTAGACTCTCACTTTTAGGAATGTATTTAGAATGTTATCAATGTTCTCTCCCAAAAATATCTTCCTTCAAGACATCCTCTATTTTTTTTCTTTGAGAGATATTCAACCTTTACTCAATGCAAGCTTCAAGGGGAAAAAAAAAGAAAAAGTCATTTTTTACCAACAAATCATTATCCACAAATTAATTACAACAAAAATTTAAATATGAAAATTACATCAATAATAGATTACAAAGAAAAGGATCTAAAAATATATCAATGTAAATATTTGTTAGCTTGATATTAACTCTTACATTATTGACAAATTAATTACAAACTAAACTTAAAATATAATACTTACAACATTAATAGATTGCAAAGAAAACTATCTAAAAAACTATCAATGCAAATATTTGTTAGCTTGATATTAGCTCTTACATTATTGACAAATTAATTACAAACAAAATTTTAAATATAAAAATTACATCAATAATAGATTACAATGAAAAGAATATTAAAATCTATCAACATAAATATTTGTTAGCTTTACCAGTATCTATTTTAATTAGAGGAATTTACTAAATTGCCAAGGGTATGTATAAACAATTGATGTCCACTTGAAAGTACATAGAGAGGAAGAACACTTTTGATTCTCTAGTCATGTTTAGAAACAACGTCTTCCTTTACTACTAAACATGACATATCTAATAAAAACAATATTAATGATATATGTTTGCTACCAATAATAATATTTAGTTTTCATTATTTTATATAAAAAAAAATTAACATATATATATATAGATATATTAATTTAAAAATATTAGGTAAATTTTAAATATATTTAAATTTTATTATTATCATAATTTTATTATTATCATAATTTTAAATATATTTTAATTTTATTATTATCATATTATATATATTTTAAATGATAAACGAGATTTTGCAATATTAATATTGAATATTAAATATATTCCAATCAATAATTCTCACCCAATCATTGAAATGTCGAAAACCACTACAACCTTGCAGATATAAAAATGGAAAGTTATGGACAACTGTATATTGACCAGTTTTAAAAATCTTAATTTTAATAAATATCTTAAATTATAAAATAATGGTAATATTGATTTAAAATATGGTGTAATGAAAGGTAATTAAAAGATTGATTTAATTAATAGTAATTAAAAGATTGTTTAAATCTAAATTTGAACACAACTGTACAAAAAAGCAAACAGCATATTGTAAATTATAAAACAATAATACTCGTTTAAAAAATGGTATAATGATGGGTAATTAAAAGATTGTTTTAATTAATTGTAATTAAAAGATTGATTAAATCTAAATTTGAACACAACGGTCCAAAAAATCAAGCATAAAACTCAGGAATGCCCTCATCATTATATACTCGAGCGCATGATAAGTGAAAAATGAGAGGAATTGATGATTGTGAGGAATGAAGATAGGAAATTGACGAACGAAGAGGAGGTGATCGAAATTTTTGCAGTCCGGAAACAACAAGCGGCCATCCAGTGCATTATTCATGGACAAGGTAATTTTATGTTCTCTTTAATTTGTTTCTCTATATGTTTTGTTTAATTTGTTTCATTCTCACATAAAAAAATCGTTTCTCTGTTTATTCAACTGCGTAACGAGGAAAAGGCGGTAGACAATTTGAGAGTGTGTTTAATTAATGTTACAGATACATTTGTGTAACCTCATAAATTGTTTTCTCTGTTCAATATACAGGTTAAGCATGGGTGCTCTTTCTCTCTCAAACACTCGTATGTAAAGTCATGTGTCTTATGGAGCGCTCCATAAATGTTCTATGCACTGTTGTATGCATCAATGTCGTGTGTAGTGTGTTGTGGTATGTTTGTAATGTGTGTTGAGTCATGTGTAGTGTGTAAATGTTTGTTTTCTGTGTCTATGGATTTGTGTGTTTGTGAATTGAGAGAGAAAGTCATCGCTGAGGAGAATATGCACTGGTCGTGGTTGAAGGGCCAAGGACCAATGATTTGAGAGTAAGTTGGTACTCATTGCAATATCTTCTTAAACTATTTTTAAATTCATTCACAACTTTTTTGTATATTTCCTTTTCTCATGAGTTGGAATTTTATATACGAGCAGGTTTCCAGCGCTTTTGGAGCAGATAATGAGGAGTGAAGCAGGTTTCCAGTGCTTTTGCAGCAGATAATGAGGAGTTTCAATAGCAAATGAAAGATTCCCAAGAAGCAAGGTTAGTATTCTTTGTGAATGTCCTTGTTCTCGTCTGCTTCGTATTGCAATTTACAAATATCTCTATGATATATTCATAGAACATGTAAATTGAAAAATAGGTATGCCAATTGAGTGAGTTTTATTCCTTTGTGTCGGTATGTGTTCACATAAATTAAGTGGTTTTGGCTATTCACAGCATTGGTAGCTCCAAACCCTCAATTGAGCTCCTCTTCTCATTTCATGGCTGCACTGTTCGCTATAGAATTGGTGAATCCAACTCCCAATTGAGCTCCTCCTCTCTTCTCATTTCATGGCTGGGATGTTTGGTACAGCACTAGTCTCTCCAAACCCCCAATTGAGCTTGTTACAGCACTGGTCTCTCCAAACCCCCAACTGAGCTCCTCTTGTGCAGCCAATTTTCCCATATCCATAAGAGTTTCATAACCTGATGAAGCCTGAGCTGCTTACAGAGTACTAGCACCACTACTTCAGGTAGCACAACGAGTAGCTTCTCCAAAAACTTTACAGAAAAAAATTTACATAGACGACCTAGCTAGTTACGGATCCCATTCTATTTTAGAGACAGATTTCTGTTTAGTACAACAGTTCAATGAATGTATTGATTTGTTAAGGGAGCACCATGAAATTACTTTAGATGGTGTTTTCTCATGACAAAATTTCATTGCACAAACAATTGTGATAGGTACTCATGACAACTACCAATCAGTAGTTTTGTGTTTAGTGCTCAGCACTTTTCAATCAGTAGTCGTAGTTCTGCTGTAGCAGACAAAAGTTCAATATGCAGACATGTCTTGATCATAGTGAAAAAAACTGTGTGAATGGATTGTTTTCTTCTTAAGAAATTTCCAATTAGCATTCATGGGTTTGATTTCTGTGTATTATGTAATCAATTCAATTTTACGCTAAATTGATCCATAATGTTGCTATGTATTATGAGTTCCCATTGTGATGATTAATGGAAGGAAATTGCACATAGGAGCTCAATTCTTCTTGTCTTGGGATTCCCACTGTTATGGTTAGTGGAAGGCAATTGCACATAGGAGCTCAATTCTTGCTGTGTTGGGCGGATGTGAATTTATTCATGATAATTGTCAACGATAGATATTATTACATTTAGTTCTGGCATTGCATTCAGTTCTAAAGCCGATATTATTGCATTTAGTTTTGAAGTCTACAAACTGTTGAAAGCCGACATTGTTGAGTTATGGGATGAGCCCTTTAGTCTTGCGCATGCGCAGTCCCAAAACATGGTCGTAGGAAATCAGAATGTCATGATAATCAAAAGATTCCTTATGAGATGGAAGAGTGACTAACCCCATTTCAAGAGTGCGAGGAATCAAAGTTATAGAGATGGAAAGGCAGGCGAGTTCGGGCCATTGTAAGGAGAGGGTATGTTTTAGGGCTTGTCAACCCAAACGTTTCGCCAAGTCCTTAGGGCTCTGTCCATAAGGCAGTTCCCATTGGAATCCATGGATGAGATTTTCCGGAGCTATCTGAACAACTCTGAGTCCGAAATTATATGCCGGGCAGATCCCCTCCCCGACCCAAATGGCAGCAACTCGTAATCTCTGCCATTCACATCTACCGTGCTCCCTTTGAATCTCTCAGATCGAAACTCCTAGGGCTTCTCCGATATGTTGACGTCTTGGCCGGATAGTCTTCGCAGGAATGTCGTATCCTACGATCCTGCAGGCCTAAGTGGAGAGACGAGGGACGAGCATGGTAACCACAGGATTGAGCCTCGTCGTCGTCTCCTGCAAATAATCCTTTTCTTCCACCCACCGCTCTCTACCCACAACTCTGTCCAGCTCTTCCATGGCTCTTTCCAAAGTCTCTGGATTTTTTAGGAGATCCGACAGACCCCACTCCACCACCGTCGCAGCGGTCTCGGTGCCGCCCGCGATCAACAATTCAAACGCTTTAGAGAACTCAAAAAATAAAAGTATAAACACTACAGAGCATGGAGATGGAAAAAGTTGCGGAGTATATGCCAGAGTGTATGCTTTGACTCTCATTCGATTCAGATTCAGTTGTGGGTGGTCAGCCGGCTGCAACAAAAAGTCCATATCGTTAGCCAAATAATGCTTCACGTCTTTTCTTCGCCCGTCGTGCTGTTCCACTATGTTATTAATTACATAAGTAGGTTCGATGAACCCTTCAGTCTTGCTGATGGGCAGTCCCAAAATATTAGTTAGGACAGAGCATATGCAATAGTGAGCAATCGGAATGTCACGATGATGAGACGAAACAATCATACAACTTGACAATGATCTGCTAAAACGGTTTTCACGTGGAAACTATGAGATAATTAAAGATTATTTTTTCCTGTGCTATTAATTACGTAGTTTTATTAATTATATAGCAAGGTGTTTTCTCTTCCAACGTTTATTTTTTTATATTAAATTTTCCAATGCAACATTTATTTTTACTAAGAAAGATATATTTACCAAGAATCTTGTTATCGATTTGGAATTTTTACAATATAATTTATTACGATTGGTTATTCATTATTTTGTTTTATATTTTATTTTAATGGTTGAGAATTTTATTTAGCCAATAAGATTTTATTAATAAAAACATATTAGTGTAGTTATTAAATGTGTTTTTCTTATTTATTTTTAATAGGCCATGGTTAAATTTAATTGTTATTATATTAAATTTGTAAATTATATCATACTTGTATTATTATACATAATGATATTGTATTAATGTTTTTTTCTTAATATTTGTCATGTATTATGGGTTTATCATTATATATAAATATATATATTATGGATTTTTTTTTAATCAACAGTGCATTTAATTATGTTGAAGGTTGTTATGAAAAAATTGTATGCTAACAATATCATTTTAATGTTGTATGTTGCAGGAAATTTCTCAATATCAAAGTTGCTCATGAATAGAAGACATTATCTATATTTCTGTTTTGTAATGTTGTAATTAGAAAAAAAAATATTTTGTTGTTTAGATGGGCCCATCAAAGAATGTACATGAACACAAACTATAATCAATAAAAGGAGTAGGCATTTTTTTGTGGAGGGGAATTCATCCCCTCCAAAAGGCTCTTAGGAAGGTTAAATGATAACCCTCCTTTGAGTTGTGTTCCTTGTGCTCATGGTTTTCATGATCTTTAGTTTATAGTAACTCCAATATGCAGAAACAAAATTATATCTTTTTATTATAATAATACTTTATAAACATGTTTTGAACGTATTCCCAACATACACACAAATGACAAAATCACTTTTTTTTCACATAAATTATTTAACAATTTTCAAATTTTTAAACATCTTCACCACATACACACAAAGGAAAAAACTGCTCTTATTCACATAAATCATTTAACATTTTTACAATTTAAACATCTTCCCTACATGCACACAAATAGAAAAATCATTCTTATTCACATAAATTATATAACAATTATAACTTAAATTTATTTCTATTTTTTAATTTCTATTATTTTTAGTTTTGATTTTGATTTTCTTAAGATTTTATTTTGATTTTGATTTTTTTTATTTGTTTAATTATATATTTTAATTATAAATATGTTATTAGGATATTTATATTACGTTTTTTCCTTCTTTTCTTATATATATATATATAATTCAATATTTTTATTGATATTTTTATAAATTTAAATTAAATACTAATATATTATTTAAAGTGTTTGTAAATATTTAAATATTTATTATTATTTATTTGTATAAATTTATTATATTTATATTGGCTTTGTTATTTATGTACAATAAATATATTCTTGAATTTTTATATATATATATTTATGAATGTATTTGGGTTTTAATGTATGATTTGGATTCTTTATTTTGTATGTATATGAATGTATTTGGGTTTTAATGTATGATTTGGATTCTTGATTTTGTATGTATATGAATGTATTGTTTTGAGAATTGAAATAGTGTCTATTAGTTGCATTTTTATAGGTAGAATTTATTTGTGTGTGAATGTATTATTGAGAATTTTTGCATTACTTGTATGTAATTTTTTGAAGTGTTTTTTCGTCTATGTTTATGAATGTCTCATTTTGCATGCTTTTGAGTATTCCTTCATTGTTTATTTGTATGTATATGCTTGTATTGTTTGAGTATGACTTGGGTGTTAGAGTAGTGGTTTCATTGTTTGTATGTATATGCATTTATTTATTTTTAAGAGTTGCTTGTATTATCTTGATTTTTTTCAGTATTCCTTCATTAGTTTCTTTGTGCGTATTTTTTTAGTATTCTTTTGTATGGATATTGTTTACTGGTATGTGTATGAATGTATTATTTGTTGTATTTGTATGAGAATTATTTACTTTTATTTTCGGTATGTGTATGAATGTATTCTTTGTTGCATTTTTATGTCTCTTGTTTACTTGTATTCTTTGTATCTGTATGAATGTATTACTTATGTGTATATGAATCTATTCTTTGCTACATTTGTATGTGTCATGTTTACTTGTATTCTTTTTTACGTGTATGAATGTGTCATTTATGTGTATATGAATCTATTCTTTGCTACATTTGTATGTGTCATGTTTACTTGTATTCTTTTTTACGTGTATGAATGTGTCATTTATGTGTGTATGAATCTATTCTTTGCTACATTTGTATATGCCTTGTTTAATTGTATTCTTTGTATGTGTATGAAAGTATTCTTTGTGTCTATGAATCTATTCTTTGTTGCACTTGTATTTGTCTTGCATAATTGTATTTTTTGTATGTGTATGAATGTATTCTTTATGTATGTGTGAAACTACTCTTTGCTACATTTGTATGTGTCTTGTTTAATTGTATTCTTTGTATGTGTATGAATTTATTCTTTATGTGTGTGTGAATCTACTCTTTTCTACATTTGTATGTGTCTTGTTTAATTATATTCTTTGTATGTGTATGAAAATATTCTTTATATCTATGAATCTATTCTTTGTTGCACTTGTATGTGTATGAAAATATTCTTTATATCTATGAATCTATTCTTTGTTGCACTTGTATGTGTATGAAAATATTCTTTATATCTATGAATCTATTCTAGAATATCAAATTTTAAATACATTAGTTTAAATATTTATGAAAATGCTATTATTATTATTACTATCATTATTATTTTGGTTTTTAATTTTAAGATTTTTATTTTTACTTTTTATTTAATTTTTAATTTTCATTTTTTCATTTTTTTTCCATTCAAAATTTTAAAGATCAATAATATTAATTTATCATTTTAAAATGAAAAAAAATATACATATTACAATAACATTAAAAATTACATAATACTAGCCTTCAGAATACAACTTAATTAATGATTATTATGTTATAAAATATTATGAAAACCATGAAAACCATGAGACTCAATGTTCAAATCCCTTAGAAAAGAAGAAACAATAACATGATAAAATATCATCAATTTGTAAGAACACATATCAATTAATTATTTAATAGTAAAATCAATACCGTAAATGAATTTAATTGATTTTATTCAAAAATCCATTAATTTTAATAATTTATAATATTCTTTTTCATAATACTACAATTTAATTTAATAATATGTGGAAAAATATTAATTCTAAATTTTTTTTCATGATAATCATTGTTTTAAAAATAATAAAGAAAATAAATACTTCTTAATTTTCATAACATACTAATTAACTCATAAAATAAACGTAAATGTCAACATCGTAATATCTCTACACAATCTTCATCACATGCATAAAATAATTTTAATTCTAAAATTCATAATAAGCGTAGGAAGTGTGATGTGTGTGAACATGTCACATTGTGAGTCAATATGTGTAATGTTTGTGGGTATGTGTATGTTTGTGTGCACCCTTTGCTTTTTGTGTGCATGTATGCATGTGAGTGATTGTGCCTCATTGGCAATGGAATGTGTGGGTGCGCGTCAGTGGTTAGTCCCATGCCAATGATGGACCGTTTTTGGGGTCATATAAGCTCTCACCTTCACGTGGTTGACCCTGTTAGTAGAGATTTTACATCTCCAAACTAGTAATATTATACACTTTATGATCTATTTAAAAATAACACTGATCTCGTAAAACATTAAAATATTCTTTAATAACATTTAAAATAATATTTTATTATTTTTAAAACCTATAAATATGCCACAATCCTAAAAAGCTATTATATATATATATATATATATATATATATATATATATATATATATATATATATATATATATATATATATATATATATATATATATATATATAATGAGTTTTTTATAATTAATATAATAAATAAATATAAACTAATGTTTATATATATATATATATATTAACATGAGTTTACGTAACAAAAATTTTCAACTATATTAATTATAAAAATAAACTAATATAATTGTTAATTATTATTATGTTTTATTAAAAAAATATTTAGAAAAAATATATGTTTTTTTTTTTCTAAGTAAATTTAACTCTATTAATGAAACATATAATACAGAAATATCATGGCGTCAGGAGCACCATATAGTCAGCAAAATATCAAAAAAGTGAACCGCCCACTGGGGAAACTGGTTCGAGAGACGTTTGAAAGCTGCCTCAGGAGAGGAAACCAGCTGTTACACACCAAAATTGAGCTGAGAATGGAGCCGCCCACTCGGGGAAACCGGCTTACACCATGATTTTGAACAGACTCAACATAGGACATCGTTTTGAACAAACTGAGAGTAATAACATTTAAACTAGACAAAATATCACAAAAATAAGTCAAAGAGCCTGGAGCACAAACAGAAGCGTTAGAGCCCATAGTCACCCGAGGGAGATTCCTCCACAATTATGCACCAGTCATCACCATCGTCGTCTAGGACTGGGACGTTCTGACTGGCGTTGGCTTCTGCATCGCGATCATCAGCCGGCGGAGCCATGTTCTGGAGGAGACACGAACCACCATCAACCTCTTTCCGAGTGGAACCAATGTCCATCACCTGAGAAGCATGCTGACTGGCAGGAGGGGCCTGCGGAATGACAGGGGAAGCTGAAGGAAGGGGGTCAGGGGCAGCTTCAGAGATTTCCTTTAAAGAGACCGAGATTGTGGCAATGACCAAGGGGCGAGAGGAATTACACTGAAAGTGGAAGATGGCATTGGAGGGGAAGCGAACAGGGGCAGGGATAGCAGGCTGGGGGTTAAGGGGAGTGCTGAGAGGCAGTGACACCATGCCTCGAGGAGGGAGAAGAACGCTACACACGACCCCTGTGGTGAAGAACGCGCGAGGGAGGAGTGCTATCACTGGGACTAAGCGAGGGCGAAAGGGAATCAGAGGAAGGGGAGCGACCACGTCTGGAAGAGCAGGGGCGTGAAATTCCCATACGACAACGCAGGCGATGCCTTACGCGAGGCATGGCAGCTGTGGAATGATGAGAGAAGGTGAAGAATTCGGGCGGCACAAGCAGAGGAAATGGAGAAAACAAGTCAGGCGACAAAGCGAGATGGAGAGCACAAAAAGGACTGTGGGTGAAATGAAAACCAGGGGAAAAACTAATGTAATAGCCCAAAGGGCAGCGCTTACCCAAAGCAGTGTGGAGGCTTCGAACGTCAGCCTCAGGAGAGCAAATAGAGTTCACAGGCAAGAGCTGCAGCGACATGGAGACTTGCAAACCAGCACACATCCAAACCAGAAAAGCCAAAGCTAGAATCGAATGCAGGGGCGGAGGACCAGAGCCAGACATTTTGAAACAGGCAGAGTCTCGGCCTCCCCACCGGCATAAATTCCGCGTAGGGTGACGACCTGTAACATTTAATAAACCCAAGGCGAGTAAATGCGAACCTCGGGCGGCCAAGTGGGCAAGCCACGCACCAGCTCGCAGGTTCATCACTGTCAAATCTTTAATAACCACCCGCATCCAGGAAGAAAAAATATATGTTACTATATCTATCATTCACATATTTCTTAAATTATAATAATATAATAAATTAAATTTATTATTATGTGTTTTATTAAAATTTAAAAGATATAAAATGTAATTAAGAATATATATATATATATATATATATATAAGAGATACTATGCATGTGTAGAGTAGAAATGTTGTAGCATAATGTCTAAATAAAATTGTTAATATAATGTAATATAAACATTTTAACAAAGTCAAAATAAAATAAAAATGTTAATAAAAGTAAAAAAATAAAAATATTATATTGAGAACCAATTTATGTGTAATAGAGGTTATTTAAAGGGTGAAATTAAATCAGCTATAACTATAACTACAAATCATGGAGAGACCAAATCTCTTCATTCTGGAAGAGATTTCATCTCAAGAGATTTGATGAGTCTGAGTATCTGGTATATATATATATATACATGTCAAATAGGTAACTGAACTAGTACCTACTTTTTTGAGGTAGCAAAAAATGCATCTAATTTTGAAAAATAAAGATGTAGAATACCATTTTTTTTAGCATATTTTTGACACTTTAAAAAATTTTATTTCCGAATTATGAGCATTTTGTTTTAAAACATTAGTGATTTTCATTCTAATTTTGTATAGTGTTAATGCAACATCAACCATTTTTGCTTAGAATGGTGATTTTCATGTTGGTAATAAAACATAAAAATAAAATTTTTAAAATATGACCAAAAAATAAAAATATATAAAAATAATAAAACAACCAATAAAAATGTAAAAACAAAAAAAAAAATTAACTTGTAAAATAAATAAATAAATAGAACTAAAAAAGAAAAAAAAATTGAAAATTAAATAAAAAAATAGGAAAATTTGAAAAAAAAAAGAACACGTAATTTAAAGAAGAAAATAAAAATTGAAATAATAAAATAAAATTAAAATGAAAAGAAAATTTTGTTTTAGTTATTAAAAAAAATACACAAAATTAAAAATAAAAATGATAAAGAGAACCAATTAAAATAGAAAATTTAAAAATAATCAAAATTAAAATTAAAATTACAATACAAAAATTAAAATAAAAAAATAAAAATTACAAATAATTAAAATTTAAAAATTTAAATTAAAAAAATAATAAGAAAATAAAAATAAAATTTTTAAAATAATAAAAATTAAATTAAAAAAAAAACTCAATATTAAAATAAAAAAAAAAAGTAAAAACATTTAAAATAATGGAAAAACAAAATACAAAAATCTTTTTTTTTTAAAAGTAAACCATTTTAAAAATTTAAATTTCAAATAAAAATAAAAAAACAATTTTAAAATTTAAATTAAAAAAAAAAATAGCCTGAAAATATTAAATTAAAAAAAAAATATTAATTTATTTTGTTTTTCAAGTTGTCTTCAAGCACACTTGACTACACCCGGCCTGGCCACACGAGCCCTTTTACTCACTAAATTTTATAGCATGTCGCATTCCCCTAGCACATGGCACAACCACCCCCAATGAGGTTTGATCCTGGGTCACCTTGTGGATGAGCCGCATCCTCAACTAGTTGTGATATCGAGACTTGACAAGAAATATTAAATTTAATTGATTAAAAAAAATTAAAATAAAAAATTTCAAAATTTAGTAAATTAATATATATGTGTATGTGTATGTGTATGTGTATGTGTATGTGTATGTGTATGTGTATGTGTATGTGTATGTGTATGTGTATGTATATGTATATATATATATATATATATATATATATATATATATATATATATATATATATATATATATATATATATATATATATATATATATATATATATATATATATATATATAAAATTGGGTCTCTTGCTGTGCAACCTCCCCGTTCGCCAAGCGGTTGGCCCTCGTTGCCACCTGTGCAGAAATTCGATTCCCCATCATCCAGCCCCCGCCGTTTATTGAGCAGACAAATTTATTTATTTATTTATTTTTATATTAAATTATTGTTTTTATTTTATTTAATTTCATTTAATAAAGTTTTTAATATATTTAAATTTAGTACATAAATGTTCTAATTTTTTTTTTCTAATTTAATTATTTTTTAATCAAATAAAATTTAACATTTTTCATTTAAATTTGATTTTTATATTTTAAATTAAATTAAAATTTTCAATTTAATATTTTTTATCTTTTCCCCTTTTTTAATTTTTTTAATTTTCTTTTTTTAATTTTAGTTTTAAAAGTGATTCTTTTAATTTATTTTATTTTATTTTATTTTTTTATTTTATAATTTATCTATTTATTTATTGATTTATTAAAATTTGATATTTTTATTTTTTTTCATTTTAATATTTTTTTTTAATTTAATAAAACTTAATATATATTTTTTAATTTAATTTATTTTTTAAAATTTATTTGTTTTTTTAATAATTGGTTTTTAATTTAATATTTTTGTTTTTAATTCTTATTATTTTTTAAATTTTAATTTAAATAATGTTTTGTATTTTTTATTTTAATAAAAATTATTTTAAATTAAATTATTGTTTTTATTTCATTTAATTTCATGTAATAAAGTTTTTAATATATTTAAATTTAATACATAAATGTTCCAATTTAATTATTTTTTAATTAAATAAAATTTAACATTTAAATTTAAATTTCATTTTTATATTTTAAATTAAATTAAATTTTTTAATTTAATATTTTTAATCCTTTCCCTTTTTTAATTTTTTTAATTTTCTTTATTTAATTTTAGTTTTAAAAGTGATTCTTTTAAACTCTTTTTTTTTTTTTTTTTTTTTTATAATTTATCTATTTATTTATTGATTTATTAAAATTTGATATATGATATTTTTATTTTTTTTCATTTTAATATTTTTTTTAATTTAATAAAACTTAATATATATTTTTTAATTTAATTTTTGTATTTTAAATTTAATTTATTTTTTAAAATTTATTTATTTTTTTAATAATTGGTTTTTAATTTAATAATTTTGTTTTTCATTATTATTATTTTTTTAATTTTAATTTAAATAATATTTTTTATTTTTTATTTTAATGTCTAAATAAAATTTTTAATATAATTATATTCTTTGTATGTGTATGAAAATATTCTTTATGTCTATGAATCTATTCTTTGTTGCACTTGTATGTGTCTTTGCATAATTGTATTCTTTGTATTGTATGAATGTATTCTTTATGTATGTGTGAATCTTTCTCTGTTGTATTTGTATATATATTATTTACTTGTACATATATGAGTGCAATTTGTGTGAATATTTATATTTTTAAATATTTATTTATATGATTATAAATATACTATCATTATTTCTATATATAAATATATTATTTAGAATATCAACTTTTAAATACATTAGTATAAATATTTATGAAAATGATGTTATTATTATTACTATCATTATTATTTTGGTTTTTAATTTTAAGATTTTTACTTTTACTTTTTATTTAATTTTTCATTTTTATTTTTTCATTTTTTTTTCATTCAAAATTTTAATGATCGATAATATTAATTTATCATTTTAAAATGAAAAAAAAATATACATATTACAATAACGTTAAAAATTACATAATATTACCCTTCAGAATACAACTTAATTAATGATTATTATGTTATAAAATATTATGCAAACCATGAAAACCATGAGACTCAATGTTCAAATCCCTTAGAAAAGAAGAAACAATAACATGATAAAATATCATCAATTTGTAAGAACATATCAATTAATTATTTAATATTAAAATCAATACAATAAATGAATTTAGTTGATTTTATTTAAAAATCCATTAATTTTAATAATTTGTAATATTCTTTTTCATAATACTACAATTTAATTTAATAATATGTGGAAAAATATTAATTCTAAAATTTTGTTAATGATAATCATTGTTTTAAAAATAATAAAGAAAATAAATACTTCTTAATTTTCATAACATACTAATTAACTCGTAAAATAAACGTAAATGTCAATATCATAATATCTCTACGCAATATTCATCACATGCATAAAATAATTTTAATTCTAAAATTCATAATAAGCATAGGAAGTGTGATGTGTGTGAACATGTCACATTGTGAGTCAATATGTGTAATGTTTGTGGGTATGTGTATGTTTGTGTGCACTCGTTGTTTGTTGTGTGCATGTATGCATGTGAGTGAGTGTGCCTCATTGGCAATGAAATGTGTGCGTGTGCATCAATGGTTAGTCCCATGCCAATGATGGACCGTTTTTGGGGTCATATAAGCTCTCACCTTCACGTGGTTGACCCTGTTAGTAGAGATTTTAAATCTCCAAACCAAGAAGAGCTTTCTATACAATACTTTTTAATTTATTTAAAAAATAACATTAACTTCAAAACATTAAAATATTCTTTTAATAACATTTAAATAATATTTTATTATTTTTAAAACCCATAAATATGTCAACTTAATATATATATATTAGTTTATTTTTATAATTAATATAGTTGAAAAATGTTGTTAAGTAAACTAATGTTTATATATATATATATATATATATATGAGTTTACCTAACAAAATTTTTCAACTATATTAATTATAAAAATAAACTAATATAATTGTTAATTATTATTATGTTTTATTATAAAAATATTTAGAAAAAATATATGTTACTATATTTATCATTCAGATATTTCTTAAATTATAATAATATAATAAATCAAATTTATTATTAAATTAAATAAAAAGTTTAATATAATGTAATGTAAACATTTTAACAAAGTCAAAATAAATAAAAATGTTAATAAAAGTAAAAAAAACAAAAATAAAAAATAAAAATTTTATATTGAGAACCAATTTATGTGTAATATAGGTCATTTAAAGGGTGAAATTAAATCAGCTATAACTATAACTACAAATTATGGGGAGACCAAATCTCTTCATTCTAAAAGAGATTTCATTAGTCTGAGTCCTTGGTATATATATATATATATATCAAATAGGTAACTGAACTAGTACCTACTTTTTTGAGGTAGTAAAAAATGCATCTGATTTTGAAAAATAGTGATGCAGAATACCATTTTTTTAGCATCTTTTCGACACTTGAAAAAAATTTATTTCTGAAGTATGAACATTTTGTTTTAAAACATTAGTGATTTTCATGCTAATTTTGTATAGTGTTGATGCAACATCAACCATTTTTGTTTAGAATGGTGATTTTCATGTTGGTTATAAAACATAAAAATAAAATTTTAAAAATATGACAAAAACATAAAAATAATAAAACAACCAATAAAAATGTTAAAAAAAAAAAAATTGTAAAATAAATAAATAAATAGAACTTAAAAAACAAAAAAATTTGAAAATTAAATAAAAAAATAGGAAATTTTGAAAAAAAGAAGAAAATAAAAATTGAAATAATAAAATAAAAAAAATTGAAAAGAAAATTTTGTTTTGGTTATTAAAAAAAATACACAAAATTAAAAATAAAAATCATAAAGAGAACCAATTAAAATAAAAAATTCAAAATTAATTAAAATAAAAATAAAAATAAAAAATAAAAAATTACAAATAATTAAAATTTAAAAATTTAAATTAACAAAATAATAAGAAAATAAAAATAAAATTTTTAAAATAATAAAAAATTAAATTTAAAAAAAAATAAAAAAATAAATAAAATATTAAATGATATTTAAAATTAAAATTAAAAAAAAAAATAAGATTAAAATTTAAAAGAAAAAAAACGAAAAAAAAGATTTAACATAATTGAAAAACAAAAAACAAAAATCTATTTTTTTAAATTTAACCATTTTAAAAATTTAAATTTCAAATAAAAATAATTAAATATTAAAAATTAAAAATACAAGTAAAAAATAAAAATAAAAAACAAGTTTAAAATTTAAATTTAAAAAAAAATTAAAAACAAATACTAATTTTTTTTGTTTGTCAAGTTGTCTTCAAGCACACTTGACTGCACCCGGCCTGGCCGCATGAGCCCTTTTACTCACTGGATTTTATAGCAGATCTCATCCCCTTAGCACAGGGCACAACCACCCCTTAGTAAGGTTTGATCTTGGTTGCCTTGTGGATGAGCCCCATCCTCAACTGGTTGTGATATCGAGACTTGATAAGAAATATTAAATTTTAAAAAAATTGTTAAATTGGGTCGCTTGTTGTGCAGCCTCCCCGCCCGCCAAGCGGTCAGCTATTGTTGCCACCTACGCAGGAATTCGATTCCCCATCATCCAGCCGCCACTGGCTATTGAGCTGACAAATTTAGTTTTTTTTTTTTTTCATTTAATAAAGTTTTTAATCTATTTAAATTTACTATGCAAATTTTTTTAAAATGTTTTTTTTTTCTAATTTAGTTTTTTTTTTAATTAAATAAAATTTAATATTTTTGATTTAAATTTAATTTTTATATTTAAATTAAATTAAATTTTTTAAATTAATTTTTTTTTAATTTAATATTTTTTTTTTCAGTTTATTATTTTTTTTATTTTTTTATTTTTTCTAATTTTAAGTTTTAAAGTGTTTTTTTTTAATTTTTTTTTTTTTAATTTATCCATTTATTTATTGATTTATTAAAATTTGATATTTTATTTTTTTATTTTTTTTCATGTTACTATTTTTTTTTTTAATTTATAAAAGTTAATATATATTTTTTTATTTAATTTTTGTATTTTAAATTTAATTTATTTTTTAAAATTTATTGGTTTTTTTAATAATTAGTTTTTAATTTAATATTTTTGTTTTCCATTTTTTTTTTAAATTTTAATTTAAATAATGTTTTTTATTTTTTTTTTTAATTTTAATTATATTTATTTATTATAATTTAATATATTTTTTTAAATTTAAATTTTTGTTTTAAAATTTCTTTATTTTTTATTTAATTTTATAAAAATTTTCCTTTTTATTTTTTAAATTTAATTTTATATATTTTTAATTTATTTTATTTTGGAAAATTTATTTGTATTTTTTTTTAATATTTTTTTTTTCTTTTAATATATTTTTAAATTTTATTTTTAAAAACCTTTTTTATTTTTTTTCCTTTATTTTTTTAAGTTAAAAAAAAATTATCTGAAAAAAATATGATGAATTTTGTTTTTTATTTATTTATTATTTTTTTTTTTTCTAAAACTTTTGTTTCAACACTTTTCTTTTCAGGGTGTTTTTTGCACAATAAAATTGGTGTTTACTTCCATTTTTAAAAAATGTTGAAAATTTACTGTAAAAAAATAAATAAATAAATAAAATGAAATTTATTCCAGAATACAACTTTTCGTTTTCAGGTTGTTTTTTCATGGTTTTTTAATGTTTTTTGTTAGAGTTATCATTTAGAGGTAATAGTTCTCGTTTGATCAGTAACGATGTTTATATTCAACCTGGAGATGTTGTAACATAATGTCTAAATAAATAAATCAATAAAATTAAAAATTAAAATGAAAAGATTAATATAATATAGTGAAAACATTTTAACCAAGCTAAAACAAAATAAAAAATGAACGTGAAAATAACAAAATAAAAATAAATTTTTAAAAATAAAATAATAATAGAAATATGGTATTGAGAACCAATTCATGTCAAATATAGCTTATTTAAAGTGTGAAATAAAACCATCTTAGATCCATTTTAACTTTGGACCTACAAAGCATGGAGAGATCAAATCTCTTTTCAATCTAAAAGAGGTTTCCATCTTAAGGGATTTGATTCATATCATAGATTGACTGATCCGGTCTTAAGATAAAATCTAGATTGATTATATATCAACCAACATAGTATTTTAATGCATTACCATACAAAAGCATGTTGAACACATTCTTTTAATGTATGTTCAATTTTTATCAATGTGGATTATCTCAAAATTATGCATAATGGCTACTCATTGGATGTAAAATTCAATTTTGCATCCAACGAGTGTCTACACCTGAAAATTGAGTAAGCCTATAAGGAGATAAACCAAAAATACAATTAAAAAAAAATACTTTTTTTTTTTTTCTTTTGCCTCCAAAATATTTATATGTACCTTTTTTTGAATTTAAAGTATTTTGATTCGTTTACATATTATGACATAGAAATTACGTGAAAATTCCATGGGAACTTTTAGGCTGAAATTTCCTCGAATTGAAAAGTTAAGGATTGTTATGGTTGAGGTAACTGAAATATTAATAATTGTGCATATTGGAGTAATGAACTTTAAGACTTAAGGTTTTTATTATTAAATATATTTAGTATGAAATATTGAGATAAATGAATAGGGATTTTTTTCAATTGTTTTATTATGCTAGTTAAATTTTATTAGAAGAGAAGATGTAGAATAAAAAATAAATTTATTAATAAAAACAATGAGATAGAAAAAAAAATATTAATAAAAGTAGTGAGGACTCTAATCCTCTACAATAATTCAACTCCAACCAATACAAAAAAATTATAACTTCTTCAAGGCTTCAACCATGAACGAGGAATCCAATCCTCAAATATCAATCTTAGTTCCAATCTAGCCTCAAAGAGGCTCCAACCTCTTATGAGGACTCCAATTCTCAAATATCAATCTCGGTTCAAACCTAGTCTTAAAGAGGCTAAAACCTCTTATGAGGACTCAAATCCTAAAAAATAAATCCAACCTCCTACCTAGCCTCAATGAGGCTCCAACCTCTTATGAGGAATCCAATCCTCAAATATCAATCTTAGTTCCAATCTAGCCTCAAAGAGGCTCCAACCTCTTATGAGGACTCCAATTCTCAAATATCAATCTCGGTTCAAACCTAGTCTTAAAGAGGCTAAAACCTCTTATGAGGACTCAAATCCTAAAAAATAAATCCAACCTCCTACCTAGCCTCAATGAGGCTCCAACCTCTTATGAGGAATCCAATCCTCAAAAATCAATCCAAGCTCAACCCTCATTTCTTACGAGTATCTTCAAATTCATTTCAACAAATATCTGCAAAAGGTTGCTCCAAGATCTCCAACAACTACTTCAAAAGGTGTTCAACATGTGCTTCAAGTTGCTCTTAAGAGGCTGCTTCATAATGTTTCTAAGGTTTTCTTCAAGGTAAGCTCCAGAATTATTTACAAATTCTACACAAAATTTCTCTAAAGGCTACTACAACAATTCTACCAATGGCTTCGAGTCTTACTTCAAGAATGTGCTCAACAATGTTCTAAATATGTTTTCAATAATTTTCCAATGATGTATTCAACAAAGCTGGAAATATGTATTCGACAATGTCCCACATATCTCTTTAATAATCCTCTAGAGATGTTTTCAATAATAATCTAAATATGTTTTCAAATTTGATGAGGAATAATTTAAGAGAGTGCATCAAATATATTCAAAAGCATACTCCAATAAGGGCTTCAAGTCTGCTTCAATATGTCCTCCAAAGGCCACTTCAAATTTGCTGCAACTATGCTTTAAATAGTTGCTACAAAATTCTTTAGGACTGCTCCAAAGAGTACCAAGAATGTTTCAAAATGACTTCTTCAAAGATCTCCAAATTGAGGTTAACGTTTGCACCAAGCCTGTCCAAAAAATGGCTTAAATAATGTCTCATTATATACCTTGAGAAGTCACCAAACTATATTCCAAATCCTTAAAATCACCTCTTTTTCAACCTCCTTATTTCACTTACTTATCATTAAATCTTTTCTTAAAATCTCATCCTATCTTCCTTAGTATAACCTTGTAATGCACCCACTCCTAATCATCACTTAAACACTAATTGAAAGGATGTGGTTATTATTCTGAACCAAGATCCAAGGTGCCATTATGGATATGGGGTCTAAAAATTTTAATCTTTCCAACTAGCCTAAAACCTCCAATAAACATCAATGTTGCATTTGCCTCATCAAGACGATTCCGATGATATAAAATTTACCCTAATCCGACCTCTAGATCAAAAGTTATAACCCTTTGAATTTCTAACAAGTCAAAGGGTGTCAGTCATCGTCTCTTCCATGTGGAACCCACGTGGATAACCTCCCAACACCATCTGTTGACTTATTAAAGGTTTTTGACCCACTCATTGCATGCCTGACCTCTAGTGGACTCTCGGTTCCACTACTCCCGCTAAAACTCACTGCTTCGCTACAACAGGAAGAACTCTCGGGCGTTACACCGACTATAACTTTTGGCACCCCTTAATATTTTCCTTTGGGTGGACCTTCTGAGGTTAAGCTTCTGTCAACCCTGTCTAATTCTCTTGGCTTCTTTCCGTAGCTATAACTCCTGATGTGTGTTTGTCATCTCGTATCGGGTGGACTTTCCAGGCTCATGCCTCCTTTACCCTGACTATAATTCTTAGTTTGGTTTCCCTCACAATAACTATCATTGTGCCTTTAATGTTTCCTCCATGGTCGAACTTTCAAGGTTAAGCTTCCCTTATCCGTAGATAAAACTCTCAGCTTTGTTACCCTAGAAATAACTCCTGGTTCACCTTTATCTTTTCCTTCGTGGTGGACCTTCCTCAGACAATACCTTTAGGCTGAAATCATCCTGGATCTCTCTTCGATCGATGATTTCTCTGCTTGATCTCATCTGCCCATTACACCAACTTCACACCTGCTCATAGGTCACAATCATATGGATAGAGAGTTGGCCTTCAAGCCCATATTCCCATAACCTGGTAAGTCTCGCCACAATCAGGAATAAGGATTACAGGGTTAAATCCGTGATGATATACTCATGCTTCAATTTGGTGGTTTTCATAAGGGATTACTCCCACTCTGCATCAAATACCCTTTCCAATGAAATTCCATCACATCTCAGCTATGGTGGTTCTAAAAATATCTAGATGTGCGCCAGAGTTCAACCGTAGCCATTAAGGATTCATCCTTGACAAGAGCATAGCAAGGATGCATCTTTGTATGGATTGTAGAGTTTTAATTCAATTCATTCAAATGCATAAGGACATACCTCGCACAACACAATTTTCAAATTTAAATTTAAAATAAAAAATAAAAATTAAATTTAAAATTTAAGAAAATAAAGAATATGAAAATATAAAATTAAAAAAAAATATTAAAAACAAATACTAATTTTTTTTGTTTGTCAAGTTGTC
The DNA here is from genome assembly GCA_034641835.2 of Pinus albicaulis. Classification (NCBI taxonomy): domain Eukaryota; kingdom Viridiplantae; phylum Streptophyta; class Pinopsida; order Pinales; family Pinaceae; genus Pinus; species Pinus albicaulis. The sequence goes on along the minus strand of JAXQQM020066513.1, from coordinate 425,089 downwards.
TTCAAGCACACTTGACTGCACCTGGACTGGCCACATGAGCCCTTTTACTCACTGGATTTTATAGCAGGTCTCATCCCCCTAGCATAGGGCACAACCACCCCCCAGTGAGGTTTGATCCTGGGTCGGCTTGTGGATGAGTCCCATCCTCAACTGGTTGTGATATCGAGACTTGAAAAGAAATATTGAATTTAATTGATTAAAAAAAATTAAAATGAAATATTAAATTAAAAAAAAAAATTGTTAAAATTTAGTAAATTAATACACACACACACACACACACACACACACACACACATATAAATTTAATTTTATATATTTTTAATTTATTTTATTTTGGAAAATTTATTTGTTTTTTTTATTTTGATATTTTGTTTTTTGTTTTAATATATTTTTAAATTTGATTTTTAAAAACCTTTTTTATTTTTTTACCTTTAATTTTTCTTTACTTATTTTATTTTTTTTAATTTCAAAAAAAAATTAGTTTAAAAAAATATAATGAATTTTATTTTATTTTAAATTAATTTAAAATGTTTTTTTTTCCATTTTTTTTTTTAATATAAATTTTTATTATTCTAAAATTTGTGTTTCAACACTTTTCTTTTGAGGGTGTTTTTTGCACAATAAAATTGGTGTTTACTTCCATCTTTAAAAAATGTTGAAAATTTACTGTAAAAAATAAATAAATAAATAAAATGAAAGTTATTCTAGAATACAACTTTTCGTTTTCAGGTTGCTTTTTCATGGTTTTTTAATGTTTTTTGTTAGAGTTCTCATTTAGAGGTAATAGTTCTCCTTTGATCGGTGATTATGTTTATATTCAACCTGGAGATGTTGTAACATAATGTCTAAATAAATAAATCAATAAAATTAAAAATTAAAATGAAAAGATTAATATAATATAGTGGAAACATTTTAACTGAGTTAAAATAAAATAAAAAATGAAAGTAAAATAACAAAATAAAAATAAATTTTAAAAATAAAATAATAATAGAAATATGGTATTGAGAACCAATTCATGTCGAATATAGCTTATTTAAAGTGTGAAATAAAACTATCTTAGATCCATTTTAACTTTGGAACTACAAAGCATGGAGAGATCAAATCTCTTTTCAATCTAAAAGAGGTTTCCATCTCAAGGGATTTGATTCATATCATAGATTGATTGATCCGGTCTTAAGATAAAATCTAGGTTGATTATATATCAACCAGCCTAGTATTTTAATGCATTAACGTACAAAAGCGTGCTGAATACGTTCTTTTAATGTATATTCAATTTTTATCAATGTGGATTATCTCAAAAGTATGCATAATGGGTACTCATTGGACGTAAAATTCAATTGTGCATCCAACGAGTGTCTACACCTGAAAATTGAGTAAACCTATAAGGAGATAAACCAAAAATACAATTAAAAAAAATACTTTTTTAATTTTCTTTTGCCTCCAAAATATTTATATGTGCCTCTTTTTCAATTTAAAGTATTTTGATTCGTTTACATATTATGACATAGAAATTACGTGAAAATTCTATGGGCACTTTTAGGGTGAAATTTCCTCAAATTGAAAAGTTAATGATTGTTATGGTTGAGGTAACTGAAATATTAATAATTGTGGATATTGGAGTAATGAACTTTAAGATTTAAGGTTTTTATTATTAAATATATTTAGTATTATAATTATTATTTTGAGAAATATTGAGATAAATGAATAGGGATTTTTTTCAATTTTTTTATTATGCTAGTTAAATTTTATTAGAAGAGAAGATGTAGAATAAAAAATAAATTTATTAATAAAAACAATAAGATAAAAAAAAACATGTATTAATAAAAATAGTGAGGACTCTAATCCTCTACAACAATTCAACTCCAACCAATACAACAAAATTATAAGTTCTTCAAGGCTTCAACCATGAACGAGGACTCCAATCCTCAAATATCAATCTCAGTTCCAATCTAGTCTCAAAGAGGCTCCAACCTCTTATGAGGACTCCAATTCTCAAATATCAATCTCAGTTCGAACCTAGTCTTAAAGAGGCTCCAACCTCTTATGAGGACTCAAATCCTAAAAAATAAATCCAAGCTCCAACCTAGTCTCAACGAGGCTCCAACCTCTTATGAGGAATCCAATCCTCAAAAATCAATCCAAGCTCAACCCTCATTTCTTACAAGGATCTTCAAATTCATTTCAACAAATATCTGCAAAAGTTTTCTCCAAGATCTCCAACAACTGCTTCAAAAGGTGTTCAACATGTGCTCCAAGTTGCTCTTAAGAGGTTGCTTCATAATGTTTCTAATGTTTTCTTCGAGGTAAGCTCCAAAATTATTTACAAATTCTACACAAAATTTCTCTAAAGGCTACTACAACAAGTCTACCAATGGCTTCAAGTCTTACTTCAAGAATGTCTTAAACAATGTTATAAATATGTTTTCAAGAATTTTCCAATGATGTCTTCAACAAAGCTGGAAATATGTATTCAACAATGTCCCAAATATCTCTTTAATAATCCTCTAGAGATATTTTCAATAATAATCTAAATATGTCTTCAAATCTGGTGAGGAATAATTTAAGAGAGTGTGTCAAATATATTCAAAAGGATACTCCAATAAGGGCTTCAATTCTGCTTCAATATGTCCTCCAAAGGTCACTTCAAATTTTCTCCAACTATGCTTCAAATAGTTGCTACAAAAGTCTTTAGGACTACTCCAAAGAGTACCAAGAATGTTTCAAAATGACTTCTTCAAAGATCTCCAAATTGAGGTTAACGTGTGCACCAAGCCTGTCCAAAAAATGGCTTAAAGAATGTCTCATTATATACCTTGAGAAGTCACCAAATTCTATTCCAAATCTTAAAATCACCTCTTTTTCAACCTCCTTATTTCACTTACTTATCATTAAATCTTCCCTTAAAATCTCATCCTATCTTCCTTAGTATAACCTTGTAATGCACCCGCTCCTAATCATCACCTAAACACTAATTGAAAGGATGTGGTTATTATTCTGAACCAAGATCAAAGGTACCATTATTGAGATGGGGTCTAAAAATTTTAATCTTTCCAACTAGCCTAAAACCTCACATAAACATCAATGTTGCATTTGCCTCATCAAGACGATTTCGATGATATAAAATTTACCCTAATCCGACCTCTAGATCAAAAGTTATGACCCTTTGAATTTCTAACAAGTCAAAGGGTGTCAATCATCGTCTCTGCCATGTGGAACCCACGTGGATAACCTCCCAGAGCCATTTGTTCACTTATTAAAGGTTTTCGACGTGCTCATTGCATGCCTGACCTCTACTAGACTCTCGGTTCCACTACTCCCGCTAAAACTCACTGCTTTTCTACACGAGGAAGAACTCTCGGGCGTTACACTGACTATAACTTTTGGCACCCCTTATTATTTTTCTTTGGGTGGACCTTCTGAGGTTAAGCTTCTGTCAACCCTGGCTAATTCTCTTTGCTTTGTTCCCTAGCTATAAATCCTGATGTGTCTTTGTCGTCTCATATCGGGTGGACTTTCCAGGCTCATGCCTCCGTTACCCCGACTATAATTCTTGGTTCGGTGTCCCTCACAATAACTATCATTGTGCCTTTATTGTTTCCTCCATGGTCGAAATTTTAGGGTTAAGCTTCCCTTATCTGTCGATAAAACTCCTAGCTTCGTTACCCTGGAAATAACTCCTAGTTCACCTTTATCTTTTCCTTCAGGGTGGACCTTCCTCGAACAATACCTTCAGGCTGAAATCATCTTGGATCTCCATTCGATCACTGATTTCTCTGCTTTATCTCATCTAACCATTAGACCAACTTTACACCTGTTCATAGGTCACAATCATATGGATAGAGACTTGGCCGTCAAGCCCATATTCCCATAACCTGGTAAGTCTCGCCACAATTAGGAATAAGGATTATAGGGTTAAAGCCATGATGATATACTCATGCTTCAATCTGGTGGTTTTCATAAGGGATTACTCCCACTCTGCATCAAATACCCTTTCTAATGAAATTCCATCACATCTCGGCTATGGTGGTTCTAAAAATATCTAGATGTGTGCCAGAGTTCAACCGTAGCCATTAAGGCTTCAACCTTGATGACAGCATAGTAAGGATGCATCTTTGTATGGATTGTAGTGTTTCATTCAAACGCATAAGGACGTACCTCACACAACACACCATAAAAATTTGTTAGATTGAGCCCTCAATAAAATTGATGTATAGTCCTGACACCAGGATATGAAACACCAAATACTTTGAAGAATATCCTCACATAACACACCAGGTCAATAATAAAAAATAATAGGAAATCCTCTATGGTACTATGTTGGAACAAAACTATGCAACAAAATATGTAAATCAACAGAGTCATCATATTAAAAATAAGAAGAATAATTCTCATAATAAATTATTTTACACTTAACCATCATCCTTACGTGCTGTCACAACACCCTTAAAACAAGGACTAGGCATACTGGTAAATCCTGTAAGTATGAATTACACAGCCATATCTCATGTATTGCTAAAATAATTTTAACCAGAAATAAAAGGCTCAATCATTAACATAGATAATCATTAGAAACACTTATCTTATGAATCTTTTTCAAGAAATTGAAATCAGGACTACAACTCTCCACCCAACCATAGACAATTGCAACCAAGTCTTTCTTTCAACTGTCACCCCCAAGATAGATTACAAAGCTTGAGGTGTGGTCATTTTTAGGATTTGAACCAATCAAATAGCTAAAACATGATTCCACCAGGCCACACTACCTTCATCCACCAACTACTCTCTTTCTAGATCACACAATTTAGTCAGAAACATTATCATGCCAACATTTCGCTATGCAAAGAACTTCAATTCACCTTCAAGAGAATAAACCCCACTATCAGGAAATTTAAACAATGGAAAGCAATATATCCATGAAAAATAAATTTTCTAGGTGGTTCCATAGTGTGTTAAGCACCAGAGTTTCATCCCCAAGGAACTCCTAATGGCTCAGCAACCCTCATAAGCAGTTATGTGAATTCTCCCCAATCGAATGGGTTCAAACACCACAATCTTCTGGTGGATCCCTCTACCTTATTAGCAATCCTTGATCTCTAAAACCAATCACCAACAAGCCTCATTTGTGGGTTCCATGGTTGGTACCTCCTTTTCAGGACTTAAGAACTCCCTTCCATTTTCGATTCTCTCCCAGGGCTTCATGTTAAGAACTCCCTTCCAATTTTGAATCTTATTCATTGTTGCTTCTACATGTCTCCATATATCCTTCTCAATGTCCCTCATTTTCCTCTCAAACCAGTTAATCAACCCATCCCCTAACAGTAAAACCCATGTTGATATTAATTTATTTATCTTTTTATTTTCTTGAGTTTGGGCTAGAAGACACTTGTGCCAGTCCTTCCATTTCAATTGGATTCAATGCATAGTCAACACCTTAATTGTTTTCCATGAACCATATTTTTTATGAAGAAACAACCATTTCGTCAAGAAACCCCCCATCCCATTCCTCAATCAATGGAATGTGTGTCCCTTTATCACCTATTTCAAATGATTAAAATTATTTACAAGATGGAAATTTTTTTGACCTGGGGATATCATAGTTGCATTAGCTTATTGTGTTACTGGGTTATGCCTCTCAATCACAACTAGTTTTTGGATTCTTCATTTGTCTCTACTCATCTAATTTACTTAACACAAGTTATGTCTCCAACTGCACTCTTACACAACATCCAAGATTTATATAAGTTGACATTGATCCATAAAATGTCGTGGATATTCCACTAGACAATTATTCACAAAAAATCTAATAAAATTACATTTAGAATATGAAATTCTATGTTATTATAGTTTTATTAGAGATCTAGATCTATATATTTACTATTAATAATGCATGCATGTGAATGAAAATTATGCATAAAATGACAGAGAATGAAAAAAATAAAATCTCACACACACATTTAACACCATATATGCTCTTGGAAACCCTTCCAGGAGAAAAAAATAGCTGGAAGGTGAGGTCACTCCACTCTCTTTCTCAAAATGGAAATATGGTTGTGACTACAAATAAGTATGACTTGTGTCCCGTGGATTGCTATAATGCTCAAATCATCTCTGTGTGCTCTATATCCTATCCCTCTTTGATATTTTTTCTCAACTTTGGAATAAATGCACTCGAAAGAAAATAATCCCTTTTCCTCCTAATGGCCCAGTTATAACACAACCCAGTAACCTAAGGGTGGTTAGGTTTGACTAACCCAACTCTTAACCAAAGTTACAAGATAGAATGTTCAAGATTATTCTACATGATAATCATGTGGATAGCCCCCTTTTCATTAATAATTGGGGCTGACACAACATTGTCTCGAATTATGGTGGTGAAATCAGGAAGGTCAACTTTTGAGTGGCATAAATTTCGCATACAGACTTTGAATTATGTGATTCTCACGAATTTGGAAAGGTCTTTATGTGTAGAATAGGATGAAAAGGTGTAGTAATAAATAAAAAAGGTGTTACCCACAAAAAAAATCATTTGATGCCTCAAAATTCTCTTGGAAGGTTTCAAATCCAGTTTGGCCAAATTGGGTCCTACCGGTAAAGACAGTCACGTGAGCTTATTCGTCCACTCTTTCCACTCTAAAAGCATCAATATTGATGAAACATAATACAATTATCCAATCTGGATCAATATTATTGACCACGGGGTAATATTCTTTATTTTGAACCTTCTCACATTACATAGACCACAAGCTTGATATTTTCTTTAATTGTTGAACCAAAAAGCTTTTGTGCTTCAATGCAAACATTTTTCTCTCCATCACAGAAAATCTTCTCTTCTTCAATGTAGATTTTTTTTTCTCTCCTTAACTGCAAAGCTAATTGTTCCTTCGACTGATTTCAATGACTTTTATTTCTTGATCAAATTATATAACTCTTCTTTACCAAGTACGCTTGCTTGAATTAGACAAGTTCCTCTCTTCAAATATCTTATTTTTGTTGAAATATGTAACTAGGTTTGGTATTCATAATTTATGTATGATTGATTTTATTTATTTGATGTAAAGAGAAAGAAAATTCATTATTATTATTTTCATAGCATGGATTCATGCTCTAGGTTAAATTTTTTATGTAAACCCGCAGTGTGCTTCCCGATGATTGCAAGGAATACAAGTCCTTCAACAATGACACAATGATGAATTCGGCTCAATCAGGGCTCTAGAAATATATATATATATATATATATATATATATATATATATATATATATATATATATATATATATAGATAAGATGACACTCAACCTCATTTGGAGACAATCAAACAAGTTCAATCAAGGAATAAAAATAGACCTAAAAGGAGAAAAGAAGAAGGATATCAAAATAAGGAAAAATGAACGTTTCAAAATCTTAATTTTGGGTCAAATTCTCTCACAAGTGTGAAGGAAATAGGGTATATTTATGTTGCAGCAAGACCGAATTACAATCACCTCAAGGAGTTGAATTTATGTGTAAAGAAGATCAACTTTGGAAGTTGAATACCTAATAAATAAGAATCAATTCAAGTAAAAGAGAGATGAGGACTATTTCACCATCTTTTCCTCACATGTGCAAGCTAGGATTTTGTAGTATGGCCAAAAATTGCAGTCAAGAATTTGCAGGGATGAACATGTCAAGTTACAACAGATTTGAAATAGTTTGAATTGGGTTGAATTTGTGAAGGAAAATCTCATCAAAAGGAGACGTTGAAGGGTTATTTTTCTTGGGTCTAAAGGTCTTGGAATTTTTCATTTGAATATTATATAAGAAAAGAATAATTCTTGTGGGTTTTCCTCTCTAGGAGAGGTTCTCGCCCGTACCAAAAGCCTATATATTATGTCCTCTTTGTTCTATTAATATTCATGTTTTGATATTTTTTTTATGACAATAACATTATAATAATTAAGAAAAGAAAAATCTAATTATAAATTCTACAAGTTGAAGTAAAAGAGCATCACAACTGATTATCAAAGAAACAAAAATCAATCTAATCTAGTTGCCATAGATTTCCCAACAATTTTTAGGCCTCAGACTCTTTTTCACCTTAGATCCATGAGTTTCTTTTTGTATCCATGATCGAGTTGAATTCTAAAATGCACGAGATGAATTGTTTATTTATACTGGTTGAACCCATTATAAACCATTATGATTGTTGGGAGGGATCTCAATTCTCATTTGATTTTGGGCTAACCTAAAAGTTTCGTTAGTTTTTTGCAACGATTTTGGTATTTCATGGATACTGAGCCTTAAAAAAACCTAGAAATTTTTTCCAAATAAACAAAATATATTGATGGAACCAAAATCCATTTCTATATTCTCAAAAGATCAATATCCACAATAGTGGAATTCAATGGACATTGATTATAAGCTTGTACAATAATATGGAAAACACAACTGTTGAGTGGTTATGGACAACTCTAGAGTCTCTTGGCCTTGAACAAAATACACAACCAAGTGCACTATGATTCTATAGTGTGCTTGATACCATGTTCTCCCTTTTCCCATTTGAAGTATCTTGGTGCTAATTTGGCATCTTCTTTCCATACAAGCATAGGTTCTTATGACAATGTTGCATGTAGAGCTACTACATCCTATTGACGTGGGTTTTAGGACCTTAGTCAACAAAGGGCATGTGACCTAGATTGAGTCCCTCCAATAGCCCAAGTTTTTTTGGATGGTCATTCTCGATGGGTTTTAAGGCTCCATTAGCCTTTCGGTCCTTCCTTATTATGAAGAAAATAAAATATAAAATGTTTTTCTTCCCATGGGGATACTTCCTTTAAGCTCAGCTAGGTTCCTAAAATCAATTAAAGTTTAAACACAAAAGAATATAAAAATAAGAATAATCTAAGTGTGATCTAATAACCATAAACCTACAACTATAGAATCAGAAGAAAGAAAAATTAAAACCCTATCATGTAGGAGAAAAATGACCTAAAATTGGTTAAGCGTATGTCCGTGAATAAATGATGAAATCACAGAGTTCATTCTACAAAAAAATAATTCAAGCTTCTACATATGGAACAAATATAAATCATGATCATTAAATATATATATATATATATATATCTTGCATAAACCAAATCGATTCAAAATAAATAAATCAGACTAAAAAGTAATAATAATTTTCATAAAGTAATTCAAAAAGACTATTATCATAAAATTTAAATGAAGAATCGAAGAACAATTAGAGACTTCTTCAAAACTCACAGAAAATAGAAATAATTAAAACTGAAAATGAATTTATTAATCTGTAAAATAGTTCATATAAATATTTGAGGAAGATCATCCAGATTGACTCATAATTTATTCCTTAATAATGTTGATATGTTAATTGTTGGTAACATCCCTATTCTTATTCCTCTAAAAAACAAAGTTTACAAAGAAAATATGAATGCAGGGAGGATTAAAATCACTCTCCACTTGACTAAGACCCCTCCCTTATCATGATTTACAGCCATCACTTTATACTAATACATAGTTCCACAGTAAAATGATTACACGATCATCGTTTAAGACAAGCTTCCTTGAAATTGGAGTCAATTTTTGAATTCCAATTGTATCGATCTATTTTCCACAATAAATTCACATTTTTTTCTTCTTTTAGCCTGAAGCTATCACCATTATAAATTCGGCACCAAGTATTTTTCCATCGGCGCAAAAAATCAAAACAAATTAACGACATGAAATTTTTTTTAAGGGAGACTACAAAATGTGCAATTATCTAGTTACTCTAAAAATTTTATAACTATTTCTTAAATGAAACCAAATAAAAAATCGAATAAGATCAAATAAAATTCAGGATTGAGATCACCATAATTATTTTCTAGATCATATTATTTCCTTACTATTCTTATTCTATTTAATCAAATGTTCAGATCTAGGGTGTCACCATGTTCCTTGTCTTCATTTAGGATTACACCACGTAGAAATAAACAATTACAAAGACCAAGGATAACAACTTTATTACTATTATAAAATCAAAATTTCATATCATTTAAATAAGGGTATCATGATAAGGGTATCATGGTATTGGTGATAAACTACAATGCTCAGTTTACTATTAAAAAGTTCTCTAGCTAATCCATGATATTTCTAGAGCATAATTTCCATATCAATAACAATTATCAATCCTTTAGATCATTATTTCATTTGATTCTATAGAATATCTAATGTGACAAGTGTGCAAGCATGTAGATAGATAAATTAAAATATGGTAGGAAATTCATCATTTCTAACTTCATTCACATTTGTTTTCAGTGCCATGTCAATCCTAAAAACACATCCAAAACAAAAGAAAATAAGTCTGTCAAACATTCTAAGAAACACACTAAAAATGAATTCATTGATTATCTTGCTTTTATATCCCTTTTGGAATTCTATAATAAACTTAAATAATGGAATAGCTGAACTCTGGTAGTCATTGCAAATTTTGTCTTCTCTGCTTGTAGGATTCTTTCTATGGTTTTGATGAAAACCTTTGCAATTATTCTTGCAATGTGCTATGTAATATTTATATTTATGACCAAAATATGTCTATGAATAACAATAACTAGAGAAAAGCTTTGTGCAGCTAGATGGGCTACATCATTCTCTTGATCTTTTGAAGTTGTTTTGCCTTGGAGGAGCTTCAAACCTTTGTGAATCCTTATTGTTTCTTTCATTGTGTATGAATCCCTTGAAATCATCTACATAGCTTCTTGGTGAAGTGGTTCTTCTAAATTCATCTTCATTTTCTTTCATTCTTTCACTAGGACTAGAGATCTAAATGATATTTCTCTCAATTTTTATCTTGATTTTGATTTTAGGTGATTCAGGGCTTTCATCATCTTTGCATGAAGTCTCACCTATATATCCAAGACCTAATTTTTCAAATGGTGACCTTTGGAAACTAAAATATCTAATAAATATGAATGAGAAGTATCCAACAAGGGTTGAAGCCTATCCAATGCAATAAAGAAGCCCCACTCTACCATTAAGACATTATTTTGTCACTCCCCGTATAATTTGTGTTATGTGATGTAAAGTATGTAACCTTTTTAATTTGTTTGTTTTGGGAATCATGTGCATCTACCTCGGGCCCTTACCCCTCAAATGTTTTGCCAGTGGAATTTAATTCTTCCAATGTTTGAGATTCTTGTGACCCTTCATCACATAGGTTACATATCACTAAATAATGTTCAAGCAATCTGACTAGCATGCCCATTGCCCATATCATTATTTTATTATTTTATCAATATGACACATGCTCCATTACCAATACCAATTCAACACTAATTATTTCAGAAAATTTTGACTAATTAGGATGAAAGATATGCATCGTTATGCTTACATATTTTACATAAGTTTGGCACTATATTTATTTCCCATGCCACTTGATCCTCAAATCTTGTATTCTTAAATTGATCACTTTTCTTGAAAATGACACAGAACACCTTTAATGTAAACCAATTATTGAACTTGAGTGCCACTATGTATTTATTTGTATTTTTCAATGGATTCAAATTCCATAATTTGGGTTATTAGAGAGAGAAATTTTACCTTGTATATCTCTGTTGCATAAAATTCATTTGAGCCACGAAAATTCTATATAGTAAATGTGGTACAAAAATGGAGAAACATCCTTTGTTGCAAGTGGTTATCCAACTTACTTCTAGTGATGCAGGATTTCATTGTACTTGTTATTGTTTCATTTCCACAATGCACATGCATCTATAATGTGTCACAACATAGAATCAATTGTCTCTCAAGAGATCCACTACAGGAATATAAAATATGGAAATATAGGTTTTTGATACAATATAAGAAACACCCACTTTGGTATGTATAGTGAATCCTACTTCTCTTTTGGTTTCTCAAAACTATGAGTATTAAGTGGTTTTGAAGGGACTAATGATTTTGTGCTTTTAACTCAATGTGCTATGGGGATCACCATGTTGCTATTTATATAAGTGTATCTTATGTTCCCTTTCATTTTTTCTGAGTGAAAATGAACTTGGTTGATTGGAAACAAAGTGTTTTTTTAAGAAATCTAGTTTTAGGGTGGTATTTATAAGTATCGGTAGCTACAAAACAATATTAAGATAAGGCATGGGCCAAGATGAAAACTAGTAAAAGTGGATAGGTAGTTGTAAATCATCATAAACCAATGCATTAAAAAGGATTATAGCTGCGTATGGATGACCAAGTATGAAGTGGAAGTCATTCAATACAAATTAGCTATCTTGCTTGTGAAAACTCACATCAATAGGTACACTATGCATGGGGGGAATGGTTTACAATGTAAACAAGAAATATAGAAAGATACACATGGAAGGGTTGGTTGTAATTACTTGATGAAATGAATATTATTTCAACCTTGCCTATAGGAAAGAATGGTTTGGAGAAGATATATGTCCGATTATGGTGTGATTGTTTTCCTACATGGACAATTGTAAGATGAAGGAGAACTAAATAAAGAGCAATATTTCTATTATTTTCATATAAGGCACTCAACATCATAAAAATACAAAATCTTCTAAATTAATTGGAAAATTTATATTTATGTAGAATTTTTATGTTATTATTATAGTTTTATAAATATGTATGTTGAAATAAATAAATAAATTAAAAAAACATAGTTTGTTAAATTAATTAAGATCTATATTTGATTTCTATGAGTCAAGATAATCATCCTTATCTCATTGTAAGTTAGATTTCCATGCTCATGTTATTTGTGCAAGACATTCTTTAGAAGCTTACATTTTTTCAAATAGAGTCATCTTAGACTCTCACTTTTAGGAGGGTATTCATAATGTTCTCAATGTGCTCTCCCAAAAATATCTTCCTTCAATACATCCTCTCTTTTTTTCTTTGAGAGTTATCCAACCCTTAATCAATGTAAGTTTCAAGGGAGAAAAAAAGAAAAAGTCATTTTTTACCAACAAATTGACATTATTGACAAATTAATTACAAAAGAAGCTTTAAATATAAAAATTATATCAATAATAGATTACAAAGAAAAGGATCTAAAAATATATCAATGAAAATATTTGTTAGCTTGATATTAACTCTTACGTTGTTGACAAATTGATTGCAAACAAAACTTAAAATATAATACTTACATCAATAATAGATTACAAATAAAATTATATAAAAAACTATCAATGCAAATATTTTTTAGATTGATATTAACTCTTACATTATTGACAAATTAATTACAGACAAAACTTTAAATATAAAAATTACATCAATAATAAATTACAAAGAAAAGGATCTCAAAATATATCAATGCAAATATTTGTTAGCTTAATATTAACTCTTACAAGTATCTATTTTACTTAAACAAATTTACTAAATTGCCAAGGGTATGTATAAACAAGTGTTGTCCATTTGAAAATACATAGGGAGGAAAAGCAATTTTGATTCTCTAGTCATGCCTAAAAAGAAAGTCTTCCTCTACTACTAAACTTTACATCTCTAATAAAAATAATATTAATGTTATAGTTTTGCCACCAATAATAATATTTGGCTCTCATGATTTTATATATAAAAAGGTTGACTATTTTCAAATATATATATATATATATATTCTCCAGTCAATAACAATACTGACAAGTTTTAGAAATATTAGTTTTAAAAAATACCTTAAATTATAAAGTAGTAATACTAATTTAGAAGATGGTATAATGAAGGGTAACTTAAAAATTGGTTTAATTAATAGTAATTAAAATATTTGTTAAATCTAGATTTGAACACAACGGTCCAAAAAAGCAAGCAGAATATCTTAAATTATAAAATAATAATACTTAAAAGATAGTATAATGAAGGGTAATTAAAAGGTTGATTTCATTAATAGTAATTAAAATATTGGTTAAATCTAAATTTGAACACAACAACAAAGAAAAAGAAAAAAACATAAAACTCATGAATGCCCTAGTCATTATATAGTCACGCTCCTTATGAATGAAGAACGATAGGGATCACTAAGAGGGATGGCTGATTGTGATGAATGAAGAATGAGAGGAGGGAATTCACGAAGAGGAGGTTATCGAAAATTTTGCAGTTCTAAAATAGCAGGCTGCCATCGAGTGGATTATTCATGGACAGGGTAATTTTATGTTCTTTTTAATTGGTAGTTGTCTATATATTTTGTTTAATTTATTCCATAGGAAAAATTGTTTCTCCAATCGGTTAACCAGGGAAAGACAGTAGGCGATTTAAGTAAATTATGTGTGTTTAATTAATTTTATAGAGATTTTTGTGTAATCTCAAAAAAAAAATTCTTTGTTCAATCTACAGGTTACGCATGGGTGTTCTTTCTCTCTCAAACACACTTATGTAAAGTAGTGTGTCTTATGGAGTGATCCATAAATGTTGTATGTAGTATTGTATGCATCATTGTCCTGTGTGTAGTGTGTTGTGGTAAGTTTGTAATGTGTGTTGTGTCATGTGTAGCGTGTAAATGTTTGTTTTTTGCATCTCTGGATTTGTGTGTCTGTGGATTGAGATAAATTCGCGATTGAGAAGAATATGCACTGGTGGTGGTTGAAGGGCCAATGCTTTGAGAGTAAGTTGGTATTCATGGCATTATTTTCTTAAATTATTTTAAATTCATTCACTACCATTTTGTGTATTTATTTTTCTCATTAGTTGGAATTTTATATACAGGAAATGGAGTAGGTTTCCAGTGCTTTTGCAGTAGATAATGAGAAGTTTCCATCTCTTTTTCCAAGGTTTCAATAGCAAATGAAATATTTCTAAAAATAAAGGTTACTATACTTTATGAATGACCTTGTTCTCCTATGTTTCTTATTGCAGTTTACAACTATCTCTATGATATCTTTATAGAACATGTAAATTGAAAAATAATTATTTCAATTGAGTTAGTTTTAGTCCTTTGTGTCAGTCTCTGTTCACGTAAGTGTTGAGGATGTTCAAATGTGAGGTATTAAGTGGTTTTGGATATTTACACCATTGGTCGCTCCAAACCCCTAATTGAAATCCTCTTCTCATTTCATGGCTGTAGTGCTTGTTATAGAATTGGTCTATCCAACACCCAATTGAGCTCCTCCTTTTCTCATTTCATGGCTGCCCTATTTGTTACAGCACTGGTCTCTCCAAACCCCCAATTGTGCAACCCATTTTCCCATATCCTTATTTGTGGAGTTTCTTATAGAGTACTAGCACCACACCACTACTTTACGTAGCACAACCAGTAGCATCTCCAAGAAATTTACACAAAAAAAACTTACAAAGAAATATATACATATTCTTGAGAAAGACCCAGCCCTTTTTGTTGATAGTGAAATTCAGAAGCGACAGCTAGAAGAAACCCCAGAAATTCCCGTGGTAGGGCTTAGCTGGAAATAATTTCCCACTGATAGTGATCCAATTCTGGACGCATAGCTACATATACGACATAGATATTTACAGATCCAATTTTATTTTAGACACAGGTTTCTATTTAATACAACATTTCAATTAATTTTTTGATATGTTAAGAGAGCATGGTAAAATTACTTTAGATGGTGCTTTCTCCACACTCGTTGTGCTCCTCCTTTCAATAGAATTCCTGTCAAAGAGTGTGGTTGTAGAAATAAAATTTACTCAATAGAATTCTTGTGGTTGTAGCCAAAAATTTTACTCAATATAGTTCATGTCAATAGATTTGCTGGTTGTGATTGTTTGGGGAATTCCCATTTATATTTCTTGGAGTTTCAAGATATTCCATCGTTTTAGTGGATATATATGCTTTGTTTTTAAGGGCTGGTGAAATATCATTTTTCCTGGTAATGATAATATAGATATTAATGTTGGGTTGTGTCTAATGTTTCCTGGTATTCTAATTAGACGGCATGTGTATAGCAAGTTGAATCAGTAATTATCGATATCGTTGGAATTTTTATTTATCATTGGTTATGGCATAAGTAATTAAGGGATAAGTAATTATTTATGATTTTTTTAAATATTTAAAAGTGATTATTAATTAAACATATTTTATTAAAATATTGTTTAATTTAATTATATTTACAGTACCAAGAATACCCCAAGCCACATAGGAAACCAAGATACTAATATAAACATCACATAATTGATTGACTGATCGAATGGTTTTCCATGGATGGTACCAACCGTTACCCTGATAGATTTACAAAAACATCATCATAGTTTCTCTCTCACAAAGAGCGTGAGATTTATCTGTTCATAGTGAGAAAATCTCTTTTCAATCTAAAAGAGGTTTTCATCATAAGGGATTTGATCCATATCATAGATTGATTGATCCAATATTAAGATAAAATCTAGGTTTATATATATATATATATATATATATATAAACCAAAAATACAATTAAAAAAAAGTAGTTTTTTTTCTTTTCTTTTGCCTCCAAAATATTTACATGTACCTCTTTTTGAATTTAAAGGATTTTGATTTTTTTACATATTATGACATAGAAATTATGTGAAAATTTCATGGGCACTTTTAGGATGAAATTTCCTCGAATTGAAAAGTTAAAGATTGTTATGGTTGAGGTAAAGGAAATATTAATAACTGTGCATATTGGAGTAATGAACTTTAAGATTTAAGGTTTTTATTATTAAATATATTTAGTATTATAAATATTATTGTGAGAAATATTAAGAGAAATGAATCGGGATTTTTTTCAATTGTTTTATTATGCTAGTTAAATTTTATTAGAAGAGAGGATGTAGAATAAAAAATAAATTTATTAATAAATAAAATGAGATAAAAAAAAGCATTTATTGATAAAAATACTAAGGACTCTAATCCTCTGCAACAATTCAACTCCAACCAATACAACAAAATTCTAACTTCTTCAAGGCTTCAACCATGAACAAGGACCCTAATCCTCAAATATCAATCTCAGTTCCAACCTAGTCTCAAAGAGGCTCCAACCTCTTATGAGGAATCCAATCCTCAAATATCAATCTCAGTTCCAACCTAGTATCAAAGAGGCTCCAACCTCTTATGAGAACTCAAATCCTAAAAAATCAATCCAAGCTCCAACCTAGTCTCAACAAGGCTCCAACCTCATATGACGAATCCAATCCTCAAAAAATCAATCTAGGCTCAACCCTAGTTTCTTGCAATGATCTTCAAATTCATTTCAACAAATATTTGTGAAAGGCTGCTCCAAGATCTCCAACAACTTCTTCAAAAGGTGTTCAACATGTGCTCCAAGTTGCTCTTAATTAGTTGTTTCATAATGTTTCTAAGTTTTTCATCGAGGTAAGCTCCAAAATTATTTACAAGTTTTGCACAAACATTTCTCTAAAGGCTACTACAACAAGTCTACCAATGGCTTCAAGTCTTTCTTCAAGAACGTGTTCAACAATGCTCTAAATATGTTTTCAACAATTTTCCAATGATGTATTCAACAAAGATCCAAATATGTCTTCAACAATGTACCAAATATGTCTTTAATAATGCTCTAGAGATATTTTCAATAATGTTCTAAATATGTCTTCAAATCATATCAGGAATGCTTTAAGAGAGTGCTTCAAAGATATTCAAAATGTTCCTCCAACAAGGGGTTCAAGTCTTCTTCAATATTTCCTCCAAGGTCACTTCAAATTTTCTCCAACTATGCTTTAAATAGTTGCTACAAATTTTTTTATGACTTCTCCAAAGATTACTGAGAATGTTTCAAAATGGCTTCTTCAAATATCTCCAAATTGTGGTTAATGTATGCACCAGGACTGTCCAAAAAATGGCTTCAAAAATGTCTCATTGTCTACCTTGAGAAGTCACCAAAGTCTATGCCAAATCCATCAAATCACCTCTTTTTAAACCTCCTTATTTCACTTACTTCTCAACAAATCTTCCCTTAAAATATCAGCCTATCTTCCGTAGTATGACCTTGTAATGCACCTGCTCCTACTCATCACCTAAACACTAATTCAAATGATGTGGTTATTATTCTGAACCAAGATCCAAGGTGCCATTATGGAGATGGGGTCTAAAACTTCTAATCATTCTAGATAGCTTAAAACCTCAAATAAATATCACTGTTGCGTTTGTCTCATCACTATGATTCTGATGATACAAAATTTACCCTAATCTGATCTCTAGATAAAAAGTTATGACCCTTTACATTTCTGACAAGTCAAAGGGTGTCACGTCATCACCTATACCATGTGGAACCCATGTGGCTAACCTCCCAGTGCCATGTGGTGACTTGTTAAAGGTTTTTTACCCACTCATTGCATGTCTAACCTCTACTAGACGCTGGGTGCCACTACTCCAACTAAAACTCACTTCTTTTCTACACCTGGAAGAACTCTCAAGCATTACACCGACTATAAATTTTGGAACCCATTCATCTTCTCCTTTGGGTTGGAAATTCCGAGGCTAATATTTTTTCAACCCTAGCTAATTCTTTTGGCTTCGTTCCCTAGCTATAAATTCCGATGTGTCTTTGTTGTCTCCACTCAGGTGGACTTTCCAGGCTCATGCCTCCTTTACCCCGACTATAATTCCCGGTTCGGTTTCGCTCACAATAACTCTCATTGCACCTTTATTATTTCCTCCATGGTGGAAATTTCGGGGTTAAGCTTTCCTTATCCATATCTAAAACTCTCAGATCCGTTACCCTGTAAATAAATCCTAGCGCACCTTTATCTTTTCCTCTAGGGTGGACCTTCCTGGGAGAAGACCTTTGGGATGAAATCATCCGCGGTATCCCTTAGAGCATTGATTTCTTTGCTTGATCTCATATGACCATTACACTATCTTCATGCCTAGTCATAGGTCGCAATCAATCCCATGACCAATATGCCCTCGAATCCAAAGACTTCATCCCTGATAAAGTCAATTGGTTCGAAAACCCCATCCCTGCACCTGATGCTTTCGAAGACGGAAATATGGCTAATATCTCTCCCACCATCAAAATCAACATTTTTTTCAAGCCAGGTATTGAAGAACATATCACCATGGGTGCCCAATACACTCCAGAAAAAATTGAAGCCTACACAAAACTCGTCAAAGAATTCCATGATGTTTTCTCCTGGTCATACTCAGAAATGCCCGGACTCGATCCTGCCATTGTTGAACATAACATCTACACATGGCCTGATGCCATTCCAGTTCGTCAAAAGTTGAGACCCATCCATCCTTCTAGACGTGAAGCCATCAAAGCTGAAATTGACAAGCTCCGACAGGCTGGTTTCATTTACCTCATTGAATATACCACTTGGGTGTCTAACCCAGTTCCCGTCCTCCAAAAACAGGGCACCATTCGTGTTTGCACCAACTTTTGTGATCCGAATAAAGCTTGTCCCAAAGACAACTTACCCACACCATTTATTGACCAAATCATCGATGAGTGTGCGGGGCATGAGATTCTCTCCTTTATGGATGGCTTCTTCGGATACAACCAAATTTTTATCCGTCGTGCTAATCAACTTAAAACCGCGTTCATTAGTCCGTGGGGCACTTTCACATACCGAGTCATGCCATTTGGCCTTAAAAATGCCGGCGCCACCTTTTAACGAGCCATGTCTTATTGCTTCCATGACTTAGCCCCTATTATCCTTGCCTATTTAGACGACCTCACCGCACATTCTAAACATCGAGCGCAACACCTTCATGACCTGCGTACCATTTTTCTCCGATGCCGCAAGTATAACATTCGCCTTAACCCTTTGAAATGTGTCTTATGTGTTCCTGTTGGTTGTCTCCTCAGCTTCATTGTGTCTAAAGATGGGATAACTCTCGACCCTTTGAAGGTTCAAGCCATTCATGAACTTCCTCTTCCTCATACCTTACGCCAGCTACAAAGTCTCCAAGACAAAGCTAATTTTCTTCGTCGATTCGTTCCTGACTATGCTACTACCGCACATGACTTCCTTAGACTTATTCACTCTCACACCCCTTTTGTCTGGGATACATATGCTCAAGAGTCTTTTGATGCCCTCAAGCATGCTCTCACATCTGCTCCCTTGATCCGTCCCCCTGACTTTAACCGAGATTTCATCCTATACATCTTCGCTTCCACATATTCAGTTGCTAGTGTCCTTATCCAGGAGGATGATAACGGTGTCGAACATGTGATCTATTATGTCAGTAAGAACCTTCCCGGTCCACCTGTGTCCTACTCGCATGAAGAAAAATTAGCGCTAGCTGTCGTGTTCCCGGTCCAAAAATTGTGTCATTATATCTTCATGTGTTCCACCACGGTTGTGACTGATTCCAACCCCATGGCTTTCCTATTGAGTTGCCACATCCTCAATGGGAAGTACGCCCGTTGGGTCGTTATTCTCCAAGAATTCGACCTTGAATTTGTCACCCCAAAAAGTAAGAAAGGTTTAGTCCTAGCTGAACTCATTTCTGATTTACCTACCTAGACACAAGATACTCCAATTAATGACACTCTTCCCGATGAACATTTGTTTTCCATCACCACCGACGACCTTTGGTACGGTGACATCCTTACTTACTTGCGAACCCAAAAGTTCGCCCTTCACCTTGATCATGATGCTCGACGATGTATCCGACACCAAGCCTCTCGCTACCTTCTAATCGGTGATGACCTTTATCGTCACGGCGTAGATATTGTCCTTCGTCGTTGCCTCACCCACGCTGAAGCCGAGCAAGTCCTAAATGCCTGTCATAGTGGCACTTGTGGTGGCCACCTCTCCGGCCTTGCCACCGCCCAAAAAATCATGCGTGCTGGGTATTTTTGGCCTTCTCTCTTCAATGATTGCATTGAAGCAGTCAAACACTGTTCCAATTGCCAACATTTCGCCCCCAAGGCATGAGCTCCTCCTTCTCCTCTCCATCCTGTCATCACAGCTGGTCCTTTTTGTAAATGGGCCATCAAATTTATGGAATGTCGACCTCCATCTGCTGGTAACCACAAATATATCATCGTGGCGGTTGACTACTTCACTAAATGGGCCGAAGCTATGCCTACGTTCAACAATACGGCAGCCACTGTAGCCATCTTTTTCTTTAACCATGTCATTGCTCGATTCGGAGTTCCAAAACAATTAGTCTTGGACCATGGCCGACATTTCGAAGATCATATTTGGCATGAGCTCTCCTCCTTATTGGGTTTTGAACACCAATATTAATCTTCTTATTACCCCCAAGGTAATGTCCAAGTTGAAGAGGTCAACAAAATTCTTAAAACCATGCTTCAACGAACGGTGAATAAACACAAAACCAATTGGCGTCTCATGATCTTCCCTGCTTTGTGGGCTTATCATACTTCTGTTAAAACCGCCATCGGTTTCACTCCTTTCCACCTTGTCTTTGGCGAGGAGGAAGTCTTACCAATCGAATGCGAAATCCCTTCCCTTCATTTTGTTGTCGAACTTCTCCCTGATACCCAACCTCTAGAACAACGAATTATCATGCTTGAGCGCACTTCTGAAGATTGTCGTGTTGCATTACAAACTCTTGAAGCGGCCAAAAAGCGCACCAAAGCTCATGTTGACCGAAAAGTGCATCCTCACACCTTTCATGAAGGCGATCTTGTTCTAGTCTATGACCAAGCCCACGATACCCTCAGTCATGGGAAGTTCGACTCATTATGGCTAGGTCTTTACATCATCAGTAAATATCTTGGGAAGGGGGCATATCTTTTAGAGGACTTTGAAGGCTACCCCCTTCCTAATCCTCGCAATGCACTCTATCTCAAGAGATATTACCCTTAGCATTTCCCACTCGAAATGCATGTTTTACTTTCTTGTAGATAGCCAGCATATGTTTGTTTTCATCAGTCACTACTTGACCAGGACACATGTTCTCCACGAAGTCCTCCTTTCCTCCTTTTTCAAATTGTATTTCCTCACTTACAACACTTTTCCTTAGGGCACCGCTTAGCCTCCATCTTTATTCTTGTCTGTGTCGATTTCCGTGCGAGATACCATTTCATACTCAAGTTTTAGTTCTACCTTTGGGTCCTTTCATATTTCAACATGTATTCGACTATTCAGCAAGACTCTTGAATTAACCCTTTTAGGCATATTGCAATACGTATACTCGATGATAATGATCCGGTGATGTCTATGTTTATTAGTGATTGGGGCATGTGAGATGTCTCAACCCTCATGAGGGGGTGGCCCTGTAGGTAGCCCCCCACATGCTCGGCTGACTTCATTTCCACCCTTGATGCAGCTCCTCCCATTTGATGATATCAGCCTCAACCACTTGCGGCGCCTCTTCGATTTGCACGTATCAGTCAGAGTTTGCTATCCCTTCCCCGCGTGTAGGGGGCATTTGGGTGTATTTGTATCTCATGTACTACCATATTATTGTATAAGTCCTGAAGATTATTCCAGACATCACATGTATGTGGGATTCATCATGTTATTTATCTAGCTCATGTTTAGGCCAGCACATGCTTCATTATTGTGTTCCATGGTTTTCCGAGCTTCGTGGTTTTCCGGGTGACTTATTCTTTTTACTGCCTGAAAATGACATAGGTATGTCCCAACGCCGCCTTTATCAAATTTTCCACTTAAACAGAACATTTACTGCAAGTCTCATCTCCTGCAGTTCTGATCCTTTGCTTTATCAGACAAGCCTGCCTTTCTCTCTCTCACTTCCCTCTTGATGCCTAGTGATTGAATTCTTACAACGTACTTCGGTCATACGATTTGCTCCTAACACTCGTACGTTGGGGGGCAATCTGTTACACCATTTTTTTGGTCATCTAACCCATTATCATTAGATGAACCCAAGTACACCATGTAAGACCAATTTTACCCTAAGTAAAATTGCTTTCACCATGTAAAATAACATTTGTCTATATTTCTTGGTCATATTTAACCCAAAATAAGGAAATTAATTAAATAAATCATTATTTATTTAATTATTTCCTAGGAATAAGTTATTCAAATCATTATTTAAATAATATTCCTAGTTAAATTTGACTAAATCATTTTTAAATAATTAAATAAACCCATTATTTATTTAATTATATTATCACTTCCCTAAAATGATAAATAAACCATTTATTTATTTATTATTTATATTTGATGGGGTATTCGTCGAATACCTTAAACTTGAAAATATAATAAAATATTCCTAATGGGTGCTAGAATTCGATTAATAATATTTTATTCCGTACCTGCAGTTCTAGACCACCCCAATATTTTGTTATAAATAAGGGGGTTTTCCCATTATTAGTCACCTTCATTGCATTAGATCACTTTCTGGATCTACTCTTGGTCACCATTTTCCATTTTGCTTTATGAACTCCCATTGAGTTCCATGTTTGTTTTCCTACACCACTAGAAAATGTTAGTTACGGGAAACATTGGGAACTTTAGAACCCATCCCACTAAGGAGAACCGGAAAACACCTTTCTTGTTTTCCTCTCAGGTGCCCCATTCTTTAATATAATAAAAAAAATTTTTAAATACATTCTTCTTGTCTTGTCCATTGGATTTATGGAGCTATGTTATATTTTATCTGCTTAATGTCTTTTGTGCTTAGATCTGAATTTGTGCAGCAAAATTAAAGATATTTTGCAGCCACAATTGATGTTAGGGCTATTTTTTATGCGTAGCTAAAGTGATCTTTTACGACGAAAGAATCATACTAACAATTGGCGACTCCACACGGGTTTTCTTTTGCTATCGTTGTCATTTTATCTATTCCTGCATATCCAACTGTTTCAGACCCTAGGGTTTCTCTTTCATTTTTTGTCTTTCCTATTTTTATGGTGATTTTCACCACTAAAAACCCTTAAACAGTCAAATTTTTAACTTCTGTGTGTTTCTGGCCTTATTGCGCAGGTGACAGACATTAGCCGCAGCTGAAACGACAATTTTTTCTGAAATCTGCCGCCGAGAGAGCCAGATCTGCAAGTCGCACTTATCGGCACAAAAAGTGTGACCTCAACCTCAGGACGCACTTTTCTACCCCAGACCTGCGACTTGGACTGAAAACAGGTCAAAACCTGCGACCTACACTTTTTAGGTTTGTTTTGAGAAACACATCACGGTTTCTAGCATCCTATCTGTTTGGACTGTTTCTAATGCTTCACTCAACTAAGAGGGAATCTTTCCCCTTAGGGCTCTAGTACCCTCCACTTTTTTTGGGAGAGTCTTTTCCGTTTCAGAAGTTTGAATTTTCAGAGTTTCAGCCTTATTTTTCTCAGATCTGATACCTCCTTTTCAGATCCCTTTAGATCAGCTCTTCTCCCTCTCAAAACACCTAATATCATTTTTTTGGGGTTCATTTCTAAGGCCACCGCCTTGTCTCTTCTATTTTTAGCTGATCTCCTCCTTTTTAGCAGCAACCTTGCCTCTGCCTATTTGTTGTTCTCTGCACCACTTTTTAGCAGATTTCCCCTTTATATCCCAGCCCCTCCAGACCTTAGATCTATTGGCCTCTTTTTAGCTTGCTTTTCCTAGTTTTTCCCTCTTGTAGACTAGTTTTGAGAGACTCGCCTTCTTGGGTTAGATCGTTGCATTGTTAGTTGTTAATTTTATGTTCTTTCAGTCTTATTTGCTGCAGATTTCTTTTCTGTTACACAGCACACTTTTTCTTTTACTCTCAAAAGGTCTGGGTTTAAACAATTAAAATTAGCACACACCACACACTGACCCTAGGTGAAGAAGCGCCTAGTTAACACCGCCTGGCAAAGACTTTAAAATCAATTGTCACTGCACCTTTCTGTCCTTGACCTCACTTGATTTTGTCCCTCTCTGCCCTTGTTGGTTTTTCTTCTTCGCTTCATCATTTCCCCCCCAAGGCGCCTTTCCTGGAGACTTCTTGGCCTTGACCCTCAGTTTCTGCTTGGTCGAATTCCTCCTTCCCATCGTCATCGAGTAAGTCCTCCCCCGAGTCCACACTCCGACTCTTCCTCTGATTGTTCAGGTTCTCCCCCTAATCCTGGTTCTCCCCCTGTCACTTTCACCATGTCAACTTTAGGGCCTACTACCAGCAGCAACCCCATTACTACTGCTAGGTCTGTTTTCAGTGGAACCACCTCGGGACCTACCTCGACTTCCCCATTGCTCCCTTATATGGCCGGCCTTAGTCTCCCCGACTTCAATCAGCTAATCAATGATCCTATCCACCACGATGTTAGTTGGCCTACTATTCCAACCAAGCTCCCTTCCGACATTCCCAAGTTCAAAGGCCTTGCTAGTGAAGATCCCTCCAACCATATTCGATCCTTCCATATGTGGTGTTCCTCCAATTCCATTACCGACGACTCCATCTGTCTTTGATTGTTCCAACGCATGCTTAAAGGCGAAGCTTCTAAATGGTATGTTGAACAGGCCACCTCCTCCCATACCACTTTTGCAACCATTGCCCAAGCCTTTTTATCTTATTTCCAACTCCCCCTCTGATACGACACGGGTACCGAGCTTTTAACCTCTTTCCATAAATCCTCTTCGACCCGCCTTTCTGCTCATGTCCAGGAATGGTGGCGAAGACAGAGCTTGTGCCGTGCTCCCCCCTTTGAATATCGAGTTTACATGGACTGGTTCATTTGCTCTCTTTTACCTCCCATTGGCAAAGATGTCGCATCCCATTTTCCCCAAACTGAAGAAGCCGCCCTCCAAATAGCCTTGAAGTATGACCTTATATACGCCCAATCTGGCTATGTTTATACCGTCCTCCCTGACCTTCTGAAACCCGATGGCCCTAATGCCTCGGGGGCATCTCACTCTACCGACAGTATCATTGGAGCCCTGTCACATACCTCTACCCAACCTCTTCCGAGCCATGGTTTTCCTCCAGGGGCTAGCCCCTCCGGCATTTTTTCCCCTCCCGGTAGCGTGTATTTAGGCTACGGCATGCCTCCTCCTTTTTCCCACCCTCCTGCTTACCTTACTACTACCCACCCTACTCCTTATCCATATCTGCAACCTGGTGTCCCAGCTCCCTCCCCGGCGCCCACCTCCCACTCCCTTGCCTTCTGCTTCCAGCCACACTTGTGCCCCCTCGAACGATATGGCCCCACACGGCGGGGGGCACCTAATTTCCCTTCCTCGAAGGAGAAAGGGCCAATCCAATGCAGCACGGCCAATCATGCTGGACCCAATCCTTCCAATATCGACCCTAACACTGCTAACCAGCCATAGGGCTCTCATCCCAAGCCGTACAGGCCACTTCGCACCAACAAGCCATGTTCGTGTTGCGGTGTTTATGGTCACTACACTCACGATTGTCCCTTATTACCACAAATTCAGTAACTTTGGGATTCTTAGGCCACCGTACGGGGACAGCACTCCTCCCCTACTACCCCTCCCACCCCCGTTACTTCTCAACCTGTTGTGTTTACCAATCCTTTCCTGCAACAAGGATTAGTGGCCACTCAACCACCTCATGCCCCGGTAACCACTCAACCTTCTCCTTCTGGTTCCTCTGATTACCAGATTCTCATGATGGCTTCTGACCACCTCTCACTGTCGACCTCAACCTTCAAACTCAGTCCTGTCAGTATTCCACACCTCCTGTTCCGCCTGTCTCTGAGTCTCCATCGTCAGGTCCTACAGAACCTCTATCAACACCCAATGGTCCTTTGCAACTCCCTCTGCCCAAAGCCGAGGTTCATCCCAAGCCTCCTAAGGGACCATTACGCCGAAATGCTGCTTCTGGTTGGGCTGCCAATTCATACAGTATAGTAGATGATCTGGCCTAGTCTCCTGCTGCCATTTCCACACTGGAACTCCTCCAGTCGTGTCCTTCTCAAAATAGGGCTCTACTATCTGCTGTGGGCGTTGTAGATCCTGTTGATGACCAATTAATTTTTTTCGACGCCTGTCATTCAGACCATCCCCCTCTTCCTCCTTTAGTTGCTTTCCAAATCCCCGTCAAAATCTGAAACGCCAATGTTACTCGGTGTATTATTGATGAGGGGGCATATACTTGTGTAATGTCCACTTCGGTTTGGAAACAACTCGGATCCCCTGAACTGGCCCCTTCCACCATCACCCTTTGTGCATGGGATGGCCATGCCTCCTAGCCCATTGGCCTATTTCGTAACTATCCTATCACCCTTGTCAGCAAGACTATTTGTGTCGATGTTGAAGTTATCGACGCCCCTCTTGACTACAACATTCTTTTGGGGCGTAGTTACACTTATGCCATGTCAGCCGTCCCATCCGGAGTCCACCGCAAGATGCTTTTCCCTCATAATGGCAAGATTGTCACCATTGACCAATTGACTTACCATGAACCAAAATCTCAGACCTCCCCTAAGTCCACCATCTCTACTGTCACGAACAAGAAAACTGTTGATTCTTTGACCAGTGTTTCCCCCGGCGTCTACAAAGACTCCTCCTTGCTTGGCACCTTTTTCGACTCCCCTCCCATATTTGATCCTAACTTGGTGAACGTTTGCATGATGAAATCATCTTGGGCTAACGTTACAAAGCCCACTTTGGCTAGTCAGCAACCTCAACCTCAACCAGCTCCTAGCCCTTCGCCCCCGTTAGCCACCCTTCTTCCTTCTGAATCTTCTTCTACCGCCACTCCTCATGGGTCGATTCCACCTGAAATCCACCCCCTTGGCACCATTCCTCCTGGCCATTTCCATGCTGGTTAGATCCCTTTCCCCGCTCCCCCTCATAGAGCTTATTCGGTCCCTACCTTGGCCACCCTATCCCTCCCCAACTTGACCTTGGGTATACCCATCTGGTACCTTGACCCTCCAGCCACCACTTCGCCCGGTCAACCTAAACCATATATTACTTTGACCCCGGTTCAACCAATCCCTATGCCTTCTCTTGCTATGTTGGTACTTCAGTCACCTCAACAAGCACTGCCTCCCGTTACAACCGCTTTGAGTAAAAATGGCAAAGCTCGCAGGGGGGCATCAACGAAAAAACCTACCCCACCCAACCCTGCCCCTCCTCGGCCCCGCAAGCATCCCATCCAGTGTGCTCTGTGTGATGTTGTTGGTCACACCACTCATACCTGCCCTGAATTATCACCTCTCAAGACCATGGTTAATGAAATGTTTCCAGAATCAGACATCCCAGAAGTCCATGTCACCATACTAGATTCTACCCCTAAACTTAAGCGTTTGCGCACCAATCACCCTTGTTATTTATGCAATTTCCATGGCCACTATACCCACCTTTTCCCCCACCTTGATGAGTATCATGCCTCTTTAGCCACATACCACCAATTCGAAGCTGCCCTCGCCCGTAATCCTTCTTCCCTCACACAAGACCACCTATCTGCCACGATTATCATTCCTCCTCCTGATACCGAAATTACCGAGACTTCAAATACCATTTCCTACCTTTCCTCATCACTGCGATTCTCGAATACCAACCCCTTATTACCTTCCCCCAATGCTTCGCCCGATCATTCAACTGCTCACTCTGTCACCTCACATAACATCGTACCTGTGAGCCCTTCCCATCAAAATCAAGAGTCTCATCCCTCTACCTCCTCAGGTCAACCTCTTCCATCCTCTCTTCCCATATTCCAGTCCGATGAAGACATCATGGAAGCCATGACCAACCCTGATTTTCCATGGGATGATATGCACCATCGTGCATATTTCCTCCCACATCAATCCCATGACCAATATGCCCTCGAATCCAAAGACTTCATCCTTGATAAAGTCAATTGGTTCAAAAACCCCATCCCTACACCTGATGCTTTCGAAGACAGCAATATGGCTAATATCTCTCCCACCATCAAAATCAACATTTCTGTCAAGCCAGGTATTGAAGAACATATCACCATGGGCGCCCAATGCACTCTGAAAGAAATTGAAGCCTACACGAAACTCTTCAAAGAATTTCGTGATGTTTTCACCTGGTCATACTCAGAAATGCCTGGAATTGATCCTGCCATTGTCGAACATCACATCGACACATGGCCTGATGCCATTCCAGTTCGTCAAAAGTTGACACCCATCCATCCTTCTAGACGTGAAGCCATCAAAGCTGAAATTGACAAGCTCCGGCAGGCTGGTTTCATTTACCCCATTGAATATACCACTTGGGTGTCTAACCATGTTCTCGTCCTCAAAAAACAAGGCACCATTCGTGTTTGCACCGACTTTCGCGATCTGAACAAAGCTTGTCCCAAAGACAACTTCCCCACACCATTTATTGACCAAATCATCGATGAGTGTGCGGGGCACGAGATTCTCTCCTTTATGGATGGCTTCTCCGGATACAACCAAATTGTTATCCGTCGTGCTAATCAACTTAAAACCGCGTTCACTAGTCCGTGGGGCACTTTCGCATACCGAGTCATGCCATTTGGCCTTAAAAATGCTGGCGCCACCTTTCAACGAGCCATGTCTTATTGCTTCCGTGACTTAGCCCCTATTATCCTTGCCTATTTAGACGACCTTACCGCACATTCTAAACATCGGGCACAACACCTTCATGACCTGCGTACCATTTTTCTCCGCTGTTGCAAGTATAACATTCGCCTTAACCCTTTGAAATGTGTCTTCTGTGTTCCCGTTGGTCGTCTCCTCGGCTTCATTGTGTCTAAAGATGGGATAACTCTCGACCCTTTGAAGGTTCAAGCCATTCTTGAACTTCGTCTGCCTCGTACCTTACGCCATCTACAAAGTCTCCAAGGCAAAGCTAATTTTCTTCGCCGATTCGTTCCTGACTATGCCACTACCGCACACGGCTTCCTTAGACTTCTTCGCTCTCACACCCCTTTTTTCTGGGATACATACGCTCAAGAGTCTTTTGATGCCCTCAAGCATGCTCTCACATCTGCTCCCTTGATCCGACCCCCTGACTTTGACCGAGATTTCATCTTATACATCTCCGCTTCCACATATTCAGTAGCTGGTGTCCTTATCCAGGAGGATGATAATGGTGTCGAACATGTGATCTATTATGTCAGTAAGAACCTTGCTGATCCACCTGTGTCCTACTTGCATGAAAAAAAAATAGCACTAGCTGTTGTGTTCTTGGTCCAAAAATTGCATCATTATATCCTCACGCGTTCCACCAAGGTTGTGACTGATTCCAACCCCATGGCTTTCCTATTGAGTCGCCACATCCTCAATGGGAAGTACACCCGTTGGGTTGTTATTCTCCAAGAATTTGACCTTGAATTTGTCACCCCAGAAAGTAAGAAAGGTTTAGTCCTAGCTGAACTCATTTTTGATTTAGCTACCCAAACGCAAGATACTCCAATTAATGATGCTCTTCCTGATGAACATTTGTTTGCCATCACCAGTGACGACCCTTGGTACGGTGACATCCTTACTTACTTGCGAACCCAAAAGTTTGCCCTTCACCTTGATCATGATGCTCGATGACGTATCCGACACCAAGCCTCTCGCTACCTTCTAATCGGTGATGACCTTTATCGTCGCAGCGTAGATATTGTCCTTCATCGTTGCCTCACCCACGCTGAAGCCGAGAAAGTCCTAAATGCCTATCACAGTGGCGCTTGTGGGTGCCACCTCTCCAGCCTTGCCACCACCCAAAAAATCATGCGTGCTGGGTATTTTTGGCCTTCTCTCTTCAGTGATTTCATTGAAGCATTCAAACACTGTTCCAATTTCGAACATTTCGCACCCAAGGTGCGGGCTCCTCCCTCTCCTCTCCATCCTATCATCACAGCTGGTCCTTTTTGTAAATGGGCCATCGTCTTTATGGAATGTCGACCTCCATCTGCTGGTAACCACAAATATATCATCGTGGCAGTTGACTAGTTCACTAAATGGGCCGAAGCTATGCCTACGTTCAACAATACGGCAGCCACTGTAGCCATCTTTTTCTTTAACCATGTCATTGCTCGATTCGGAGTTCCAAAACAATTAGTCTCGTACCATGGCCGACATTTCAAAGATCAGGTTTGGCATGAGCTCTCCTCCTTATTGGGTTTTGAACACCAATATTCATCTTCCTATTACCCCAAAGGTAATGGCCAAGTTGAAGAGGTCAAAAAAATTCTTAAAACCATGCTTCAACGAACGATGAATAAACACAAAACCAATTGGCATCTCATGCTCTTCCCTGATTTGTGGGCTTATCGTACTTCTATTAAAACTGCCACCGGTTACACTCCTTTCCACCTTGTCTTTGGTGAGGAGGCAGTCTTACCAATCGAATGTGAAATCCCTTCCCTTCATTTGGTCGTCGAACTTCTCCCTGATACCCAACCTCTAGAACAATGACTTATCATGCTTGAGCACACTTCTGAAGATCGTCGTGTTGCATTACAAACTCTTGAAGTGGCCAAAAAGCGAACGAAAGCTCATGTTGACCGAAAAGTGCATCCTCGCACCTTTCATGAAGGTGACCTTGTTCTAGTCTATGACCAGGCCCACGATACGCTTGTTCATGGGAAGTTCGACTCATTATGGCTAGGCTTTACATCATTAGTAAAGATCTTGGGAAGGGTGCATATCTTTTAGAGGACTTTGAAGGCCACCTCCTTCCTAATCCTCGCAATGCACTCTATCTCAAGAGATATTACCCTTAGCATTTCCCACTCGAAATGCATGTTTTACTTTCTTGTAGATAGCCAACATATGTTTGTTTTCATCAGTCACTACTTCAAAAGGACACATGTTCTCCACGAAGTCTTCCTTTCCTCCTTTTTCAAATCGGATTTCCTCACTTACAACACTTTTCCTTGGGGCACCACTTAGCCTCCATCTTTATTCTTGTCTGTGTCGATTTCCGTCATGAGATACCATTTCATACTCATGTTTTTTGGGTCCCCTTTGGACCTTTCATCATTTCAACATCATCATTAGTCTTCGTCTGGGAACCTTGGATCCGACCCGTTTTCAACATGTTCACGAAATGTATACTCGGTGATCCAGTGATGCCATAGCAACTATTGGTGATTCCCGGGCATGTGTGAGATGTCTCAAACCTCATGAGGGGGTGGCCCTGCAGGTAGCCCCCCACATGCCCGGATGACTTCATTCCTACCCTTGATGCAGCTCCTCTCATTTGATGATATCGACTTCAACCGCTTGCAGCGCCATTCTCGATTCACATGTCTCTGTCAGATTTTGAGAGCCCTTCCCCGTGTGTAGGGGGAATTTGGGTATATTTGTATCTCATGTACTACCATATTACTATATAAGTCCTGACGATTATTCCAGGCATCACATGTATATGGGATTCATCCTTTGATTTACTTGACTCATGTTTCGGCCAGCACATGCTTCATTATTGCGTTACGTGGTTTTTCGGGCGCCTTATTCTTTGTACATTTTCTTGACAGGCATAGGTATGCCTCCCCCACCACCTTTAGCACAGGTACCACTTCATAAACTAGAGACTTGTTGCACTTGTAAGTCTCATCTCCTTAGGGTCTAGTCCTTTAGCACATCAGACAACCTTACATTTCTCTCTCTCACTTCCCTCTCGATATCTAGTGATTGACTTCTTACAATGTACTTCAGTCATACGATTTTCTCCTAACACTCATACGTTGGGGGGCAATCTGTTACACCATTTTTTGGTCATCTAACCTATTATTATTAGATGAACCCAAGTACACCATGTAAGACCAATTTTACCCTAAGTGAAATTTCTTTCACCATATAAAATAACTCATTTGTTTATATTTCCTGGTCATATTTAACCCAAAATAAGGAACTTAATTAAATAAATCCTTATTTATTTAATTATTCCCTAAGAATAAGTTATTTAAATCATTATTTAAATAATATTCTTAGTTAAATTTTACTAAATCATCCATAAATAATTAAATAAACCATTATTTATTTAATTATATTTCCATCACTTCCCTAAAATGATAAATAAACCATTTATTTATTTATTATTTATAAATAAAGGAATTGACCCAAGTCAAGAACCCTTTTCCCTCCAACAAATATAATAAAATATTCCTAAAGGGTGCTTCTAGAATCCGATTAATAATATTTTATTCATGCACCGAGTTCTAGACCGCCCCAATATTTTGTTATAAATAGGGGGGTTTTCCCCATTCATTAGTCACCTTCATTGCATTAGATCACTCTGGATCTACTCTTGGTCACCATTTTCCATTTTTCTTTATGAACTCCCATTGAGTTCCATGTTTGTTTTTCTACACCAATAAGAGAGAGAAATGTTAGATCTGAAACACTGAGGACTTTCAAGAACCCATCCCACTGAGGAGAACCAGAAAACACCTTTTTTGTTTTCCTCTCAGGTGCCCCATTCTTTAATATAACACAAAATTATTTTAAATACATTCTTCTTGTCTTGTCCATTGGATTTATGGAGCTATGTTATATTTTATCTGCTTAATGTCTTTTGTGCTTAGATCTGAATTTGTGCAGCAAACTTAAAGATATTTTGCAGCCACAATCCATGTTAGGGATATTTTTTATGCATATCTGAAGTGATCTTTTACGACGAAAGAATCATACTAACAATTATAAACACTTATCTTAAGAATATGTTTTAAGCAAATGAGATCAATACTTCAACTCTCCACCCAACCATAGACAACTGCAACCAAGTATTACTTGCAACTATCACCCCCAAGCTAGGTTACAGAGCTTGAGGTGGGGTGATTTGGAGGATTTTAACCAATCAAATAGCTAAGACATGATTCCACCAGGCAACACTACCTTCATCCACCAGCTACTCTCTTCGTATATCACACAATTCAGGTAGAAACATAGTCATGCCAACATTTTTCTATGCAAACAACTTCAATTCACCTTTAAGAGAAGATATCCCACTATGAGGAAATTTCAACAGTGGCAAGCTATCTATGGGTGAAAAATAACTTTTCTAGGTGGTTCCATAGTGTGTCAAGCACCTGAGTTTCATCCACAAGGCACTCCTGCTGGCTCAAAAACCCTCATAAGCACTTATATGAATTCTCCCCAATCCAATAGGTTCATAGACCTCAAGCTTCCAGTGGATCCCTCAACCTTATTATCAAGCCTTGATCTCTAAAGCCAATCACTAGCAAGCCTCCCCTGAGGGTTCCATGGTTCGTTCTTCCTTTTCAGGGCTTAATTCATGTTCAGAAATTCCTTCCATTTTCGACTCTCTCACTTTGATATTTTACCCCATAAGCCTTTGTATTCCTTCTCGACTCTTATTCACTATTGCTTCTGCATGTCTCATTTTATCCTTCTCAATGTCCCTCATTTTCCTCTCAACCCAATTAATTTCCCTCTTCCCTCCAGGACTTGCAAAACAACCCATCCCCTGATAGCAAAACCCATGTTTCTATTAATTTATTTATCTTTATATTTTCTTGAGGTTGGGACAAAATACACTTATGAAAATCCTTCCATTTCAATTGGATTCAATGCACAATCAACACCTAATTTTTTTCCACCAACCATATTTTTTATGGAGGAACAACCATTTAATCAAGAAACACCCCCCCCCCCTTCCTAAAGCAATGGAATTTGTGTCCCTTTATCACCTATTTCAAATAATTACAATTATTTAAAAGATGGAAAAATTGTTGACCAAGGGATATCATAGTTGCACTAGCTTATTGTGTTACTGAGTTATGCCTCTCAATTATGACTAGTTGTTGAATTCTTCATTTGTCTCTACTCGTCTAATTTACTTAGCACAAGTTGTGTCTCCCACTTACACTATTACACAACATCAAAGATTAATCTAGGTTTACATTGATCCATAAAATGTTGTGGATATTCCACTAGAAAATTAATCACAAAAAACATAATAAGATTATATTTAAAATATGAAATTCTATGCCATTATACTTTTATTATATTTCTAGATCTATATATTTACTATTAATAATGCATGAATTTTGTTGGAGAAAGGTCCCCTAACCGTATTTTTGGTCCATTTTTGTAATATTTTGTAATAATTGGTCTAGGGTAGCGGCTTTGGGGAAGATCAAAGCCCCCAATGAATTGTAAAGGATCAAAGGGTAGACAAGGAGTCTTCAAACCACAGTTTTCGGACCATAGGCTAGCACAGGCTAATATGTTATAAATAGGTAGATAAATTGAGTCTAGAGGAGGCGAAGATGGGTTATTAAGCTTGGATACGAACTTATGGATCTTTTTTTATTGTCTAGGTAAGGGCTCCTGCTGGCTGTGTGTAGACCTGACTGACTATTTGTGTGAGCTAGTAAATAGATTCTGTAAGTGGATCTAGATGTGAATGAATGAGAAGACTGTTGTGATATTTAAGTGTTCTCTGTTATGATAATCAACTACATTTTTGTTGATTCTGCTGATGTTTTACTGATGTGCACGTGGATGTGCTGTTATGAATGCATAGATCTAGTTTAAATTTCTTACTCTAGTTATATTTTATCTATTGATTTATGACTTCTGCTTAAGTTACTCTGCCGCTATACTGTTAAGGGTTTATGGATTAGGACTCCTCCTACACAAGTCTGAAAATTTGAAGGGACCCTATTTAATTAACTTCCTCTCTCTTAGGGTGTGGAAACCTGGTTCCAACACCCTCCCATACTACCTCGGGTGAGACCTTGACATGAGCAAGCGGACCATTGCCAAAAGGGCCAGTAGTACATGGGTTTGTTGGAAAACCTTCAAACTAAACCTGGGTCAAGACCCCTAAATCCAACAAATGGTTCCATTTCCAAGACCGAGAGCATTTTGAGAGAGAGATCAGGTAATGCCACAGGGTCATTGGCCACCATTGAAGCCTGAAATTGAGGACTGGCTCGAAAAATAGATTCAGGAGTTTGCCCTAAAAGAAAATAGAAGTAAGAAGCTATTTTCTGAAGAGTGGAAAAACAAATATATTTTTACAGAAGTACACAAAAGCTTCTCCGTATCCTTCACACATGAATTACAAGAGTGGTTAGCACGGTTGGCAGAGTTCCAGACGTGCTAGAAAGACGATCAAGTCACACAGTGGACCCCTGAATTGATTAAAAAATTGTAAAGAAATGATAATAAGATCACCGGGACTGTAGATCATTGGGTTGATAGTTTCTTGGGTTGATTCGTGAAAGAATTTGCAGTTGATCAGTTTGTGTCCTATTCGGAAGCAGAGCAGAGGTTATTCAAGGGATTTAGAGGTAAGTTCCTGCAAACTATGCCGCTATTGATTAAGATGTTATTGACTAAAAATGGTGTCCTGTGTCACCACACCAAGTGAATGACCTCTAATCAGAGCGGAAGAAAAACATGAAGCGGTAAATACTATCAAGTTAATAAAGAAGGAGATAGATCAGTATTCAATCCATTAAGGGAATCGCCTAATTTTAACCAGGGCGTAGCTATGCAAGTTGGAACAATTCCCTCGGCTACGCCAACATCAAACCCACGCAAGGGTAAGAATCCTCGTACCCCATTTCTGCACACACCTAACGACGAGATGGATACGCATATGGAACTACCTAATTTTAAGGGTGTAGGAGAAAAGGATATGGATCGATTCTGGTTTGTAGCAGAATCTGTATGGACTACGCAGTAAATTAATAATGATGCTATCAAATAAGTGCAGCAGCTATCCATAGCCTTTTAAGGAAGGGCCCTAGACTGGTTTATAGGATATAC
This sequence comes from Pinus albicaulis, assembly GCA_034641835.2. NCBI lineage: Eukaryota > Viridiplantae > Streptophyta > Pinopsida > Pinales > Pinaceae > Pinus > Pinus albicaulis. The sequence continues at coordinate 388,641 of JAXQQM020066513.1, read as the reverse complement.
TAGTCAAGATAAAAGATATTAAGGACCCTAAAGCAACAGTTTCGAAAGCCTAAATCATACTCTCATTGTGTAATCAATGTGAAGGAATTCAAACAGGGACCTACAGAGTCCATCTAGGAAGCTAGCCAACAATTGAAGAAGGCCATCAGTGTTGGGGGCTTTGTCTATGAGGACAAGCAAAACAAGGAATTGCTTATCACCATGCTATTGCCACATCTGCATGGACCTATGGGATAGTAGAAGATCGAATCCTAGGAGAAATCTCTGGATATTGCAATGAATTTAGAAGATGCACCAAGAGATGATGCTCAGTTTGTGGCACTACAGATCTAGAGCCAGCTAGAAGCAATGCACTTAGAAATTTAGAACTTGCGGAAGGATCGAGGTAAGGAAGCTACCCTAGATTTCTAGTGCATACGTTGCAGGGTGTCTAGCCATACTGAGGATCAATGCCCTTTGTTATCGGATAATATGTAGGTTGTGGGGCGAAGCTATGTATGGCCTAGGGAAATGGCTGGATGGAGTAGTCCCATCCTATAATGCCCTAATTTTCAGGTAGCAGGAAGACATGATATAGATCACTGCCCACGTTTAGGTGCCTATGTCCCAGAACTAAAACAATAGTGGTGCAGATTATACTCATCTTTGGTTCATGATGAACCAAACTACCAAACACTCAACCTCATGGTAGATAGGGGAAACCTATATAGGGTGCAGGCCGACCCCTCGTTAGAATTATCTCCTTACGGTGAGGTGGATCCCTCACAAGGAAAAGGAAGGCGAGAGGGAAAGGATAATGCGAATCGGTGTGAGGACATTTGATACGTACAATTGTGGGGATGTGGGACATTTTGTACAAGATTTCCTGAACCTTGCGTGCCATTCCTACAGATATTGCACATAGTTTGACCATGTAATTGAAGAATCCCCAGTATTCATATAAAAAATGCAGGAGAAACAATAAACGCCCACGCAAAATGTATAATAGGTTAAGGCAGATTCGTGGGATGATGGACCATGTATTAATGTGATCACACACAGGAGAAATGCCACCAAAGGAGTTGAGGAAAAACTTGCATCTGACCCACTAATCTGAAAAGCTGTGGAAAAAATGGAAAGCTTAGATCTGAAAAAGGACAAAGAACCCTTCATGGAATCTCGGAGGGAGATGGCCCAAGAAGAAGCATCCACTTCAAAAAATTTGGTAGATCTAAAACCAGATGAAGTAGTTAAAACATTCATCTGCATGTATGAAGCTTTGCGTAACGAGAAGCGATGAAAGTCTCTGGCATTAATAGATAGCTGCACGGAAACGTTTCTTCATGACCAGAGGTTAAAATTGTGAACAAGCTATACAAAAACAAAAAAAATTTGGATGAGAGATGCGCATGTTGCGCATATTGGAGACCATGAAATGGACAAGTCATCCTTGACTTAGGGTTGGACACAAATTTCCTACCCAAGAAAACACGGCAAAGAATGGGAGAACCTAACTTGGAATGAATACTACTGTTCGATTCTGAGAATGTGGCCTAATCGAGGAGGAAAATATCATCCCAACGGCATGGCTTGCCAAAGATTTTGGTAGACATCGTGGGTATTAAAGTTATGTTGATTTTGGGGTAATCCGGACGGTGGATGATGCGGACTTGTACCCGCGCTCTTGGGTCTAGATTGAAATTTGATGACATAGAAGGCATCATTAAATTGAAAAGGAGGAGTATGATATTTTAAGGAAGTGAAGGTATGTGAGTGATATACCCTACGGATCCAATCAAAGGCGAGTGGTACCCACTAAGTAGTATGGGAGGAGGAGGATGTTGATCCTGTACAAACTAACGACTGGGGAACGGCGATTGGATCAACCCACGGTGAGTGGTATACTATGTTGGAAAAGGCCGGCGAATGCTTATTTGACTCGAGAGGGAGGGATATAAAATTGGTAGGGCGGTCACATGATGTATACGTATTTGGCATGGTGTGTTAAAATCACAAAGAGCTTCCAATGCATCTCTTCAGGAGTAAAGAGAGAACTGCCTTACTTTGATGGTTCTCGTAATGTCAAGGATTTCTAAAGGCGATTGAAATAGATGTTCTTTGAAGAAGCTGAAGTTTTAGGCCCTTGAATTGGCTATGCGTGCGACCGGTGCAATGGTGGGAAACCCATAAAGAAATTTTCCACGGGCGGGGGAATGCGAAAATGAAGAGATCTGTGATTTCGCCCTCAGGGTTAACACTTTGTGAAACTCTTCTCTAATCGGGGGGATCCGCGAAAGCACTTGGCTCTATGCATGGAAGTACGGAATGAAAACACATGGAATGAATGGGTCCATATGTTTATTCACACTTTGGGACCAATCCCCACCAGCTGGTACATGGATGTAGAATTACACCAATGAACCCGCCACTGGGATAAAATTATTGAGAATTTCATGGTGACGTTCGGTCTAGTAAGGGGAACTAAGAAACTTGATGAAGCCTTGCAAAACATAGATTCTTTGGTCTTTAATGAGTCCCTCTCTAATCAGGAATTTACTGCGCCAGCCTGGGATGCGCAGATGCAGGACATTTCCCACTATAGAAATTTGTCTGTAGAGGACTACAAGGAGGACCCCCAGAATATCACTATCCCAGAATTAGAAGGAGAACGTGAAGTTGTAGGACCTTTGCTATAGGCATTTGATGTTTCCAAACCATTAAAGGTAAAGGAAGTCAACATTAGCATGGAAGCACAACTGAAGATGGCCAAGATTGGGGATTGCTAGGATAGTGACATAGTCGTAAAGATCATGGAGTTTTTGACTGAATATCAGGATCTATTCCCCAAAAATTTCTTTGAGCTCAAAGGAATTGTCGGGGATATGGGCATTATGAGGATTACCTTGAAATCGGATGTGCGGCCTTTCAAACAGTGACCTTATTTCCCGAACCCCAAATATAAATAGAAATTCAAGGAGGAAATAGAAAATATGGTGGCCACAGGTATCGTTGATCCAGTGGAATAGTCAGATTGGGTAAGCCCTATGGTGGTCCAAGAAAATAATACTAAATGAGAAATAAGGATTTTCATAAACCCACACACACTAAATGATGCCTGCATACATGACCCCTTCCCTACACCTTTCTCTGATGAAATTCTAGATAATGTGGGTGCGCAGGAAGCATACTCATTTATTGATGGGTTCTCAGGGTACCATCAAATCCGAATAGCACCTGAAGATCGCAATAATACAACCATTGTGACTAAATAGGGATCATTCTAGTACATTGTCATGTCATTTGAGATGAAGAATTTCCCGGACATATTTTCACATGTAGTGGTAGGAGTATTCAAGGAGTTCATTCATAAGTTCTTGGAAGCTACTATGACCACCCTTGTCCCATCCCGACGCCTAGTGCGCCTTCGGACCATCCATGCACTCCGAAGTGAAATTGTGGGGCTTTGATGCAAGAAGCAGGTACTTAGCAACCATTTGACGCTCTGGGCCAATGAAGCTCTTAATCTTTCACAGGACCTCGAAGGCACCGTGAGGTAGTTACATCAGACCTTGGAGAGTGTTACTATAGCTACTAAAGGCCCCACTTCACAAAATTTGGTTGATATTTCACAGAATTCAACCACATAGAGCATATTTGTTCGGCCCCTATTGGCTACCGCTATCGCATAGCTCGAGGAAATAATTAAGACCCCGTCGACACTTTGAATCGAGACAAGTCACAAGATTGTGTTGGGGGCCTGTTGGAGCAAGGTCCCCTTACTATATTTTTGAACCAGTTTTGTAGTATTTTGTAATAATTAGTCTAGCACAGGGGCTTTGGGGAGGGTCAAAGCTCCCAATGAATTGTAAAGATTCAAAGGGTAGACGAGGAGTCTGCAAGCCATGATTTACGGACCATAGAGTAGCGCAGGCTAAGATGTTATAAATAGATTAATAAATCAAGTCTAGAGGAGGCAAAGAAGGGTGATTAATATTGTATATGAAATTGTGGATATTTTGTTGATTTTCTGGGTAACGGATCCTGCTAGCTGTGTGCGTAGAGACCCTAAGTCCTGCTATGTGCAGACCCCACTAGCTGTGTGCGCAGGTTGGTAAATAGAGTTTGTAAGTGGATCTGGATGCGAATGAATGAGAAGACTATTGTGGTATTTAAGTTTTCTATATTATGATTATCAGCTACGTTTGTGTTGATTCTACAGATGTTTTACTGATGTGCACGTGGATGCGATGTTATGAATGCATAGATCTAGTTTAAACTACTTACTCTGGTTATAAGTTATCCATTTATTTATGACTTCCGCTTAAGTTACTCTGCCATTATATTGTTAAGGGTTTATAGATTAGGACTCCTCCAATCCCTATTGGGTATTTTTCTCAATTTTGGAAAAAATGCACTCGAAATAACATTATCCATTTTCCTCTTAATGGCCTAGTTATAACACAACTTAATAACCTAAGGGTGGTTAGGTTTGAAAGCATCAAATCTTAACCAAAGTTACGACATATGATGTTCTAGATTCTTCTACATGATAATCATGTGGATAGACCCCTTTTCATGAATAATGGGGGCTGACATGACATCGTCTCGAATTATGGTAGTGAAAACAGGAAAGTCAAATTTTGAGTGGCATAACTTTCGCATATAGACTTTGATTGATGTGATTCTTATGAAGTTAGAAAGGTCATTTCGTGTATAATAGGAATAAAAGGTGAATAAATAAAGCAATACCCCCAAAAAAACATCATTTGAAGCCTCAAAACTCTTTTGGAAGGTTTCAAATCCAGTTTGGCCAAACTAGGTCCTGCTAGTAAAGACAGTCTCGTGAGCTTATTCATCCACTTTTTTCACTCTACAAGCATCGAGATGGATGAAAAATAATATAAGTATCCAATATGGATCAATATTCTTGACCACGGGGTAATATTATTTACTGTGGACCTTCCCACATAACATAGACTATAGGCTTGCTCTTTCCTTTAATTATTGAACCACAGAGCTTTTGTGCTTCAACACAAACAATTATCTTTCATTCACCACAAACCTTCTCTTATTTAATGTAGACTTTTATTTTCTCTCTTTAACCACAGAGCTAATTGGTCCTTGGACTGAGTTCAATTCCTTCTCTTTCTTGATATAATTCTATAACTCTTCTTTACCGAGTATGCTTGCTTGAATTAGACGAGTTCCTCTCTTCTGATATCTTATCTTTATTGAAATATGTAACTAGGTTTAGTATTCATAATTTATGTACTATTGATTTTGTTTAATTTATGTAAAGAGAAAGAAAATTCATGATTATTATTTTTATAGCATGGGTTTCATGCTCTAGTTTAATTTTCTTAGGTCAAGCACCCATTGTGTTCTTCTAGGAAGTTGTCATAGACTCCAAAAAAGTCAAAAAGTCAATTTCATATGTAAGGACCCTATTGGGAATTTTTTATCAAGTCAAAATAATTTATTTGAGTCATAAATTGTGTCAAAGTCCATCCAAGACCAAGTTGGATTACAAGAATACAAGTCATCTCACAATCATGAATTCAACCTCATTAGGGATCCATAGAAGCCTATATATAAGATGACACTCAACCTCATTTGGAGACAATACAACAAGTTCAATCAAGGAAGAAAAATATACCTAAACAGAGAAAAGAAGAAGGATATCAAAATAAGGAAAAATCAAAGTTTGAAAATCTTAATTTTGGGTCAAATTCTCTCACATGTGTGAAGGAAATAGGGCATCTTTATGTTGCAGCAAGACTGAATTACAATCATCTCAAGGAGCTGAATTTTTTTGTCAAGAATATCAACGTTGGAAGCTTAATACCTAAGGAATAAGAATCAATTCAAGTGAAAGAGAGAGAAGGACTATTTCACCATCTTTTCCTCACATATGAAAGCTAGGATTTCTATAGTATGGAAAAATTGTAGTCAATAATTTTCAGGGATGAACATGTCAAGTTTTGGCATTTTTTAAATAGTTTGAATTGGTTTGAATTTGTGAAGGAAAACCTCATCAAAAGGAGAAGTTGACTTTGTCTTGGAGGGTTAATTTTCTTGGGTCTAAAGGTCTTGGAATTTTTTATTTGAAGATTATATAAGAATAGAAGAATTATTGTGGGTTTTCCTCTCTAGGAGTGGTTCTGGTCCTGGCCATAAGCCTATATCTTATGTCTCTCTTTCTCCTATGATATTCATGTTTTGATAGTTTTTTGATGATAAGAACATTATAATAATAAAAAAAAGAATAATCTAATTATAAATTCGACAAGTTGAAGTAAAATAAAATCACAATTGGTTATCAGAGTAAGAGAAATCACTCCAATCTAGCTACCATAGATTTCTCAACACTTTTTAGACATAAAAATATTTTTCACCTTAGATCCACGAGTTTATTTTTGTATCATGATCGAGTTAAATTATAAAATGCAGGATATGAATTGTTTATTTATATTGGTCGAAGCCATTCTAAACCATTATGATTTTTGGGAGGTATCTAAATTCTCAGTTGGGTATAACTTGAAAGATTCATAAATTTTTTGAAACGATTTTGGTAATTCATGGATACTATGCCTTAAAAAAACCTAGAAGATTTTTCAAAACAAACAAAAGATCATCCATATGCGGAACCAAAATCCATTTCCACATTTTCGAAATAGAAATATCCGCAATAGTTTAATTTAATGGACATCAATTACAAGCTTACACAAGAATATGGAAAACGCAACCATTGAGTGGTTATGGACAACTCCAGAGTCTCCTAGCCTTGGAAAAAATGCACAACAAAGGGCAATATGATTCTACATTGTGCTTGATACCATGTTCTCTCTTTTTCCATTTGAATTATCTTGGTGAAAATTTGGCATCTTATTTCTATCCAAGGATAGGTTCTTATGATAAAATTTCATATAGATCTGCTACATCCTGTTGACACGGGTTTTAGGACCTTAGTCGACAAAGGGCATGTGACCTAGATTGATTCCCTTCAATAGCGCAAGTTTTTTGGGATGGTCACTCTTGATGGGTTTTAAGGCTCCATTAGCCTTTGGATCCTTCCTTCTTACGAAGAAAATAAAATATAAAATTCTTTTCTTCCCACGGGGATACTACTTTAAGCTCAAATAGGTTCCTAAAAGCAATTAAAGTTTAAACACAAAAGAAGATAAAACTAATACTAATCTAAGTGTGATATAATAACCATAAACCTACAACTATAAAATCACAAGAAAGAAAAATTAAAACCCTATCCTACAAGAGAAAAACTATATAAAATTGGTTAAGCTTATGTGTATGAATACATGATGAAATCATAGAGTTAAGTCTACAATAAAATTATTCAATCTTCTACATATAGATCAAATATAAATCATGACCATTACAAATATATATATATATATATATATATATATATATATATATATATATGCCTTCCATAGACAAAATTGATTCAAAATAAATAAATCAGACTAAAAGTAATGATAATTTTCATAAAGTAATTCACAAAGGCTATTATCATAAAATTTAAATGAAGAACTAAAGAAAAATTATAGACTTCATCAAAACTCACAGAAAACATCAATAATTAAAACTGAAAATGAATTTATTACTCTTTAAAAATAGTTCATATAATGCTTTGAGGCATATCATCAATATTGACTTAAGAATGTTGATCTATTAAGTGTTCGTAACATCCCTATTCTTATTCCTCTAAAAAACAAAGTTTACAAAGAAAATATGAATGCAGGGACGATTCAAATCACTCTCCACTTAACTGAGACCCCATCCTTATCATGATTTACAACCATCCCCTTATACTAATACATAGTTCCACACTAAAATGATTACACAATCACCAGTTAAGACATGCTTTCTTGGAATTGGAGAACAACAATTTTTTGAATTCCAATTGTAGAGATCTATTTTCCACAATAATCTTCACATTGTTGTCTTTTTTTAGCCTGAATCTATCACCATTATGAATTTGACACCAATTATTTCTCCACCCACGCAAAAAATCAAAACAAGTTAACGACTTGAAAACTTTTTTAAGAGAGACTACAGAATATACAATTATGTAGTTGCTCTAAAAAATTTATAACTAATTTTTAAAGGAAATCAAACAAAAAATCGAATAAGGTCAAATAAAATTCAGTATTGAGATCTCCATAATTATTTTCTGGCTCGTATTGTTTCCTTACTATGCTTATTCTATTTAATCAAATGTTCCGATCTAGGGTGTCACCATATTCCTTGTCTTCATTTAGGATTACACCTTGCAGAAATAAACAATTAAAAATACCAAGGATATCGTAAAAAAATTATTACTATTATAAAATTAAAAGTTCATATCATTTAAATAAGGGTATAATGATAAGGATGCATCCTTTGCATGTTGACGAAGAAATCTGGTGATAAACTACAATGCTCAATTTACTACTAGAAAGTTCTCTAGTTGATCCATGAGATTTCTGGCACATAATTTCCATATCAATAATGTTTATCAATCCTTTAGATCATGATTTCATTTGATTCTATACAATATATAATGTGACAAGTGTGAAAGCATGTAGATAGATCAATTAAAATATGGTAGGAAAACCATCATTTCTAACTTCATTCACATTTTTTTTCAGTGTGAAATGACTGACAAAAGATAGAGGGTTTTAATAATTAACACAACATGGAAAAGTATCATGTAAGTAGAATTTAATATGAATGAGTTCCCATGGCTTTTCTTTAGTGGTTAAATTTGTATGACGAGGCGTTTTGATGGCCGTTGTGGACAATTATGTAGTATTGTGAAAAATATGGGTTTTCAACCTTATTGTTTGACATCCTATAGTGCCACGTCAATACTAAAAACACATAAAAAAAAAGAAATAAGTTGGTAAAACATTCTAAGAAACACACCAAAAACAAATTTGTTTATTATCTTGTTTTGATATCCCTTTTGGAATTCTAGAAAAAACTTAAATAATGGAGTAGCTGAATTGTGATAGTCATTGGAGATTTTTTCTTGTCTACTTGTAAGCTTATTTCTATGGTTTTGATCAAAACCATTGAAATAATTCTTGAAATGTTCTCTGAAATATCTACATTTATGACCGAAATTAGTCCATGAATAACAATAACTAGATAAAATCCTTATGTAGCTAGATGAGCTACATTATTCTTTTGATCTTTTAAACTTGTTATGCCTTGGAGGAGCCTCAGATCTTTGCCAATCCTTATTGTTGCTTGCATTGTGTATGAATTCCTTCAAATCAACTACATAGCTTCTTGGTGAAGTGGTTCTTCCAAAATCATCTTGATTTCCTTTCTTTCTTTCACTAGGACTAGAGCTCTTAAGGATATGTCTCTTAATTTTTATCTTCATGTTTATTTTAGATGATTCAGGGCTTTCAACATCTTTTCATGAAGTCTCACCTATATATCCAAGACCTGATTTGTCAAATGGTGACCTTTTGAAACTAATAATTTTATCTAATACTTTTGTTCCATTCATATTCGTGTATAGCTTGTTGACTTCATTTCTCAAAGAGACATTATCTTCTTCAATTTTCCTACATTCTTCATTTTATTTCATAATTTGGATCTTCATGAATTCTACTCACTTTACTTCTTATAGCTAAACTTGTAGGGAGTTTACTTCTTATTCTTGTCTCCTTTCTTGTTGATGAAAATTTTCTTCAAGCTTTCTAAAATCCTTGGATCTTTCTTCTTCTTGGATCCTTATGAGAGCAACTTCTTCTTTTCTATGGAAAAGCTCTTAACCCATTTTTCCTTTCACAAAATCTGATAGACTACTTAAGAACACCTTCATGAATTTTATGTTGTATTATTTTGACTCCTCTGTAGTTTTTTTTCTAATAATAGTTGATTCCAATACCTCATATCCTAATGCCCTTAAATAATACTCCATTTTGTTGCTCCATGACACGTAATTTGTTCCATCGAACAATGGAGCTTTTCCAACTTGATTTACATCCGATTTCATAATCGAGGAGGAGATATATTCAAAATCTTTGGATTACTTCCTTCTTGAATTTCCCATTGTGTTTTTAGGATCAACCCTCCAATTATTAGATTGTGCTCAAAGGAACTAGCTCGGAAACCAATGTTGGAAATATTGGGTGGGGGGGGGGGGGGGTGGATGAATATTTCCTTTCAATTGTTATATTATTATAATTAAATTTTACAAGAAAAAAATGTTGAAATTGGAAACAAGAAACAGTGAAAATGGCATCCAAAAATGGCACCAAGAAAATGGCACCGAGAAATGGTACCATAGCGGGCTTCTGATTTAATTTTCCCTTAATTAAATTGGAAGAAAAATTTTAATTTCATCTCATGAAAAATTGTATTGGTAAACTAAGTCACGAAGAGTTAGTTAGCTTATGAAATTCAAGTTAGAGGTCAGAGACAAGGCATGTATATTTATCCCATGATTTTAGGGGGTATAGTTATAGTTATTTGTCAGTTGTAATAGGTTAACTCAATTAATTGAGTGAAAATCAATTTAACTAGTTCTAACTGAGAAATTAGCTAGTGATAAGTCTAATGAAGTAAATCTGATTTAATTTACAAGTATTTATCAATCAATTAACTAATAATTCACTATAAATAGTTTTTTCATGTTAGAAAATAAGGAAGGACTAGTTGATACTAAGGTTAAAGGGAAGATAACTATCAGTTGTATAATTATACAATTGTATATGTGGTGCATGCAGTCAGAAGAAGACCAAAAATAAATCATTCCTTAATTAGAGAAAATTTACCTTAAAAGGAGGAATGGAGACACAAGTTTAATCATTGCTTTGGTGAGCATGATTTTGTGATACCAAGCAATCCGAAGCAGAAGGTTGTGCAGGGAGCTTGTGAGAGAAAGGTGTGCCAAGAGAAGCTTGTGCATAAGTCAGTAGTGTGAGACAGTCAGCAGAGTGAAGACGTTTCTCAGGATGGGAAATATCATTGTATTGTTTCATGATATTGAATTTATGCAATATACAGATAGAGGGGTTTTGAGCAGTTCCTTTCCCAATATAAATATTTTTTTTTTTGTGATTGAAATTATTTCTCTTACTTGTTATGTGATTATGCGATCATGTTTTGTTTCCACAAATTGTAGAAGGATTCAATATTTTGTTTTAGTACATTAAAATATCATATTGAATATTTTTTTTATATTTTCTACATGGTATCAGAGAGTCAAGAATAACAAGAGAAGAGAATAAATTTAGTTTGTATTTAACATGTTCAAATTTGTAGATTTATTCTTCAGGATCTAGTAGTATATGAAGTGGTATTTCAATGGCTTGAGACTCGAATATGCCCTTGAGGGAAATTAAAATTACATAACATGAAAGGACATGATGGAGGTAGTGCTGAAGGAAAATGAACTGAAGGAATTCATATACAGTGATATTCCCAATCCCGTAGCAGCAGATGCTCAAATTCTTGATGCATGGAAGAAGAAGGTAGTAAAGGCAACAAGGATCTTGTTATAAGGAGCTTGAGATCATATTGTCTCAAGTCCCCATGTGAAAGAAAATGAGTATTCTATGTGGAAGTCCTTGACAAATCTATTTTATAATAGCAACAACCACAAGAAGTCGGTGTTGAAAGACAAGCTCAAAAAGATCAATATCGACGAGGTCGAGATGATACCAAAATACTTGATGAAGTTCATTCAATTTCAAGATGAGCTTGGAAGTGTTGGAGTCATAGTAGGTGATGATTATTTGGTGAGCCTATCTCTTTTGAGAATTCCCAAGATCTGGAATAGTTACTAGGACTCTGTGAATGTGAGGGAGAAGCTACCAGACTAGGAGAATTTTTGGTCCAACTTGGTAATAGAAGAGATAAAGCAGAGCACCAGAGACAAGACCTCGGACACTGAAAAAGAATAAGATTTTGAATTGGTCAGAAAAGGAGATAAATCCAAGGGAAATAAGTCCCAAGGAAAAGATGGAAATAGAGACTTGTTGAAGATCAAGCTTTTTCATTGTCACGAGCACAGGTACTATGCCTCGAATTTTCTAGAGAATAAGGCAAGAAATAAGGATCATGCAGTTGCAGCAAGTGAAGAGCTAGCTTCATAGTTAGATCTTGATTTTACACTCATTTCATTAATTGCCAACACTATAATGGGATGCATGTGGTATCTAGATAGCAGTGCCTCGTTCCATATGATGGGAAATAGATATCTATTTAGTGACTTGGAGGAGAAGTACCTCTAGCAGAACATAGAGTTTGGACATGAAGAGAGGTATAGCACGACTGACATAGGCACAGTTACCTTTCATAGGGAGTTTGGATCCCATCTCAGATTGGCAGATTTTGTGTATGTTCAAGGACTAAATAAAAATCATGTCTCTATAATGTTATTGAAATACCATGGTTATGATGTCATATTTAGAAAAGGAAAGGTGTTACATAGACACATCACCACAGGATGGGTGAAACATATCGAAGATGCATGAAAATATTTGAGGAGAAAAGAAAAGGTTAGTGACTTTGTGGTTGAGAGGGATCATAAATTACCTCTCAATTGTAGCCTCAGAAGCAGTCTCAGAAGGTTATGGAGCAGTGACAATTGGCGAAGCAGAGAGGAGACTGAGTGGATGCATCCACTCAAGCAAAGGCCTCTGGGTAAAAATTTGGAGCTAGGATGCACTTTCGTTAGAAACACGTTCAAAAATTTCATTCTCCCAACATTTTGGCTGAAATTTTACGAAGTTCGGTCGAACTTTTAGAAACTTCAGTCAAAGTTTTGAAATTACTTTGGCCAAACTGTTTCTGTCATTAACCTTGACGGTCTGGGTAAAAAAATTTGTCGTTGGATATATGAAAATTGGCAACCAAAGTTTGGCCAAACTTTTTCTTCTAATTTGACCAAACTTTTTGCTTAAATACAGTGGCCCCCAGACCGCAACAAGTTTTCCATCAGTTTTGTGTTGCATTATTGTTGGAGAGCTCTGCGATTTTTGTGGTGTGCTATCGTTGGAGAGCTTTGTGCTATTGTTTAGGTGTGTTGTGATGTCCTTGAACCAATAGGGGCTAGAAGGGGAGCAAGCTAAGTTCTTAAGGTAAATTAGAGGTTGTAAATTTGTTATTATTTTTCTTTATGGTTGTTTTTCTTGTTTTAATCTTAGTTTCATTTTGTTATGTTTGCAGGTTTTGTGTAGGACTCCTGAGGTCTATTCTGTGTCCTCGGTGTGCTCGTTCTTCCTGGTTTTCTCTGCACCCTAGGCATGCTTGTTCTTCCTCCTCCTCGTCTCCTCTGCCTGCTCGGTGTTGGTTGTCTCATTGTCTCCTCGCCTGCCACCTCAGCATGTGCTGTTTATTTTCAGGTGCATAGTCCTCTGTGAAATGTTGGGTATTTCTATGTCAATATATTTTTTTCTTGTTCGTTCAAGTATCCCAAATAAATACTTTTGACTATTTTCATATAATTTGTAGTTCTGATCTTCTAAAAGAAAAAAAATATTTTTCAAAAATAACATAGCCATCATATTAATAAAATATTCCAAATGTGATTATTTTATGAAACTACTAATAAAGCAATGAACTCATATTGAAAAGAGCCAAGCTAGGGAAATTCATTATTTCATCACAAAATTCACACACAAATGTAGTGGTGGTTTTGGTGCACAAGTGTACCAAATCACACGTGCTTGGTAGGAATGGTTGTAGCCTACAAGCTATGGTCACAGGCATAAAATATGTTTAGCAGGTTAGTGAACACATGCCAATATATATAAAACATACCAAATTATGGAATGTACTATGTTTCATATAAGGAGAAGAAACACAAATAAAATAAAACAAAAACAACAGCTCACAATGAGTCAAACGAGACAATAATTCAAATGGTGGAATAAAATCCTCTCATATTGACCGCTATTAGTAAGAAACATAAAACGTTACACACTAGCCAAAGGATCCTTAGAACTTTGGAGTTCTAAGACCCAATGCAAGGAAGTTTTTTACCGTTAAGCTGATGTCGCAAGGCCTCTCTCTTCTCCAAAGCGATTGAAGTTATTGGGTGGACAACAACCGAATCCTCTAACTCTACTGCTACTCTGGATTACACACTGTTGTTTTTCCCATGGGAAATTTGGGCAGCATAACAATGTGTTTTCATTTTGTTCTTCTCATGGTGGCAATTTATAGAAAAATTCAAATCCTTCTTCCCTCTCTTAGTACAATTGTGGATGGTGACCCAAGAGAGAGGGTTTATTCCTTTATGTTCTTGCTTGATTCCTTTGTGTGCTCACTTGAGCTCCCAAGGTGGCTCTAGGCGGGCTCAAGTGGAGGATTATTTCCTGAAGTTTGAGTGAAAATTAGCCAATGCCAACATTTATTCTTCCTTATTCTACAACTATCATGACAATGAGAATAAGTGTTGAATGAAAGGGGTGGGGTGGGGGGTGGGGGGGTTTGGGGAGGAAGTTTTGCATTCTATCTAGCCTATGCATAGAAGAAAAAATGACGTTATGTAATGCCCTGATGAAAGAGTGAGTGTTCCGGAATGTCAAGTGTTTTTGGATGGCGACTTCTGCCACTCCTAGGACTGCGTAGATTTTTTATGGAAAGCCACGTAGACCAGCGTGCCTATCGAAGAAAAGTGTGTGCAAAGGCACATTTTGCTTGTGTTTTTGGTGTGAAATTTGATTTTTTCCTCTTGACCATAGAGATTTTTAAAAATTTTCAGATCCTCTAATGTTTCTTGGCCCTGTAAATCCTTTTTATTGACATTTAATAATGTCATTTTCCCTTGTCTGATTTTCCAGTGATAATAGTTTTCCCCTAATGTGTGAGGTCTAGGAAGAAATGTATAGCCAAAATACATTAGAGTTTCTTTTCTCTATAACCTGTGTCGAGAGAGAGAGAGAACTGTGTACAACCCAAGATTGGAAATCCCTTGCAGTGGGTAAAAGAGTTACCATGCTCTGTTGAAAACCTGCAAGAAATAGCATGATACAATAAATACATTTTTTCTACAAGGCGGGCATGTCCCATGCTCGTAATTATTTGGCTAGCTAAAAAAATCCATTTGACAGATGAAGGTTCTATCTGTGTCACTAGTATGGTATTGATATGCTTATTTGGTTGATGATGACTATTGTTGATGCCCTCAGGGGCGTTTTATCTTTAACAATAGGTTGAATGTGGTGCCCGCGTGTGTAATATTGGTATGCCATATAAATTCTCATCATACGCATGGTTGTATAATTAGGACCTTCCTGTGTAAGCATTTCTAAAAGAGATGCTTATTAATGGCATGGGTCTTCGACGAATATGAGCAAAGTGCAATGGTTGTAAAGTATGATACCATCTTGACATGAAAGCTTATGTTGTAGTCGAATGTTAAGAGGATCTATGAAATCCATGGGCAATGATGATTTCCACAGTTCCACCTCAAGATGCCCCTATTGTGGTGAGGATCCATCCAAGGTACCTCTTCCTTTATGGAGAATGGGTATTGAAGTCGACAAAGAGGAAGCCTCAATAGAACAAAAGAGTATTGATGCAAGGGACAAGGGTCTCTGATTTGATAGGTTTAACATAGGCATGATGGCTAGGTATGACTGAATATTGATGATGAGAGTTTAATGGCCTCAGGTCGCAACATGAAAAAGAAGCTTGGCGGTAGTCATAACTATTTTTTATGATGAAATCCATAGTCTATAGGACATCTAGGGTGGGTACATGTTGGTTATGAATGTCGTAGTGGCTTTGCGTGAAAGGTGTGATGATCTGACCAAGGGTGACTAGGGATTGCTTCCATGGGAGAAAAATGGATGGATCAATGGGGGACTATTCTCCATTTGAGATCTTTGTACACTTGCCAAAATAATGAAGCAACGGGATTGGATTGTAAAAAACATAGAGATGGGTGCCCCAAAAACATGAAAATGCTCACTCACTATTGATGTGAGGAAGGTTTTTTTGCTCGGGGTGGGGGCCCCATTGGTTGGTCTCTCTATGGGGATGATGAAGTAGATGAAAATTATAGCAGATGGGCTATGCTAATGGAGGGATGGTAGGCCAGAAAAAAGACGCCATGGTGTGTTATTCGATCTGCTTGAAAAAAATGGTAGTCCGGGAAAGGGGTATTATTTCAATATGGTAAAACTTGACTTGATGCATGGTTGATGAATGGGAATGAAGTGCTTCCCGGACTATTGTGGCATGGCCATGGTGTCGTATTTGTCTGATGCATGGTCTACGTTGAGTGACACATGCCATGGAGGGGAGGCTCTACTGACCAACAAGGATGTTTATCATGTGCACTATGGGGATATGATAAACATGGTCGGGTTTTTGGAACCTATGGTTTATTTCTTGTGGAGAAATGATATAAGGATATGAAGAGTTTCTTTGGGACTCTATCATTCTAAGGGTAGAATGATAAATTCTTTGAAACCTTCTGTACATGGGTAAAGGAATGGTTTGTTGTGTTGTACAACACCTGCAACAAAAATACCCCAAGTGAAAGCATATTTCTCAATCAAATATTATTGAAAACATGGGATGCATGAACCAAAGATAAGAGAGGGCATACCTGTCAGGACTGAAAATTTATTTTTTCAGAGGTGTGAATGTGTGGAGCCTCCTTTGGGTGTTATGAGGTGTTGATCATTGTGTTGCTTTCAGTTATACAATTGGGTTGTTTGAGATCCTGTTATGGTCCCTCAAACAATTTGAAAATGATGATATATAGGACAATATGGCTCATTTTAGCTCATTTGCAACATTTGAGTTTTTGAGAGTTTGAGAGGTTCTGGGCTTCTATTGTGCTTTTATTATCATTGCGGTTAGCCTTTGTACCTAAGATTCACGCTACTAGAGCTAGGTAGGCCCCATAATTTCCTACATTTAATTTTTATAGTTTGACTGGGTAGGTGTCCATACAAAATAGGTTTGTACGAAACCCTAGCCTATTTTGGCCTTGACCACACGGGAAATCAAGGAATAAGCGTGAAATGGTCGAGCAGAATTGAGGGTTTTGAGAAAAAATTTCGTGCCTATGGGTGCTTTATGCACATAGCATCTATGCTTGTATAAGATACAGGCACACAGTATGTACACCTATTTAAGAAACAGGCTTCGCAAAAAGGTCAAAAGAAATTTTGAAAATTTTTGTGAATTTTTTTCAATTTTTTGGTGCTTTCATGTCACTGATGTGTGTCTGTTTTATGACAGGATGTTGTGGAGGGAGAGAGACTAGCCTGACCTCCACATATTTGTGGCACTCAATGTCAATGCCTGCTAGAAATTGGCGAGGTGGCGAATTTTGAAATTCCTGTATAATGACCTCCTGCGATCACAGGATTAGTTTATGCATTACCTAATCCGATGCTTGAATAGGCGATGAAAAATTATGGTGTTGTGGGGGTGTGACTTGGATATTTTTTCGGAGATGAATATATATTTTGTGACTGGGTTACTACCTCAAGGTGAGGTGCTCCCATACCGCTTCCCCCTGGGAGGTTCTATCCTCAACAATTCGTAGCTATTCATTGTGGAGCGGCACCTCTCATGGAGGGGTGAATTTTGATAGCCTCTTTGACTTATTTAGCTGAGCGATGTGCTCTAGCGATGATTGTACAGCTAATAGGGTCATCGTCGCCACATACGGCGTTGGGCCCATAGATTGGTGTTTAACGCTAGTTGAGGGTTGTGCATTTCTTTTATTTTCCTTGTCACTGCTATGACTGGATTATGGCCCAGCTCTCGAAGGTCTGTGATGGATCTAATTTATTCACTTATGCTAGCATAGTTTGTATAATTATGTATGAGAGAGCGGTGTTATTGATGCCTATGGTGGTAGTGCCTGCCGGGGGTCCTTGTGACCCTTGTACGAGGAGATGGGCCCTTATGATGCCTCGCGGTGGGGGAGGTTGGGTGGGGTGTTATTGGAACACCACCAGAGATGCTTGGTTTCAGGCCAATCATCATATGTTCCTTCCTTACCCATATGTCTGAATGAATTTACGAGGAGACTCATATATGGGTCTTCCTGCTAGATAGGTTTGGGGGCCAGTAGGTATGAATTTTATGTTTTATTCTGCATTTGTTGAGTATTTATGATTTATATGTGTATTAGGTTGAAACTGACATAGTTTTGCTACTCTTGCAAATGTTGACGAGGTTGGGCATCCTATAGCTGAGTTGGTCGGACACTAGCCAAACCAGAGGGTTTGAGGAGCTCTGCTCCTGGCTGAGGGTCAAGGAGGAGACCCAGTGCAACCCCAGGGTGGAGTACCTAGTGACGATGCTGGCCCATCTAGGGAGGGTAGCAGCTCGCCTACTGTTGAGCGCGCTGCGGTGATATTTCGCACCATGGTGGCGGAGGCTCACATGATAGAGATGGCCGAGAAGATGGCTGCCTTAGAGGTTTGAGCCACTGATTTGGAGGACACATGGAGCTAAGTGGACTGGCTAACCTAGGTTATGCCAACCCATGGGTTCCTTGATGATTTGGATGATGTCTTGTTAGATACGCTGATGGCCCGTGAGAGGGGCTATAAACCGACTCTGCACTACATGGCAGCTTCAGTTTTGACAGATTCCCTAGTACTCGTACTGGGGGTGGCCATGGGTCTAGGTGCCCAACCTAGAGGGGCGCAACCCTAGAGAATTTTTGTACACAGGGAAAGCACCCATTATGAGGATGCTTCCCTTATTTTTTACTACATATCTATATGTATTTTGGCTGACCAGTGGGTCATATACGTGACTTTTGTACTCAAATATACATTTTTTGGTATATATATGTGAGAGGTATATTTTTTGTGGCTCTATATGATGTGTCCATTGTTTATATGTTTTAATGGATGATGTGTATTGTTGATGTATATCTATGGTTTTTTATGTTTTTTGTTTTTATGTATGATGCCTTATATGTGATGCATTCTAGTTTAGGACGTGGTTAGCTATGCAATCTGTTGTCTGCTTTTGATCTCTTGGCACATGTGTGAATGTAATGTGATTAAATTTATGGCTCAATATTTTTGAATGCAAATATTTTCTAAACAAATGCGAATCTCGCACCTCAAACTCTTGTTTTAACTATGAGACCACTAACTAGGAATCAAGGTAGATATGCAAGTGGGGAATGCCTTGATTGAAGGCGTCACACATGAGCCCTATGAAGGCGTCATATTCTACTTGATTGTTTTTCACTGATCCGGTGCATATTCTATTGGTGAAGAATGGTGATCGGTCAGGGTGGTAGATGACCCAGGTAGTAGTTTCTTAGTTTTGAGACCATCGCGATGCTCCATCAGCGAATCCAAAGTAGTGGTTGGTTTGAATATCCATTTGTGACACTAGAGGGATTTTGTGACAAGAATTTGATCAAATATAAAGTTTTTTCTATGCACATTAACTGTAGGGTTAAGCCCTCTTGGCCCTTATGGGTAAAACTTATTGAAGTAAAGACCGCTGACGAGGTTTCTTAGGCATGTTTTTCAGGCTAGACCGCTGACGGGGTTTCTTAGGCATGTTTTTCAGGCTATGTCAAGATGTATGCCGATTTTAGGAAACAATTTTTTATGATATAGGGTCCTTTCAACAAGGTTTCGAAATTTCCTTACCCTAGGGCTTCTTTCACGACATGGTAATGGAGGACTAACTCTCCCTCAGTAAATGATCGAGGGGTGATGTTGCAATAGAACGATGCTTTCACCTAATTTTTATGGGCCTCGTTGTGTTGCAGTGACTATTGTTGAATTTCGTCGATGTAGCTGTACTAAGCGTTTCTCTAGAGGCTGGGTGTCATTGACGAGTTCGATGGTGGCATGTAAATTTGGGATCTTGCGTATGATGGGAAGCACGGCTTCGGCCCTGTATACCAATTGGAAGGGTGTGAACCCTGTTGATATTTTTAGTTCCATTTCGTATGCCCACAAGGCGAAGAAAAGGATGTGGTTCCAGTTTGTCTTGTGGTTATTCACCATGTGATGTAACATTGTTTTTAGTACATTGTTTACAGATTATACCTGTCCATTGATTGGGGGTAGTAAGGTGATGCAAATTCATGCATGAATCTAAGGTGGTGATATATCTCATGGAAAATTTCATTTTCGAAGTGTTTTCCATGGTTGGAGACTAACTCTTTTAGTACGATGAATAGATCAATGACATGGTTAAAAAAAATTACACAATGGTTTCTGTTGTGTTGTCGTATGTGGGCATAACATCTACCCATTTGGTAAAGTAGTCGATGGTCACAATAATCTACTTGTGATTGCCTGACAATTTTGGGTTACAAGTCATGAAGTTGATCCACTATTAGCAGAAAGGATCAACTACTATGACGAGGTGCAGGGGAGCCGAAGGGGCTCTTGCCTTATGGGAAAAGCGTTGACATCGCTCGCACCTCTTGACTACTGAAATGCAATCGCAAACTAACGTGGGCCAAAAATATACTTCTCGCAGGACTTTCTGGGTGGTGGCCATTCCAGAGAGATGGCCACTGCAAGCTCTGCTATAGGAGTCATTAAGTTATTTCTCATCTTGATCGTGGGTGAGGCACCTACGTAAGATGGTGTCGATGCCCCGATGGTACAAGACATCTCCCATGAGGAGGTATTAAGGAGCCTGGTGGCGGATGTGCCAATGGTAGTCTCGGTGAGCTAGGGTATAAAATTTTGGGTTTCTAAAAATAAGAGAATATCTCCATACCAAGGGTCATCGGTTGCTGCACTTGAGGGTGTTCAAGCATAGGTTGTATTGCCGAGATCGTTGGAATACTAGTCGCAAATCCTTGAGATGATATAATCGCTTATCGAATAGGATGATGATTTCATCCAATTAGGCAAGGATGAGGTGTGCCAAGTCATGAAATATATAATTCATGGCCCTCTGGAAAGTGGCTCCAACATTCTTTAGGCAAAATGGCATCACCTGGTATGCGAATGTACCCCAGGGGGTATTAAACGCGGCCTTGTACCGGTCAGTGTGACAGATTTGGATTTTATTATACCAATAGAAACCATCCATGAAGGATAGGGCCTCATATCCTGCACAAGCATCGATGACCTGGTCGATGAATCGAGTAGGGTAATTTTCCTTTGGACACACTTTGTTCAAATTGAAAAATTTGGTACAAACACATATGGTACCCTATTTTTTCAAGACGAGAACAGGGTTGGAAACCCAAGATGTGTAAGCGATGGGGTAGATGAACCTAAATTTGTGAAGATTATCAATGTCTCATTTAATTTCTTTTGCCTTGGATTGGTGGAGTTGACATTGTTTCTGGCGTACTAGTGGTACATTAGGCCAGGTGTCAATATGGTGCTCCACAATAGTGGGACTAAGCCCTGGCATTTCCGAGTAGTCCCATGTGAAGATATCTCAATACTCCTACAATAAATGGGTGTAAGAGGTTATCTCTTCTAGTGAACAGGATGGCCCTAGTGTTATTTCTTCGACTTTTTTAGGATTTCGAGAGATATTCACCTTGATGGTCGGTAAAATGTTGGACATGTTCCCTTCTTCGAATAGATCGGGTGCGAGAATGGGATTTTTGAACCAATCGAATTTCCTTGACGGGAGGAAATATTTTGACTTGATTGCATAAATCTCTTATTTTCTAGTGTTGTTAGGGCTAAACATTTTTTCAAGGAGAAAAAACGAGCGGTGGTGCATTGCATCCCAAGGATAATCAAGCTCCATCATGGCCTTGAGGATATCCTCATATGAGTGAAACAAGGATCCTAAGGTGGATTGAGTATGTGCAGGGCTGTGAGGAAGAGATTTAGTTGTAATGGAGGTGTTCAACAAACATGAAAATGAATCCATCTTCGATGTGGTTGAGCTAGACATGGTCGACAGGGTGTAGATGGATTTGGATTGCATTGTCGTTGGTATTGTTATTCTTGTAGTTGCAGCTGACTCGACACCGATGACTAATCATCAGAAAACCCGATTCATGGTTTCGATACATGATGATATGAATCATATGTGATGTACCGTGTCATCGACGTTTGGTGGGGGAGGAATCTCCATCACAGTATCTTTTGTGAGGGCAAGGCTAGGTTCCTCCTTAGGTTGAGCACTTTCTAGGATTTGGGAGTTGTGCTTGGTACATAGGTGACTGAATGTTTCCATTAATGGGCATGCCTCTGTTTAGTGGTTATGGCTAGTGCAAATGGTTCATGGTACCTTTTTTCCTATGGAGTATATTGTGTGATAACCAACACTACTCTTCATTCCTAAAGTGGAAGCTCAGAAAGGATCAAACATTGGGGACAAAGTCCTCTACTGCCATTTCCAAGTTTTTGGTCTAGGTAGGTCTAATTCTTATGGGGAGTGTAGAATTAATGTCATTATTGCCTCTCTAAGCTTTGGGAGGTGATCACATTTCATTGTATGATGAAAATGTGAGCAGATCCAACAATAGCAGTGTGTGATCTTCTCTTGGTTAGAGAGATGTCTTTATGGGAGGGAGGAGACAATGCGAAAGTTGTCTATGAGGTGCTTCAGTTATTTACACAGATTGACCTAGTGGCTGATTCTATCCCATAGCCCGCATGTTGTCCTAGGTTGGACATGGGTCATGCTAGGTCGATGAGTATTTTTAACTTGCCCAATGTTTTGGTATGGGAATGGGGTAGGATGCTCGAGGTAAATCTGCCTTCCATTAGGTCTATTACGCTCTATATTGATGATATCCTGGCGGTGTGTTTCTAATGAATGAATTATCTCAATTAGTGGGCACACTCACAGGATATACATGTAGCACTCCACATGGTGTTTTCCCTAACATACAAGACAAAAAATTCTTACTTGGGTGTTCCCATCCTGTTCACTTGGTGACATGATCAAGTACCAACAGTGTAGCGTTTCTAGGTCTGGGCATGTGGCGACCACGTGGTTGTGTTTTTTACATGACACACATGTTGGTATTCTCCATGGAGGTCAGGTGGGGGTTTCTAAGGGTTCCACGACTGGCCACTTTTCAGCTGACAAGAAGAGAATGGACCTACTTGTCACACCCTCCTACATTGTCGAGGTTTCCATGGATTCTGTGTCAGAGTCGTCTTCTAGGGAGAGGTGAACTATGGTCATGCATAGACTAGTTAGCGCTAAGTGGAATCTAGGGATATAGTGATAATGGTGTAGTGGTTGATCGCCACCACATACCTGACACAAATGATAGATGGCCAGAAGTTCAGTGTGTTATACTATATTAACTGGATACCATCGTTTAAAAAATTATAGGGTTGCGCATTCAGTGACAAAATGATCTCGTTCATCGCAAAGTGCAAAAAGTTCAATAAGAGGAGGGGGGATGAATGGGGGTATTTCTGGTGACTTGCATGCCTATTGCATGTATAATATGATGTGAGGTTCTTCTCCATGTGACTGCATGGAAGGATATTCTTGATATGATTGTTCGATTCCATGTAGGGAATCCATATATAGTGGTATTTCTCGGCAATGGTGTAATGCCCATAATTTCTATAGGTAGCGCATGCATGATTGGTACACGATGCCTTGCCTTGATTTTTGATGGATGCTTCCTTTTTACAGGATTTTGTTGTGTGATATTGACTTCGGAGCTTAGGAGTGGTTTTATTTCGTCCAGCTTTGGGCATATATGGTTAGGGTGGCCTACTATGTCGCATATGGCACAAGGTTGTAGTTATGGTTGTGTGATGGGATTTTATACCTTCTTCCCCATTTTATGGGTTTTCTTGGTCGTCAAAACTGGTTTTCCGACAGAATTTTCCTTAATAGGTGGGGTCTCCTCAGGAGTGAGGGGTACTAACCCTGTAGAGGTGATGCTTGTGACTTTGGTCGAGGTAGGTGGGATCAAGTACCAAACTGGTATTGTGAAAGATATATTTGGAAAAACTATTGTTGCCATCACTTGCTGTAACACAAGACCAGATGGAGGGTATAGGAAAGGAGTTTGGGAGACAACATAGGATAGAGAGGTTGATGTGGTAGAAGCCTCAGTGTCATTAATCCTCGTCTCTCTCTCTTGGTTAGCATTGGTTCTTGATGTAAACATCATGCAAACTGGAGCCGTTGTGATATCAATGGGTGATTCTGTTATGATAGGGGGGTCTCTTAGGAATGACCTGAGGATAGAAAAGGGTTTGAATTGACCAGGGCCATATTCTTAGTACCGTGTAAACGTCTCAATAGATGTGTCTACTGTAATATTACAAATTAGGAATATAGAACACAAAAATAGAAAATGTAGTGAAATATCAACACATACAATATGAGCAGATCATAGAGCCTTCTCATTAAATAATATAGTAGAAAATGTGTACAACATATTGAGGAAAAAGACACTCAAGCTAGGAAAAACAAGCCTCTAAGAACCCAGTACATAAAACATGAAGAACCATTAGGGGAATTTTGAGGTCTAAAATGGGCCTCCTAAGGAAATTATAAAGTAATAGTGGAAATAATAAAATAATATTTGATTACATCATCAAATTTTAGAGGGAAAAAATAAAAAGCTACTTTTTCAACTCGTATTTTCAACTTATCTCCCTATGGGTTTACTCAAATTTCGAGTCGGAACACTTGTTGGATGCATAATTTGATTCCTCATCCAAGGAGTACCCAAGTTGCATACTTTTGATGAGCACTGCTACATGGAAAATGATAAATAAATGAAAAAACCTGATTGCAATCACGTTTTTTAATGTATATATCATTTTTCGTGTAGCAGGGTTCATCAAAAGTATGCAACATGGTAACTCCTTGGCAATCACACTTTTTTAATGTATTTCTCATTTTTCATGTAGAAGGGTCCATAGAAATTCTACAACATGGGTACTTCTTGGATGAGGAATTAAATTTTGCATCCAACGAGTACTCCCACACTAAATTTGAGTAAAACATTAGGGAGATAAGTTGAAAATAAAATTTCAAAAAGTAGTTTTACTATTTTATTATTTTTTAATCTTTTTACTTTTTTAAATAAAAAATGGTGAATCATCCCCCATGGTTGACATCATCATCTTGAATCTTATTGGTTCTTATAAATTTTATTTTTTTGTACATATTTCTTAGAGGTCCATTTTACACCTAAAAATTTATCTAATGAACTCGTATATAAGAATGTTGAAGGCTAAGACAACACAGTTTTTGTTGGGGCTAACTACTTCTGTAAATGAAAATACATGGATCTATCGATATAGTGCTTATAAAATGCTGGGATCAAAGATCTAGGCTTTCTAGCACAGTTCCAAGACAATCAACAAAGGGTTTCCTGAAATACCCAAAATGCAAAAATGCAAGATGCAACTCTAGGGCTGAATAACACTCTGCAACAAGATGGCTGCTAGGAGGTGGCTGATATGATATAAAACTGGCTGAAATCCATCCTCACAAACTTTCCGGATGAAGGGCTGCTCCCCTCACTAGAAAATAAGGTCAAGAACTTGGGTGCTTGACCCTCCACTACAACTGCACTGCAAAAAAATGCGGTTTCTGAGGGAGACTGCATTGTGGGTGAATTTTGTTACTTGGCCTGATGCAGAATGGTTGAATAATGCTCAAGGAGATTCCTTGCTAGCCTCCCAGATGAAGGTTTGCTCCCCTCACTGGGAAAACAAGCTCATAAACTAGGTTTATCAACCCTCCACTGTTGCTTCCCTGCAAAACAAGACAATCCTGAAGGAGACTGCGCTGTGGATGATGGTTGAAGCTTGGCTTGATGCTGGATAGTGAAAAATATGCTCAATGAACCTCTCCTAAGTAGGCACTCGAAGTCCCCCAAGGATGAGGGTGGGATTTTTTGCTCGGAAACACTCTTGTGCTAAACAACACATCAGACTCTGTTAAATAACTGAAGCATGCCGAAAGTCATAAAAGACCAATACATAAAAAATAATAAGAATTCCTTACATGGCTACCATCCCCTTCCTTATATGCTTGGTGGGCTTCCTCACCCCGGGTCCCACTCATTAAATATGCTACTCTCATGCATACGCTCCTCCGTCATAATTGCATTGTCCTCCATTAACTCTCCATTACCTCCATCACAGCATTGTTGATTTGGTCAACCTTCACCTTGTTACACCAATTTTTGGTCATCTAACATGTTACTATTATATGGAATAAAGTACACCATGTAAGGCAAATTTTACCATAGTAAAATTATTTCACTATGAGAAATAATTTAATAACCCATAGTTTATTAAGTTATTTATGGTCTAAACAGGAAACCCCATGAGGAATAGTTAAATAAATCCTTATTCGTTTGATTTTCTTCAAGGGATAATTAACTAATCCATTTTTTTTAATTAATATTCCTGGTCATATTTAACCCAGAATAGGAAAATTAATTAGATAAATCATTATTTATCTTATCATTTTCTAGGAATAATTATCTAAATCATTATTCAATAATATTCCTTGTTAAATTTGACTAAATCATTGAATAAATCATTATTTATTTAATTATTCCTTAACCTCATCCTTGAAATAATAAATAAATCATTTATTTATTTATTTATTATTTCTAAATAAAGGGATTTGACCAATTTCAAATTCCTTTTCCCTCCAACAAAAATAATAAAATATTCCATGAAAGTTGGATCTACATTTGGTTAATAATATTTTAATTATTCACCAATATCTAGAATAACTCAATATTTTGTTATAAATAGAATGGTTTTCCATTCATTCACTACATTTTGTTACTTAAAGATCACCTTTTGATCTATACTTCTGGTGTGACTTTGATACTCCATCATTGTCATATTTTTTCTTGTGAGCTCCCTTTGAGTTCCATTTTGTCTGGGTTTTATGCGCCATCAAGAGAGAGAGATCTGTGGATCTAAAGCACTGAGGACATACAAGAATCCATCCCATTAAGGGGGACTGGTAACATTTTTCTATGTTCCCTTCCAAGGTGTCATAATACAAAAAAATCTTTATAAATCCTTGTCTTGTCTATTAGATGTATGGAGCAACTCTTGTTTATTTTTGTTCTTTAATGTCTTTAACTGAATAGATATGGAATTTTGTAGCATTTATTATGGTCACCTACTGAAGATATAAAGAAATTGACATCCATATTTGATGTTAGGGCTGTTTGTTATGCACAACTAAAGTGAGCTTTTTTCGTATGCTTGCGATTAGAATTCACACTAACAATTGGTGACTCCATAAGGGTTTTAATTATGACCATTGTTGTTTTTCAGATCCTCGCATAACTAGCTTTTTCAGCCCCTAGCATTTTTCTTCAGCTTCTTATTTTTCATTCCTTGACGTTTTTTTTAACCCTTTTACCCTAAAACAATAAAAATTCTAATTCTGTGTGTTTCTGCGCCTTTTGCGCAGGTAACAGGTATCAGCCGCGACAAAGACGATAATTTTTTTTGAAATATGCCCCTGAAACAACTGGAAGTGCATGTCATAATTTTTGGCCCAAAACCTGTGACCTCAACTCTTAGGTAGCGGATAACTGCCCAAAAACTCTGACCTTAGTTGAAAATAGAGCAAAACCTACGACCTGTAATTTTTTTTGGGATTTTTTCTTAAACTTTCAGGGTTTGTTGAGGGCACTATTCAGGGTTGTCTAATCTCTGTCTTCGCCAGTCTTGGACCTATACTTGCTTATTTTTACTCATCAAAGTAGGAACCAAGCCCCTTAGGGCTTTAGTACCCTTCCACCTTTTTCGGAGGGGTTTAGTTGAAGCAGGTCTTCTGAGATTTCAGTGTTTTTTAGCCATTTTTCAGATCTGAACCTGTCCATTCATATCCATTTCATATTAGTTACTTTTCCATCCAAAACACATATTTTCAGTTTTATTTGGTCCTCCCTTTAGGGTCCCCTACATTTCCATTTAGGTTGTATCCTTTCGCCTCCTCTTTTTTAGCATTTTTTCCTCTGGTTTCTTTCTTTTTTCTGCACCTCTTTCTAGAAAATCTAACCTTTAGGTCCCTGTCCCTCTTGAACTTAGATCCATAGGCCATTTTGTGTATTTTCAGTATATTTCGCCCACCCATAGACTAGTTGTTGGGAAGCCCTCCTTTTTCGGTTTAAATTGATGTATTTTTAGCTGTTTACTTTACTGTCTCTTTTAGTTTTATTTACAGTTATACAAAATATTTTTTATTTTTTCTCTACACATGCCTGGGCTTAATTAAAAATAACACACTTATCACACACACACACACACCTAAATCGAAGAGTGCCTGGTTTACACTGCCAGGCCAAGACTTCAACATTGTAATTAATTTATCTGCACCTACGTGCCCTTGTTTACTACTCTTCCTTATTGGGTTTCATGTATCTTTTCCATCATTGCACTTCGAAGGATTTTATCTCAAAGAATACAAGGCCTTCATCCTCAATTTATGTTAGGAATACTTACTCCACTGTGTAGGGTCTAAGTTAGTCCTCTGTCGAGTCCTCATTCCAACTCTGATTCTGGTTCATCGGGTTCTCCTTTCATTTCCATCCCCGGTTCTCCCCCACCTTTCACCTTCATCATGTTTGGTGGAGGACCTACCATTGGTGGTGGCCCCAGCTCTAATTTTGTAGCCGCTACTAGTGGAGCTGCAGCAGGAATGATCTCGACTACTCCCTTGACTCCTTATATGGCAGGTCTAAGCCTTCCGGATTTTAACTAGTTTATTAATGAACCTATACACCATGATCTAGGTTGGCCTACTATGCCAATCAAGCTCCCTTCAGATATCCCTAAGTTTCAAGTAAATGGTAGAGAGGATCCTACCAACCATGTTCATTTTTTCCACATGTAGTGTTCATCTAACTCTATCACTGATGACTCTATCTGTCTTCGGTTATTCCAATGTACACTTACTGGAGAAGTTTCCATGTAGTATGTAGACTAGTTCACTGCCTCTCATGCTACTTTTGCGACTCTTCCCAAGGAATTTATGTCCCACTTCCAGCTTCCCCTTGGCTATGACACCAGTACCGAAATTTTGACCACTTTCCGTCAAAATTCTGCCACCTGCCTATCTGACCATGTTCAAGAATGGCACAGAAGGAAGGGCCTATGTCAAGCTGCCATTTCCAAAGACCGTGTCTACATGGACTGGTTTCTCATATACCTTTTCCCTCCATTGGTAAATATGTCACGTCTCACTTTCCTCAGACTGAGGAAGAAGCCCTCCAAGTTGCGTTGAAATATAAATTTATCTACGCACAATATGGTTATGTTTATACCTTGTTACCTGATCTCCCTAGACTTGGTGGTGCCAATGCACTTGGGGCATCCCATCTTTCCAACAATATCGCTGATCCCTTTCACTTTCATACACTCATCCTCCTATGGGTTATGGTTTCCCTCAAGGAGGTTCCAACTCCTCTAGCACTTTTCCCCCTCCCGATAGCATGTATCTAGGACATGGAAAGCCTCGTGCCTTTGCCCAACTGCAACCTTTGATGCCCGGGCCTTCTTTTTCCCAAACTGTTTACTCCAATGTTGCTCAATGTCCTTACTATCTATATCCAAAATGAGGTGCTCTAACTCCTCCAGAACAAGCACCTCCGCCTTCAATGCCTTATCAAACTCTGCAGGAGCAACCACCTCCCCCTCAGGGTTAGGTGTATGCGTAGCACAGTGCGACTAATCCTCCCACTTCCAAAAGTAAGAGGAAAGGAAACTAGAACCAACCCACTTTAGGTAATCCAGAAAACAATCCCCAAGGGAATACATCTAAAACTAGAACCCAACAAGAGGGCAATCAACCTAAGAAGAACATGCCTCTTCGTACGAATAAGAAATGTTATTTTTGCGGAGTTCATGGTCACTATACCCATGATTGTACCCTTTTACCTCAGATGCATCAATTGTGGGAAGCTCAAGTAGCATCTCAAGGACAACAAGCCTTTGCTTCGATTCCTCCTAATGTTGCGCCTACTCAACCGGCTGTGTTTACCAATCCTTGCCCCCAGCAAGGATATGTGGCTACCCAACCCCCTGAAGGTTAGGTAGATGCTCAACCTCATCCATCTGGTACCTCTGATTACGAGATCCTTATGATGAAATATGATGAGGCCAATACCTTCGATCTCAACCTTCATTCTCGGTCATGCCAGTACACCAAGCCTCTCGCAACATCCACAACCGAGCCCTAGTCTTTAGGTCCCACAGAGCCAATTTAGACACCCAATGGTCCTTTACATATCCCTTAACCTAAGGTAGAGGTACATACCAAGATCCCCAAAGGGTGGTTATGCTGAAATATTGCTTCTCGTAAAGCCACGCACACCTACAGTATAGTAGATGACTTGGCGCAATCCCCTATCGCCATGTCAACACTGGAAGTCCTTGAGACATGCCCTTCACAACATAAAGCTCTACTAACTACCATGTGCATTGTGGACCCTTCAAATTATCTTTTTATTATCTTCGATGTTGACAAGTCAGAGAATCCATCCCTCCCTACATCCGTCGTCTTCCAAATACCTGTCAAGATTCGGAATGACAACGTCTCCTGATGTATCATTTACAAGGGGGCATCCACCTGCGTGATGTCCACTTTTGTTTGGAAAATTCTAGGATAGCCTAAGTTATCCCCTTCCACTATCACCCTCCATGTGTGGGATGGCCACTCTTCCCAGCCCCCTGGCATGTTCCGCAATTTTTCTATTACTCTTGCAGGGAAAATTGTTTGTGTTGACATTGAAGTCATTGATGCCCCCTTAGACTACAACATTATATTAGGTCATAGCTACACTTATGCGATGTATACTGTCCCATATATATTTCATTCTAAGATGTGCTTTCCTCACAACAGAAATATCGTCACTGTCGATTAGCTGACATATTACGAACCAAAGCCTCAGACCTCTCCATAGTCCATTATTTATTTTGTAGATGATAAAAAATAGTTGAACCTTTGACCAGTGTCTCACCCAGAGTCTACAAAGATTATTCTTTTCTTGGTTTGTTCCCTGGTCTACCCCCTCTTATCTTTGACCCTATCTTGTCAAATTTTTGCATGATGCAATCATCTCGGTCCAAACTCAAATGGTCTGGTTCGACTAGTCAGCAGCCTCACCCTTTGCAACATGCTCCTAGTACTTTGACTTAGCCTTTAGGACCTCCTCCTCAAGGCCCTTCATCTGTAACTGGTATCCCTGATCCTCCTTTTCCCCATGAATGGTTCCCCTAGCCTTAACCATCTGGGAGTTGTTCCACTTGGCCACTACCCCTCCGATCAGATATGATTTCTTACTCCCCCTCCTCAAATATTTCGGTACCTGTTATGGCTACCTTGACCCTTCTCGACATGACCCTGGGGATCCCAGTCTAGTACATTGATCCCCCAGCCAATACCCCACCTAGTCAGCTTAAACATTACAGTGCTTTGACCCTGGTCCAACCTGTTGCAATGACCCCTCCCTTCGCTTATGTGCCTCAGCCACCTTAGCATGAATCTACTCCTGTTGCGAAAGCCTCGCGTGAGGGAGGAAAAGCCTACAAAAAGGAACCTAAGGACAAGGCTTCCCAAAAAAAACTTACTCCTCCTAAGCCTCCAAAGCATACACCTCCATGTACTTTATGTGATGTTTTCAGTCATGCCACCCACAAGTGTCTTGAATTATCTCGTATCAAACCCATGGTCAACATATCATTTCTTGAGTCTGATGTCCCAGAATTCCATGTTACTTTACTGAATTCAGCCAAGAAACTCAAGTCTGTGCACACAAATCACCCATGTGCTTTGTGTGATCTCCATGGTCACTATACTCACCTCTGTCCTCGCCTCGCAGATTATCGTACCTCCTTGGAAGTGGTTCGCCAATACGAGGTCAAGCGTAACTAGTCCACCTCTCCCTTACTTGCACTTTATGCTTTGGCAGAACTAGAGGACACATCTAATACCATTGACATACCCCCTCCCTATGTCATGATGGTAGATTCTTCGGCCTTTATCCTCTACCTGTCATCATCTATGAGATCCATGGTGGAAGACCCCTCTGGGGCATATCCTTCTGTTTTGCCTGACCTCCCTTCAGTGATCACATTAGGCTCAACATTGGTGGATTCTTCATCCAATTTTTCTTTTGTCACCCTCTGTGATGATATGCATGTGAATCTCATTTCTCATGATGATGAGTCAGTTAGCTTCACCATGTCATGTGGTCCTCCTTCCACCAATCACCCCATCTTCTACTATGATGATGACATTATGGAAGCTTGTACCACCCTAAATTTACCTATCCATCCCATAAGAAAAATGGCACCATATGTGTCTATGGTAACTTTCGTGACCGGAGCATAAGTTGTCCCCAAGACAGTTCCCACATGCCATCCACTATTCGGTATGCGTGGGGGTAGAAATTCTAACTATAACATTCCCCCTAGCAGTGATTGTTTTATTTATGCCTTGCATTCATGTTTCCAACATTGTTCATCATCCTCTCATCTGTTGTCTTGTGACACCTTTCTGATGGATCCATCATCCACACCATATATGACGATGGTGCAAGCCACTACTATCGGAATCTAGCCTTGGTAGTGTGGGCCATTTTGACCCCCTTCCATTCGCTTGTCCTCTCTAACGGTGTATGCATTGGTGTTGCCACCAATAACCACGACGAATATGATGGGATGATAGGTTTGTTAGCCGATGCCCTTGATCATCACATCCTTCACCTTCATGTTCGTTTAGATTCTTTGCTGCTTGTCATGCAATTGAATGATGTTTAATGTGTGCATAATATTTTCCTTTTTAGAAGATATTTACAAGTGAATCTCTTAATGCATGAATTTGAAACCATTACATCCAGTTGTGTACCTAGAGCCCAGAATCACTATGTAAATATCATTGCAAACAATATTCTATATTGGCATTTATCACACGCATTTAACACAAGAAAATAACCATAAACCATAAAAAAATGCATATCCATAATATGTGTCATCCAAATATACAATGTTTTGGAGTCCATTAACTCTGATACATAGGACATGCCCATAGCATGTTACAAAAAACCAAAACTGGGGGCACCTCAAGCCCCTACATCTAATCACTATCTGGAGGATCTTGGGCCAATGGCTCGGCTCCTATAGCCCATAGATCACACATCCCATGTCCGACCATCGCCATGCACCCCATGACTCCTCGCCACTCTGAGAGTAGACCAATACATGGCTCTATGTACTGGTCGTCAAGGTCCTGCCAACCACGCTCAGAAACAATAGTTAACAACTTCTCACATCTATGACGGATATCCTCCAGGAGGTCCACTACATCCTCATTTTGCATTCCCCTCAATCCACAAGGTTCTGCATCTCCTGACACTATAGGTTGTCCCATATACCCGGCTGGTTTCACCAGTGTTATATCTGCATACCAAAATTCAATGAATCAATACCATATACAATATTTTGAAACTTTAACATGTGTTAGCCACATTTAAAATTTGTTATAGCAAAAGGTGGCTAAGACTTTTTGAGCCTTCAAGGAACAAATTTTATTACTAAAAATTGTTGGCTATTGAAGACTCTTGGAGGCCTCCTGCCTTTGTCCTGACTTCACTATTGTTCCCATTTTACATTCATAAATCCTGCAGATTTCCAAGACAGATTACTGCTGCAAGCTTTTTTCCCTTTTCCCCTTCTTCCAAACTAGCCTCATTTTAACCCTTTTTCCCCTCTATCGTTGCCCATTTCTAGTCTTGAAAACCATTAAAGACCATAAAAACCCACATTTTGGACATATATGGGTCTTAGTCCCTTCTTGCATAAAATCCCCAGTCGTATGATCCTACATGTAACCCGTGTCCCCGTAGCTGGGCGCCTGATCATATTTTATATATACCCCACCCCCCGATAATATTAAAACCTTATGTTATTTTCAAAATTTGGGTTTTTAATTATTTTCTAACTTTTTCCAGCGATTCGAATTTTCACTCAATCCCCATCATTGATCTGATCTGCAGATCAATGGCGCGGAGTCCATCATCCCGGTGGTCCCCGCCATCCACTTGCCATTGCCAAAACCGGCGGTATCCATCGCACTGCCCTCAAGTGAAGGGCGGTTTTCTTCTATTTCGCAGGGATTACATATGCTGGCCAACACGTGTCCCAGACACTGTTCACCAAACCACCATCCATCGCACGTTAAACATCAGACGTGGACCCTGTGCGATATTGGCATCCACCATCCGATCTGAAGCCATCCATCCAACAGCTTTCGCTCACCAAAGATGCTCGACAGCTAACCGGCACATTGTGTGGCTTTCAATAGATCTCCACCGTCGATCTGATCTGCAGATCGACAACCCATATTTAATCTCCTAGATTCATTGCCCGGTCAAATTTTTCCGCTTTGACCTTCTGCCTCCTCTCCCGACCGTCGATCTCTGCATGATCAATGAATCTAATTTAATAGATTCTACTGCCCTCCCTTTGACTCCTCTAATCAAATCCTGACCGTTGGATGATACCATCCAACGGCCACGCTCTCTCCACGTGCCTTCTAAAGTAGTAAACCTATATATGCATGGATTTTATAATTTTGTTCGCACTCTGCTAGGTTTGAAGGGAATTTTCCACCATGTCCGAAGAAAATTCAGAAGCAGAGGGTGACGATCCTCCTGCCTTTGATCCACCAAAGAAATCATTCGCAGGTTTCAAATTTCACGTTTTATCAATGATTCATAAGGCATTGATGCCACATAACCCTGCGCAACCCTGCATACCGGTAAAAACCATAAATTGGGCACAGTCAAAGAGTATCAGTGACAAATATCAAAATAAACCAAGACAGAGGATGGAAGACATATTTGCGGGGATCACGGCTAAGAATGCTTATCTAAAGCCTAATCCCCGATTTAAAACACAGTTTAAATAAGATCTTAAGTGTTTTATCAATAGGAACGCATCCACCGCCACATCTGAGGTAAATTGATTCCTCCCAGCTACTAAAATGCCACTTGTGCCTCAAAGTACTCAATCAGAGGCTGAAGTTATTGATTAAATGAAGATATTCACCTTAGCACAGCCAAAAAGTTACTTCTGCAAGGAAACTTAATGACAAACATATGCAGAGTTACTTCGACGCCACACAGAGCCTCAAAGTTCAAAAAAAGCTCCCACCGAGCTTCATATTTATGTAAAAACATTTAATACAGAGGACAACTATGTAAGTTTCTTCATTGAGCCCCCCAAAGGTTAGAAACCATTAAGTCTGTATTAATTTTAATTGAGATATTTTATCAGATTTCACCTCCTCATTCTTCTATATATACTACTGCAGAATATGAGAGAGGGGTTGGTTGTAGAACTTTGATATACACTTGAGCTTAAATTTCTGATTGTAAATAGTGTTCACTGGCTCTTGGAGCTCTACTGGTAATAGGTAGGTTAGGCTGAGATGTGTAGATGGTTGCTAAACTAAAGCATTGGACTTAAAGTTGTAACTGGTTTGGAGCATCAATACAAGCTGATGTATGGGATCCTGGTCTATGTTGACGGTGATGTTTTTCTTATTGTTACTTCTCATTTTGTTTTTGTTTTCACTATGTTCCAATTTCTCTTATAAAGAATAGCATGCATAGAGTTAGGACCTACTGTACATCAGTAACCTTCTCTGACTGAAAATATTTATCTGAATGTTTTCTTCTAAATTGTGTTATTTAGGGATGATTTGTTTCAGTTCAAGCATAGGAATGTTGGCGTTCCCTCGTCTTATTGTCTTAGTTGAATTCTATTCTTAAATTTTATTTTCAGTATATGTTTAGTGAAGATGAACTGAGGAAGATATGGTGAGCCCTGGTCCTGGTTTTATCCCCACAACTGTCTGAATGTTTCCCTTGGAATGTGTTAAAAGATGGCTAGTTTAAAAGTACTTACTAGATCTTAGACTATTCTGTGTTATCTTTGTGTTTGTCTTGAAATTAACCAAGTAAAGTAGAGCTAGGAGAGGATTTGTGGTGAGCCCGACTCGCTAGTTTCTACTCCAACAGTTGCCTTCAAGTTTCCCCTTGTTTTAAAATGTTTTCTATTGAAAGTGTATCAAAGTCTGGCTAGTTTAGAAGTACTTACTAGATCTTGGGCTGCTCTTTGTTCTGCATCTGTCTATTTCTCTTTCTCATTGTATCATTTCATTCCATAAATCAAACTTCAAAGAGATCCTTAGACATAGATGGCTTGCCCCATGGACCACTCTTGCCTCTTGTTGTTCCAATTAAACCCTATTATGACTCCATAGCCCAATGGACTAAAACCTACAATTATCTATCTTTTGGTTGAAGCTTACTCTCATTACTTGCAACTTCTCACCTTTGAAACTCTTTGCAGTTAGGGCTTTCCACCTCAAACAGTAATCATGCTCAACCATCCAAAAAACAAAACAAACCCTTGGCCTTCATAACTAGCCTAATATCATTACCACAAACTTCAAAGACAAATCCATCTTTTCACTTATTGGAGAGATCCCTCTCTAGATTCAGGAGGGCTAGATCCTAGAATCCCAAAGTGGTTGAAATGATGTTTTTTCTGTGATCGGACTTTTCCAATCTTGCTAATTACAGATTCCTAACATTTCTGGCGACTCCACTGGGGAACTACTTGCCTTAAAATAAATAAAACTTGTGAGTTAAAAGCAGCATTTTCAAGCACTACCACAGAATGTTAATAATAGTGAAACTTGTTTGAATCAGTGACAAACTAGGTAAACCCTAGGATTCTCATAACACTTTATCTAAACCTTGAAAAATCAGTTGGCTTAGCCGTAAGAGTAAATTGTCTTTGTCTCATAACCGTAGCTAAGTTTTGAAACAGAGTTAGCATATTCTTAAAAAACCACACAACCGGAAAAGAACTCAGAAAACATAAAAATATTTTAGATTGGTATTTAACAAACATGGTAGTGGGCCATAAAACCTCTTACCTCCAAAAGAGCTAAAAAATTCTACTTGGCGACTCCACAATCCTTAACATATCTTAAGACTCCACTAGGAAGAACCCTTATAATTATAATATCATTCAAACTTAGTCAGAGGACTGTAGGATTAAAATTGTGTAAACAAATTAGTTAACCTCTTAAATATTGTCATATCTGGTTGAAATTTTCCTGTTTAGTTGGGTCTGAAAAACACAGCATAGTGGCTCCTAGAAATATTCACACTAGAGCCCATCCTGACCCTGAGCCACCTGAAGTAGTTGATAACCCAGAAGGTATCCTTAGGAAGTCCCCTAAGATTAAATTTTCAATTGTTTTCATATCACCCTTGAGAGCTAATTCAATCCCTAAAAATCTCTCAGCTCTACAACAATCACAAGTTGACTTAGTAAATCCCTTTAGAACTAGGTCTCTTGATGATTTAGATCAGTTAGATTCTCAGTCTTCACTTTCATCTCCTGAAATAAGCGAACATTCTGGCAGCAGAGAAACAACACCTCCTGATTTGCATTTCCTTCATAATTTAGGTGTCTCTCATCCAAGATCAGCTCAGAAATCTATTCCTGGTCCATTCACTTCTTCTCACCCTACATCCACTATTCAAACCACTTCACTTCAGCCCACTTTCCCTTTTGTTAATCCACCTCTTGTAAATCCACCCCCACCACATATCATGGCAACATGGTATGCTCCCTTAGTCCTTCCTGCACCATTAGTCAATCTTCCGCAGGAATATCAGTCCAAAATTCCACTATATGATGCTAGCAATGCTACAACTGCATCACAACATGTGGATAAAATGAATGACTACTTTGACAGAAATGAAATTGATGATGATTCTGTCAAGATTATATTATTTTCTCAGAGCTTAGGGGGAGAATTAAGAAAATGGTTCAAAGGTTTAACCCCTCATAGTGTCCATGATCTCCAAGCCTTCCATCAAAATTTCTTAAAAAATGGGAAGTAAAGAATAATCCTCTCCAAGTCCTTTCCGATTACAAGAACCTCCATAAAAACACTAGGGAAAGTCTGCAAGCTTATTGCACTAGATTCAACAGTGTGTATAATGCACTTTCCCCAGAACTAAAACCTCCACAAGGCTTAGCTTTAAACAAGTTTCCCGAAGGGTTTGACCCTGAGATGGCCTATCAGTTGAGAAACAGAGATTTTTCAACTCTTGAAGATATGCAAAGAGGCGCTCTTTCCATGGAGGTCAACTTAATGGAAAAAAGAGTGTCCTTTAGAGAGGAATTTGCACCCTCTACTTCCAACTTAAAAATGGAGAAAATGATGGAAGAAATGATGAAATAAATGAGCCTAATTAAGAGAGCACAAGCAAGCCAAAACCAAAATGCTCCTCAAAATAGAAATCAGAACCAAAATCAGAATTTTAGAAGGAACCAACCTCCAAACAAACCTAGGGAATATGGTCAACAGATCACCCCTCCCTTTCATCAAAACTATGTAAGTGAGGTTGAGGAAATGGATGAGATAACAAAGGAAGATGATGTCAACATGTTTGGGGTGGAAGATGATGACTTTGAGATTCATTGCGAAAAAAAACAAGGTCTATACACACCTTATGATGACAGAAGAGATGATGATGAAAATTATTATCAAGACATGGAAAATGTCATCATAGAATCTCAAAAATAATATAACCTTAGAAGCAAAACCAGTCAACAAAATCCCAACAACAAGGCCTCTGGCAAAACTTCACAAAACAACACTGCAACCAAGCCTAAAATTGTCAAACAAAAGGATAAAACAGTGGCTGTAAATTCTGGTAATGATAAAGAGAAAGACACTCAAAACAAAGAAAAACAGAGTGTAGACATTAGTAGTACTAACACTTCAGCTAGTACTCCTGTGAAAACAATTTTGTCAAGTGTAAATAAAACAAATCAACAAGATGATATTGTTGATAGAATGATAGCTAATAAGGCTAAAACAAGTTCTTCAAAGAACCAAATCCCTTTCAGCCATGAGCAAGAAATTTCAAAGATCAAAATCTCTATTCCCTTAACTCAGTTAGCTACCCATCATGTATATAGGACCTAAATTTTGAAGGCTTTAAACATTGAAGAGAATGAGGACACTGTCAATCTTAATGATGATCAACCAAAGCTCATTTTTGGTCCTAAGATTGAAGGTATGTATCAAGAGGGACCTGTTCCTCCCTTCTATGTGAGTTTAAACGTTCATGACAAAATTTTTCACAACGCTATGCATGATTTTGGGGCTTCTCATAATTTGATGCCTAAAGCTGTGATGGAGAGCCTTGGTCTAGAAATCACCAAACCTTACAAATACCTTTACTCCTTTGATTCTAGCAGAGTTAAATTTTTAGGATTAATCAAAGACCTCTGTGTTAACTTAGCCCAAATTCCATCCAAATGTTTAGTAATGGATATCGTTATGGCTGATGTGCCCCCAAAGTATAGAATGTTGTTATAAAGATAATGGGGGGCTAAGTTACAAGGGACTATTCAAATGGACATGACCTACGTGACTATCCATGTTTTCAATCAGAATAGAAGACTCTATAGGGATTCCCATATGAAATACACAGTTACAAGTCAAGATAGACCACAAAACTCTCCCATGTATTCTGTAAATACAGGCCTTGATTATTTTATTATGTTTAATGATGAAACACTTGGTGAACAAGTCACCTTAACAGGATTAATGGCCGATGGAGAGGAAGAGGAACACAATACAGGTGTGTCTGAGCAGTTTGCTGAACCTGTAAAATCTATCAAACAAAACATAGGTCTTGAGTCACAATTTACGTCTCCTTTGCCTTTAAACATTGAGAGTCAAGAAATCAGTCCTCAACCCAATAATATATCTGAGGAAACGAAACAAATTCAACTAAGTGCAGATACTCAAGAACAATCAGAAAGCACAGTAGTTGAAAAGGAAATTCACCAAACAGATGAAATTAAAACTAGTCCTCTGTGGAGTATGTATTTTGATGGATCCTGCACTAGAACTAATGCTGGTGTAGGTGTCTGGATTTCCAACACTGAAAATAACCACACAGAAATCATTTCCTGCAAATTAAACTTTCAGTGTTCCAATAACATAGCAGAGTATGAATCCGTCCTCTTAGGCTTACATCTATTGAAAAAGCTAGGAGCCAGAAGAATTAATGTGTATGGGGATTCAGAGTTAGTCGTTAGGCAAGTCAATGGGGAATATAACGAAAATCATCCCAGACTTAGAGCCTACCGAAACGATGTCATGGACCTTTTAAAAAACTTCGAGGAGTCCAAATTGATTTTTTTCCCAAGAAAAAGAAATATCGTCGCCTACAATTTAGCCTTTGCAGCTAGAACATGCTTAACGCCATATGAAACCAAAGACTGCACAACTCTAATCAAATTTAGACCATCCGTGCCTGATAATAAAAAGTATTGGCAGGTGTTTGACAATGACAAACAAATAGAAGACTTCATGCAATTCAGAAATGAATTCGAACTAAACAGTTTGGACTCAGATTATGATACAGACTGCAGTGAAGAAAATTTTCTTGGTGAAGAAGAACCGTCTCCTAAACTTGCTAATATAAACCTGTTATCTAGCAAACTTAAAAATAAAATAGAATTGAATGTAGATTTAGATACAGAGGATTTAGAAACTCTGTACTCTAAAGATGAAAGTTTGCCAAGCAGTCTAGTGCCTTTAGAAGAGTTGTTTGATCTTAACGATGTGGCCAAAAAGCCAAAAATGGAACCTGTAGAGACTGAAGTGGAGGAGTGCAATATACGCAGTAAACTTAAACCTATGATGATTAAAATGTCTAAGACTTTACCAACTCACATTAAACTCAAATACATAGAGCTGTTTAAAGAATTTTCTGATGTTTTTGCGTGGAGTTACAAAGATCTGAAATCCTATGACATTGAAATAATACAACACAAAATTTCCCTCAAAGAAAACCAAAAACCATTCAAACAAAAACTGTGCAGAATAAACCCTGTTCAACTCCCTTTGGTTCAGAAGGAGATCATGAAAATGTACAATGCTGGTATTATTGTCCCTATTAGATACTCTGAGTGGGTGTCTAATCTAGTGTCTGTTACAAAGAAAATTGGAGAAATCAGGCTTTTTATAGACTTTAGAGACTTAAAAAAAGCTTCATTAAAATACAACTACCCTTTACCTAAAATGGATCATATTTTACAAAGGGTGGTAGGGTCTAGAAGAATTTCTTTGCTGGATGGCTATTCAGGGTATAATCGGATCCTATTCCACCCTGCTGATCAATTAAAGACAACCTTTACTACACCATGGGGCACTTTCATGTATGTGAAAATGCCCTTTGGTCTAATGAATGCTGAAGAAACTTTTCAAATAGCCATGGACATAGCATTCTCGGAAGAACTGGGCTTATTCATCATTATATACCTGGAAGATGTCACTGTGTTTTCAAAAATAGATGAAGAGCACTTAGAACATTTGAGAACATTTTTCGAGAAATGCAGAAAGTTTGGAATATCTTTGAACCCTAAGAAGACACTATTTGGTCTCCAAGA
This sequence comes from Pinus albicaulis, assembly GCA_034641835.2. NCBI lineage: Eukaryota > Viridiplantae > Streptophyta > Pinopsida > Pinales > Pinaceae > Pinus > Pinus albicaulis. The sequence continues at coordinate 347,215 of JAXQQM020066513.1, read as the reverse complement.
AGGTAAGCTTCTTGGGCACATTATTTCAGAAGAGGGTATTAAGATAGATCCAAAGAGGATTGAGGCAATATTGCAAATCTCTCATCCTCGAAACATCAAGGAGTTGCAATCTTTCATCGGAAAGTTTAACTTTTTGAGAAGGTTCATCCCCAACCTAGCTGAGCTCCTTAGGAATATCAAAAACATGTTAAAGAAGGAGCAAGGGGTAAAATGGACCTTGGAAGCAAAGAAATCCTTTGAGTTGGTGAGACAAGCGTTAACCAAAACACCGGTTCTCATAAGTCCTGATTTTTCAAAATATTTTTATATTTTTTCATTTGCATCGGAACATTCCATAGCTGTTGTCCTTTTACAGAAAAATCTGCAAGGACAAGAGCAGCCTATTGCATTCTTTAGCAAGGCATTGAGGGATGCCCCTTTGAAGTATAACATTATGGAAAAGCAAGCTTTTGCTTTGGTTAAAGCTTTGAAAGACTTCAGAGTGTATATCCTTCACTCACACATCATTGCCTTTGTATCAAACTCAGTCGTTAAAGACATTCTAACACAGGACCCAGATGGTAAGAGAGGTAAGTGGACTGTTGTTATCCTTGAATACGATTTAGAGATAAAACCCACTAAACTCATCAAAGGCCAAGGTCTGGCTAGGTTAATGGCTAAATCCAACTTTGAAGTTCTTGATATTGATATGATTAATGTTTTAGATGATCAAGAGGAAGTCTCAACTCCCATTGTTGAAAACCATTTTATGAATTCCTCTTGGTATGCTGATATTATTTATGTTTTTCTTAATTTAAATACACCTCCTAGTTTGAAAAAAAAAAAGGCAAGGTTCCTCAAATTGAAAGCTATAAACTATTGCATTATTGATAGATGTCTTTACTGGAAAAATGCAAGTGGTGTATTGCTTAAATGTTTTCCTAAGTTTGATGCAGAAAAGGTTAAATATCAGTTCCATGAAGGAGAGTGTGGAGGTCATTTATACTGGAAGACAACAGCCAACAACATCTTGAGGGCTGGTTTCTATTGGCCTACTCTTTTCCATGATGTGCACAAGATGATCATAGCCTGTCACAAATGTCAACTTTTTGAAGGTAAAAGAAAACTGCAACCCCTACCTTTGCATCCAATCATTGTTGAAGCTCCATTTCAACAGTGGGGACTTGACTTCATAGGAGAAATCCATCCTCCATATTTTTCCCAGCATAGATGGATTCTCACTGCCACAGACTATTTCACTAAGTGGATAGAAGCCATACCTTGTAGGCATGCCAATGATTCAGTTATCATAAAATCTATGGAGACTAACATTCTCTCCAGATTTGGCTCTCCTACCAAGATTATCACTGATAATGCAACATCATTCAGATCAAACAAGATGGTTGATTTCTGTCACAGATATTAGATAACACTGGGGCATTCCACGACCTATTACCCTCAAGGTAACGGACTTGTAGAATCCTCAAACAAAATTTTAGTGAACATAATCAAGAAACTGTTGGAGGACAACAAAAAGTCTTGGCACACAAAGCTAGTTCATGCACTGTGGGTTGACAAACTGAATTTGAAGAAATCTATTGGTATGTCGCCTTTCCAGCTTGTGTATGGTACTGATGCAATTTTTCCAAATAGCCTTGGTGTACCAGTGATGAAGTTGATTCAAGAGTTACAAACTGAAGATAATGACATGGTTAGAAGAATAAATCAAACCATTCATCTTCAGAAAACCAGAGAGGAAGTTTATAACAAAGCATTGCAGAAACAGATAAGCATTAAAAGGCTTTTTGACAAAAGAACAAAGGCCAACAATTTCAAAATTGGGGACAAAGTTTTAAAGTGGGACTCAAGGAGGGAAGAAAAGGGCAAGCATGGGAAATTTGACAACTTATGGCTTGGCCCTTACTCTATTCATTCAGCTGCTGGTAACAATGCATTTTTCATGCAGAAGTTGAATGGAGCAGAACGGTTTGGGGGTCTTGTCAATGGCAGGATTCTTAAGCATTACTTCTCTTGATCCATGTTATGTTCCAAAAGCCTTTTTATCTTTTTTCCATTATAAATATTTCATCCACCATCGCATTCAAATTTATAAAAATTAAAAAGACAAAAACAATGAAAAGAAAGAAAAGAGGGCAGATTGTGAAAACAAGAAAGGTATAGCCCCATACCAAAAAAGAGAAACAAATTCTGAAAGTTTGCAAGCTCAAATGCCACTCCTGAAGAACACACTTCTAGTTAGTCAAACTGTCTAATCTTGACTAATTATCTTTAAATTTTCTGTTGATAGGATAGTAAATTTGATTTTCCAAATTGTTTAATCTTGGCTTATTAGTAGATAGTTTAGAATAGAAATTAAAGGTTCAAACATGATAAAAATCTGAACCTAGGTTTCCAAAGAGAGATGACTCAAATCTGTTTCATTTTCTGAGTCAAAAAAGATGTAAATTTGGTTCCAATCAGCTCAAAATCTGAACCAGGGAACAAAAAAAGACAAAACAGCTCAAACAAATTCAAAATAGAGCTGTAAAGAAAAGAGAAGGCCATGGTGAGAAACTATCAGATCTTGAGCCTTCCATTTTTTATTTAATTTTCTGCAGAATAATGTCTATGTGCAGCTTGTTTTATGCCATAGACCACACCAGGTCAAACAACATAATCTTGACTTGACTGTTTTTAAATTTATGTTTTATAATTTAGAGAATAAAAGTCTGTTGGACAGTTTAATCCCAACAAGACAGTAGATTAAGTAGAAAATCATATGGTCTCAACTGTTTAATCTGAGTCCATGGAGGAATAAGGAGTAGAAATAGATTATATTTCTTGATTTCAAAAGAAGAAAATGTTGTAAAAGATTTTTCCAATCCAAGTGCACTCTGATGAAGAAAAAATGTTAGATCTCTAGGATTGGGTAGGTAGAAAGCATGTTGATGAGAGACCCACTATTTTTATGGTTTCTAATATGTTTTCATAGAACATCACCCACAGAAATAAAGGCAGCCCAATGGATTAGGCACAGGTCAGCCTCCCAGAGAATGTAAGTCTGAAGTTCTTGATGCCTTCAAGAAGGCACCATCCCCAAGTGGAGCCATTGTTAGCCACCTATAAAATTTGTTATAGAAAAAGGTGGCTAAGACTTTTTGAGCCTTCAAGGAACAATTTTATTACTAAAAATTACTGGCTCTTGAAGACTCTTGGAGGCCTCCTGTCTTTGTCCCGAAATCACTGTTGTTCCCATTTTACATTCAGAAATCCTGCAGATTTCCAAGACAGATTACTGCTGAAAGCATTTTTCCCTTTTCCCCTTCTTCCAAACTAGCCTCATTTTAACCCTTTTTCCCCTCTATCGTTGCCCATTTCTAGTCTTGAAAACCATTAAAGACCATAAAAACCCACATTTTGGACATATATGGGTCTTAGCCCCTTATTGCATAAATCCCCGGTCGTATGATCCTACATGTAACCCATAGCCCCGCAGCAAGCGCCTGATCATATTTTATATATACCCCGCCCCCCGATAATATTAAAACCTTATGTTATTTTCAAACTTTGGGTTTTTAATTATTTTCTGAGTTTTTCTGCCGGTTCGAATTTTCAATCAATTCCCATCATCGATCTGATCTGCAGATCGATGGTGCGGATTCCATCACCCCAGTGGTACCTTCCATCCACTCTTTGTTTCCAAAACCGACAGTATCCATCGCACCGCCTTCAAGCGGAGGGCGGTTTTCTTCCATTTCGTAGTGATTCCATACGCTAGCCGACACATGTCCTGGGCACTGTTCACCAAACTGCCATCCATAACGCGTTAAACATCAGACGTGGACCCCCGCGCGATATTGGCATCCACCATCCGACCTGAAGATGCCCATCAAATGGCTTTCACTCACCAAATGTGCCTCACATTTAATCGGCACATGGTGCGGCTTTCAATAGATCTTCGTTGTCGATCAGATCTGCAAATCGACGGCCCATATTTCATCTCCCGGATTCATCGCCCGGTCAAAGTTTTTCGCTTTGACCTTCCGCCTCCTCTCCTGACCGTCGATATCTGCATGATCAATGACTCTCATTTAACATATTCTACCGCCCTCCCTTTGACTCTAATCAAATCCCGACCATTGGATGATGCCATCCAACGGCCACGCTCTCTCCACATGCCTTCTGAAGCAGTAAACCTATATATGCATGGATTTTATAATTTTTTTCATATTTTGTTGGGTTTCAAGTGATTTTTCCTCCATGTCCGAAGCAAATTCAGAAGAAGAGGGTGACGATCCTCCCACCTTCGATCCACCAGCGAAATCATTCACAGGTTTCAAATTTCACGTTTTATCAATGATTCATAAGGCATTGATGTCACATAACCCTGCGCAGCCCTGCATACCGGAAAAAACCATAAATCGAGCACAGTCAGAGAGTATCAGTGACAAAGATAAAAATGAACCAGGATAGAGGATGGAAGACATATTTTCGGGGATCACGGCTAAGAATGCTTATCTAAAGCCAAATCCCTGATTTAAAACACAGTTTAAATAAGATCTTAAGTGTTTTATCAACATGAACGCATCCACCGCCACATTTGAGGCAAATTGATTCCTCCCATCTACTAAAATGCCACCTGTGCCTCAAAATACTCAATCAGAGGCCGAAGTTATTGATTAAATGAATATATTCGCCTTAGCACAGCCAGAAAGTTACTTCTGCAAGGAAACTTAATGACAAACATCTGTAGAGTTACTTCAACGCCATAGAGAGTCTCAAAGGTTAACAAAAGCTCCCACCGAGCTTAATATTTATGTAAAAAAATTTAATACAGAGGACACCTATGTAAGTTTCTTCATTGAGCCCCCCAAAGGCCAGAAACCATTAAGTATATATTAATTGTAACTGAGATATTTTATCAGATCTCACCTCCTCATTCTTCTATATATACTACTGCAGAAGATGAGAGAGGGGTTGGTTGTAGAACTTTGATATACACTTGAGCTTAAATTTCTAATTGTAAATAGTGTTCACTGGCTCTTGGAGATCTGCTGGTGATAGATAGGTTAGGCTGAGATGTGTAGATGGTTGCTAAACTAAAGCACTGGACTTAAAGTTGTAACTGGTTTGGAGCATCAATACAAGTTGATTTATGGGATCCTGTTCTATGTTGACGGTGATGTTTTTCTTATTGTAACTTGTCATTTTGTTTCTGTTTTCACTGTGTTCCAATTTCTCTTATAAAGAACATCATGCATAGAGTTAGGACCTACTGTACATCAGTAACCTTCTCTGACTGAAAATATTTATCTAAATTTTTTCTTCTAAATTGTGTTATTTAGGGATGATTTGTTTCAGTTCAAGCATAGGAATGTTGGCGTTCCCTTGTCTTATTGTCTTAGTTGAATGTTATTCTTAAATGTTATTTTCATTATATGTTTAGTGAAGATGAACTGAGGAAGATATGGTGAGCCCTGGTCCCGGTTTTATCCCCACAACTGTCTGAATGTTTCACTTTGAATGTGTTAAAAGCTGGCTAGTTTAAAAGTACTTACCAGATCTTAGACTATTATGTGTTATCTCTGTGTTTGTCTTGAAAGTAACCAAGTAAAGCAGAGCTAGGAGAGGATTTATGGTGAGCCCGACCCGCTAGTTTCAACTCCAACAATTGCCTTCAAGTTTCCCTTTGTTTTAAAATGTTTTCTATTGAAAGTGTATCAAATGCTGGCTATTTTAAAAGTACTTACCAGATCCTAGTTTACTTTTATGTTTTTCTTGAGTCTATGTCAAAGGTTTGCTAGTTTAGAAGTACTTACCAGATCCTGGGCTGCTCTTTGTTCTGCATTTGTCTATTTCTCCTTCTTATTGTATCATTTCATTCCATAAATCAAACTTCAAAGAGATCCTTAGACATAGATGACTTGCCCCATGGACCACTCTTGCCTCTTGCTGTTCCAATTAAACCCTATTATGACTCGGTAGCCCAATGGACTAAAACCTACAATTATCTATCTTTTGGCCAAAGCTTACTCTCATTACTTGCAACTTCTCACCTTTGAAACTCTTTGTAGTTAGGACTTTCCACCTCAAATAGTAATCATGCTCAACCATCCAAAAAACAAAACAAACCCTTGGCCTTCATAACTAGCTTAATATCATTACTCCAAACCTCAAAGACAAATCCATATTTGCACTTTTTGGAGAGATCCCTCTCCGGATTCAGGAGGGCTAGATCCTAGAATCCCAAAGTGGTTGAAACGATGTTGTTTCTGTGATCGGACTTTTCCAATCTTGCTGATTACAGATTCTTAACAACATGCACCATAAAAGATAAGAAAATTTTCACTTACCGTTTGGCCCCCATGTTCGACCTGGTGGAAGTGGAAATTCTAGGTCCCCATGGTAGTTCATCCCACTATAGTGATATTCGTCTGTGTATAATGGCATCTGATCCCAATGCACAAAAAAACTAATGTCGGAACACCCGTTTCACTACCCCAACTCCTCCTCTACTCGGGAGCCACCCCTAGTGGCACATCCTAGGCTCTCGTGGGCCCCCATCATGGATCTATATACGAGGGAAAAGTGTATGGATCTTCTCAAAGAAGAGTGAGAAAATCACTGTGCCCTGTGCACAGTCATGGTTCACCTACCGCTTACATAATGACAATTGTTGTTTCAAAGATGACAACATCATGTGGGCCCAGCCATAGTAGGTCCCACTCAGTACTCCCTCAACCAGCATCATCTGCCCACTAGTGATGTGGTGGAGTGCCTGGTTTCCCAGGATCCACAACACCGCTGCGGCTACAGAACGAGTCTCTAGCCTCTCTAGATCTACGATCGCTATCCACATGCCTTTCACGTGGAAAACCAATCGGCAGTGGTGCTCTACAAATTCCATAATGTTAAGCCCTCATGGTAACACTAGCTGTGTGTTTCCCACCATCCCTAGTGGCAAGAGAGCAGTCAGGAAATATATTTCCTAAACTATCAGCTCAATCCAGTGCCTCTGCACTATAAATATCTCATGATCCGGGTCCTAATAGCTAACTATCTGGGCTAAAAAGGGCTCTCCTGCCCTCAACAACAGGTTCTCCAAGAATTTAAGGATCCCAAACCTAGAAAATGAGGCACGGACTGCATGATCCCCTCGGATATCAGAATGTAATGTATCCACGTCTCTCTCTCTCTCTAGTCGATCCTCAACTCTCCCATACCTGCACAAAACCGTCATGTTTGTCAACATACAGAAAGGAAATACTGCATCATAAAAATAAAATCCCAACTCTCAACCAAAAAATAGCACTGAAACCCCTTTCTCTAACACGTCACACTTTTCAAGCCATTTCCTGGGATAATTCATAGTTTTCTGCTACCCAAGTCACAGAAAATACCCCAAAAAGTGTGACCCGACCGTGAGGAGGAACATAGGTATGTTCTTGAGCTCTGGATGTCTAATATGAAACTTTAATCCACTAAATTGAAAGAGTATGGTTAGGCCTCTTACCTACAACTAACAAATCTTGATTCCAATGGTTGGTTTGTAAGCTATGATCACTGCAAGATTTAGGGCCTTCTCTCCTCTCTTCATTCACCACAGCTACACTTTCAAATGAATCATATTGGAGGGAAATCGCCTTATTAAAAGAAAAAACTTAGATTTTTATTTTTCTAATATGACCAAACTGTAGCTCAGTTTTACAAACCGACAACATCGTCATAAAGCTCTCACCAAGCCCTGAAATGGGTATCCTTTCGTTTTTGGTGATTTGATACTTCACCCAGAAGCGTTTTTTCCAAGAAGGGTCAGCTCACCGCTTCTGAAAATTTAATTTTTTCACTTGTGACACTTGTACTTGGGGCACCACTTTTCCTTCATACTTTTCCATGCTCGTGTCGATTTTCGTCGTGAGTAACCATATTTTACTCATGTTTTTATGGTCCCCACCGGGCCTATTCTGTGTGGCAACATCATCGAGTCGCCCATTTTTAGAGCATCCGAGTTGAGTCATCATCACATCCATGGAGTCTGTCCCAAGTCCCTTTTTTCTCCCACCATAGTATTCCATGCTTCATCACTTTGTACCTCTCTCGTTTTGTACATTTTGGCCTCCAATCATACTATCTCCTATCCCATTTGGAGTCGAGTCAGTATTTGTCAGGTCATCCATGACCTTTATGCTCTAACAAGGGAAGTTGTCAGCCCGCTACTCAGTACCCCCCATTCCACCATCATCCCTAGTGTTATTCCATCATTCACTTTACTATTATCCCTCATTCCTTAGTTGAGGATCCCTTATTGCCTCACCTATGGCAGACCTCAACATGTCGACATCATCATATTCATTACAAAAGACAATTCTAGAGGGAGGTGTACCTTGGTTCAAACTTTCACTCTTGTTCAGTGCCTCGGATCAGGAAAAGGGACTCTTTATTGACCTTTGACTTGAATTTTTCTTAGTTCCATCTCCTTATGGCATGATTGAGATTCGTATACTCGTTGATGGTTCAGTGATGCAACAGATTGTACCAGTGATTCCCAGGTGTGTGTGAGATATTTCAGACCTCATGAGATGGTGGCCCTTCAAATAGCCCCCAACATACTCGGATGACCTCTTTACCACAACCTTGGATGTAGCTATACATATTTGATGGTTCCGGCCTTAGCTGCTTCCAACCCATTTTTAGTTTGCATGTATCATTCAAATTTTCAGAGCCTTTTCCTCTTTTACAGGGCCTCTTTGGTTGTCTTTATATCTCATGCACTTAGATATTATTGTATAAGTATTAGCTATTGTCCCAAGCACAGTATGTATGTGGGATCCATTATGTTTTTTATCTGGCCCATGTTTATGCCAGCATGTTTTATATAGCTCACTCCCATTTTTGTTGGCGCACCATTATTCTTTGTACTTTGTCATCTCGACGGGCATAGGTATGCCTCCCCCACCTCATTTGAGAACAGGTACTTACTCATAAAAGAGACTTGTCGCACATGTAAGTCTCTCCTCCTTAGGGTCTTGTCCTCTCTCGCTTCATTCCATCTTACATTTCTCTCTCTCTGACTCCCCTTTTATGTCTAGTGATTGTGTTCTTACAACGTACTTCGGTCATACAATTAGCTCCTAACTCTCTTATGTTGGGGGGAAATATGTTACACCAATTTTTGGTCATCTAACCTGTTACTATTATATGGAATAAATTACACCATGTAAGACCAATTTTACCATAGTATAGTTGCTTTCACTATGAGAAATAATTTAATAACCAATAGTTTATTAAGTTATTTATGGTCTAATCAGGAAACCCGATGACGAATAATTAAATAAATCCTTATTTCTTTGATTTTCCTCTAGGGATAATTAACTAAGCCACTATTTAATTAATATTCCTAGTCATATTTAACCCAAAATAGCAAAATTAATTAGACAAATCATTATTTATCTTATTATTTTGTAGGAATAATTATATAAATCATTATTTAATAATATTCCTTATTAAATTTGACTAAATCATTATTTATTTAATTACTTCTTAACCTCATCCTTGAAATAATAAATAAATCATTTATTTATTTATTATTTCTAAATAAAGGGATTTGACCAATTTCAAATTCCTTTTCCCTCCAACTAAAATAATAAAATATTCCATGAAAGTTGGATGTAGATTTGGTTTATAATATTTTAATTATGCACCAATATCTAGACTAACTCAATATTTTGTTATAAATAGAAGGGTTTTCCATTCATTCACTACCTTTTGTTGCATTAAGATCACCTTTTGATCTATACTTCTGGTCTAACTTTGATCCTCCATCATTGTCATATTTTTCCTTGTGAGCTCCCTTTGAGTTCCATTTTGTCTGGGTTTTTTGCACCATCAAGAGAGGGAGATCTTGGATATGAAGTGCTGATGAAATACAAGAACCCATCCCATTGAGGGGGACTCTTAACATCTTTCTATGTTCCCTTTCGAGGTGTCCTAATACAAAAAACTTTATAAATTCTTGTCTTGTCTATTGGATGTATGGAGCAACTCTTGTTTATTTTTTTTGTTTAATGTCTCTAACTGCATAGATCTAGACTTTAGTAGCATTTATTTTCATCACCTACTATAGATCTAAGGAAATTTATGGCCATATTTGATGTTAGGGCTATTTTTTTATTCACATATAAAGTGAGTTTTTTCGTACGCTTGCGATTATAATTCACACTAACACACCTTGTCCACATAATGTAGCCCCTATTAACACCCAAAAGTGCTTTATTTAGTTGATACAATTATCAAAATTCACATTGGAAGTGGTTTTATTCCAACTAAAGAGGTTTATGGGTATCTCTACCCACTTATTCATCTATCTTATTAACAAAAGAAAAAATTAATATTCCAACTTGTTGAAAGCTAATTAGGAATATTACAATACTCCCCTCCCAAATGATGCTTGTCCTCAAGCAACTGCAAGGATGTATATTGTAATATCTCCTCTCCCTCCCTTATAGAATCTTCACTTTATAGGCTCCTCCACTAAAACAGATTCTCTCCAATCAATCTATCCCTGAGTGGTCCCTCCCAAGTGTCCAAGTTGGCCTTTGGTGATAAAACCAAATAGCTCACATCATAAAGAAATGGGAGATACATGGAGGAAACCACATGTTTTCTAATTCCCTCGTTTAGGAATGGATCATGAAAAATATTGGGGATCTTACTCTCAATGAGGAGCTCCAACACATATGCTACTCCTCCCACAAGATGGATCACCCGGTGTGGCCCATAGAAAATATTCCCAATCTCCTTTTTCTCTAATATGAATGGTCTATATGGCTGAAAATGATAGAAAAAATTGTCCACCAAATTTTGTCTCTCTCTCCATTTATGATATGTGTAGGACTCTTGTTATTCTTGGGTTGCAACAATGTTGTCTTTAAGAGACCGAAATACATCCTAATTCTCTAAGATCCAATATTTGGTTCTAGGAACCTTGCTTTCCCAAGCCATTCCACATATAGAGAATATAACATCATTACCATATGGAACCAAAAGTATAAATATACTGAGTGCCATATGAAATGTCGGGTGGTGACAATCGTCCCCAGAGTGGAACCAGCGTTGTTTGTTTCCTTGTTGCCCCTGAACATAATGTGGCAAGTAGCTCCCCAACAACTTGCTTGTTGTGTTTGTCTACTCATCTACTTGGGAGTAGTAAATTGAAATGGTTATCAACTGATTATACATAAATAGAACAATACTTTCCCAAATCCATACAAGAAAGGGCTAGCTCTATCACTGATTTTGGTCTTAAGAACACCATGAAGTCCAAACAGAGGCTTTCCCTCTTGTCGAGAAATGTACTGTAAATAAATGGCAAGGGAATGCAAACACTTTGTTAGTTTATCAATAAGTATAAAGACACAACCCTTACAATGTACATTTGGCAAGCTGGTGATGAATTCCATAAATGAGCTCTCCCATCTCTCTCCCGAAAGATTAAGTGGTTGTAACAACCTTGCAGGATGGATGTTTCCCTCCTCATTCTTCAAGAAAACTACAAATTCCTTGATATGTTGGAGCGCATCCTCCTTGAGACCCTCCCATGAGAATCTCTCCCAAATGGCCTAATATGTCTTGATGAAATCCTGGTGACTGGGAAGGAGTGAGTGATGTGCTTCATGTAGTATCTTCCCCTTGAGATTGGAATCTATAGTCACGAAGACCTGACCCTCGTAATAGATGAATCCATCCACAACTCTATACTTCTCATCAGTCACCTACCCATCTAGTATTTCACATGTGAAGTGGTTCTTGGAATAATCCACCAATAGTTGGGATTCCCAATATGGATCTATATCCTTCAATGGTAGTGCTGCTAGTTTCTATAATAAGGCACATGTCACCTCATAGCTCCCCTTTTTTACATGATCAATACCAAAGTAACATGCCAGAGTAATACTATCCCACTTTTGATGCCTCTCTTGTAGTTGTTTCTGCTCAAGAAAATATTGAAGTTCAGGGTGGTCAATTTTCACTTGAAAGCTATTTCCCATCCAAAAAATTTTGATTTTTGTCAATGTATGTATGAATACTAGCAACACTCTACCATATATGGAAGAATCCTTCCAATGTGGAGGTATCTTCTGACTCTCAAAGGCTACATAATAGCCCTCTTGCACCATACTTGAGCCATCATCCACTCCTGAAGCATCACATTTCAGTGCAAAAGGCTTGGTGAAAGTTGGTAACATTGATATAAAAAAAATATTCATCTCATCCTTGAGCCTATCAAAGGGCCTCTGCGCTGTGCTAGTCCCCTAAAAGGCTTTCCTCTTAGCCAGATCGGTGAGTGGTGTCCCATGTTGTGATAACTCTAACCAATTTCCAATCTGGGGGCCTTCTTGGAGGAATGTCTCCAAATAATAAAACATCATGGTCTAAAGTAAACTGCATATCTGAGTGGAATAATTTGTCCTGGCTTCCTCTGTCTAAATAAGTCTCCATATTAAGTGTGGAGGCTTCCTAAGGTGGATGGGTGTGAACGCCCCTGATATTTTGATGATTACCGCTTTTCTTTTCTAACCATGTCATCTACAAGGCCTCCCAATTTGCAGTGACCTTCCCTAGTGTAATTAACCACTGTAAACCCAATATCACATTGGTGTCAGGGGTCTTGACCACAAAAAAGTGATCTATCTGGGTGTATGTCCCCAAAGTTATAGTTAATTCCAGAACACACTTCCCCCACTTCGTAGTCCCTGGGACAAAAACTGAGAATCCTTCATAATCATTGGGAGGTGTGTCTCCCCTTTGTACTAGTTGGGCATCAATAAAAGTGTGGGTAGTCCCATTTTCTATCAATACCTACACACGTTGCTCCTGGATTGTGCATCGGTCCCCCAATGTTAGATTCTTTGGAATTCCCTGCAAGGATGCAAGGGCTCCTCTAGTTGGAGAAATTACACCATTTCCATCTCCAAGTGGTGGAGGATCTCCTACATCGCTGGTATCTCCTTCTAAATCTTCTTGTTTATTCTCCTTATTATTGGAGACTACCTCATCATCATTAAGAGATCCTTTCTATTTATTCTCTCTTGAGGGAGGAACCTTCATAACTTCCCCTTTTGATTGAGAGGAGAGCTCTTGTTGAAGGGGGGTTCTTGCACTTAGTTGAGTATTTTTCAAGTCCCTAGACCTCTAAATAGCATCCTTGGTGGGGGAAGGGATACTGCATGAAAATTTTCTATTGTAAGGGTCCCCCTTGTCCTCGGTTACCATGAAGCTTCTTCAGCTAATGGAGTTTGGGACACTGGTGAGTGTAATGGCCATACTCACCACAAATTTCACAAGAGTGGTTGACCTGAAGATTCACTCTCTTGTTATGCCCTTGGGAGTTATTTGGCGCCTGGATTTAATTTCGGTTAGATTTCCCTCCAGCCTAAGATCACGGAGGGAATTATTTGTTGTTTCCCCCTGTCCCTGATTTATATTTTGTTTGTTTTTTTATTTTTTCCTTGCCACTTTAGGAGGATAAATATGATTCTCCTAGTCATATGACTGGCGCAGTTGTGCCTAGGAACGTTGTGCAAAGTTCACCGGTGCATTATTATGCATTGGTGGGTTTTGTGTTAGGGATTGGGAATATTTTGGTCCATGTCCCTGGTGTTTGAATGATTTCTGGGGGGGAGCTCTTCCATCAGCATTTCTAGTTGTGTACTAGGTCACCTGTGCATGAGGGTATGGTCCTCCTTGTTGATGATGGTATGATTGCACCCTGTTGGTCACGTTCTGCAAAGGTTCATGATGACTCTGATTGTAGCCTGGTTGCGGGATTTTTTCGTTAAGATCATATGTGTAACAGGGGTATGGAGTACTGATGTCCAGGTGATTTTGGGTCAGTGACCCATTCAATCAGTCTTTAGTGTTCAACGCACCTACAAACTCTTTATAATTTTGCAGGCGTGGGGTTTTCAGTAGGATGTTGTAAATGTATCCTGACTGCGTATATATAAACTCAAGTTGTTGGGCTTTGTTCATGGCATCCTCTTTAGATGTAGGTTTTTGAGTTACCACATCCTTTGAAATATATGCATTGAGAGTTTTTAGGAATAGGTACAACAGAACTCAGTCGTCAAGTTTGGATTTACACAAACTCTGATGTCACCACCATTCATGGAGATGGTATGAGATATGGACAATGGGTGTCTTCCTAAAATTTGTCAGTAATTCCATCCCAAAATCATTGTGGATGGGTGACTGAAAATATGTGAGGAACACAGTAACGAGAGCACTAAAGGTTTTTGTGTGTAGCAGAAGGTTGCTCTACATACCATTTCGCAATTGGTCCAGTTAAGGGGCGCTGAAATATTCTTAGCCAAATAGTATCATCAATGATGCTGTTCGACGAACACCACAAGTGGAAAGTCATTACATAATTTCTAGGCTCTTCTGCTTGCTTCCCTTCCAATTTTGGAATGTTAAAAGGGAGATTGGTGGGCATGGGGGGCCATGTGGGGTTGTGTGCAATGGGGTCATTTGTTAACTTGGTTAGATCGGGTAAGTTCAAAGATGCTAAGAAAGGTAACTGTGTGTTGAGCGTCATTATGGACTATGAAAACACAAGGTTCTGGTTAGGTATGGAGTTTTTCTGTGACGTACCCGACTGTGTGTTCATTTGGCTCCCTGAATGGGTAGATATCCTCAGACCCCAAGGGGTTGTGGGAGGAGTGGTGTGTGGTGACCCTGGGGGGTTTCCACTGGTGTGCCATTGGGTGACCCTTGGTTTTTCCAAACTAAATATGCCCCGGTAAAGGATGAACGGATAAGGATGGTAGTGTTCTGTCTTTGATGCCTAAATGGAAAAAGACCTAGAACCCCTCTTGCTAATGGGGGGAGGTCCAAAATATGTTTAGATCGACGAGGTCCCATTGGGTCCATTATGGTGTCGACTAATTATGGTTTTGGAAATATTTTTCAGTTACATGAGAGGAGAGAGATTTATATATCAAAGAAAAAAAATGTGACCACATACATAAAACAAAGAGAAAAAAAACATTAATTCCCATTTGAATTAGTTCTATTTGATCAATCAATCAAAAATGGTTTTGGTTTTTTTGTATGTGATAATCAATATCCTAAATATATAAACATCCTCACAGTCTCAATTTTAATTGGGCCTTGCAAAGATATCTCTCGACGGGTATTGGGGCTAACATCCCAAAAGAATTGGCGACACCTTCCAACAGCCGAAGAATTGACCAAGTTAATGGGTAGAGGATCTAGTGTTGCTTGAACTGTCACCTATAGGGAAGGATGCCCTAGATTTTGCCACTAAGTACCATCATCCCACATGAGCATTCGAGTCTTGAGCTTCTTGGTAAATCAGCTATGAGTACCGAGCATTAGATGGGTCAGGTAGCCCCAAATAATACTCCACGCAATGGACCTAAGCTTAACCCCTTTTGAATCAGGTTTCTGTGGCACTCGAATTTTATTTTCCGTGCATAGATAGATGAGTTTAAAGCTCCCTAAGAAGTCAAATTCTATGTTCCAGGATGTAAAATGACCAAGGCGGCTTATTGGATGCCTAAACCCATGGTCCTAACCTGAACTATTATTTTACTTGTAGCCCCTGTGGGGAGATTTAATGAGTTCACTTAGGTTATTTTTAAGGTGGTTTACTTTACTTAAGGAGTGATAGATTAAATAGAGGACATGTAAAGGATCACTACATATCCACATCTTAAAAACGTTTTATTGTTCCTTGCGATAAGCAACTGATATGCGGATAGTGGGTTGCTTAAAAAATTTCCTAATTAAACTAAATAATTGGCTAAAGGGAGATGACAAATTATCAGAAGAGAGTGTTCATATGCATGCCCAGGGTCACCAAAAGGTGGAAGAGCAGCATAGATTACTTTCTTCTTATAGGATAATTAAGTCCTGGTCCCAATTCCTACTGCAAAAATTTAAACTAAAATTAATGATCTAACTAGGAAAAAATAAATGAAAATTAGATACACATATGTGGATTAGGGCCACTTACTCCTATCAATTATCTATGTATTTTTTGGTGCCTATTTTCAAAAAATGAGTTAATTTAGATTGAAAAGGTGGATTTTTTCCACTAAATTTCCCCTTACTTAAACCATGTGAGTTTTGTGAAGATAAACTTTAAAATTTTAAAAATTCAACTAGACATACTAAAACACAACCAAAAGCATATTCTAAATAGTCATGGGACACCAAACACTGTGCTGGTAGTTTTTTTGTGGGATGCGACTCACTTTACAATTGGGAAACTGAAGAAAATCATTCAGAAATATTTTCTTTGGTTTGCACGTGGAAATGTCTCACACAAGCGCGCAATTTTGTGCGCAGTTCAGAGCTGAACTTGTGCAGAATGCCGCATATTTCCAAGTGAAATGCATGCAGTTTTCCCGCAAGTAAAATTTTCGAAACTCTTGAACTGAAAATATTCACTATGGGTGAATGAGGAGATAAGAGGATAAGGGGAGATGTCCCAAAAACACTCTAAAGCAGAGAGAAGGCCCCTGCAACAAGCATAACCACTTAACTAAAAGGGTAAATCAACTAGAGTTGCCAATCCTAAAGTGGTGGCTTTGGTGCACGAGTGTACCAAATCACTGGTGCTTGGTAGGAATGGTTGCAGCCTACAAGCTATGGTCACAGGAAGAAAATATGGCTAGCAGGTTAGTAAACACATGCTAATATATATAAAACACACTAAATTATGGAATGTAGTATGTTGCATATAAGGAGAAGAAACACAATTAAACAAAAACAAAAACAAAATCTCACTAAGTCAAACAAGAAAATAATACAAACGGTGGAATAAAATCCCTTCTTATTGACTCCTATTACATTACACACTTGCCAAAGGATCCTTAGAAATATGGAATTCTAAGACCCAGTGCAAGGAACTTTTTTACTCTTAAGCTGATGTCACAAGGCCTCTCTCTTCTCCAAAGGGATTGAAGTTGTTGGTTGGCCAAAAATCGAATCCTCTAGCTCTATTTCTGCTCTAGATTACACACTATTGGTTTTACGATAGCCAATTTTTCCAGCATAACAATGTGTTCTCATTTTGTTCTTCTCATGGTGGAAATTTATAGGAAAATTCAAATCCTTCTTCCCTCTCTTGGTACACTTATGTATGGTAACCCAAGAGAGAGGGTTAATTCCTTTGTGAGCCCACTTGATTCCTTTGAGTGCCCACTTGAGGTCCCAAGGTGGCTCTAGGTAGTTGTCCTTGGGCAGCCTCAAGAGGAGGATCATTTCTTGAAGTGTGCAAGTGGTCCCATATGGTGACTTCTGCCACTCCAAGGATCGCGCAACTTTTTAAGGGAAAGTCGCACAGAAAAATGCACCTATCTAAGAAAAGTGTGCACAAAGGCGCATTTTTCTCGTGTTTTTGATGCGAAATTTGATTTTTTCCTCTTGACCTTAGATATTTTAAAAATTTTCAGATCCTCTAATGTTTCTTAGCTTTGTAAATCCTTCTGCTTGACATTTAAATATTCCATTTTCGCTTGTCCAATTTTCTAGTGATAACAACGACCTTATCCCATATGCTCACTTATCTTATGAAGAATGAGACCCTCTTAGATAAATATTGTCATCATGCTTTAGATTAATGAAAATCCTTCTTAATCCTATAGTTTTGGAACCTACCTAGAAATTCTAGCTCTGCCTAAATACACATAAAGATATTTTATCCCTGCTCTATAAACTTCATCTTACCTCAAGGACCTTACAGTGATAGAACCAGAAGGTAACCCAACCTTTTATATTAAAAAGGGGAAGAGGTCAGGACAAAAAACATGTTCAATAGCTATGATTTGAAGAGTTAACCTCTAATATCTAAGGTCTCAAATGAAAAAATAGCAAGATCAAGACCACAAAAAGCAGGTTATCCCTTGATAATTTCTCTATGTGGTAAGAGCATGAGTTCCTTTTATCTGGGTTGACCCTAGATTAGAGCTTACCAAAGCAGAGTTGTTGTCAAAACCTTCGATTTGTTTTGGGACCACCCTTCTGAATTAAGTTCCATTCATGGTCATCAACTTCAACTGGTGGATCAATAGGTTCCGAGTAAACCACTACTATGGGTGTTTCAAGTAGATCAACTAGTTTTGGTTAATCTATCTAGTCACATCACCTTTTCTACTTTATGTTTTTCCTCCCTATAACACCATTGTCACTGTTCGCATGCAGTTAGATGATATTACTCATCCTAGGGATATATTTCTTTATTCTATTTATGACACCCTGATATATTATGAGATCCACTACTTAAATGTAGAGAATCTCTGCCTCACTATTGTGTTCACCACCCAGTGAATATGACATTCTATAATTGGTCAATCCATTCTGGTTATGTGCTCTTCAGACCCTTGACATTATTTAACATCCTAGCCTAATTGTCTAGCACATGTAGCTAAATGGATATTTAGCCACAGTCCTCCGTGAAATGATGGGTATTACAAAAGAGGTCTATTTATTACAAAATTAATCTACTTCATAAAATGTTTGAAATCTTTGAGTGAAGAATATTCATTCATAATTGCAACTCACTAGCTTCCGTATATTTGTGAAAATGTACATAATTTCAGCTTTATGAACTGAATGTCTCTTTGAAATGGCTTTTCATAGAATCAGTATGTTGTAACTCTTATCCATTGGTTCAAATATCTCTTTATTGTGTCGGTTCCTTGAGCAGCTTCAAGGCCCTTTTCCTAGGGATAATTTAGTTGTAAAAGAAACTATATTATGATTCTTGTCTTGTACATAGATCCTGAGGCATTCTACCTATAAACTATCATGTTATTTTTTCCTCTTATCTAGCTCAACTATATTCTCTTTCCAAATGGAGACTCGGGAAACTTGACTTCTTAGCTGGCCAGCATAACCTTCTTATCTTAGTGTTTTCATGCCCTCACAATTGCTTTCTCTATTTTGTGTAGGATCTTTACAACTTTCTCTTACTTTCATAGCTTTAATTTATTGTTTCATTTCATTAGAGTTTTCATGCCCTCACAATTTCTTTCTTTGTTCTGTCTTAAGGTCCTTTACAGCTTTATCTTTCTTTCATAAGTTGCTTTTGTTGTTTCATTTCATTAGTCTTGATTGTAAGATTAATTCCTCTAGGCATTCAAGCATCATTAAATACATCATTAAATCGTCGAGATGTTTCATATATAATTTGAAGCTCCATATAGAATTTGGATTCATAACTAAAAAGGATGCAAGCAATTTTTTTCTGTCTTAAGGTCCTTTACATATTTATCTTACTTTCATAGGTTAATTTTATTATTTCATTTCATTAGATTTTTCATTCCCTCAAAACTGCTTTCTCTATTTTGTCTTAAGGTCCTTTACAACTTTGTCTTACTTTCATAGGCTACTTTTATTGTTTTATTTCATTAGGCTTGATTGTAAGATTGATTCCTCTAAGAAATATGTTACACTGATTTTTGGTCATCTAACCTATTACTATTAGATGGACCAAAGTACACCATGTAAGACCAATTTTACCGTAAGTAAAATTTCTTTCACTATGAAAAATAACTTAGTAATCGATAACTTATTAAGTTGTTTATGGTCTAAACAAGAAACCTCATAGGGAAATATTGAATAAATCCATATTTGTTTGATTCTCCTCAAGGGATAATTAGTTAAACAGTAGTTTAATTAATATTCCTGGTCATATTTAACCCAAAACAGGAAAATTAATTAGATAAATCACTATTTATCTTATTATCTTCTAGGAATAATTATTTAAACATTATTTAAATAATATTCCTTGTTAAATTTGACTAAATAATTTATAAATAATTGAATAAATAACTATTTATTTGATTATTACTCAACCACACTCTTAAAATAATAAATAAATCATTTATTTATTTATTATTTACAAATAAAAGGATTTGACCAAATTCAAATTATTTTTCCCTCCAACAAAAATAATAAATTATTCCATAAAAGTTGGATCTAGATTTGGTTAATAATATTTTAATTATGGACCAATATCTAGACTAACTCAATATTTTGTTATAAATAGAAGGGTTTTGTCATCCATT
Organism: Pinus albicaulis; assembly: GCA_034641835.2. Lineage (NCBI taxonomy): Eukaryota > Viridiplantae > Streptophyta > Pinopsida > Pinales > Pinaceae > Pinus > Pinus albicaulis. The sequence continues at coordinate 327,137 of JAXQQM020066513.1, read as the reverse complement.
CACTACCTTTTTTTGCCTAAAGATCACTTTGGATCTATACTTTTGGTCTAACTTTGATCCTCCATCATTGTCATATTTTTCTACCATTTTTCTTGTGAGCTCCCTTTGAGTTCCATTTTTGTCTGGGTTTTCTACACCATCAAGAGAGAGAGATCTTACATCTGAAGCGCTGAGGACATACAATAATCCATCCCATTGAGGGGGACTGATAACATCTTTATATGTTCCCTTCCCAAGTGTAATAAATACAAAAATTATTTAAAAATATTCTTGTCTTGTCTATTGGATGTATGGAGCTACTCTTGCTCTTATTTTTTGTTTAATGTCTTTAACTACATAGATATGGATTTTGTAGAATTTATCTTGGTCAACTAACTATAGGAATAAGGAAATTGGCAACGATCTTTGATGTTAGGGTTGTTTTTTATGCACAACAAAAGTGAGCTTTTTTCGTACACCTGCGATTAGAATTCATACAAATTCACACTAATAAGGGTTTATAATTATGACCGCTATCATTTTTAAGATCCCTGCATGACCAGCTGCTTCAAACCCTAGGTTTTTCCTTTATCTTCATGTTTTTCTTTTCTTGATGTTTTTTTAACCTTTAAAACCCTAAAACAATAAAAATTCTAACTTCTGTGTGTTTCTAGGCCTATTGTGTAGGTGATAGGTATCAGCCGCAGTTGAAACGACACTTTTTTTTGAAACTTGCTTCCGAGAGTGTCAGAAGTGCAGGTTGCAATTTTTGGGCCAAAACCTGTAACCTCAACCTTCAGGACATAGAAAACAACCTCAAACCTGTGACCTCTACTAAAAACAAGTCATAAACTGTGACGTGTACTTCTTGCAGGAATTTTTCTATGATTTTTCTGGGTTTGTCTGGTCTACTATTCAGGGTTGTCTAACCTCCATCTCCACCCATCTTGGACATGTACTTGCTCGTTTTTCTCGTCAAAGTAGGAACCAAGCACCTTAGGGCTCCAGTACACTTCCACCTTTCTACGAGGAGTTTAGCTAAAGCTGGTCATCTGATATTTCAGTGTGTTCAGCCATTTTTTAGATCTGATGTTGTACCTTCAGATCCTTTTCAAATTGGTTATTCATCCATCCAAAACACCTCTTTCAGTTTTTTTTGGTCCTCCTTTAGGGTCCCCTCCATTTCCCTTCAGGTTATATCCTTTCGCCACCTCATTTGAAACACTTTTCCCTCTAGTTTTTTGTTGTAATCTGCACCTACTTCTAGCAGATCTGACCTTTAGATCCCTATCCCTCCAAAATTTAGATCCATTGGCCATTTTTTGTGTGCTTTCATGAGATTTTTCCCACCCATAATCTATTTAATGAGAAGACTGCCTCCTTGGATTTAGATTGATGCATCTTTGACTGCTTATTTTTTTCATATTCATTTTACTTTACTGTTATTTGCAGATTTATTTACAGTTATACAACACATTTATTTATTTTCTCTCTACATACATCTAGGTTTAAAAAATAAAATTAACACACTTAACATGCACACCTTAAGTAAGGAGGGCCTGGTTTACACTGTCGGTCCAAGAATATAACATTGTAATCATTTGATACTGTACCTCTCTACCCTTGTTTCGACATTTTCATCATTTGATCCTGCACCTCCTTGCCCTTGTTGGTCTCTCTTCCTTTTGTGATCTGTGTCCCTTATTCCATAATTGCGCCCCAAGGCATTTATCCCAGAGACTTCTTGGCCTTCATCCTTAGTTTCCATTAGGAAGAATTACTCCTCCGCGTAGGATTCAAGTTAGTCCTCCACTGAGTCCCCATTCTGACTTTACTTCTAGTTCATCAAGTTCCCCTTCTTGTTCTATCCCCAGTTCTCCTCCTGCCAGCTTCAACATGTCTGGTTCAGGACCTAATGCTAGTGGTAGCCCCAGCCCTAATGTTGGGAATACTACTAGTGGGACCGCAAAAGGAACTATCATCGCTGCTCCCTTTCTCCCTTATATGGCAGGCCTCAGTCTTTCCAATTTTAACTAGTTGATCAATGACCCCATACAACATGATCCTGGATGGCCTACTATGCCAACCAAGCTCCCTTCCGACATCCCCAAGTTTGAAGGTCTTGCTAGAGAATATCCTACAAACCATGCTCGATATTTCCACATGTGGTTTTCATCTAACTCCATCACCGATGACTCTGTCAGTCTTTGGTTGTTCCAGCTTACGCTTACTGGAGAAGCTTCTAAGTGGTATGTTGATTAGGCCTCCTCTCATACTAATTTTGTAACTATTACCAGGGATTTTTTGTCTTACTTCCAGCTTCCCCTTCGTTATGACACTGGTACCAAACTTTTGACCTATTTTCTTCAATCGTATGTGACCCACCTATCTGATCATGTCAGGGAATGGTGGAGAATAAAGAGTCTATGTCAAGCTGCTACCTGGAAGACCGTGTCTACATCAACTGGTTTCTCAGATCCTTTTTTCTTGCTGTTGGAAAATACGTCGCATCTCATTTCCCTCAGACTGAAGAAGTTGCCCTCCATATTGCGTTGAAATATGACCTGATCTATGCACAATCTGGTTATTTTTATACTGTCTTACCTGATCTCCCTATACTCGGTGGTGCCAACGGATCGGGGACATCCCATGTCACCGACGGTATTGTTGAAGCCCTTTTTCATCTGTACACTCATCCTCCCATGGGTTATGGTTTCCCTCAGGGAGGGGCCAGCTCCTCGAGCACTTTTCCCCCTCCTGGTAGCATGTATCTAGGATATGACATGCCTCCTCCTTTTTCCCAACCTGTTTAACACAATGTTGCCCAACCTCCTTATTTTCTAAATCTGCAGCCTGGTGCTCCAGCTCCTACAACATTAGCACCTTAGCCTCCCTTGCCTTCTCAACCCTCGCAACAACAACCACCACCCCCCATGAGTAGGTGTATGCACAACAATGTGTGACTAATCCTCTTACCTCCAAAAAAAAGAGGAAAGGCAATGAAAACCAATATTCCCTAGGTAATCCAGGATCCAATCCCCAAGGGAATACACCTAACACTACTAACCAGCAATAGGGCACTCAACCCAAGTAGGACAGGCCTGTTCGCACGAACAAACCTTATTCTTGTTGTTGTGTCTATGGTCACTATACCCACGATTTTCCTCTTTTACCTCAAATGCGGCAAATGTGGGAAGCTCAAGCAGCATCCTGAGGACAACAAGCCTCCCCTTCGGTTCCTCCCCATGCTGCACCTATCCAGCTAGTTGTGTTTACTAATCCTTCCCCCCAACAAGGATTTGTGGCTACCCAACCACCTGAAGGTCAGGAAGCCACTCAACCTCCTCCATCTGGCACCTCTGACTACCACATTCTCATTATGAACTCTAACCAACCCATTACCATTGACCTCAACCTTCAGACTCTGTCCCATTAGTACAACATGCCTCCCGCTACGTCTGCCCCTGAGCCCCCTTCTTCAAGTTCCACAGAGCCTCTTTTGACAACCAATGATCCTTTATTGATCCCTCAACCTAAGGCAGAGGTTCATACCAATATCCCCAAGGGAGCATTATGCCGAAACGCTGCTTCTGGTAAAGCTGCCCATTCGTATAGTATAGTAGATGATTTGGCACAATCCCCTGCTACCATATCAACGCTAAAACTCCTCCAATCGTGCCCTTCAAAATGAAAATCTCTACTAACTACCATGGGTGTTGTGGATCCTTCAAATGATCGTTTGATCATCTTCGATGTTGACTGGTCAGAGCATCCCCCTCTTCCTACTTCTGTCACCTTCCTAATCCCTGTCAAGATCTGGAATGCCGACATTTCCCATTGTATCATTGATGAGGGGCCATCCACTTGTGTGATGTCTACTTTAGTTTGGAAGAAAATCGGATCTACTGAGTTGGCCCCTTCCGCTATCACCCTCCGAGTGTGGGATGGCAACTCTTCTTAGCCCATAGGCCTATTCCGCAATTATCCTATTAATCTTACGGGCAAGACTATTTATGTTGACGTAGAAGTCATTGATGCCCCTTAGATTACAACATTCTATTGGGTCGCAGCTAAACTTATGCGATGTATTCTGTCTCGTCTGTGGTTCACCGTAAGATGTGCTTTCCTCATAACAAAAATATTGTCACCATCAACCAGTTGACATATTACGAAATGAAGTCTGAAACCTCCCCTAAGTCCATCATCTCTTTGGTGGGCAATAAACAAATAGTCGAACCTTTGACGAGTGGTTCACCCAGAGTCTACAAATACTCATCTTTGATTGGTTCATTCCCTAGTATTTCTCCTCATGTATCTGATCCTAACTCATTGAATGTTTGCATGATGTAATCATCTCAGTCTGACCTCAAGCAAACCAGTTCAACTAGTCAACAGCTCTCACCTCCGCAACCTGGTCCTAGCACCTCAAATCAGCCTTTACGACCGCCTCCTCAAGGCCCCTCATCTACAACTGGTATCCATGAGCCTATCTACCCTTCTGTCATGGTTCTTCTTTGCCTTAACCATCTTAGAGCTGTCCCACCTCTCCATTACAACTTTGGTCAGATATAGTTTCTAGCTACCTCTCCTATTTTATTTTCGGTACCTGTTATGGCTACCTTATCTCTTCCTAACATGACCCTGGGGATCCCAGTCTGGTACATTGATCCCCCATCAACTATCCCACCTGGTTATCTAAAACCTTATCTTGCTTTGACCCTGGTTCAACTGGTCCCCATGACCCCTCCCTTTGCTTCCATGCCTTAGCCAACTCAATAGGAACCTACTCTTGTTGTGACATCTTCAGGTGAGGGGGGAAAAGCTCGAAAGAAGGCATCTAAATACAAGTTTGCCCCGATAAACACTACTCCTCCTCAGCCTCCAAAGCGCACCCCCCTGTGTGCTTTGTGTGATGTTGTCAGTCATGGCACCTATCATTGTCCTGAATTTCCTCATATCAAGCCCATGGTCAATGTCTTGTTATCTGAGTCTACAGTCCCTGAAGCCTCCTTTCCTTCCTCGATTGCAGCCAAGAACCCAAATACTATTCACACCAACCACCCCTATGATTTGTGTGAACTCCATGGCCATTATACGCACCTCAGTTCCTGCCTTAAGTGCGGCCTGGCCTATTCCTGAGCTCTGGGTACATAATCTGAAAATTTAATTCCCTAAATTGAAAGAGTATGGTTAGGCCTCTTACCTGAAACCAAAGAATCTTGATTCCAATGGTCAGCTTTTCCGCTATGATCACCACAATATTTAGGGCCTTTTCTCCCTGCTACATTCACAATAGCTACACTTTCAAATGAATCAAATTGTAGGGAAAAAGCCTTATTAAAGGAGAAACCCCAAATTTTTCTTTCACAAGCTGTGACCAAACCGTAGCTCAGTTTGAAAAACCATCTACACCATTCGAAAGCTCTCACTGAGATCTCAAATGGGTGTCCTTTAGTTTTCTGTGATTTGATACTTCACTTGGACACATTTTTTCCAAGAAGGGTCACTTCACCACTCCTCAAAATCGAATTTCTTCACTTGTAACACTTGTACTTGGGGCACCACTTTGGCTTCATACTTTTCCATGCTCGTGTCTATTTTCGTCATCAGTATCCATCTTGTACCCATGTTTTAATGGTCCCCACCAGGCCTGTCTGTGTGGCAGCATCATCGAGTCGCCCTTGTTTAGAGCATCTGAGTTGAACCATCATAGCATTCATTGAGTCTATCTCGAGTCCCTTTTTATCCCGCTATAATCCTCCATCCTTCATTTTTTTATTCCTTCCTTGTGTCACACACTTTTGTCTTCAATCATACTATCCCCTATCCCCTTCGGTGTCGAGTTAGTAGCTACCAAGTCATCCATGCCCTTTATGCTCTAACAAGGGAAGTCGTCAGCCTGCTACTTAGTACCCCCCATTCCACCATTATCCCTGGTGTCAGTCTATCAATCACTCTACTATATTCTCTCTTTCCTTAGTTGAGGATCCCTTATTGCCTCACCTATGGTGGACCTCCTTCTGTTGACATCAGCTTATTAATTCCAAAAGACAGGTCTAGAGGGTGGTATACCTTGGTTCCAGATTCCACTCTTGTTCGGTGCCTCGGATAAAGCAAAGGGACTCTTTATTTCCCTTTGACTTGATTGTTTCTTAGCTCCATCTCTTCATGGAATGATTGAGATCCGTATACTCAATGGTTCAGTCATGCAGCAGATTATATTGGTGATTCTTGGGTGTGTGTGAGATGTTCCAGACCTCATGAGGGGGTGGCCCTTCAGGTAGCCCCCCACATACCCGGATGACCTCTCTACTATAACCTTGGATGCAGCTCCATAGATTTCATGGTTCCGGCTTCAGCCGCTTGCAACGGCTCTTTTGTTTGCATGTATCATTCATATTTTCAGAGCCCTTTCCTGTATTACAAGGCCTCTTTGGTTGTACTTATATCTCATGTACTTAGATATTATTGTATAAGTCCTGGCTTTTGTCCCAAGCACAGTATGTATGTGGGATCCATTATCATGTTTTTATTTGGCCCATGTTTATGCCAGCATGTACTATATATTTCGCTACCTTTTTTACTACACGCGTTATTCTTTGTACTTTTTTATCTCGACGAGCATAGGTATGTCTCCCCGGCCTCTTGCAGAACAGGCACTCACTCATAAAATATACTTGTCACACTGGCAAGTCTCACCTCCTCAAGGTCTTTTCCTCTAGCACTTTAGTCTACCTCGTATTTCTCTCTCTCTGACTCCCCCTTCGGTGTCTGGTGATGGAGTTTTTACAACGTACTTCGGTCATACGATTAGCTCCTAATGCTCGCACGCCGGGGGGCAATCTGTCACACCAATTTTTGTTCATCTAACTTGTTACTATTAGATGGACCAAAATACACCATGTAAGACCAATTTTACCCTAAGTAAAATTTATTTCAGTATGAAAAATAACTTAGTAATCCATAATTTATTAAGTTGTTTATGGTCTAAACAAGAAACCCCATGAGGAAATATTGAATAAATTCAAAATTGTTTGATTCTCCTCAAGGGATAATTAATTAAACAGTAGTTTAATTAATATTCCTAGTCATATTTAACCAAAAACAGGAAAATTAATTAGATAAATCGCTATTTATCTTATTATCTCCTAGGAATAATTATTTAAATAATATTCCTTGTTAAATTTGACTAAATAATTTATAAATAATTGAATAAATAACTATTTATTTGATTATTACTCAACCACACTCTTAAAATAATAAATAAATCATTTATTTATTTATTATTTACAAATAAAGGGATTTGACCAAATTCAAATTATTTTTCGCTCCCACAAAAATAATAAAATATTCTATAAAAGTTGGATCTAGATTTGGTTAATAATATTTTAATTATGCACCAATATCTAGACTAACTCAATATTTTGTTATAAATAGAACGGTTTTGTTATCCACTCACTACCTTTTGTTGCTTAAATATCACTCTGGATCTATACTTTTGGTCTGACTTTGATCCTCCATCATTGTCATATTTTGCTACCATTTTTCTTGTGAGCTCCCTTTGAGTTTCATTTTTGTCTGGGTTTTCTACACCATCAAGAGAGAGAGAGATCTTAGATCTGAAGCATTGAGGACATACAAGAACCGATCTCATTGAGGGGAACTGGTAACATCTTTCTATGTTCCCTTCCCAGGTGTGATAAATACAAAAATTATTTACAAATATTATTGTCTTGTCTATTGGATGTATGGACCATCTCTTGCTTTTATTTTTTGTTTAATATCTTTAACTACATAGATCTGGATTTTGTAGCATTTATCTTGGTAAACTAACTGGAGATCTAAGAAAATTGGTAGCCATCTTTGATGTTAGGGTTGTTTTTTATGCATAGCTAAAGTGAGTGTTTTTTGTATGCTTGCGATTAGAATTCACACTAACAAGGATTGATTAAGAAAAATTGGATATTTCATTTGCAGGAAGAAGTCCTTTTCAAACTTCGATGTTTGTGGCAAAGGATATTTCCCTTTCCAATTTTCACTACAGAGTGATATCAAATTTGTTTTTAGAAACAACCATTGGATTTTTGGTTCCTATGGAATGTACCTAGATTAATGGTAATTTAAATTTCACCTAGAGAAATGTGTCACAAAATTAGTCTTGCTATGCATTGTTCTTCCTTTTCTTCTTCTCAACCTTCGCAAACTCGAAACTTTACAGGCTATTCCTATCTCTCCAACAAAATAATTGGATTAAATATATAAACTTTAGAGGAAAAGGAGATAGAGTCTAATGTTTTTATGCTTTCACTTCAACCCACATAGAATTTGAACTAAAAATGGACTTCCAAATTATTTTGGACTTGACTTTGACAATTGGATTTGCATATAGAATGTAAACTAAAAATAATTTCCTTTTTAATGTAATTAATGTTCTCATTTATGAATACAACTGTTTTGCAAAGTGTTCCAAAAGATAAGACATATATTTAATTAGATTAGAGTGAATCTAAATTTTAACATAGCTGGAAAATGGTAATAATGGGATGTAGAACCAAGGCTATCAACACTAATAGAAAATAACAACAACATGGAAATACCATAATCTGTGCACATACACACCCAATGCATTGGACTCGAGGTAACTAAATAAATAGTTTAAAGGCCAAGAAAACTTTCAAATGATCCATCTAACCCTTAGAAATAAATGGGAGATAAAGAGAACACACCAGTGGCATTTTTATTGTCTCCCATAAAGGAGATAAACCAGTGGAATTTTACTTGTCTCCCATAAACTTTAAGGAATTTTTTAGTTTTTTTGGAAACCACATGTACATGTCATTTCTCAGAAGCCCATCAATTAGAAAATACAACAAGGATGCTTTCAAAATCACATGTCTATCACCTTTATAAAAAAATTAGGTAAGTGTATCTATCACCTCATAGGGGTCCACTATCACCTGACAAACCAAAATGGCTAAGATGTGTTGTTAATTATTTAACAACAAGGATGCTTTCAAAATCACATGTTTATCACCTTTATAAAACCTACAGCTAAATGTGAGGAATATTTCAAAATCACATATCTATCACCTTTATACATGTCTATCACCTTTATAAAACTTATAGCTAAATGAAAGGATTATTTCAAAATCACATGTATATCACCTTTATACAGGTCTATTTCCTTTTACAAAGCTTATAGCTAAATGAAAGGATTCTTTCAAATTCACATTTCTATCACCTTTATAAAACTTATATAGCTAAATTTAAAGGCTAGGATGTGTTGTTACTCATTTAACAAAAAGGATTCTTTCAAAATCACATGTCTATCATATTTATAAAAATTATTGCTAAATACAAGGATTCTTTCAAAATCACATATCTATCACCTTTATAAAACTTATAGCTAAATGAAAAGATTCTTTCAAATTCTCATGTTTATCACCTTTATGAAACTTATATAGCTAAATTTGCAGTGATGGTCCTAGTGTTTTTGGAAACCATGTACATTTCATTTCTCCCATAAACTTCACCATGTACATATCATTTCTCCCATAAACTTTAAGGCATTTACTAATGCTTTTGGATACCATGTACATGTCATTTCTCCTATAAAATGTAACCATGTACATGTAATTTCTCCCATAAACTTAAACTTTAACCATGTACATGTCACTTCTCCCATAAACTTAACCATGTATATGTCATTTCCTGATCCAGGTGGATATTCGTGCCCACCTGCCTATTCCAATACTTAGTTTCATCAATTTTCTTATTTACTATTTTTAGAAGTTTTTTTTGGGTCCTGAACTTCCAGAGTTGTTCTAAGACCCTAAATTGCGTAGTCCTCGAAGATATATTTCCAACGAGGTATCATGTGTGCCAAACAGAGATAATATGACCAAGCTAAGACCCTGGGAAGTTGGTTGCCCAACTAACCCCAACGCGGCCTATAAACTCTTGGTGTTACATCTCCTTGGGTTAGGGTTTTGGTTATTTAGGGTCCTCTCTTATTATTCAATAATCAAAAGTATCTTCAGCCTCATTGTAAGACAATTCAAAGGCATGTAGCCACCACATATCTTCTCAGAGATAAGCTACCATCGCCCTAGCTACTTTATGTCCATTCTATCTGTAAGCATATTTGAGTCATTTTATATCAATGAAATGAAGTTATATTTTTGTTAAATCTCTATGTTTATGTTTAATTCTGCATTTTATTTCATTCTGACATAAATCTAGATGCAGGTTACGGCTCCATGATGGTTTGAAATATATTTCATTTCCAATGTTTTGCAGCAATATTCAATAAACTTCTTGTGCATGCCACGGTTTCCACAGATCATATTAAAGAGTTAAAAGTATCTCAATTGAAATTATTTTTTATTATCTCAAATGGATTTTTTATGGAATTTGATTCTGTTTCCCAGTTTGAGAGATATGAGCAATTGATGTTACACTTGTCATGGACATTATGCCACTACGCATCCTCTGAGTTTCTGAAATAATTTTCTCACCCCATAGATCATTCAATTTCAAGAGTAAAATTCACTGGAAATATCTATTCAATACCTCAAATTTGTATTTGATGGAATTTTATTTCGTCACCTATAGTAGAAGTTATCAGCAAAGTTGAAGAAAGAGGTACGTTTCAACCAAGATCTGGATCAGTGGTATCAGAGTGGTCTACGCTTTCTCAATCTTCCTTTGAATTTCCCAAATGAGATCAAGGTATAAGGAGTTAGGGCTCTATCTAGTTCAACTTTTGCAAGATTAGCCTCTAAAGCCCTGATGACCTCTCATGGTGGAAGAAAAGAAATACGAGAGAGAAAGAGATCCTATCAAAAGATTTCTTGAGGACGCCCTCTAAAAATAAAGGAATGTGATGATGTATAACTTTGCCCGAATCCTTCAACGACTGCCCACTGGTGGTGCATCTACATCCAACAACCGCTATGGAGGTGCCATTCCTTTCAAGGTAGAAGTCAACTTCGATATTCATGTATTTTAAGGCCAGATAGATGCAGACACCGTAGATAGATGGTTGAATTTTCTAGAAGGGTATTTTTTGATCCATGATTTCTCTAATCAAGAAAATATTACTTTTTCACTCCTCAAAGTCACCCCCCATGTCAAAGACTGGTGGGAAACCTACTGTGAGCAGAAGGACGAGAGGGAACCCTCTCTATTCTAGGCCGCACCCACTTGGAATTTTTTCTGAGACAACATTAAGGAACAATATTACCCCATGGGGATCTATGAGGACAATTACATCCAATGGACCATACTATGACAGCAAAGGGATGAAGATGTGCACGAGCTGACAAATTTGTTCCATACCCTGCACACAAACTTTGGTATTAAATACTCGGAGAGACATTTGGTGCTCAAGTACCACAATTGTTTCCATAGATACATTTAGGGGGAAATGGAGTTCCTCGACAATACCTCACTTGGCACGACATATCGATACATTGCCAAGATTGAGCAAAAACTTAAGCAGAAGAAGTGAGACTTTGGATCCGTGAATACGAAGCGAGGGAAATGGGCCCCTGAACCATAGAAAAATGGGAAAAGAAAAATTAGGGTAGCTTAGAACAACACCACAGATCCAAATAAGGGCACGGGGAAGTGGTATTAATTTCATAACAACCGCACTCATGGCACAAACAAGTTTCGGGCCAAACAGTCACTGGTGACCAAAGTAAAGGCACCTAAATCATATGCATGTTTTGATCTTGAGTCAGAACTAGACAAGGGTGATGACAAAGGGAATCAGATCATCGATGCAGATCCCAGTGTCATTGTTGCCACCACCAAGCTCCAAAGGGAGGATCCAGAGGAGGGGGAGCACCTCTTCCATTCGCAGATGTGGGTGGATGGTTCTCCACTAGAATTCCTTGTCAATAGCGGAAGCCGAAAGAACCTCATTTTAGCATAGGTCGTGAAGTGGCTCAGCCTACCAACCATAGCACTCTCATAGTCATATAACATTGGGTGGCTTTACCAAGGAGGAGATCTATGCGTCTGCCAACAGTCTCGCTTTCCGTTCAACATGGAGCAATTCACTGATGAGGTACTGTGTGATGTTGCTCCTCTTGATGTGTCTAATGTATTATTGGGCCAACCATACTTGTGGAAGCAACATGTTTTGTGTGAGTCTAGGCCTCGTTCTCTTGCTATTACTTTGGGAAATAAATTTTACAGGATACTAGAAGTAGTACCGACTCCTGCCAGCTCTTTGACTACTGCAAAAAAACACAGTAAGATTGTTTCCCAAACTAGGAAAATTATTTTAATTACAATTTACCCACAGGGAAAGAAGAATTTTATGGCCACAACCTACAAATATATCTCCCCTGCACGACAACAAAAAATGGACAAAGTTGTGGAGGAAACAAGGAAATTTTCATCTCACTAATGGAGGTTACTTTACACTATCGGGTCAAGCACTCCATCGATCTGACCCCAGGCACCTCGTTGGATGATGTTTTCATACCTCATGAAACCACACACATAGAATCCACACGTGTACTTTCTGACATCCGTCAAAAGTTCCATGACATCTTGGATAAATCCAATGCCAAGTACAAGCAGTTTCATGATTAACATCGAGTGCCACACAAGGTCCAGGTGGGTGTCACATTTTTGTTATATTTGTAGAAGGAGCACCTCTCTCGACCCCGTCACAAGCTACACCCATTTCAAATTAGGCCAACTCCTTCACTAGGGAAAGTGGTTCACCAGGGACCAGGTTCAACAGAAATTTCCCGACCTCATGGAGGCACTGCACGCAATGGGGACCATTTCTTCCTAAGGGGGAGGAAAGATCCAAGTGGATATTGGTGGCCACCTGCCTATTCCACTAATCAATATCATCAGTCCTCTTATTTACTATTTTTAGCAGTTTTTCCCAGGTCCTGAACTTCTAGAGATGTTCTAAGGCCCTAAATGGTGTATTCCTCGGAAAGATATTTCCAACAATGTATCATGTGCTCCAAATAGAGATATTATGACCAAGTTACGACCTCGAGAAGTTGGCTGCCCAACTAACGCCAAAGGGGCCTATAAAATCTTGGTGTTACATCTCCTTGGGTTAGGTTTTTGGTTGTTTATAGTTTTCTTTTATTGTTCAGTAATAAAAAGGCCATTGAGCCTCATTGTAACACAGTTCAAAGGTGTGTAGCCACCACATCTCTTCTTAGAGATAAACTACCATCACCCTAGCTGGTTTATGTCCATTCTGTCTGTAAGCATATTTAGGTCATTTTATATCAATTAAATGATTTTTTATTTCTGCTACATCTCTATTTTTACTTTTATTTCTATATTTTATTTCACTCCTGCATAGATCCAGATTTAGGTTACGACTCCATGATGGTTTGCAACATATTTCAATTTCAATGTTTTGCAGTAATATTTAGCACATTTATTGTGCATGCCAAGGTATCCACAGATCATATTAAAGAGTGGAAATTATCTCATTTGAAATTATTTTATAATATATAAAATGGTTTTTTTACAAAATTTGATTTTGTTTCCTGGTTTGAGAGATATGAGCAATTGAAGTTACACCTATGTGGAACATTGTGCCGCCGCGCATCCTCTGAGTTTGTGAAATAATTTTCTCACCCAAAAGGTCATAAAATTTCAAGTGTCTTATATCACTAGAAATATCTATTCAATACCTCAAATGTGTCTTTGACGGAATTTGATTTCGTCAACTATAGGAGAAGTTATCAACAAAGTTGCAGCAAGAGGTCCATTTCAACCAACATATGGATCATTTCTCCCATAAAATTTAAGGCATTTTCTAATGTTTTTGGATACCATGTACATGTCATTTCTCCCATAAAATTTAACCATGTACATTTCATTTCTCCCATAAACATTAAGGAAAATGCTAGTGTTTTCGGAAACCATGTACATGTCATTTATTTTCTCCCATAAACTTTAAGGCATTTGCTAGTGTTTTTGGAAACCACTTGCATGTCATTTCTCCCATAAAGTTTAAGGAAAACCATATACATGTCATTTCTCCCATAAAATTTAAGGCAAACCATGTATGTATGTCATTTATACCATAAAATTTAAGGCATTTTCAATAAATATTCATTTAATATATTTTATTGAATTTGTTTGTTTTTTAGGGATAAAAAAGCCCACTAAACATGGTTGAAAAATGGACATTATGCATAGATGTTTCTTGCTATCCCAGCCCAGGGAAAGCATTGATAACATATGTGCTTTGAAATATTGCAACTAACAAGGTCCTCCAAAGGAAAATAAATACACCGAGAAGAACAACAAACAATGAAGCATATTATATTGCATTAATAGAAGGCTTGGGAATACCTAGGGAGTATGGATCAAATGGAATTGTAGTTTTCACAAATTTTGAACTTCTATGCAACCAGATGAAAGATGTGTACCAATTTAAGAATTAGAGGCTAAACCAACTGCATGGAAAAGCAAACAATATTTTTAGACAGTTTCAAATTTTTAGTATAAGACATTATGAAAATGTTAATAAGATGTCTGGTGATCTATTGTTTGGGGCAATGCCAATTCAAGATTCATATATTAAATATGAATTAGTATTGTATGGGGAAATTCCAATTCAAGATTAATCTCTCAAATATGAATTGGTGTTGAGACACTCTCCTTCAAAATTTATTGATGGACATTGTAACATATCTTTGATATGTGTGTGTTTTTTACTTATAAATGCATCATTTTTAATGACCATGTGTTTTTTTCAACTATATACCAAGTGTGCTCCCACCATGTAAGCACAACTTGGTGAAATTCATGTTTTATAAAATTAAAATGTGCAGGACTTCAACAAATTTTTGTTTAAAGTGAGTTTTACACATCAATTTGTGCTTTGAAATTTTTGTGTTTTATATAATTTGTGTTTGTGCTGAACATTTGTGTACTAAATTACATCAATTTTTTTAATTCTTTTGAATTTATTTTAAATAGTAATTTTAAAAATAATTTTAATGTCTATTGTATATATCTACATATATATCATGGAGGATGATCATTTGGCACGTGACTGTTCGATGCGAACATCAATAGAATCTCGTGCCTCTACAAGAGAGGGGGATCATGGATCGGGGCATGTTAATGGTATTTATATTAAATGTGCATGTTTTAAAATGAAATTTGAATATATAATATTATCCCCATACATACATGTATAAATTTGGAATTGATTTATTTATTGAATATATAATATTATCCCCATGTACATACATGTATACATATATGGAATTATTTTTTTATCAATTCTGTGAATTAAATTAATTTTTAATAAATTTCGTTTTTTAATTTTTAGGAGTTCGGAGGAAAAGAGTATCTACTCCATCAATGGAGCCTGGCCATGGTTCATGCAATCGTGGTATGGTTCATACAATCTAATCAATCATATATATGTATTTATATGTATGTGTGTATTTTTGAATTGATTATAAATTCATATTTTTTTATGAAGCTTCACTCTTGTCCCGTGAGGGTGGCCAATCACATGAGGGTGGTGTTATGCATTCCCCCAGTGGCCAATAAATGGGTGTTCATGTTATTTCTCAACCATCTCGGGATGGGCATGGTGTTGCCCAGCCATCTCGAGGTGGTCATCAATCTGAATATTATTTTCATTCAATTATTATTTTGTTAAATTATTTATATAATTTTTTTATGGTTAAATAGAAAATTTGTACAAATTTTTTCACATATTTTTTATTTATACATAATTTTATATATTGATGTAGAGGGCTAAACTGTGTTATTCAAGAAGAAGGTTGCACCCGAACCACGAATTATCCTTCTGACATTTCTGATTTACCTTAGGAAACAAACATCCAACAATGCATATTACAAAGGTGTGAACATATTTATTCAAAATTGAAGAAAGATCTTCTATCTTTAAAAGTCCATGATGAGAGTCGAGAAAGCTTAGAAATAGTTACACGCTCTTTAAGCACACGTGTAGATGTTTACAAAAATCTTGGGCCAACCATTCATACTTTTGTATAACTTATGAGGAAAAGAAAGGAAACATTGATGTGTCTTGATACATGGGACGATGTTAAACACATAGTTACAAAATAAATAGAAAAATCTATGTTCAATTTCAAAGAAGGGCCGAAAAAAAGATGCTAAAGGTGCAATATTTCAAGCACCCTGATATAGCTTGCCATTTGTATGATAGGCATCTTGCTTCCTATGGAAGACTACCATGGAACGATGAGGTTCATCTTTATTTTGAAAAATTATTTTATGCATAATTATTTTTTAGAATGAAACCCAATTATAATGACATTCCCTTTGAATTTTTTGGTCCTCGGAAAGGTCGATTATGTGACCATAGGGGTGCTAAGCATGATGCTAAGTTGCCTCTCCCCGAGCCACCATTAGTAAGACGACCTCTTCTTTGGAAACTTTTTGGTCAAAGATGGATGCCACTTCTTAAATTATTTGAGAAGGAACGGATGCCATCATAGACAATGTTCAGACTAGACTTGATGGAATTGCTATTGTTCTAAATCGAAAAAGAGCATGAAAGAATGCACGTGCTAATTTTTTGTATCATACAGATGATGAGATAGAAAACATCAGTATTTAAGAGCATAGAACATATTCAAAGCATTGTGGCAATGGTTGGTAGGACTTAATTTTTCATGAGGAAGAGGGCATGCGATTGGTATGTGTTAATGGTTAAGGTGAATATCTTAAAGTAATTTGTAATTTACATATACATGGTTATTTTTATATGTTAATCTAACAAAGATGTATCATATGTTAACCATTTTCAGTTATCACACTTGAACGAAAATTTTGATAATATCATGGTCGAAGCTTCAGGTTCTCACAATCAAGATGATATGTTGGGAAATGTTAGTGTTTTTTAAGTGTTCATGATGTTGATGTACAATTATTATTGTATTATTATATCAGTATCATGATGGCATATTTTTAAAATAAATAATTGTATACACATGTATATATATAATTAAATGTTAACATATTCTGGTTTCATCTAATTTTTTCATAATTGAGCGACCATATTATTCCCTGTTAGGAGATGTGCCAAATCCACCGTCAAAAGTATTCAAATTTTCACTTATGTTTAAGTTATAAATTGAAGTAAGAGTTTCATTAAAAAATGAGATCTATATCTTGAGTTATTTTACAGTTTTGAAATTTTTGAATTTTAGGTTTGAGGAGATAATTTTCGTTCGAAGCCACCCTCTTCTTCCCTGTTAGGAGATGTGCCAAATCCATCATCACAAGTGTTCAATTTTTCACTTATGTTTAAGTTATAAATTGAAGTGAAATTTTCATTAAAAATGATATCTATATCTTGAGTTATTTTGCAGGTTTAAAATTTTTGAATTTTAGGTTTGGGGAGATGGCACTTGTTCTCCAAGGACTTTAGCGATGGAGTCTATGATGGAGATAGGAAAATCCAAACAATTTGAACAAGAAGTTTTATAGCTTTTTTTTTATATCATTGCATTAGTTTATGCATTTTAATTTGAAAATTTTTAATATATATATATATATATATACTTGTACATGTATATTGTACAGTTTACCATGGAGGATGCATTGATGGACGACCAACATAGGACAATGGAGAGGGAACTACATGAGGTATTGCATGATTTATTTTCATTTTGTTTTTGTATGAAGTTCTAAATTCTCATTCAATTTTAAAACATTAAATTTTAATGTTTACACGTGTAGGTTTCCTATTCTTCAGATGATAGCACAACGTAACTCAGGATGCTTCTAGAAAAGACACTGCAGCTAGATTCTTTATTTGATTGATGATGCACATGAAACATTCTATTTGATAGATAGTTTTAAATTTACTTTTATATATAGATATTATTATGTATGCATTCATATTTAATTTTCTATATAACTTGATTCTTGTAACACTATACATTGTTATATTTACTTTTGTTGTTCATGATATAAATTTTGGACATATTTTACATTTTGGATAGTTGAACTAAATTTACTTTATTGAGTGATTTTAAATTTTGGATAGTTGTTAAATTTTGCATGTGATAGCATGTTTTTATGTAATGTTAACTTAGATGATCTTAGATCAAATGCTTTTTTTTAAACGTGTTGCTTTGTCTCTTGTTATTTAAAATGAATCTAGATTGAAATTGCAAATTACAAAAACCATGTGGTACATGTTACACATTTGAACATGTGGTAATGTTATATAATTATGATGTCTATTAAAGGTGATATTTAGGTACATTTTGCACATGATCATGTGTCATTTAAACCAATTATAGATGGTTAAATACATATTGAAGTTCATGAATATGTAACAATGATTGAAGTACATAAATGAATTTTTAATTGAGTTGTTACATTTTCCGTACATGATCAAATGTTGTTATAATGAACTAACTTATATGATCTTAGATTATATATGTTTTTTTTTTTTAAACGAAATTTTTTTTGTCATGTTTTATTTAAAATGAATCTAGATTGAAATTTCAAATTACAAAACACATGTGGTGCATGTTGATGCAGGGGCATTGGACACTAGCCAGCAATGTAGGAGTTTTGTCCACATGTTGTGGCTACGAGGGTTGAAAACATTCGAATTGTTACAGCTAGGTGTCAATACCTTAGATGATTGTATTATTTAGATTAATTAGAGTCATAGAAAGTTGAATAGCTCAGTTAGGCTAGCTGTCATATTTCAGTTAATTGAATTATTGTAATTAGATTGTTGATTTTCCAAAATGGTCCTCACTGAGGAACTGAAGAGCCACATTGTAATATGTATAAATTATATCCTCCAGATGTAGAAAGAGGGGGAAAAGAGCAGAGGAAGAGCAGAGGATTTCTGCAATCAAAACTGTGTATTCAAGTTGCTTCCAATTAAATAATTTCAGTGTGCATTTACCACAGAGTCGTTTCAAATCCTTGATCGTGGGGAGATTGTTTAATTGTGAAGTGATGAATTCGACGCATGTATAATTGAAACCCTGTATTGAGTCCCATATATCTCAGTCTGGTGTTCCCTAATTTACTCAAGAGAACCCTGTGAATTCAATCCCCGCATGCGAGGTCTCTACGTGAAACCGTGGCCATTTAACCCTTTCTTATGATAACAGAAGTTTCGCTTTGTTTACAAAAGAAATACATTTGTTTATTGATAATTATAATTCCTAACCTGATTCGAAGACCTGAGTAAGGCGGACGAAGAATAACAAAACCGACCAGTAACCTTGGTAAAGCACTGTAGAAAAACCGCGGCTGATTTACAAAAGTGGATTGCCCCATTTCGCACTGCTTTTGGTGTGGAGGTGGTATTTTCTGAATTGGAGCGATTCCATACAGGAATCGACACGTGGCAAGGGACTCGTTTCAAAACTGCCACTTAAAGTGCGCCTTCGCGTGTTAAAGACCGACGCGGGATGCCAAGCGAAATGTGCCAGAGCCGTTGATTCAGGGGAGGCCCATCGGACGGTATTCGGCTGGCGGAGATGCGCAAGGTTTAATAAAAGAGCCCACGGTTTAGTGTAAGTCATTTATATAGAATGCGAGGAATATTATTATAAAGTGCAAAGGTTATAACTTCAGTCTTAAGTTTGGAGATAATGTATATGAGCTGAGAAATATAATATAAAGTTCGGAGGTATAAACGTTGGATACATTTAATTGAACCCCGTGATTGCATTGTGGGCCCGAGGAGATATATAAATCCAAGCTACGAGATTGGGAGATTAAGGTACAAGATTAAATTTAATAACTGTGAAAGTTGTGGAATATAGTTATCTATCAGTTTCTTTGAAATTGATAGATAAAATTCATACAAAAGAGGAGGTAGACTAAGGGGAAAAGGAACAAGGTAAAGGAAAGGGTTCGCCTGAAAGAGACACGTAGTTGTTGACCATCCCTTCATTTGCGCTGACTTTCGGCTTCGTTGCGTCATTTGTGGTATCAGAGCTGTTGTCTGAAGTTGTTTGCTGACATGGTAGTCCGAGTTGGAAGAGGTGTTGGCAGAAGAAGACTTGTTGCCAACACTGCGGTGTTGGGGATGTTGTAGAGGGTCGAGGCCAGAATAGATGCCATGGAGCGAAGACAGGCTAGAGATCCTGAAGACATTAGCGAACCTGAGACAGAAGAAGCTGAAGAAAATGTGGAAATTCCTCCTGACATGAGGCTCCTTAGAACTGTTCTGGGGTCTGCAGTTAAGCCCAGAATTGAAGTGTTGAGTTATGCAGGGGGACTGAATCCAGAAGAACTAGTAGACTGGATGAATGAAATGAACAAATGCTTCGATTATGAAGAGATAAGCGAAGATAAAAAGGTCAATTTTGCAGTGACAAAACTGAAAGGACATGCTGCACTTTGGTGGGATGGAGTGCGGGAAGAAAGAAGGAGAGTTGGCAAGCAACCTATCAAGAGCTGGACCAGAATGATGGCTAAATTAAAAGGTAAATTCTTGCCTAGTGATTACCAGTTGACATTGTATAAACAAATACAGAACCTGAGACAGAGGTTTTTGACAGTAAAGGAATACACAGAGGAATTCTACAGAGTGAGCATAAGAGCTGGGCAATTTCAAGATACACCAGAGAAGACTGCCAGATATGTAAATGGTCTCAGACTGGAGATCCAAGATGAGATTGGTCTTTTGTCTTCTAAGAAAGTGGAAGAGGCCTATCAGATGGCCTTGAAAGTAGAGGAGAAACTCCTGAGGAAACAGTCTGCCAAGAAGAGAGGTACTTTGCGTGGGAAGGGAAGTCAGGGTGGTAGAGGAAAGCCTACACCCAGGAATGGAGCTGATAGTAGCTCACCTCAGAATGCATCTACAGAGGATGATGCAAGGGGCAGAAGGGGTTCTTACAGAGGAAGAGGAAGAGGAGACAGAGGCAGAGGCAGAGAGTTGAGGTGTTATAGATGCCAGGGAGTGGGAAATAAGAACTATGAGTGTCCAGAGAATGTGGGTATTGATCCAAGAAATGTTGTTGTTGCCCAGGTTGGAGAAGAGGCAGAAATTGAAGAAGAAATTCTTCCAGAGAGGGGAGAATCCTTGGTGGTAAATAAGGTCTTGTTGAAGCAAGCTAAAGAGGCCACTGAGCCTGCACAAAGGAAGACTTTGTTTAGGAGCATCTGCAAAGTCCAAGGGAAATGCTGCCAGCTAGTCATTGATAGTGGCAGCATAGACAAGCTGGTTTCCACTGAGGTAATAGAAAAATTGAAGCTGAAGACAAGGGAGCATCCAACTCCCTACAGGGTGTCCTAGCTACATAAAGGGCACCAGCTGGTTGTGAAAGAACAGTGTGAGATAGAGCTGAAAATGGGCAAATACAGAGATAAGGTCCTGTGTGATGTCATGCCCATGGATGTGTGTCATATACTGCTGGGTAGACCTTGGAAGTTTGACAGAGCAGCAGTGCATGATGGCAAGAAGAACACTTACAAGTTCTTCAAAGATGGGGTACATCATACCTTGATACCCATGGAAGAAGGAGAGCCATCTAGCAGAGTGATTGATCCAAAGACCTTGTTCCTGAGCGGGAAGGAATATCTGCAGCAGATAGAAGAAGAAGAGGTAAGCTTTGCCTTAGTTTTCAAACCTAAATTAGTTCTTACTTCTACAAATATTTCTGATTTTCCAGTAGAAATCCAAGAAATGTTAGATGATTACTGTGACATTGTTGTGGATGATTTACCTGATGAGCTACCACCTGTGAGAAAGATCAGCCATCAGACAGATTTTATCCCTGGTTCAAATATGCCAAATAAGGTAGCCTACAGAATGAATCCCAAGGAAAATGAGGAAATCAGGAGACAAGTGCAGGAGTTGGTGGACAAAGGACGGATCAGAGAAAGTCTAAGTCCATGTGCAGTACCAGCAGTTTTGAGCCCAAAGAAAGATGGAGGCTGGAGGATGTGTACTGATTCCAGAGAAATTAATAAGATCACAATCAGGTACAGATTCCCTTTGCCTAGAATTGAAGATTTAATGGACTGTTTGAGTGGTGCTAAATATTTCTCAAAGATAGATTTGAAGAGTGGATACCATCAGATTAGAATAAGAGAGGGTGATGAGTGGAAAACTGCCTTTAAAACAAATGAAGGACTGTATGAATGGATGGTAATGCCTTTTGGGTTGTCAAATGCACCAAGCACTTTTATGAGACTTATGAATGGAGTATTGAAAGAATTTATTGGGAAATTTGTGATAGTATATTTAGATGATATATTAGTTTTCAACAAAACTAAAGAAGAACATTTAAGGCATCTTAATCTTGTCTTGAAGAAGTTGCACCAGGAGAAAATGCTGATAAATTTGAAGAAATTCTCATTCATGAAGGAAGAGTTGGTGTATTTGGGTTTTGTTGTTTCTGCAGAAGGATTGAAGATGGACCCAGAAAAGGTTAAGGAAATTGTGGAGTGGCCTTCACCCAGGAATGTCTTTGAGGTAAGAAGTTTCCACGGACTTGCTAGTTTCTACAGAAAGTTTATAACAAACTTCAGTAAGATTAATGCACCCATAATTGAGACCATAAAGAAGAGAAAACAACCATTTAAGTGGACTGCTGAAGCAAAAAGAAGTTTTAAACTATTGAAGAAAAAGATAACAGAGAAGCCTGTTTTGATTCTGCCTGATTTTACTAAACCATTTCAAGTAAAATGTGATGCCAGTGGGGAAGCCATTGGAGCTTTGTTGAGTCAGGATGATAGGCATGTAACCTATTTCAATGAAAAGTTGAATGATACCAGAAGAAATTATTCCTCTTATGAGAAGGAATTCTATGCAATTGTTTAGGCACTAAAGAAGTGGAGACATTACTTGATGTCTAGGGAATTTGTATTATATTTTGGCAATCATGCTTTGCAGTATATTGTACAGCAACCCAAGTTGAAACATAAGCATGCTAAATGGGTTGATTATCTCCAAGGTTTTAATTTTTTTTTGAAAAATATAAATGGCCAGGAAAATAACTAAATGGGTTGAGTATCTCCAAGGTTTTAATTATTTTTTGAAACATATAAATGGCTAGGAAAATAAAGTAGCTGATGCCTTGAGTAGGAGACACTTGCTTGTTCAAGAAAATAATTTTGAGGTTGTAGGATTTGATTTTCTCAAAGAATTTTATAAAATAGATCCTAATTTTAAAGAAGCATTTGAGGCATGTAGTAACCCTGTTTTAACAGATAAAAGCCAGTGGCTGGATTATTTTATGTAGGAAGACTTGTTATTCAGAAAGAACCAACTGTGTGTACCAAAATGCTCCATGAGAGAAAATTTGATCAAAGAGAAGCATAGTGGTGGACTTGCTGGACACTTTGGTACTGATAAGACTTATGAGCAGCTGAGTCATTTCTATTACTGGCCCAAGATGAGAGCAGAAGTGGACAAGTTTGTGAAGAATTGTAAAATCTGTCAGTATGCTAATGGAAGGAGCCAAAATTTAGGACTGTACACTCCCTTGCCTATTCCAGACAGGCCTTGGGACATGGTGAGTATGGATTTGTTAGGATTTGAACCCGGAGGAAAGACTAGTCTGAATCTTTGTTGTGATGGACATATTCTCCCAAAATAGCATTTGTTCATATTTACAAACCAGTGATGCCATATGTTCTTGTTTTTCAAAGAAGTTGTTAGATTTCATGGGTTTCCCAAGAGTATTGTTTCAGATAGAGACACCAGATTTGTGGGTCATTTTTGGAGGACACTGTGGAAGAAACTTGGCACAAAATTGAGTTTCAGCTCAGCTTATCATCCTCAGACTGATGGACAAACTGAGGTAGTGAATAGGAGTCTAGGAAATTTGATGAGAAGTCTTGCAGGAGAGCATCCCAAGTTGTGGGATCATATTTTTCCCCAGGCAGAATATGCATATAATGATTCACCAAACAGAAGCATAGGGCAGAGTCCATTCCGTATTGTTTATGGAATGCACCCGAGAGGAATATCTGAGTTAAGGTATCTGGGAAGAGCAGAGCTAAGGAGTGCAGATGGTGAAGAATTTGCTTCAGAGATCCAGGCCATACATGAACAAGTGAAACAACAGCTACAAGGCAGCAACATCAAATATAAAACCAGAGCAGAATTGAGCAGAAAAGAAGTTCATTTTGAACTAGGAGATCAGGTTTTGGCACACTTGAGAAAGGAGAGATTCCCAAAGAAGCACTACAACAAATTGAAATTCAAGAAGATTGGGCCATGAAAGATACTTAGGAAGTTTTCTGCAAATTCTTATGAGATTGAATTTCCACCTGATGTTGGAATATCCCCCATTTTTAATGTTTCATATTTTTACAAGTATGAAGATGATGGTGTAGAAGAAATATCAACAGACAAGGAACAGATTGAGTGGAAAGAGCAGCTACCTCCAGCACAGCCATTGCAACCAGAGAAGATATTGGACAAGAGAGTGTTCAGAAGGACCAGAGGACAAGAGTACTTTCAATACTTGATCAAATGGAGGGACAAGCCAGAGGAAGATGCCACTTGGATGACTGAAGAAATGTTGCAGAGGATAGGCAGGTCAATGGAGGAGCTCATGGACAGGAGCCCATGAACAAATTGCCCTCGGGAGTCTGATGCAGGGGCATTGGACACTAGCCAGCAATGTAGGAGTTTTGTCCACATGTTGTGGCTAGGAGGGTTGAAAACATTCGAATTGTTACAGCTAGGTGTCAATACCTTAGCTAATTGTATTATTTAGATTAATTAAAGTCATAGAAAGTCGAATAGCTCAGTTAGTCTAGCTGTCATATTTCAGTTAATTGAATTATTGTAATTAGACTGTTGATTTTCCAAAATGGTCCTCCTTGAGGAACTGAAGAGCCACATTGTAATATGTATAAATTATATCCTCCAGATGTAGAAAGAGGGGGCAGAGAGCAGAGGAAGAGTAGAGGATTTTTGCAATCAAAACTGTGTATTCAAGTTGCTTCCAATTAAATAATTTTAGTGTGCATTTACCATAGAGTCGTTTCGAATCCTTGATCGTGGGGAGATTGTTTAATTGTGAAGTGATGAATTCGATGCATGTATAATCGAAACCCTGTATTGAGTCCCACATATCTCAGTCTGGTGTTCCCTAATTTACTCGAGAGAACCCTGTGAATTCAATCCCCGCAGGCGAGGTCTCTACGTGAAACCGTGGCCATTTAACCCTTTCTTATGATAACTGAAGTTTCACTTTGTTTACAAAAGAAATACATTTTTTTATTGATAATTGTAATTCCTAACCCGAGTCGAAGACCTAAGTAAGGAGGATGAAGAATAACGCAACCGACTAGTAACCTTGGTAAAGCACTGTAGCAAAACTGCGGCTGATTTACAAAAGTGGATTGCCCCATTTCGCACCGCTTTTGGTGCAGAGGTGGTATTTTCTGAATTGGAGTGATTCCATACAGGAATCAACACGTGGCAAGGGACCCGTTTCAAAACCGCTGCTTAAAGTACACCTGCGCGCGTTAAAGACCGACGCGGGATTCCAAGCGAAATGCGCCAGAGCCGTTGATTCGGGGGAGGCCCATCGTAAGGTATTCAGCTGGCGGAGATGCGCAAGGTTTAATAAAAGAGCCCACGGTTTAGTGTAAGTCATTTATATAGAATGCGAGGAATATTATTATAAAGTTCAAAGGTTATAAATTCAGTCCTAAGTTCGGAGATAATGTATATGAGCTGAGAAATATAATATAAAGTTCGGAGGTATAAAAGTTGGATACATTTAATTGAACCCCGCGATTGCATTGTGGGCCTGAGGAGATATATAAATCCAAGCTACGAGATTGGGAGATTAAGGTACAAGATTACGTTTAATAACTGTGAAAGTTGTGGAATATAGTTATCTATCAGTTTCTTCGAAATTGATAGATAAACTTCATACAAAAGAGGAGGTAGACTACGGGGAAAAGGAACAAGGTAAAGGAAAGGGTTTGGCTGACAGAGCCACGTAGTTGTTGACCATCCCTCCATTTGGGCTGACTTTCGGCTTCGTTGCGTCACATGTTAAATGCATTTGAACATGTATGAATGTTATATAATTAGGACATACATCTATTAAAAGTGATATTGAGGTGTATATTTTGCACATGATCATGTGTCATTTAAATCAACTTTATAGATGGTTAAATACATATTTAAGTTCATGAATATGTAACAATGAATGAAGTACATAAATGCATTTAATTAAGTTGTTGCATTTTCCATACATGATCACATGTTGTTCTAATGAATCAAATTAAAGATGATTTTAGATTATATGTTTTGTTTTTAAAACTCAAGTTGTTTTGTTATTTGTTATTTAAAATGAATCTAGATGTAAATTTCAAATTACAAAATACATGTGGTACATGTTATGCATTTGAACATGTGTGAATTTAATATAATTAGGATGTCTATTAAAGTTGATATTTAGGTACATTTTGCATGCTCATGTGTCATTTAAAACAATCATATATGGTTTTACATATTTAAGTTCATGAATATATGTCAAAATGATTGAAGTGCATTTTCATATATTTGTTAAATTTTGCATACATGATCACATGTTGCTATATAATGTTAGCTTAGATGATCTTAGATTATGCTTTGTTTTTAAAACTCAAGTTGTTTTGACACTTGTTATTTAAAATGAATATAGATTGAAATTGCAAATTACAAAACAAATGTGGTACATGTTATGAATTTGAAAATGTGTGAATGATATATAATTATGTGTGGATGTTTATTAAAGGTGATATTTAGGTACATTTTGCATGATCATGTGACATTTAAAGCAATCATGTATCTATGCTTTTACATATTTAATTTCATGAATATATGTAATAATGAATGAAGTATGTTTACATTTAGTTGTTACATTTTTCCAATGTACATGATGACATGTTATAATGTTAACCTAGATTCAATATTAGATTAAATGTTTTTTTTAAAGCTCAAGTTGTTTTGTCATTTGTTATTAAAGTGAATCTAGATTGAAATTTGAAATTAAAAAACACATGTGGTACATGTTAAATGCATTTGAACATGTATGAATGTTATATTACTAGGACATACATCTATTAAAGGTGATTTTTAGGTGTAAATTTTTCACATGATCATGTGTCATTTAAAACAGTCATGAATTTGTAGCAATGAAAGAAAATTTGCATTTAATTCATACATTTTGCATTTGAAATAATTTTTATAATGTTTTAGTATACAATACATATAGATGTATATATATATAAATAATCATAAAATTCTAGGTGTTCATAGATGTGTCAAACAATAATAAAATTTTAAAATTGCATTACAACATATCCAGTATACAAAAATTTTCATTAATGTACATAGGAGAACTGCTATTGATGTCAGTTGATAGTGAACTGGAAATTACAAAACACATACCACAAATTTTTCATTCAAGAATTAATATTATAATTTTCTTAATAGATGTCTAAAAATAAATCATAACCTAAAATTTGCATTATATCAACTATGCTAGATACACATGTACATTTTGTAATAATGACATAATGACATAAATTGTACCAAAGAATGTATGAAATCATTTCAGACTAGATAATATACATGTGTATGTGTATATATGTATAAATTACTCGTGTCCATGTACCAAAACAATGTACACGTGAAAACACTTGTACATAACATAAAATATACATATTATAATAATGTAAAAATTAAGAATGCATCAAAAAAGGCTAAAAATTTCTAGTTGAGTTCTATAAGTTCTAAAAGATGAATCCAAGGAGAATAAATTGTTGGGTAGTTCAATAAAAAAAACTATAATGGAATGCCATCTTGAATGATTTGTTCATGATCAGATTTTGACGTTTTCCATTTCTTAATTTTCAATTTTTTCTTTGATTGAACTTCTATCAACTTTATGCATGTTGCACACACCAAGTGACTATATTGACAACTTATGGAATCACATTGACAGTCTTGAAAGTAAACAAAATCCTAACTTTCATGATTTTGTTGGAAAAAAAAAAGATTGGTATAATAGACCCTCTGTCATATATAAAACCGTTATCATCATATTTTTCGAATAATTTCATCTTTCGTTCAGTGCAATGCATCAAAAAATACTTCACATTTTCTGTGTTGGTAGTGGGTGCAACTACATCAAAAACATCTCCTACACAATAAAACAAATTGACATAAATTTGTATCATAATTAACATGAAAAATTAACTTTAAAATTAACATGTGTACTTGATTTTATTAACTATTTCTAGATCTCTATCATTTGAAAGAAATTGAAATGTTACCTTCTCTAACAAGATCAGAAATTCAATCACCTTCAGATGATACTATAGTCTCCTCTAATTGCATTTCTTCAAAGTTTTCAACAAACATTTTCCCCTTTGTATTTAGTTTAGTATGTTGCCAATATTTTACATACATTTTATTTTCACAAAAATTATTGGATTTCGTGTTGTCTATGCAAACATGAAAAAAACAAGAATATTTTATTTTATCAAATACAAACACATTTTGGTACTGCTTTGTTTTAATTGAATGAAATTTTTGAGTCCCTTTTAGTGTTTCAACGTCGTTTCCATTCGATATATCTACATCTTGGACTCCAATATGCCAAAAAAACCTATATGGAAAATTCAAACAAGAATATGAATATGTTATTCAAAATACCATCAAAGATAATCATTGTGATAAATCATGTTTAAAACTATAAATCTAATAAAAATTAGATCATGTACATATTAAAGTTCTACATATGTGTGTGTGTGTGTGCGTGCGTGCGCCTTTATACTTCCCTTGACTGGTTAGTCTCATGGCTTAGTGCAATGATGCACCATTGAACAACTTGTTCAGCTGAGACAAGTAGGTTTGTAGAGTGGTCAATTTGATATCTTTAAATTTCTCATTTTATACATGCCCCTGCACCATCATGTTCTCATTTTCATGATCAGTCTAAAAGGAATTCCAACAATGTTTAATGCAGTTTTTCATATGAAGACGACGCAACCAAAAGAATGGTCGTGAAGATTTGAATTGACCTACGCATCCATCTAACCATATCCAATGATCATTGAATTTTATTTCATGACTTTTCAAAGAGTCATAAACATTTTCAAAACAATGTTGCACAAAATATGTATCATGTATATGATCGTCATTGATATAAAAGTTATTTTCTTTAATAACATGTCTATTTTCACTCATTCTTTCCATATGATCAAAATTTTGTTGAGTGTGTCTATATAGAATATGGACAAGCATGGAAACATCGTCAGAATGATAGTATTCAATCTGTATTTCTTTTTGCGGAACAAATGTGTAGTTCTCTGCAAAATCAACTATTGACAAAATGATCCCTAGTGGAAAAACTTCATAAGATTTGTTTAATTGCAAGTCCTGCCATCAATCTCTATGGGAATTTTTGGTGTATTTATAAATTTCTACCTCAAACTTTCTGAAAAAACTCTATCACAAAAATTTCTTCTTCTTGTAAATCAATTCTCATAGCACTTGTAGTATTACTTGAACCAATCCAGGTATGAATATATTCATATCTCTTCCATTTCACTTTTATGTAGGATAGTGATTGATCATTTATGTCAGTACAATATGTGTTTTGAAATAAAGTCAAATTTCCACAATCATCGCATTTTTTACAACCAACACATTTCTTTTGGTAAAATAATCCATGGCTTTCTCTTCCACATAGAATTTGAGATATGAAATCATGGATAGTGGAAGGAGGAGGTGAATATTTCCAAAATATTTTACCAAAATTAAGGAATGTGTCATAATATAACTAAGTTCCAAATGATAATGACAACAACAAGTGTCGTGTACAATGATAGCTTTAACATACCATGGTTTTTGTTGCACAAAAGCACTAATTGAGACATTAATTTCATGATTCTCTTCTATGAACTTGTTGAACAACTCTATCTGAATGGTGTCCAAGATATGTTTTGCATGTTGTTCATACTTATTTATTGATATTCTTCATTGCATCACATCCCTTGCTTTTGGTGAAACAAGTGAAATTTTCATCCAATATTCATATATTATTTTTTTAACATATTCTCCAAGTCTATCTTTGTATGGTTTCCTACAAATAACTATTCAACAAGTGAGTTCATCATTTACATATATTTGCAACCAAAATTTCAGATGTTTATGAAAAAAAAATGTGATGTCCCTAATGCTTGTTCCATATATTTTACCAAACGATTCTCCTTAGTACTTGATGAAACCACTGCCATTTGTATTTTTCTACATGCATATAAACCATTTTTATTTCTAGATCTTCCAACCGACTTTATAACACTATTTATATGTTGCATCACATTTTCCTTCATTTTTTATCTTTTGTTGATTTTCCAATACCCAATAAAGTCATAGCTTCTTTTAATTTCTTTGATGTTGAAATACCTTTCAAAATTTGGGCTTGAACTGCTACATTTTCATCTTTGAAGAACATATCAATAATGTGCTTAACACGATATTGTATACCATGGTCAGCTTTTTTATTTCCATATGTGCCATTGTTAACATTTTCTAACATCTCATCATCGATATTGATTTCATATGTACATATTAGAATTCAATGTACAAAATGTGTTTACATATTCAATAAATAATTAAATTAAAAAAATATGTATAATTTCAATAATACACATTCAACATATATATACATACCTGCTGATTCAATTTCTTCACTTGAATTTCTTTCAACATTTTCAACATCCTCAATCATTATTTCAATATCTCTTTCACTTTCTCTTTCAAAATTTTCTATCTCATCATCAATTTTTTGAGGAAGATCTCTCTCTGTCTACATTGCAAAATATTTTTCAAAATACTTCATCAAATAAAAATTAAGTTTCACAATACACTATTTAAATTTTAAATATCAATTTTATAATATTTACATTTACATACCTTCTTCAACTTCTAGTTGAGCTTGATTTTCATTTTTTATTTTTGAGTGTTCATCTCTCTTTTTTTTGCGATATTCTCTCTCCTTTTCTCTCCGAGCTTCAAGGTCTGTTGTTCAGTCATATTTTCTCTTGCAATTCCTTTGATTTCCCATGATAATTTAGTATGAATATCAAAAAATCTCCTTCAAAATCCTATAAAAAAAACTAAGTATCAAAATTTAGAAAAAAACTCAATTCAAAAAAGCATCACAAAAAGTTTAATTTCAAAAAAACTCATTTAATTTTTTTTTCACAAAAGACATAATTCAATCCAAAACACTTACTTTAAAAATTCCACCAAAAAAAATTCTTTTAAAAGTGAAATGAAGCTCCGAATATTTCCTTCCAAGTCCTACAAAAAAAAATTACTTAAAAAATAGACAAAAATTCACTTTAAAAAATCATTATAAAAGATTTACTTCAACCCAAAACAGTTACTATAAAAAAATGTCACTTTAAAAAATACCTCCAAAAAATGTCCTTTGAAAATTAAGCCCAAAAACCCTCTAAACAAATGTCACTTTAACAATTAAATTTGAAAATTAAGCCCAAAAAAATTCCTTTGCAAATTCAGCCCAAATGAATAAATGTGAAAAAATAATGATTCTGTTTTCGGCTATTTATATAGTTGCGAAATTTGTTTTTTTGGTTAAATAAAATTTAGAATTTTAAATATATTTTGAATGGTGTAGAATCCAATATGATTAAAACAATCTCACTTTTTCCTTGTGTCTGGAATAAATTATGTGCATATATTGATTAAAACAACCTCTCTTATTCCTTTTGTCTAGAATCCAATATTCCCACTCAATTATAACCTTCGTGTCTAAGAGACGAAGTTACTCCCTCAACATGGATGAGATATTCCTAAATGGGTTTCAACATGAGGTCATGAAATCGAGAGATGATGTCCTTGAGATGATGATGCATATGTGTACTACCCCTGCGGGCCCTCTCTTGGCAATAGGTGTCATCCCTATGGACTCACGCCCATTTTCGAGGCATGGAGGAAAGTTCAATAAATAGGTAAGGCTCAATAAAAGAATAAAATAAATTCAAGGATTTAGAGAATTGGGATGTGTATCATGTAAGTCGAGCACTTGACAGAGAATTACCACATCAAAGGGGACCTCCAATGAGATATGTTGATTTCATCAACACCAAGGGAGGGGAAAGATAAAAGGTGAGCTAAACAAGAAATAGACCAAAATAACCCAAGACGGGAGCTTGTGTTGAGAAACCTCGAAAGGGAGAGCATGCAATAGGATGTCGTAGGATGCAGAATGAAGGAGCGGAAGCACGACATGGAAACAAGGGTGTTAGAGGATAGGAGAGAGGGGAAAGGGAAAGAAGGGATACAAGGCTAGATGAAGGCTAATAGGGGAATGAATGGAGGAAGCAACAAATAATGACGGGGTGAGAAACGAAAAGCATAATTCCTAAGCACCAGAGAAAATGACGAGCTTGCCAACCTGCAGAAGAGAAAAGAATACATACTAATAAAAAATTTGCGTAGAAAACCAAATTCCCATCTTCATTTAATTTTTGTAGGGTAGAGAGTGAACTAGCTCCCTTGAATTATCATATCCTCAGATTAGAAAATGGCATTTTGATAGTCAAAATAAAATTTGGCCATAACTACAGATAACATCATGTTGAACCTGTTTCAATCCCTGCATGCTCTAAACTCGGGAGCCCCTACGTGTCACTTACCTCAGAAAAAAACTTGAAATGTGAATGTGGGCTTATAGCCATAGGTGAATTCCTTTCTTAAATTATAGCCACATGAGCGGGAACTCAATTGGCGTACATTTAGAATAATAACTAGATTAATTTTGAATTCATTACATCCATGGTGTGGCTGGCCAGATAGACAACTCGCATGTTGGATAACATCGTCATTAATTATTTGTGATGGGATGTTGTCATGCCCCTCGACCCTTTGACCATGTGGGATGACGTTAGCCTACTCCCCTTTCTATCTCGATCATCACCCCATATGATATCTTACATTATTTCAACTAAAAAAAATCTTAAAAAAATTAATTCGAAATTAAGATGGATTATAATAATTGAATATGTGTGTGTAAGAGAGAAAGAGAAAGAGAAAGAGAAATAATGCAAACAATCACATGATATTGAACATTAAAATAACTACATTGTCTTACTCATATTAAAAAACACATCAAAATATTTTTCCATAATAATTTTTTATTTTTTTATTTTAAATTAATTTATCTATATTTAATTAAATTAATATTGAAAATTACATAAAAATATTAAACCTTTATAACCCAGTATAAGGGTAGATGTGTAGGTGTAAATTATTTGTTACATTTAACATTTATATGTCGGCTCAATTTAAAAAATAGTAAAAGATTAAAATTAATATAGAGGAGAGTATGGTGAAGATGTTGTAGTGTAAACATTTAAATATTGGATTAATTAATAATAAAAAGTTAAGAGTAATACAAATATTAAAATTTGTTTTTTTTATATTGTATATTTGTTCTGTAGGTGGCCTATCCCCTCCAAATTAAGTTAGAAATTATGCTTCAGGAAAAGTAATGGCTAATAGACAAATCATCCTATAGTCTTACTTTGTCAATAACTAATAAATAGAGATGTGAAGTGGATAAGTAAATTACTTTCTCAAGTAGAAGAACTTGCATAAATGTTGAAGAAAACATAAATAATGGTGGGGAATAACTATGAAGTATATTTTTTACATATTATTTCTATCTATTTTTTATACAACGAGATGATTAAATTATGGTGGGAAGTAATTGATGGTAGATATGCTATTTACTCAAGTATAAGTTTTCAAAATGCAAACTTTTGTGGTGATTCACAATGTTATGAGCGAATATGTCTCGTAAATCAAATTTCAATTTTTGTTGTCGATGTGTTTTCAACCACTAAGTGTGGTTCCCACAAATCTTAAGAATAAAAAATCACTACACAAATATCTGAAAATCATACATGAATATTGCAACCATATCCATAAATTGTGGCATAGAATATGTAAGGAAATTATCCACATGGCATTATATTTTGCGAAGGATGCAATAAGACCTTCAAGTTATGGTCCAATCAATTGTTTGAAAAATATTTTTTTATAATAGTAAAAATTAAATATTTATTTTTAAAATTTAAACATTAAAAGTTTAATTGATCAATACTAAACTAATAATGATCAACATAAGTTATGGTCCAATCAATTGTTTGAATTTTTTTTTTTTTTAATAATAATGAAAATTAAATATTTATTTTTCAAATTTAAACATTATAAGCTTAATTGGTCAATACTAAACTAATAATGATCAGCATATACAAGTTGTTACAATCTTGCCTTGGCAGTGACTAATAATGATTCCATAACCATATTTAAATTTAATTAATATGCAGATAAAAACTTAACACTTACAATAAACTTACAATATAACAAGTTTTTTAACAATGGATATCCACCCTCACTTTACAATGGATATTATTATGTTGTAAATAGGTTTTGTTACAATACCATGGCTTATCAATACCACATGCTGAAAACCCATAAGTCATTTCACAATAAAAAAAATAAAAGATAAAATATTTTAGACATTTCATATATCATTGATTAAATAGATTGAAAATTATCCATCATACGAATGGAGGGAGAGAGGGGGGGGGAGTGGGAAAAATATAGAGGGAAAATAGAGAGTGAGTGATGGGGAGAGGAGAGAGAGAGGGAGAGAAAGGAATGAAAAGAGAGATGAGGAGAGGGAGGGAAGAACCAAGTCATATAGATATAGACATAGATAGAGAGAGTGACAAGGGAGATATGGAGAGAGAGGGAGAGAGGAGAAGAGGGAAGATAGAGAGAAGACAAGAAGAGAGAGAGAGAGAGAGAGAGAGAGATGGAGACATAAATATGGAGGGGGGAGAGGTGGAGTGAGAGAAGGAGATAGTGACAGAATTAGAGGGTAGAGATAGAGATATGGGGGGGGGGGAGATAGGGGGAGGTGGGAGAGAAGGAAGAGAAAGAGGAATTGAGACAGATAAGGAGATAGATGGAGTTGGAGGGGGACAGGGAGAGGGAAGAACAAATACATAGAGAGATAGATGTGGAGAGAGAGACAGAGTGATAGGGGAGATATGGAGAGAGAGTGAGTGAGAGAGGAGAGGAGGGCAGAGAGAGAGAAGGAGAGGAGAGAGAGAGAGAGAGAGAGGGAGACACGAAGATGGAGGGGATATAGAAGGAGATAGGGAGGGAGATAGTGGAATAATTGGAGGGCAAACAAAGAGGGAGAGAGTGATTGGGAGAAGCGAGAGAGAGAGGAAGGAAAATAGAGAGGCCTTGAGAGAGAGAAAGAGAGATGGATGTAGAGAGATGTAGGGAGAGACATGTGGAGTTCTTGGGGGGAGAGAGGGACACAAGAAGAAATATATAAATAGAGAAAGGTGGAGAAAGAGAGAGGGTGAAAAGGGAGATATGGAGAGAGAGAGTAGAGCGAGAGGGAAGAGAGAAAGATGGGAGAGAGAGAGAGAGAAAGAGATAGATATATGGATCCTGCCTAGATATGTTATGTGTATATATAAGAACCAACCTAGAGCCATCTTAATCCCAGATCTATCAAGTGTGAGGGATCAAATATTTTTAGATGCAAAACTTTTCTTAAGTTTTAGACTTAAAAAATAGGTTTCACCTCAAGAGATTTGATCCCTCTCGGCGCTTGATAGATCCGAAATTAAGATAGATCTAGGCTAGCTTATAACATATATAAAAAAAAAAAAAACTTTCTTTACTTTATATAGGTTACACTTCATAATTTTGGAAACGTCAATACTAAAATGCTAAATTTAGAAGTTTATATATATATATATATAATTAAAAATATGACTTAAATCATATATTAAGCCAATTTAATTATAATATTCATTTTAATTTAATATTTAAAATTTAAGCTATAAACCATATTAATAATAAATTGAACTAAAGTTATCCATGTCTAAGTTCATAATTTTTTTTTTTTAAAAAGCATTTACATTATCTAATTATTCTTAATAAAAATAATACTATATACTCGCGAAATATGATATTCACTTTGGAGATGTCACCATTCCCAAGTTCCCAGAAACATGGGAATTATGACAACCACTTTAGAGATGTTGAGAGAAGTATATATAAAAATATTTTATTTACTTATATTTTAATTGTTTTATATTATTAAATATTATTAGTATTTTAATTAGAATTAAGTAATATAAGGTTGGGGAAATAGTTAGTTTTTTACTATTCAAAATCAAATTTGAGTAAATAAAGTTTGAAAACATCCACGAATATTTAACGACTCAATTTTTTATTTTAATATTTTATACTTTTTATTAAAGTTTAAATAGATTTTAGAGAATAATATATTGGAAGAAAAAAAAACTAGAACTAAAATACTATACTTTTAATTTTAGATACACATTAAAGAATTATTTTGTTACTAATATTTTTTAAAAATGCTATCAACTCGATATTTAGAATAGAATAATTGCACATCTTTATTTAATAAGTCTCAACGTACTTAATAATATACTTAATAATTTCCCAAATGCGGGTGACAGTAGAAGGATGCATGACAACTACCTGTCCCATGCCCAAGAGGACGAAGATCTGCAGCGCAGGTCCTCACTCGATGTGGAACCTCACTCCAACGATAATCCACATGAGATGATAGAGATAAGGCATAATGAAGACATTCATGGACAACATCACCCTCCCCCCCAGGGTACCTCTCCGTCGCAATAATTCTGAATGATCATCTGGATTGACATGTTGATCGGCCATAACCCTTCGCTCGTGCCTACTTATGAAAACTGTTACAAGAGGCACCTGCGTGCAAGGCAAAGTCATGCTCAATCTCTTCTCATGTGTTACAGGCATATTAAAGGAAATTTTCTTCATCGCAAAGAGACACACAATTTGATGTTTCAGTTTAGCTTGTTGTTATAGTTCTTTCCCTTCTGCGTGCCCAGTCTGTCGCATAGCCTCCTCCCCAGTGTTGCACTGTGCAGAATTCCCCTGGCTACACTGCATCCTAACTATGCATCTCTCACCAGCTCCATCTATCTGGCCAGTTTCATAAGCCTGGGTGCACCATTTCTCCCATGCCCGTTGCTGAACATTCCCCTTCATAGCACCTCCCCATCCACCTGCACCTTGCTTCACTCCTCCCTCCTTGTTGTTCTTTCCCCTTGCTTTGCACCTCCTCTGCTTCAGCTGACCATGGCACCTAGGTTGCAACTAAGAACCATTCAAGGAGGCCACAGAGGTGCGCTCCCTGCTAGATACCACTCGGGGTTGGATAATCGCCTGGAATCAGTTGAAGGCTCCTTCACAGGAAGCCACATTAGACAAGCTCTCCAAAACCCTGAACTTGATCAGGAGGAGGAGGCTCCCTCGCAGGTTTCACAAAGAGGCGGAATTGAACCTAGGAAGTCCACCATTACGCACCAAGGGCACCCCCTACCTCACAATATTGAGCCTCTTCCACCTCAGGAAGATGATGGGGATAACACTGATGTTTGGATTATGGACTCAGAAGATACCTGGACATGAGTCCTAGATGTAGATTACCTGGCGGCTCCCATCCTCTGTGTACTGATCTCCAGGCCTCCTCGTCTACCCACTATTGAAGAGGAAGTTGTCGCACGAGAGTACGTTTATCCCATAGTGGAGGAAGATCTAGATAGTGATGATGAAGCCGAAGACTAGTGACTGTGCAATATCTCAACTCTTCCTTTTTTTTTGTCATTCTTGTTATTACCACAAACTTTCTACTAACACTATTACAACAACACATTTTGTAATTTTCTATTTCATGCACTTTTCGGGTTGGTTTCCTCCTCAGAGGCAGCCCCATATCTGTGCATCAAAGGTCGGGATTGGTTAAGCGTAGCTTACCAACCCAGCCTGTAGCATATGTATTGTTTCTCTTTTCGAATTAATATAGATTAGCCTAATTTACCAAAAAAAAACATACTTAACAATTAAGTGTAAACTTTATCAATTCAAATAATATAAGATATTTTTCTTTATTTTTAAAATAGATTTTAATTATTATTATTATTATTATTATTATTATTATATATATATGTGTGTGTATATATTTATAATTTTTTAATTAAATTTATCAATATTTTATATAAAATATCTTCTTCACAAATTGTATAATTTTTTATCTCCATGTGTTTCAAACCAATTATTATAATTATTTTTTGAAAATTTTTAATTAAAGTTATCAATATTTTATATAAAATATTTTCCAGACAAACCACATAAATTTTTTTATGTCCACTTGTTTGAAACCACCTACTATGGTTCACCATGAAGATATAGGTAGATAACTCAAACCAAAGATCAGACCAAATTCCAATTGATAAAAATAAATAATAAAATATTCAAAATGAATGTTAGAGAGAAAACTAAAATCACTAAAGTTGAAAAAAAAAAAACGGAAAGGCAAGGAAACTAGAAATCACACCACATGTTGCAAAAGAAACGTCATAAGGCAGTAGCAAAGGAAAAAGTAGCGTAGAAGAAAGAAAATGTTTCATAGAATGAGCCATCATGAAGGAATGAAAGGAAAAATATTCTTCCATTGAACCATAGCTTGGAGTTTTCAAAGATATTGATGATAAGAGTGATCAATAGGTAGACACTATAGAAATGTTGGGAAGATGCATGGAAGAGGAAAATCCAAAGGATTAACGTTCCTTTACCACCAAACTGTCATCAATACACATATATGTAACCAAACATAATATGTTCATATATATACAAAAAAATTTACAAATATTGAAATAGGAAATTGGGGGTTAGGAGTGGTCTGTATGGTTCTGGATATAATCTTCATCAACATAGATCCAAATGCTAGGAAAAACCTTACCTTGCAGACATACCCTTACCTTGTGCTTCAGGCTTCTTTCGAGAAAATATGTAAATATGGAAATGCTGTATCCATCTAAAATAGAGATAATGACTAGGGTAGTATTCAGAAAGACATCCTTTATGCATTTACATAATCTAAAGGATGATGTTGGTTTTCATTTGTACCTTGAAAAATATACTTAGGTACAAACGCTGACATAAAAAATCGGTGGAAAAAGTTAGTGGCATTAAGTAGATAGCAGGAACATGGCCTTTAATGGAAGTCTTTATAAAAATATATTTCCACTGTTGTGGATGTGAAAATCTAGAGACAAATATTTTGATATCAAAGACACAGATGATATCCCTGTGATCTGTTGCATGTCGGTACATTACTAATGTAGATATGAGTGATAAGTTGACTACTTTTATTTTTAAAAATAATTCAGAACAAAAGCAGGGAGGAAAAGATAACAAGTCATTGAGGAGGGTTGAAAGGAACACATTAGCAGGGGGAGGCTTTAGATGAAGAAAATAAGAAGAAAAAATAAGAAAAACAATGATCTGAATTCAAAGGTATAAATAAATATTCTTATGAGGATGATCAATTTTCTTGAGGGAACCAGGAGGGCCATGATGAGGAAGTTGTTGAAGGAGTGAAATGGTATACTAAGACTGTTAGTATGAATTCTTCGTCGAAGTGTACGAAAAAGAACCACTTTAGCTACACATAACTAATAGCCCTAACAACAATAGAGGCTGCCAAACATCTTCAGATCTGCGATTAGTAATTAAAATGCTGCAACAAACAGATCTATAAATGGAAAGACATTAAGCAGTAAAGTAAAGAGTTTGCTCCATGCATCCAACAGACAAGACAAGAACACGATTTTTGAATGAATTTTTATATTACGGGGCACCTGGGAGGAAACAAGAAGGTGTATCCAGATCTCCTCAATGGGATGGGTTCTTTGTAGTCCTCAGCACTTCAGATCTAAGCTTTCTCTCTCTTGTAGATGTAGAAAACCCAATATAGAAGATAGAGCTCAATGGGAGCAAATGATGGAAAAATGAGACCAAGTGTATAGATCCAGAGTGATCTAATAGGCAACAAAAGGTGAAGAATGATGGGGAAAACCCTCCTATTTATAACAAAATATTGGGTCATTCTAGATCTTGGTGCATGATTAAAATAATGTTAATAAAATCTAGATCCACCTCTATGGAATATTTTATTATTATTTGTTGGAGGGAAAGGGACTTTGACTTGGGTCAAATCCCTTGATTAGTGAGGAATAAATAAATAAATGATTTATTTATTCTTTTAAGGAAGTGGTTGGGATATAATCAAATAAATAATGATTTATTTGATTAATAGTGATTGATTTGGTCATATTTAACAAGGAATATTATTTAAATAATTATTCCTAGAAAATAATAAGATAACTATGGGTGTATCTCATTAATTTCTTTGTTTTTGGGTTAAACATGACTGGGAATAATAATTAAATTATGGTTTAATTAGTTATTCCTTGAGAAAATCAAGTAAATATAGGTTTGTTTAATATTTCCTTTGAGGTTTCCTAATTGTATAGTAGCTTAGGTTTAGAATTAAAGCGGGTGCTTACAATAATTGTGCCAGGTCCCATCTAATGATAAAAGGTTAGATGACCAAAAAATGGTGTAACAAAGACCTTTGTTGAGGCTACTCAGAAGAGGATGCATGAACAATAATGTGCATGTTAACGTTCCAAGTCTGAAATCTTGTAGTTACACATCCAACCATATTAAAGATTGTCAACTTAAAAATCAAATAAATAAAAATACATTATAAATTTATCATTGTGGCCAAGGAAGGCCTGGAATTTGAAATCTCCTCTGCCTATCAAATGAAAATTTGATGATGTTTTTTCATTTTTCATGCCTTTCATTTTACGTTATCTGAAAATTGAATTTGAAATATCCTCTGCTTATCAAACGAAAATTTGATGACGTTTTTGCATTTGTCATGTCTTTCATTTTACGTTCTTCGAAAATTTATGATTGTCAACCTTCTCTTATCTAGAAAC
Organism: Pinus albicaulis; assembly: GCA_034641835.2. NCBI lineage: Eukaryota > Viridiplantae > Streptophyta > Pinopsida > Pinales > Pinaceae > Pinus > Pinus albicaulis. Next base: position 286,208 of record JAXQQM020066513.1, on the reverse strand, counting down.
TCTTTTTCAACTTCTTTAAAAAGAAATAAGCAATAATATTCTTGATGATTTATCATAAAATATGCCAATGCCTACGATGCTTGACAAATCTCCTAAATGTAGTTTGAGCACAATATATTTAAAGGAATTTCATGTCCTAAGTCTCACAATATTAAGTTATTATACTAAAGCCAAGAAAGTAGGGAGATGTGACTATGTGTTCCCATCAATTAGATACCTTGGTATTTATTGAGGGAGAGTCAAGGAGAATGCTAGACTCCAACCACAATTGGATTCGAATAATGAAAATAAACTTCCAAGATGGAATGCTAAGAAATCATAGCACAACAAAAATAAAGGTGTGTGACAGAAATATAATTGCATAAACCTAGCGAAAATAGTTACGATGACACCTGCAACAATGAGTGTCGTCACGACATATGGAATCAAATGTAGAAATAAGATTCAACATGTGAGTTATGTTGGCTTTCAATGGAAACGATGGATAAATCACTCTAATTATTTATCTAATAGAGAGGTATGCAGTAATTTAAAATTTTCCATTATCTATATTTTTTAAATAGGTATAGATGAATTAGTATTAATTTTTTTAATAGCATTTAAAATCAATTTTGTATGGTCTCGCTTAGAAAATTTTCTTCGAAAATTTATTAATACAAATCCACACTATTCTACACTTCTACACTGTTCCCGAGAAATGGTGCATAGGATGTCGCTCCAACTTAAATTCTTATGTGATATGAAAAAATATTTACTTGAACCCTATTTTGGTAGGTTTATATTCCCTAGAGTCTATTGTATATTTCCATAGTGGAAAAGGGTGAACATCCAAAAGAAGATATGTAGCAAACCAGAATTTTATCTTTTTTTACAAGGCATTTTTTTGGGAGAAAGTTGGAGAAAAAAATTGGTTGGATCTTTGCACCTGACGAAGTAATTTAATTGTTTTCATGTGAAATAAAATTAGTTTGATAATTTATATGACATAGGTAAAAGTAAATTTTTAAAGTGATATGAAAATAGTTTAAAAATAAAACTATCACGAAAAAATTTGTTGATGGTTAGGGGGGCCTTCAAATTTAACCCTTCATACCTCCTTATATGTCATAAATGAGATCTGAGATATGGTACATAGTAGTAATTTTATCACACAAGAAAACCCTCAACCAATTCACAACGATTTACAAATTCCACATAAACTTTGACATTGTGGGTTCAAAACTTAACTGCACCACTTGGCATTTAAGATGTCCATGGCATGCACAATAACATTTAAAGAGGACGAATTGTAGGTAGGAAAACCTCCAGTATTCATTTCTAATTTGTTTTATTTTGGATGTTTTTGTCATCGATTCAACCTATCTACCGACCTAGACATGGATTGGCCACCTTACACTTCACGTAATCCCATGTTTATGGTTCACTAACTCAAAAAAGGGGCAAATCCTGTCATCCTCCATGATAGAATTAGCTATGAATTTCCAACTCAACAACATGTGCATAATGAATAACATCTAACTTGATTCTGATGTGGCTATAGTGGATGATATGGCGAAGTGGTTGTAGTGGAAGGCATGGAGAAGCGGTGGGGTATTTCAAAATCGAGATCATAAGTTCTTTCTTACGACCAGTGAATATTGTGACACTAACTCTATCAAGTATTTAAAGGAATGTTTCTGGTCAGATGTACAAAAAAACATGAGACATTATAGTACGTAACCTAATCTTGCAGGACAAATGAATTGCTTCACCTAGAATGAATGTGCAACAGTATGGTCGGTGATCTCCTAATTGTGAAATAAGCTCAAGATTCTTTACGGAATGGCACATATCGAGTCTCGAAATATGAAGTGATTAGCATAAAGAAGGCATTGATGGATTATATGACTCTGCAATGATGTGATATACTATAGTGGTTCAAGAAAGAGGGTGTCTGATTGATATCGCTCCTTGGAATCCTATGAAGCTAGCTATTCGTGCAAGGATAGGATGCCTTCAAGGTTCAAGTTCCATTTATGTTTCCTGATTTAACAGTTAGCTCCGCAATGGCCATGATAGTAGAGGAAGCGGTAGTTACTATTGTTGTCCAATTACTAATCTATCTACTTTGATACATACATTGTAACTCAATGTGATCTTTGATACTAAGCCTATTTTTATCTATGAAAGAAATATCCATAAACACAATATAAATCAAGGCGATATAAACCTGAACCTCTAATAAAATTTTTGAATAAATCATTTCAATAGAGTTAGCAACACAAAATATCACAGAGGTCATGCGATCAACAATGACTACATCTACCTAAAACCCCATAAAAATATCCATCAAAGAACCCCAATGCACATCGTTTTTAAGAAATTGTAGTTTGGATTTAAAAATTCTTCATAAAAAACTCGTATTAAGTTTCTAAAGATGGAAGAAAATCATTTTGCAGAAAAAGGGATTCAATTCAAAAGACCGAAAATAAAATATTCGAAACATTAGAGCTCAGTGATGACAATTTTGGAAACATAGTGGCATAATGGTTTATTCATTTTATGCATTAACTTTTACTATTAGAAAATTCATAGAAAGAAAATATTAAACAATTCCCCATTAAAAGTAACCTCAACTCAACTCACTAAGAAAGAAAATATAAATTTACTCAAACAAAGGGTAAATTCTATATGCTCACAATCATAAGTGTGTGCATTTCAACTGAGGCCTAATAGGGAAAAAAATTCTGAAACATGATTGAAATTTTTTCATATCATTATCATTATTTATTAAAAATATCAGTTAAATTAAATTATTGTGCATCTATAAAGAGTGAAATTCATAATGAGTGCTACATAGTTCTAAGCTGCAGAATTAGCAGGATTCAGTTCCAGTGATTAAACTAATCACAATTCATCGAAAAACCAATATCATGGGAACTAAAAAACAAGAGTAACTAACAAGAAAACGTCTCCTTTCCTTGGAAAAATTTGTGGGCCTGCCTAGTACTTGACATTAGATGTTTCTATTCATTTAAAAAAAAAAAATGCCCATGATAGAGCATTTGACAAAATATGTTTCTATTCATTTAAATAAAAGATGCAATGCCTATAATAGAGTGCAAAACATCAATCCCAACATGGCAACACCATGATATTTCCTTAAAACAAAAAATCACAGAAACATTTTTTTATTTCAAAGTGACAAATAAAGTCCTATTAAACTTTATACTGTTAATCTCTAAGCTAAGCTTGTCGTCACATGCATACTCGTAATTCGATCTATTTTTGGGAACCCCTATTGAATAGCCTATGAATTAGAAATGTCGTGCAACAATATACAACATACTGAAAATGGTGGAGGCTATAGGGTGCAACAAGTGGAAATATCCAAATCCAAAGTGATAAGTTAGTAAAAATCAAAATATTAATAACTAAAGTCAATGAGCTCTTATTTCCTGATTCTATAGATATTTAATAAGCATCTCATCTATTGTTCTTCAAAAAAATATTGTGACATTATATGTAACAGATGAGACAAGCGAAGAAGGAACAACACTTCCAGACTCCTTCACTCTCCCTTTTCATGATCTTTCTATTTACCTTCGTTATTTTCTTGTGATTCCTTTATCTACAAGTTATCCACACCAATTTCATCTCTCAAAACATTCACATTCAATTAAGAAGCCCTTTTTCCTAAGCAATTAAATCGACGCCCGCACGTTCCCTCTTTGATATAGTAGGAGTCTGTTCTCGAATAGCTATTACTTTTGTGAAATTATTGCAGTATTACTCGATTGGTTTATTGAATTGTACTCTCTATGGACATAAAGGAAGGTTAGTATTGAATTTGGAGGAGATATCACATTATCAGTCTATTGTATTATTGATTTATACTTGTGGAAATAAGGAAGCTTATTATTGAAGGCGGAGTAGACATTACATCATGATCGAAGTGGATATATTTTATCCGAAATCCCAAGCCATGGATTTGTTACCGAGTCAAGGAAGATAGCACCATTTTGAGATTTAGATATACCTTTGCAAGATATGTAGCAAGGAATTAATTTCAGGAAGACCTCTTGGATGTGACATGAGAGCCCGCATCCCTGCTTGCATGCCTGCAAACAAATTCATTGAAACCGAATTTCAGAACAACAAGAGGCCCATCGTTTTCGATGAAAAATCAATGGAGGAGAAATATGATGAAGAGGCATTAGATGGTAATGGAAAAAATGTAATGTTTTCTCTGCGAAGGAATCCAAAGAATACTTGGAAATTTTCATTTTGAGATTATTAGTTTCCTTTGGGTCAGAGGCTCGACTCTGACTCCATCAATTCTTGTCTAAATTGCGATCTATGTGGGAAGGAATTCAGTTCCTGGAAAGGCCTATTTGGTCACATGAGTTTCTACTGTGAAACACATCAAGAAAGTGGTGATGGCCATCTTGAATAATCACATAAACATGACACCTAAGATGAAGAAGAAAAAAGAGGAGGCGGTGATGTTAAGATTGAGATGGAGATTGATCACCCTAGTGGGAATTAAAGCAGGTTTTATAAGTGGGTGAAGGAAAAGAGATTTAAAAGACCCGGGTATTTACTCCAATGTAATCCACATGAACAATTTTTTTCAGTAACTAACAATAATTTAAGTAGAGTTTATAAGTGGGCGAAGGAAAAGATATTTAGAACACCCAGGTATGAACTCCAATGTAATCCGCATGAAAAAATTATTTCAGTAACAATGAATAAGAGGACTTTGACCTCTGTCTTGTACTCCTAAAAACCAACAATTTCAAGTTGGGGCAGAAGATTTCCTCAAGCCTCCCAATAATGGTTCCCACCTTTCGAAATCCATGAGAAAGGTAAAATATACGAGAATTAATGAAGATACTAGTATTTATTATGATGATGAGGCTAAGAAGGGAAGGTACACATGAACCACCTGCAACAAGGTTTTTCATTCCTATCGGGCTCTGGGACTCCATTCGCTGCAATGTATGCAGAAGAATTAGTTGTCTGATCGCTCCACTGAGGAACAACCAAGATAAGGATCCTTACATTGAGGCTTTCTAGTCTCGAATTCTATCCACAATGTGTCATAAAATACAATAAACGCGTGAGAAAGAACTTACAGGGAATGACACTACGAAACTCCTTTCCCTTGCCAAGATGTTTCATTTAAGAAACCTGCAGGAGATTTCTCTATCGAAAAAAATCATTTTTTCAACAAAAAGGATTCGAGTTAAAAGACCGCAAAGAAAATATTAAGAACATTAGAGCTCAGTGACCGCAGCTTTGGATCGATATGAATAGAAGGAACATGCCCAAGAAGGAGGTAGAATGAGGTAGTTAGGTATTTAGCAGAGCTTAAATGAAGTAGGCAATGGATATAATGGCCTAAAACATTTCAATCGTCTAACATTTGATCTAATGGTGTTGACAGGGACACAATGGCAGTCGGAGGAGTTGTTTTCAAAGAAGGACGCCTTACGGCATAAATATAGAATAGAAATTAAAAAGAGAGTAGAAATAGTTTAGTAAAATTAATTATTTTTTAATTAAATGAATAAATAAAAAATATTTAAATTAATGAATAAATAAATAAATAAATAGAAAAGTGAAAGAAAAAGGGTAAAAATTATACCAAAAAATCAAATAAAAAATTTTAAGTTAAAAAACTATGGTTAAAAGATAATAAATAGGAAGGATCAAAACCACGAACTTAAAAGTTAAAAAAGAAAAATATTTGATCGAAACCATGAAAATATATATATATATATATATATATATATATATATATATATATATATAATAAAAATAACTAATAAATTAATTAAATAAATAAATCTAACAAAATTATCACTAAAAGTATGGGAAGGGGAAATCAAATTATAAATTTAATAATAATATCAAGGATATTATTAAAATAATAATAATTATTATAAAAAAATTCATTTATTTATCATTAATAAAAGGAAATATTGGAAACAAACATCAAGGAAAAATTTAATATAATAATGCTAACTAAAACCAAGAGAGCCACAAAGAAAGGGATCAACTCAATCTGGATCAACCCAATCTTATGCCACTCAGAAGAAATAGGGCTACCAAAGAAAGGGAAACAAAAATTGACAAAATGAAAGGGAACTACTTTAATACACACAAATTTTAACACAAGAGATAAATATCAACCATTTAATTGTGTACAAAATTCCCTCGAATCAATGGTTGATATTTATCTCTAAAGTATATTTAAAAAGATATCATAGGAACTCGTATGGACAAGTGCCATATGAATTGAGTTATGGTTTTTTGGGCATCTGGTATTTGATAACCCATGGCATTGGCTCATGTTCTTCTAAAAAAGCCTATTAACAGATTAAGAATCTCCATGGTAAAGTGAGGATAAATATCCATGATTAACAATTTTTCCCATGTTTTTATATTGTATATATGTTCAACTTATATATTAATTTTAGATTGTATACTTTTACGATTCATATTGTGAGTAATAATGTCTTTTAGAGTAATCACATTATTAAGATTTAGTCAACGTTTCGAACCAAATAATTTGGTTCATCCTCGGGACAATATATTAATTTTTTTATAATAATAATAATAATATAAAGTTATAATTTAGAGAGCTTTTATGATTATATTAATTCTATCAATTTGAGATGTATCAAGAAGTAAGTGTTTTGATGTTTATTATGGATTGTCGATAATAATAATAATAATAATAATAATAATATAGTTATTTTTATGATTATTTTAATTCTAGCTATATGAAGTGTAGTGTGAAGTAAGTGTTTTGGTATTTATTATGGATTGATATTTATATACATTTACCAATATTTTAGTTTATATGATTGCATTAATTATATAATTATAAACAATATGAAACTATTTAAAACAATTTAAATATTTACTTTTTAAATTAAAATTTATTACAAACATATTTTATATGGAATTATGTATTTACCGGAGACAAGTATTAAAAATAGATCTCTCACACTGGGTTTTCAAAAAATTAATTAAGACACAAGATTAATGATGGATCAAAACATTATACTTGATTAAGATTAACTAAAGTTGGAAACAATTATTATTATTAGCTATGACTTCTTAGCTGTTATGAACTATGAGATACAAGAGTAAAACCTATTCTTACATTTAAAAAAAATTGCATTCAATATGATTCATAAAAAGAAAAACTATTCCACCTTTATCTAGTTTAACGAGAAACAAAAACCACTAATTTGGTTCACAAGTCGTAAGTTATTACTAGGTGAAATAATTTTTGGTGTCATTCTAAAATTAGACATTGATTTCACCAATTAAAATTAAACTTGTGAATTAGTACATGATTTTGGTAAATTTAATGAAAAATATATGCCTAAAAGACCTATAAAACATATAAAAAATATTGTGCTACGACAAACTACATTACCACATTTTTAGGTCGATAGGCCTTACGTTTGAATCAGTTCACCTCTAAATTTTGTCTACCCTTTTCATTGTAATTTGACACCTGTCTCTAGGGTGGTGGTGCAATGAGACAAATAAACAACGAGAAAGGGTTCTTATGTGGTTGAGCTTAATTTCATTATATATCTTCCAAGTTGCATAGTGCACCATAAACCATCTGAGTATATACAATTCCCCACTGTGGATTCTAAGCCTTGATGCTTGGGAGTAATGACTTGTGTGAAACTGACTGAGAAATTATATTGATGACATGTGAAACTGACTAAGAAATTATGCCAGGGGACCTGTGTTGTTAACAACCTCATGCTCATTAATCAAATTTCTATGTTAATGTTTTTGAATCTCTGGGAGTATACCAGTGGTGTATCTCCTCATCTCACGATATTGGATACTATTTAAATTTGGGATATGGCAGATCATTAGGCACATACCTGCATAATCAAACAAAACAGATGAACATTAATAATATCATATGAATAATCATTATCGAAATTTATGATAACGGAAGATAAAAAAAAATATGATAAAAGTTTGGGATAAGAACAAATTAGAGGTGATCTTGAAATGAGGTGAAATTGTAGTTTAGAACTACATCCATGTGAACTCAAGTGGACTATAAATGTGTATGGACAATACATTTTATGATTTCCATTGCAGAGATTTAGAAAATATTCTTAATGATAATTTTTATACCTATAATTTTGGGATTCAAGGTTGTCTTATTGTGATTAAAAGTATTGCATAAAGGCGAGAATAAAACATATCTAAGTGAATCTATGTGGATTGAATCCTAACATTTAATTTTGCATCACAATTTGTCTCGTAAACCCACAAACATTGTGAAATATTGCAATTCACTATATTAAAACATGGCAGAAACTCCAATGATTGTCATCACACTTTTACATGGGGAAAATTTGATGTGCAATTAGCTTTGTTTAATGTAATTACCATCACATGAATCCTTAAAAAAAATTGATGAATCAAAGTTTGGACCTAGTGATATCCTTCCATCACTACAATATCCACGTAAATATTATTCAACCTCATATAATTTGGATAGTGAAAATAAGAAACGTGATTGACAACCTTCACACCTCACATTATGGTGGATACATAATGTGGCTGAAAGGAATGAAGTGTATGAGGGATGCAACATTATACGTGACATAGTGGAGGAGACAATGAAGAGTCAATGAAAAGTACTGGACATAATTCCAATTAAAAATAAAACATGTGATCCAGACTTATTCATGAACACAATAAAATACAGAAATAAACATAAACGCAAAGATGTAGCAATAATAAAACTTCATTTCATTAATATCAAATAACTGAAATATGCTTACAGACATAATGGAAATAAAATAGCTCGGGCGATGGTAGCTTATCTCTGAGAAGAGATGTGACGGCTACATGCCCGTGAACTGCATAACAATGAGGCTCAAGGGACTTTTTATTATGGGAAAACCCTAAACAACCAAAACCCTAACCCCGGGAGATGGAACACCAAGAATTTGTGGGCCTCGTTGGGGTTAGTTAGGTAGCCAACTTCCCAGGGTCATAACTTGGTCATATTATCTACATTCGGTGCATACAATATATCACCATAAAGATATCTCTGAGTACTACAATATTTACTGCAAGTCATTGACTATGGATATGGTTCTGTAGCAAACCTCAAAAAAATTTCGTTTAAGGGGTCAAAACTGCTCCGAAAGTTAAGGACCCGAAAAAGTGCTAAAAATAATAAATGATGCTATAAACAAGGAAACTCATGAAAACAACAAGAGTTATAGGCGGAATAGTTGGGTGGCCACCAATATCCACCTGGATCAGTCCTTCCCCCTTATGAAGTAATGGTCACCATTGTGTGCATAGCTTCCATGAGGTGAAGAAATTTTCATTCAACCTGGTCCCTAGTGAACAACTTGCCCTGGTGAAGGAGTTGGTCTACTTTGACAACTCGATATAGTTGGATCCCCTATCGACGGGTGTTCTTGATTTGTGTGTCCATCATCCAATCAATTTTTTCTTGTTCCATGTAGTCTGCATTTAACTCTGTTGGTGTGAGTTGTTCTGCAATGTTGGAGGTATCCAGTAATAGTAGAAAGTAGGGCCAAAGTTGGTCTATTATGATACTTTTGAGGTCTAAAATGCCCCCCTAAGGAAATTATAAAATAATAGTGGAATTAGCAGAATAATATTATATTACATCATCAAATTTTAGAGGGAAAAAAGAAAAAAAACTACTTTAAAACTCATATTTTCAACTTATCTCCATATGGGTTTACTCGAATTTCGAGCGGGATCACTTATTGGATGCATAATTTGATTCCTCATCCAAGGAGTACCCATGTCTCATACTTTCGATGTACCATGCCACATGAAAAATGAGAAATACATGAAAAACATGATTGCAATCACATTTTTTCATGTTTTTCTCATTTTTCATGTAGCACGGTCCATCGAAAGTATGCAACATGGGTACTTCTTGGATGAGAAATTAAATTTTACATCCAATAGTACTCCCAATCGAAATTTGAGTAAAAACTTAGGGAGATAAGTTGAAAATACAAGTTGAAAAAGTATTTTTATTATTTTATTATTTTTTACTATTTTTACGTTTTTATCCCAAAATGGTGAATCATCCCCCATGGTTGACATCATCATCCTGAATCCTATTGGTTCTTATAAATTTTATTTTGGTTGTAAATGTTTCTTCGGAGGCCCATTTTAGACCTTAAAAGTTCTATAATGTGCATTGAACACTAGGTGCAGACCAAGGAATGGTGGAATACTGAGCTCAAATTCATTGTCCCCTACAACCTTGGTGATGGTGTATGACCCATATCGGAGGAGGTGAAGCTTGCGGTTGGTTCCAACGAGGTACTCCTTCTGCAAATGTAGCCAAACTTTGTTTCCCACTAGGAGCGTGTGTGCCCCCATATGTTGATCATGTCGATGCTTGTACTTAGCATTAGATCTATCCAATAGGTCATGGACCTTTTGGCAGATGCGTTGAATATATTCAATGAAGTTGTTCACTTTGTCAGCTTCAAACTGGACATGAGCCCAATATTCCTGAGTAGCTACAAATGGTATAGCCACATTAATTGGACATAGTGGTTGGAATCCCAAACCCACCTGAAAGGGGCTATGGCCAATTGAGTTGTGGAGAGCCCGGTTATAGATGTATTGGATATAGGGTAGGATTTCATCCCATGTGCGTGTATGCTTCGAGTTGTAAATGCGCAAAATGTGTACGATCATCCTGTTGATGACCTCTGTTTGGCCATCAGTTTGGGGGTGGAAATTTGTGGACTTAGTGAGCTTGGTGTCCAACATCGACCACAGACTTGACCAAAATGTACTAGGGAACCTGTTTTCTTGATTTGAGATAATGGACTGTGGGATCCCAAAGTTTACCCACACTCATTCAAAGAATATTTTAGCAGTCGCTTCTGCTACAATGATATTCTTCTTGTAAGCCACCATAATGGTCATCTTAGAGAATCTGTTAACGACCACAAAAACGTAATCATTTCCATTCTTGTTATAATGAAGGCCTAGCATGTAATCCATGGAGATGGATTCCCAAGGTTGACTAGGGGTAGGCAACAGAGTATATAAGCCTTGCTTCTTTATGGTCGGTTTGGAAATGGCGTAGGCAGTGCAGGATTTGATGTACTTCCCGACATCCTATTGAAGGTTCATCCAATAGAAATACCTCTACAGTACTACCACTATTTTCTCAGCCCTGAAATAACAAGCGACCCAAGTGTAGTGCGCTTCCCAAAACATCTTTCATGCTCGCTTGAAGGAACAAAAAGGTGTCCCAGGTGGTATAATAGTGCATCATGGAGGTGAAAATATGGAACTTTCTTACCTTCCAGGAGTGTCTTGTATGTGTTTTCTAATTCTCGATCGCTTTTGTAGAGATGCGGCCAACCCGAAGTCTCATGCCCACAAGATTTGAGCACAGTGGTTAGCATCACGATCGGTGATTAGCTAAGGAAGTCTACAACATTCTTGTTGCTTCCCTTCTTGTACATGATGTTCAAATGGAAATTTTGTAAGTATGTGGACCATTTCTGATGGTGATCGTTTAAAAACTTCCCTTGTATCTGTATGAACTATAAGGGTTGGTGATCTGTGTGGATGATCGTTTCCTTCCCCAAAATGTAATTATTTCATTGTTGGAAAGCTTGCATAATGGAGTACATCTCTTTGTCATAGGTTTAATACTTCCAGACTGTGTTTGAAGTCTCACTGTGATATGCCATTGGATGTCCCTACTAAGTAAGAATTTCCCTAATAGCATAGTCAAAGGCATTTGTCTCAATCTCAAATGGTTGCTACAAAATTGGTAATGTGTCCTAGTGTAAAGAAAAGGTGATACTTCATCTATTTGAATTCCTTTTGTTGAGATTCAGACCAAAAGATGTTTTGTTTCACTCCTCCCTTGGTGATTTTACTAAAATTCCAAGTGAAATGAGAGAACCCCAACACAAACTTGTGGTAGAAATTGGAAAGACAAAGAAATTTTTGGAGCTCTGTTAGAGTCGTTTGGGTTGGCCAATCCCCAATGGCCTGGATCTTTGATGGGTCCACATGCACCCCCCGCTCATTAATCATGCATCCTATATATTTAACTTCGGTCATGCCAAAATTTCATTTCACCAGATTGGCACACAACTTGTTTTGTCGCGGTGCTTGGAGGACATGTCAAATGTGGTGGAGGTTCTCTTCCCAACTCTGGCTAAAGATCAGGATGTCATCCAAATACACCACCACGAATGAGTTGGTGAATGGTTGCAAGATCTCATCCATCAGCCTCATGAAGGCTTCAGGGGCATTCGTCAACCCAAAAGGCATGACCAGCCATTCAAAAAGGCCCTCCTTGGATTTGAAGGCAGTCTTCCACACATCAGAGGTTTCGATTGGTACCTGGTAATACCTGGACTTCAAGTCAATCTTGCTGAAATATTTGGCCCCATTGAGTTGGTCCAGAATTCCATCAATCCACGGGATCAGATACCTAGTCCTAACAGTGATATTTTTTAGTGCCCGATAGTCAATAAAAAGTCTCCAAGTCCCATCCTTCTTCTGCACCAACACAATCGAGCTCCCACAAGGCGATGAACTCGGTCGAATGTGACCTTTCTGCAGCAGCTCCTAAATTTGCATCTTGATTTCGTCGTTCTCCAAAACAGAGCGTCAATAGATCAGTCCACTGGGTAGCGACGTACCTAGGGTCATATCGATGGAGGTACCCCTGTGGGTGAGGTGAAGATGTCCTCGTACTCCTCGACGACCTTGTTCATCTATCGTTGTCGTGCGGACGAGCCCTATCTAGAGGTCATGGCAATAGTATTCTTCTTTCCTTGAGGGTCGATCATAAGGAAAAAAAAATCCCCATTTGTGAAATGAGCTTACTGCATTTCTTTGTAGTGATCAGTGAAATGGCAGTAGGCAGTGCTACCTTTGGTATCCTGTACAACTTATTTCCCAAATTAAAATAACAGTGCAAGCCTAGACTCATACACAACATGTCGCTTCCACAAGTATGGTTGGCTTAATAATACATCACAAACTTCAAGAGGAGAAACATCACATAATACCTCATGCATGAAGGGCTTGATGTTGTAGGGAAGGTGACACTGCTCCCTGACGTGGAGATCACCCTTGGTGAAGCCACCTAATGGTGTACGGTTGTGGGTGTGCTATGGTCAGCAGGCCCAACAACTTCACGACCTCTACTGAGATGAGGTTCTTTTGGCTCTTGCTGTTGAAAATGAGCTACAGCAAGGAACCCTTCACCCACACCTTGGAATGGAAGAGGTGCTCCCCCTCCTTTGGATCTTTGGGTTCCTCCTTCTAGATCTTGGTGGAGGAAATGGTGGCATTGGGCTCTGCATCGATAATCTACTTCCCTTTTTCATTCTCCTTGTCGGGTTCTGACTTAGAGTAGAAACATGCATCTGATTCATAAGCCTTCAACTCGAACACCAGTGACTTCTTGGCTAGGCTCTCACTTATGTTGTGAGTGGAACTCTTATGAAACTCACACCACTTCCCCGCGTTTTTCTTTGGCTTCATGGTGTTGTTCTTCGCTCGCGGTTTCAGCGGTTTTTTCTTGGCCGCCCTGCCTTGGATTTTTCCTTTGTTGTGTAGTTTGGGGGCGCCTTTCCCCCGCTTCTAATTTTCAAAACCAAAGTCTTGCTTCTTTTGTTTGAATTTTTGCTCAATCTTGGCAACATACCGGTATGTTGCACCAAGCGAGGAGATTTTGAGGAACTCCATTTCCTCTTTGATGTATCTGTGAAAACAACTACAGTACTTAAGAACCAAAATTTTCTCTGAATATTTGATACCCAACTTTGTGTGCATGGTATGGAACAAATTTTTTAGCTCATGCACATCTTGATCCCTTTGTTGCTGCAACATATTCCATTGTATGTACTTGTCCCCATAGCTCCCCATGGGGTGATATTGTTCCTTTATGGAGTCTGGAAAATAATTCAAAGTGGGTGTGACCAAGAATATGGAGGATTCCCTCTCGTCATTTTTCTCACAGTAGGTTTCCCACTAGTCCTTGACATGGGGGGTGGATTTTAGGAGTGAAAAAGTAATATTTCCTAGATTGGAAAAGTCATGAAGTTGAAAATATCCTTCTAATAGCTTCAACCATCTATCTGTGATGTCTACATCTATTTGGCCCTAAAATATGGGAATGTCAAATTTAACTTGTACCTTAAAAGGTGTGGTGCCTCAAGAGTGGTTGTTGGCTGAAGATGTGTCCTCAGTGGTTAGCTGTCGAAGGATCTGGGAAAAGTTATCCATCATCATGTTCCTTTATTTCTCAAGGGCCTCCTCAAGCAATATTTTGATAGGATATCCTACTCCTTCGTCTTTCTTTTCTTCTGCCATGGGAGGTAATCAGGGTTTGCAAGGTTGTTCTTGCAAAGGTTCAACTAGATTGAGCCTTAACTCCTTATACCTCGATCTCTTTGGGGAGATGAAAAGAAATATCAAGAAAGAGAAGACCACCCTGATACCACTAATCCATAATTATTGAGGAACGCAATAAAATACAGAAATAAACATGAATGCAGAGATGTAGTCGGGAAAAACTTCATTTCATTAATATCAAATAACTAAAATACGCTTACAGACAGAATGGAGATAAACTAGCTCGGGTGATGGTAGCTTATCTCTGAGAAGAGTTGTGGCTGGAGCATGTCATTGAATTGCATTACAATGAGGCTCAAGGGCCTTTTTATTATTGAACAACATGGGGAAACTCTAAACAACCAAAACCCTAACCCCATGAGATTGAATGCCAAGCGTTTGTTGGCCTCGTTGGGGTTAGTTGGGAAACCAACTTCTTGGGGTCGTAACTTGGTCATATTACCTTTGTTTGGTGAGTACAATATATCATTGGAAATATCTCTATGAGTACTATATGATTTTCCATAGGCTCCTTCCTACGTCTATTGGCCTGTAGTGAACCTCAAAAAAATGTTGTTTAGGGGGTCAAAATTGCTCCAGATGTTTAGGACCCAAAAAACTGCTAAAAATAGTAAATGATGTTATCAACAAGGAAACTGATGAAACCGACTAGATGTCTAGGTGGAATAGCTGGGTGGCCACCAACATCCACCTGGATCAACATGCATAAAATTTTGTAGTCCTTATGACCCAATATGCTAGCTCATCACCAAATGCCCAAAATTTTAATTGAATGCAGCCTGTGCGGGCCCATTTGCATATGTGAATGCTTTGTAAAATAATATTTTTCCACGTTTGATCAATTTCAAAGTTCAATGCTTAGGGTAATAATTTCCAAAGACTTATTTCTATGTATGGAAATTCTATAAGTAAAATAATAATTTTCCATCACAAATATCAATTATCAAGCTCAATTCTTACAAGAATAATGTCCAAATACTCATTTCTGTTTAGCAATTCTACATTTTAGTTTATAATAATGACTCATGAGCTACAATAGGAATGGAATTAGGCCACAATAAGCGTTAATGGATAATAAAAAAAACAAGTATAAATTGGATAAACATAAAATATTTGTATTCCATTCCAATATATTTAGATTGTAAACAATTATTTTAAAACAAATATTTTCTATTCATTTTTAATGAATGATATTTAACATTCACGAGACTAAAAATAGTCTATGGGGCTACCAGCCTCCTCGTTTTTTTCCTTCTGCAATTCAATCCTTTTCATACTAAAATTGATGATGAGCTGACCCAACCTTCTAACAATCTCCTCATTGAAAATACAATGCCATGGAATTGATGCTAACATACTACCATAACTATCCCTGATGTCTATGAAAGCATCACGTTCAAAAATGAAATGTTTTTCTGATTCCACTCCCTCAAAAGTGAAAAAAGTACACACTCATTCTTCCAAAGCTTCTTTAGGTCTCTCTTCCACCGTCCTATTTCACACCAAGTTGATGTGAGTTAGTTATTAATTGAGCAATAAGAAAATTTTCTCTCCACAGAATGCTAGCTCCAATGTAATTTTTCTGTTGTAGATCACAAGTGGGGTTTAATCCCTAAACATATTACTTCTTATTTCAGCCAACTCTTTTCCCCATACACGCTTACGAAAATTCCCCACAAAAAAATTCTTTAAATCCTTTCTATTTGTGGGACATGAATTGAGGTAAATGTTCCATTTTTTCATCCATTTGTTGTTTTGTCTCATCCATTATTTCTTACTTTCACTCATGACTTCATTGAAGACAAATTTCGGCCATCTAACTCCTCCCATTTTCTCAACTCTTTTTAGATACCTTATAAGATGCACCATAGCAATTTCTTCGATGGGAGCTGCTCCTGTTTCACTCAACATTATCTCATAAGGAACCAATTTTTTTTTTTAATTTCTCATGATCAAGAATTTTTGGATTTTCTCAATTTGTTTCCATTTTGAAACACGAAAGCTACTAGCCCATAGTTCACGCCAATATAATATCACTCGTCAAACTAGGAGTCCAAAAATCACATTAAACGTGTTCCAATCTCATAACTCTGCTTCTCTAGATCTGTTTTGAAGTGCATATAATGCTTTCCACCCTTCTAAAATTATTTTCTTTCTTCAATCCTCGCAATTAAGCTTTTTGTTGAAATCGATCCCGAGGTACTTGTATTCATTTACTTCTTCAAGAATGTTGCCTCCAAATAGCATGATCCAGATTTATGCAGGAATGCAGTAGAATACAGAAATAAACATAAACATAGAGATGCAGCGGAAATAATGCTTCATTCAAATGACATAAATATGCTTACAGACATAATAGAAATAAAATAGCTAGGGTGCTGGTAGTGAATCTCTGAGAAGAGATGTGGTAGCTACCGAACTCTGAACTATGTTACAATTAGGCTTGAGGGCCTATTTATTATTGAGAAACAATTGAAAACTTGAAATGTCCAAAAAACTAACCCTAGCAGATGAAGCACCAAAACTGTGGGTCCTGTTTGGGTAAATTGGTGTTACAACTTCTCGGGGATGCAACTTTGGCATCCGATCTCTATTTTATGCGCTCATTAGCTCGTTAGAAATATCTATCCGAGGAGTAAAAATTTTGGTGTGAGAAACATCGGTCCATTTTTCCTAAAAAATGTCGTTTAGGGCCTCAAAATGGCTCCAGAAGTTGAGGACCTGAAAAACTACTAAAAATAGTAAGTTGTGCTGCAACTTAAAAACTGAAAGAACTGATGGTGGAGGTTCAAATGGAATATGTGGGTTGCCACCAATGTCCACCTGGATCATTAAGGCCCCAAAACAGCTCTGGGAGTGCAGGACCCGAAAACCTGCTAAAAATAGTAAGTTGTGTTGAAAGTGAAAAGCTGCAAGGATTGATGGTCCGGGTCTAAACGAAATAGGTGGGTGGCCACCGATATCCACCTGGATCATAAGAACATATGCTATTTTTGCTTCCTTTTATTTGAGAAAATAATTATTTTGGTATTAGTGGTATTGACTTGCATCCCTACTGCTTTACAAAAATACTCAAGGGCATATAGGTGCATCTGCAATCCATGGGCCGATTTAGAAACCAGTACAAGATCATCGGCATATATAAGAAGCTTTATCACAAACACCCCTAACCAAACACCATCCCCACCTTGCAGATTTAGCCACTCTTCCAATTTGTCAATATATAAACCAAAAATGGTAGGGGATAAAGGGCATCCTTGCTTGACTCTGATGTCACTTCTAAAACTTTTTGAAATGCATGTTGAAATTCTAATTTTGACTTTCACCTCTTCATAAATCCTATGGGCAACAACTCTATATTGAAAAGGAATTTCAATTTGTTCCGTTCTACGCCATAACTTATCTCTAGGGACAATGTCAAATTCCTCTTTGATGTCAACAAAGAAGGAAAATACTTCTTCGTTGTACCCCCAAACATTTTCAGCAATGTGTCTCAGCATGATACCATGATCTACTGTAAAATTCTTCGACCTAAAATCCGCCTTCCCTTTTTCCCTCTTTTCTTTTACTTCTACCCACTTACTGATTCTATTTTCTACCATGCCACTGAAAATATTTTTCAAACAAAGGATTGATCATAATGGTTCTATTGTCTGAATGATTATTAATGTCTCCAATTTTAAAAGGGGGTATTTCTAGACTACTTGTCCAATCCCTTTGGAATCCTTTCCGAATGACATTGTTAAATATTTACATGATGTGCGGTACCAGAATGTTCATTCCCCACTTTAGATATTCTTCTTGAAGTTCAACTAAGACCTTTTCCCTATTTTCAAATTTTTAATTCCCGCCTCCACCTCCTGTACTGTGAAAATATTTGTAGCTGTGTTTATCCTGGGAGGAGGCTCAACCTCTAATTCTTTTTCAGAGAGTTGTCTTGCATAGTCAAACAAATGATTGAATGTAATATTATTTTCAATTTGCTTCTTCCTTGGTTGAAGCTCAAGCCAAAAAAAATTTAGGTTATTCTTGCCTAAATATATCAACTCTTTTTGCCTTGTTTGCATGAACTCGTATTTTTTCCTATTTAAAATATTATTATATTAATTTACATTCATCTTCTACTCTCCTTCCTTTTTCAAGGTTCTCCTTTCCATTTTGCATTCCTCATTGAACCACGCATTCATAAGAAAACAATTTGATTCTGATTTCTTATTTTTTTCCCTTTTTCACTTCTCAAATGCACCCTGGATTATATTTGTTAACTCATGGTTGTTGAGGCTTTGGGGACCAATTTTCTCCTTCTAAATTGATCTCTCGAGGATTGTTTTGAAGATAATGCAATTTTATTGAGTTAGAATAATTTTTCACCTTGATGTTGATTGTTCAGAACATTCAGTTTTCCTCCTATTATGTCTTTCTTCTAACCAAGATAACTTTATATAAATCAGGTTATGATCCGATTTTAAGTCTCAAATATGCTCTCCAATCTTAACTTCATCTATCCTTTCTATTAAGCTTTGTGAACAAATAACGTAGTCAACGACACTTGCCCCATTGTATGTGTTGCATGTGAAGTTCCTAGACTTTTTCCATATATCTAGACCATTAAAGATAATTAAGTTGAAAGAACTACACAATGTAAGCATCTCCTCTCCAAAATTATTACCAAGTTTGTCGTCTTATGAACATCTTAACCATCGAGAATTCTCCTTTTCAATGAGCCAAATATGATTGTAATTCCCTTTGCAGCAAAGAAAACTAGGTTGTTGATTTGTTGGTCTAGCATTGAAATATCATACTAAAAGAACTTATCCTTGTTGAGAATATGCAGAAATATCTTGCTTTAAAGTTGCATATGGATCTTTGCTTTCCAATCCCTTATTTTTGTAAGTTTTTGATACTTGAGGCACAAAATAACTTGCTTCAATTCTTATGTGGTTCTCATTCTCTATTATTTTGAACCATAAATATTGTTTATTCGTATCCTCTTTCACTAATTGAAAGTGACGACCTTTTTTTTCTTTCACTAAAACTAGTATTCCTATGTACCCTTTGCCATTTTATGTTGCCTCGTTCCAAACTTATAACTTCAAATAACCATCAAACATAGGAGTTTTGCAACCATCATATTCATGAGTTTTTGCAAGACAAATTATGTCTCTACCTTTTGCAATAGGCCCTATACTAGGTCCCTTCCTCCAAGGGTAACCTCTATAGTTCCAACAAACTAGACTTAGGTAGACCTCGGTAGGATTTGATTGCTACATGGTTTGGCACACAAGACTCAAAATTGAGTCTTCACCCCTTTTCATCCATGTTGATCCTGTTGTTTTCCTCCCTATTTTATAATTACCTGTTTTTTTATTTACTGTCATCTTACTGCCCTATTTTTCCATGAGGACCAAACACTATAATAACCTCTTTACCATTGTACAACCATGCTCTTTTCCCTTCGTTTCTTGTTGCTCTAACTTTCTCCACTTCTTCTCTTCTCTCTTCTTGTTGTTTTCTAGTTAAATATTAATCTAGAATGAAGTATAAGTCTTTCAAGAGTTTCTTTTTTCTTAAGAGATGGTGTTTTTATTTCACACTTTCCATGATGACGTTTATGGTTCAAGGCCTCTCCTCACATATATTTCCCACCCTCCTTTCTTGGAAAATTTTCCCTCTCCATTGTAATTTCTCTTTCAAAAAGTCCCTTGTCAAATTGAAAGTACTTTCATTCTTTCCATAGTCTCTTATTCCCCTAATAATAAAGTTTGGTTCCCTCTCTTTTCTTTCTTTATGTTCTTTTTCTTGTTCTCTATGATAACTTACATATTTTTTTCCTCTATCATGTGACCATTAGTGTCCTCAACCCTAGTTTTGATTTCTTTTGGAATGTATGTCCTCTTCTTCTATTTTTCCTTCTTTTTAGAAATGATTCCTTGCTGAACTTTTTTTTTATCTACCTGAGTTGTTTTAGAGATTATCACATATGTGTTTGATGCCATTGCTTCGTTCATGGTTTGCTATGCTTCCTTCATGTTTTCCCATTCTGGTTTGCCTGCCTCTAAAGCATCGTGTAACATTGTTACCTACTATTTTAAAATTATATTGCCTTCCATTAAACATTGATTTGCAAGTGTGATCTCTGAAACTTTGTGGTCCATTTCCTAATCTTCGACTTCCAAATTGTATAGCCTTGCTCTGGCCTTCATCAGTTCTTAGACATAGAGATATGATGACAAAGTAAGAGGTGTAGTTGTGGGATTGTAAATGATTGACTCTTATTTATTTTTGTTTTTCTTCTTTGTTTTCTTTCTCTGGTATTTTTTTCTTCTTCTTTGTTCCCATTTAAATAGGGCAAGTTTGCACTTTAAAATACCCTCATATTGTTTTTCATTTACCCAAATCCACTTTCCTGTTTTTTCAGCTGAAGCAATTTTGACTTGGGTAAAATGATTTGTTTCCACAAAATTTGAGATTTCTTTTCCATTTTTAACATTTACTATTGATTTACTATTGATTTGTTTTCCATTTTGGGATTTCAAAAACCAAAAATATCTTCAAAATTATCCCACCGAGATAAAGAAATATTTATTACTCCCAGAACCAAGTCTCAATCCCAGAACGACTATATTAACTGAATCTCGACCCTCCGTGTGCTATTTCCCTTTGTCCTCATGGGTTGGGTTGGGTTGATTCATTGGATGCCATCAACACGGGTCACCTGCAACACGGAACAATATTAAAATAGAATCAGGCAGGCACATGTGTTGAAGCGCTGCAACCTCGAGTTGAATCTCGATGAAACGAGGTTGAATACGCAACCTTTGACCTTTGTCTGTCCTTAGATAAGTGTACAGAGTTATTTCCACATTCCTTCCTTTGTTGTGAATCGAGTTCCTCAATGATCAGGCTTCTAAGTGAAAATCACCAACCTATGTTGTGGAAATGAAAATTGAAAGTCGTTGGCTAAAACGACGAAAGAACTTGCTAAAAACCTTCTATCCGAAGATTATTTCTCCTACAAGTCCTCTGCTAAGTTCCCAAAATATATGTATGTATTTTATTTCAAGGCATGAGAGCCGAGAGCCACAGGTTCGTGACCGTCCTCGACTTGCGCTCTCCTTCCATGTAGTGTACAAAATATCTCCCTCTTCGACTTAGCTCTCTCTGCTCTACCCTGAGAGCATTCAAAATTTTACGGAACGTCTGCAGATCGTGAGATCAGACCGCACTGCCACTTTCTACTTACCCCTCTCCACACTCACAACACCTCTGCCACTTGTTATGAAACGTCTCGAGATAACAAGATCGGACTGCACTGTCGTCGATCTTAAGGATCTGAAATATTATCTAGGATTTGAGATGATATGATGATACCAACATAATACATAACAAAGAAATCATTTTATCTAGGTATTTCTAAAATAAAAAGGGAATGGAAAACCATATATAAAAGATAAATTAGATATAAAAGAAAATTCAAATAGCCATCCTTGAGACAATACTAGACAATCCCACACGTATCTAAGAAATCATGCTGCAAAATTTACACTATAAGATGAGATTGCTAAAGAGGTGGATACATGAAATGAAATAATGGGGATTATGGAATTTTCTCCTTCAAGAGTATGGCCCTATAGTCAGTTCTACTCTTAAAATAAAATATTAATTTTTTTACTATATATATATATATATATATATATATATATATATATATAAGTTTTTATTAAAATAAAAAATGGTAATCCAATGTGGAGACAATTATTGCTTTAAATTGAAAATAAAAAATTGTGGAGAAAAATTTGGACAAATATGGAAAGATGTGAAAGTTCAGATGAATATGCAAAATACCAAATCTTCCATGAATATACAAAGGTGTCAAATCTTCCCATTACATGAATAAACTTTCTATCATTTACGAATGAATGGAAAAACACTAATAACAATTGAATATAGAAAAACTAAGTGTAGTTAATTGAATTTTAAGACACTATCTCAATTCTTAAGAAGATATAATTAAATATGAATGCAATATCTTTGTGTAGTGATTTGATTTATAGATCTATATTTTTTATCTTTTTGAATTTGAACTTTTAACCTTTTATAAGAAAACATGTGTTCTTAACTATTAGAACCACTCAATCTGTATTTAAAATAAGTCTAGTGTAACTAATAGATAAAATAGTTATTTGTTTAACCATGGTGAATCGGTAACTCTTTAGAATAATCTAAGGGAGGTCCCCAATCCTCTTAGCTGCCTTATAACACCAAGAGTATATCCAACAGCCTACAGCCTGCAAGTCAGACATACCGGAATCTTATGATTTAGCAAGAGCCGAGACTCCGCATCAAGGGAGAGCCTACTCCTTGAGCCGGATCATAACAGGCCATATACTCAATGAGATTTGAACCTCCATCTCGTGAGTTTCATCCAGCAAAACTTACTGTTAAACCACATATCACTGTATTAAAATAGTTATTTTTTGCTCTAATTTAACAATACAATTTTTAAAGACATTATACTTTCTTGATTTTTATAAATATTTTTACATCTATAAATAAATCAGTAACATACTCAAATTTTAAAAATTAAACAACTTCAATTAGAAAGAAAATACAACTTTTTCAATTTAAAAATTAAACAACTTAAATTGGAAAGAAAATACAACTTTTTCAATTTAAAAATCTTATCCTTGGAACCTTTTAAGACGATCCATAATCCAATACCGATACCCAGCAACTACCACAGATGCGAAGGCCATCAAAAGTATATCCAGCCCATCAGCGTATGCAAGGAGCCTCGTTAACGGCACAGCGGCAGGCGGAGGCTTCGTTTCTTCATTATAATCAGTAAGCCCCTCCACTTCGATTTGTAATCAAATTATTTGGTTTTGCTGAATTCACCACCACGTTTTGAGAGTGTTGTGAAAAAAGCGTGGATTTTTAAAATAAATTAAATTGGGTAACTGTTACAAAGTATTTGATTTTAACATAGGAAAGTAAAACCCTAAAATTTGTTTGAAATGAAAAAAGTAAAAGAAATTTAGTCATAAGGTTATTATAAAATGACTATTAATTAAATTTAACCATATGTTTATTGAAAAATCATTAATTCTTTGAATTCGTGATTTCAGTAAGCTTTTATGATTTGACTATAGAATTCATAAATTTTTTATTTTGATTATAAAATTATATTTATTATAATAAATTATTATATTTAAAAATTATATTAATTATTAATTTATAGTATAATATATTTACTAAATAAATTAGATTTTTTATTTTTTAAATTTTAATTAGGTTATTTTGCACAGTTTAAATATTATAGTTTTTTTTCGGGGTAAAGTTATTTATTTATTCAAAAATGTATTTTAAATAAATAAAAATCATATTCTCAAGTTAATTTATATTCACATATTCTTAAGAAAAAAACTATTTTGCCTATCAGTTAGAATGGCCTTGATTTATTATTTAATTTATAATATGTTTTAAAAATATTTTTAATTAATTAATTATAATTTCATTTATTTTTATAATTGAAAATATGTTTTTAAAAGTTTAGTAAGAGTGGAAATTTATTTAAATATTTGTGTCTACTATTATCATATGTAATAATCAATAAAAAAAAATGTTTTATATTATATTTGTTTTTTTTTCTAGGAATTTGACTATAAATTATAAAGCACGACATAGGGTGAGCTTTGATCCATTTATTTGTGCACAAGTCATGAAACCATCATTGTCACACCCCGAGCTCTTAAGGAGATTGCCCTCTCTTATTAACTAGCAAGTCATGCAACACTCAATAAATTTTTCAATTTAGACTACTTGATTTTTCGGACTACGCATACTACCAACACTTAGTTTTATTTTTGTTCAAGTGTTCTTAAATTATATGTGCAACGGAATTAACATTTATTTCATTTATATATGCAACGGAAATACATAAATATCAATATGATACAGTAGACAAATTTATGAAGGGAGGGGGCACCTCCCCAATAGTTCACCCTGAATATAAAATCAACCTCTACCAATATTTTACAAAGTTACAATTTTACAATGTGTGTGGAAGTTGCCTCGTTGCACCAGCAACTCGTCCACCTGTTTACCCAGGTTGTGCAGCCTGTTGTTACCCTCGAACGAATTTTTCCTTCAACTCATCCTATCGTTACTCCAACTTGGTCTCTACACGTTGTGCAACTATCATGACTGCAACTCGACTTGTCGTTACTCCAACTCAAACTCTTCCCATCATACAGTTGTTGTGACTGCAACTCAACATGTCGTGATTCCAACTCAGTCGATGCCCATCGTACAATTGTCGTGACTGCAAATCGACCTATCGTGATTCCAACTAGCCCTTTTCCCTTTGTGAAACTATCATGACCACATCTTGGTCTGTCATGATCCCAACTCAGCCTCTTCTTGAAACCCCGAATTCCTCTGCCCAGAACAAACAACTTGTTCAGTTTGGTCCTTAGGCTCGTTGGGTGAGCCTCATCCTACTGTCTCCCTACACTTTGTCTTATTTCTGCCTTGTGTGAAATTCATCTGATTTATTCTTTGTTTTTCTTGCTTGGTCGAATTTGTCTTGAACGAATGTCCGTTTGCTCTACTTATACACTCTCCACAAGTGGTCAACACCCCTTAGTTGACTTGCCAATTTTCTGAATGCCCCGGTTGACCTTCCAACATGTTTTGAACACCCCATCGTTCCACTCGGGCCAACCCAATCATGCCCCGGTTGGCCTTTTGTTCCACTAGTGAATGCCTCTTCCACGAGTGGGTGCACCCAAGCCAACCTACCTGTGGGAAGTCACCCCTTGTGGGTGGGCATGTCTTTCCTTAGTTTACACACTAACCTTTCGTTAGTCTGCTACTTCATCTGCATGTCGCTCCATCGCGCTGCTTCTCGTCGCAAGTCCATCATGACTCGTTGGTGTCACCCTTGCTCTAGTGTGCTTGTAGTGCGAGTTGTTATATCATGCACGGGTCCACTAACTCAGTTGCGACTATAATTCCAACACGTGCTATCCCAACTCAATTTGTTTTTTTCCTCTCCGCGAGTTCGCGGGAAGTCACGGGCGCACATTGGACGTAGTGCCAACTTGGATCCCTGACATCCTCCCCTACTATAAAATTTTTTCACCCTTGATAACACTATCTCGGTAAACTCCATCTCCAAGACCAAAATCTGCAAACTATCACCAGCTCCAACATCCATTGTCCCAGTTGTATGAACTCTTTGCCTCCACTGCACGAACCTCCATCAAGGATCATGACTTTATGTAGGTAAGACTCCTCAATCCATGGTCATCAACCACAACTCACCAAAATCATCCATAATGCCTCAACCCATGGAAGGTTGCTCCCTCCAGCTCGGCTCCATGGTATTTCTGCAACATATATCATTCCAATCTGTCGTGTATCGTTACCATGTGAAATACTGCTATGATACTCCAACTCAACTCCAACATATCTTGGGGAACTACATGCCCTCATGACTTGAACCAGTTGGGTGATCATTCCAACCATAGCATTTAACCCATGAGAATGCCCCTCCTCATGCCAGCGTTAGTTGTATCTCCAATATTCTGTCACATCTTCAACTCGATCAAGAACTCTTCCCATTAATATAATGCTCAATGTTCCATATCTAGGTCCATGAAGAAATCTCCATCTCATCGGGGATATGTTGCCCATCAATGTTGTCAAAGTGGAAATTATTCACTTTCCTCATCGTCTCATCCATGTATTTCCCATGCTCATAGACTAATCAACCTCCATGTCCATGAAAAATGGCGAAGTCTCATCAACTCAACCCATGCCTAAATGCTCCCACCAAGGCAACTCCATCGTTGTAACTCCATACAACTCCAAGGTGTCTTCTCCTATCGCATCCATCAGGTTACTCCTCATGAACATATCTCATACTATGTCAAAGGTATTTGTCACATAGCACATCAAAGTCAAGTGTCAAACTAATCTCAGCTACTCAATGAATCGAATACTCCAAGAGCACCATAACATGAAGTCTTCATCGGCTACAACTTTTTCTCAAGTCACCATGAGCTCCTACGAACCATTTTCATCAAACACTTTGGCAGGAACACTTGTCTTGGTCACAAATACCATCACAAGTTTCTTATGCCCTCTTCATCATACGAACACTCTCATAGTTTTCCCATGTCTCCTTCAAAAATGACCATGGCCTTTTTTGTTCAAATGTGTCAAACATACCCGTCAGTTCATATACGAAATTCCCTCATCTCGCATCGGCAAGTCCATCTACACAACATCGTCACTTTGACACTTCTCCTTAATGCCAATATATGGCATCTCTACAAGTGCTCTTCGCTTGATGCATCTACACAAAGTATCCCATGTGCCCACCTGTTCAGTTCGATTCCCATGAATTCAACTATCCAACTCATCCACTTCCGTAACTTCAACCATCAAATCCTTTTTCTTTCGTTCACGTTCGTGCCCTCAGTTTCTCTACCCTCATATCGTTATCATAGGTTCCTTCCTTCATTGTCGTCTTCCCCACTAAAGGTTTTTTGAAGACTACCTCTTGGCCTCAACAAAATTGCAATGAAGAAGTACACCCAAGTATACATATCAAGTTTTTTTCACTTCAGTTCATTGTGCCCTTCCCTTGTTCTATCCATGAGTCATTCTAGGAACTTATCCAGTTCTCCATTTGGTTAAGCATGACTCATTCATTGCAAATTTCATTATGTTCCACCCTTTTCACAGGCATCTGCACATTTTTCTTTAAGGTTGCATATTGCCCACACAAGTTTTACAACAACCAATGTTCCTTTCTACCCAACTGCACAAGGTCTCATCATAATCTTCCATCGAAAGTTTTTCCATCACATCAACAAACAAATACTTCCTTCACCCAACTTGACATTCGAATCTCCATGAGGTCTCACCATGTGAGTACCTCCTTCCTTCAATGGCTGCAATGTGCACGAATCTGGTTAAACTTGGGCAAGGTACATTACCTCAGGTTCCTCCTCTTTCATTGGCACTTCTGCAACACATTCTTCTTCATATATCTCGGCTTTTGCTTCCTCATCGTAGTCAACAACTTCATCCTTCTCCACTACCCATCCAAGTCAAAGAAGCTCTCCTTTAACTTTGTCCTCCAAAACTTCAAGTTCAACCCAAATCTTTAGTTTCTCTTCTTTCATGAGTTTCCACCTATGTAAGGTCTGTAATAGTATTCCATGGCATTCTAGCCAACTTTCGATTGTTTTATAGTTTAGCTCGACCTTGATGCTGACGTGTCTTTGTCATTTCCAAACTTCAATACTTCCAGTCAGCTTGGTCATGCTTGAACCAAGCTTTGATTCCTTATGTCACTCCCCTAGCTCTTAAGGTCACTGCCCTACTTCGTTAACTGGTGAGTCGTGCGACATTTTCTAACTTTTTCTCTTTAAACTACTTGAGTTTTCGAACTACGCCTACTACCAACACTTAGTTTTATTTATGTTCAAGTGTTCTTCAATTATATCTACAATAGAATTAACATTTACTTAGTTTATATATGCAATGGAAACACATAAACATCAATACGATAAGTTATGAAGGGAGGGGGAAACTCCCCAACAGTTCACCCTAAATATAAAATCAATATTTGAAAATATTTTAAGCTACAATTTTACAATGTGTGTGGCAATTTCCTAGTTGCACCAAAAACTCGTTCATTTGTTTACCCAAGTCATGCAACATGTCGTTAACCCAGAACAACTTCTGCCTTTAACTCGGCCTGTCATTACTCCAACTCAGCCTTTTCCTGTCGTACAATTGTCATGGCTGCAACTCGACATATCATGATTCCAACTTGGCCTATGCCCATCGTACAATTGTCGTGACTGCAAATCCGCTTGTCGTGTTTCCGACTTGGCCTATGCCCGTCGTGCAACTGTCATGACTAGTACTCAACCTGCCATGATTCCAACTCAGCCTCTTCCCGTCGTGTAGCTCTCGTGACTACAACTCGGCCTTTTCCAGTCATGTGGCTCTCGTGACTACAACTCGGCCTCTTCCCACAACCTCGAATTCTTCTTCACAGAACAAATGACTTGTTCAGTTTAGTCCTTAGGCTCGCTAGGCGAGCTTCATCCTATCCATTTCCCTACACTTTATCTTCTTTATTGGTCGAAGTTTTCTGGAATGAATGTCCCTTCGCTCTACTTATACGTTCTCCACAACTGGTCGACACTCGTTAGCCAACTTGTCAATTTTTTGAATGCCCTGGCCGAGCTTCCAACATGTGTTGAATGCCCCTTCGTTCCATTTGGGGTGACCTGTTCATGCCTTGGTCGACCTTCTGTTCCATAAGTGAATGCCTCTTCCATCAGCATGCTCGCTCAAGCAAACATGTCAGTGGGCAGTCGGGCACCCCTTGTGGGTGGTCGTGCCTTGCCTTAGTGTACACACTAACCTTCTGTAATTTTTCTCCTTCATATGCACCTCTCTGCATGTCACATGCCTGTTACGACTTGCCCGTGTCACCCTTGCCTAGGCACCCCATGATGCGAGCATGCCCATAGTGCTAGCCACTACACCATGCATGCGTCCACCGACTTGGTCGTTGCTATAAGTCTAATATGCGCTCTCGCAACTCGGTTTGGTTTTTTGCCTCTCCACGAGTTCGCAGGTGGCCACGGGTGCCTATTGGCCATAGTGCCAACTCGGGTCCCTAACAATCATGACTTGAGGAAATCCCTCATGTAAATTGAACCTAGCCCAATAGTTAAAAACTCCTTTCTTTTTACCATTGGATCTAATAATGTTATATGTATATAATTAAAATAAATATCTAACTTTTCTATAATTGTGGTGCATAACTACTTTTAGTTAGTGAAACCATTTGTTTAATTAATTTTGATAATAAGAAAAACAAGTTATATCCATCTCTACTAATTGTAAAAATATATTAATACAAATAAATAAGAGATAATTTGATTATAATAACTACTCAAACTTTCTAATAACATAACAAAAATTCTTACGCCTTTCTTCATCCTATACATAACTCTGATCTGATGATTACTTAAATTAAAAAGAAAAAAATTAATTTCATTTTGACTAAAAAGTTTATGTTTTTATCATAGTTAAACTTTAATATTATTTATTAATTCTTTTTTTTTTTAATTATATCTATTTTTCTTACCTCCAATTAGATAATAATACTCCAATTTTATTACCTCGAGTTGGATAATAATATTAACTTCTTATTTCCCCATTGTTACAGTCTTGAAAGTGTACAACCGCAAACTTCAATGCCTACTTACCTCATCAATGGCTTCCAGCAGTTGCACTTAGTCCACCTGACCAACAATATAATTTACATAAAATGCATATATTCTCCCAATGTTTGTCTCATGAGCATGCTCAAAAGCTTGAATTTTTTTTTTTTGGTATATTTTGCTGGTAATAAGTTGTCATTCGAGTAAGACGAAATAATTGAAAAGGTTGACATGACATAATAATGAATTAAAACTTCTTAAATTTTAGGTTTCACAGTTAAACATTTTGAAAATGTTTTTTTAATAAAACTTGTAATCTAATTAGGTTGATGGAAATATTTTCCACCAATAAACAAGGTTGAAGTCATTATATTTATGATATGCGTATGGGTGATTGATACAAAATTTTTATTGGAACATCATAATGACTGCAAACTCCTACCCTATATATGTGAGTTTTTGAAGCGCAAATTGATAACAATATCTATTATTAATTTAAATTAGAGGCTCTTTGTCCATCAAAACCATGTGTTATATAATATAATGTAACATGCACATTATAAGTACTGATGGATTCATGTATTATATAACATGTACTTATTTGCTAACCCAGGAGTTAGTATTTAGATATCAAGATTTTGACATGATAAGTACTAGTTGTTTAGATGTTTAACCATCCTTAATTCACCGGTCTCACTATCACTCATATTAAAGTAATTTACTTATTTTATTCAGAAAGCATTGTAATGATTTTTAGACCATCACTTATATTAAAATAATTTTACTTATTTTATTTCAAAAGCATTGTAATGATTTTTTTTTCATTATAAAATATGATTCAAATTATTAAATATTTGATTTTAGTGATGATTTATAGTTATATTCAAGATATTTTATAAAACTAATAAAAAAATATTACAACAGTCTTATATTTAAATTAAAAAACAAATAATAACTACTATATAACACTTGTTTATCTAGATCTATATATATATAAATATATAAACAATACTATAAAAGTCCCATACCAAAATTATACAAAAATGAGAAGTGTAACAAAAATAAATGCATCAACCCTTTATTACAAACTTCGTAAAGTTTTGAAACCAAAGACTTTGCCTCTTGCTACCGCATTATTCCATAATATATTCTTTCCCCCACATTAAAACCATTGAAGGCATTCCCTCCATTTTCACCATTCATTACTGTAAACGTTGTGTCCTGCCGGCCAAGCAACTGTAATTCACCAAACCCTTTTTCAATGCTCTTTTCTCTTTCTTTCTAACTTAACAATCCAGCAAGGGTTAATGAGGTTTTCAAATATATTAGAGAAAGTCATGTAAATACAATTAAATTTTGGGATAATTTATTTAGCTAAGAGATTGTTGAGAAGTTGAGAGTGCTCAATGTGAAGTTACCCAAGAAAAAAGTTGAATACAAAAATCAGATGGTGAGGCACTATGTCTTATAGGCTATCATTAGCCTAGTAGATATTCAAAATAATTTCTTTTTTTCTTTTTGTTTTGGTTAACACTTTCACGTTCCTAGACAAACTACAACTCCTATTTCTTTGTGATAATCTATTTGTTTTTTAGTTTCCTGTAGTTGTATGCCAAGCCACAATTTTTCCCTGAAAGCTATTTTTCACCTAAATTCTTCTATTTTTAACTCCAAAAAAATATAACTATAAGAGTGTTTAAATCAATTTTTTGAATGGTGAAAATAGATTAACACTATATAAAACCCTTAGACACTCAACATAGTGAAGCTTGACAGTTACAATTTCTGCTAGATTTTATCAAAAATCTTACTAAAATTTTCACTATTTTCTGAAAAAAATAGTTACATCATTAAACTACTCCATTGTAATAACTTAGCTTTGTTCAAGTCCAATATTTACTAGATTAATGTAAACTTGTATATACCCACCCCTAAATATTTACTTGATTAAATCCAAAAATAAACATATACAACCCGACGCATTAATATCGCACTGAATATTGAATATGAGTGAATATTGAATATTGGTTGTTGTCAGGCATGCCCATTTAATAATATTATGTACCATGCTTGAAAATTAGTCATTTAATGTGGCTGCACCTTTGTGTTTGAACCTTTAATGTTCTGCTTTCGTCGTCCCCATGTTCAGCATTTATCATATTTGATGAAGTGTGCTTCATAAGGTCCCCGCGGACCCTGCGTTCTCTTAGTACTCACCTGCCCTATCGCCATCATTCATCATTACCGCCATTTCGCTTTATATTCTATACACCTTTGGATTCACATCACATCTTTGGATTCCTTTTGGGAATTTGTTCCCTCCCAGAATTACTAATTCATGGTAGGACACTTTTCCAAACTTTAGGTCTTCGAGAACTTCTATGTCACTCTTCTTTATTGTATTATTATTATGTAGTGTTAATGGATGCAGAGCATATAATAATCATATCTAAATAAATTATTAATATTTGATGATGCTAAGTATATAATAATCATAAGTAAATAAACTATTAAAGTTCAATGATGTTATTGGACAAATTGTATGACTTTTTTTTGGTATGATGGGAAAGTCATGGTCCAATTAAGTACGCTATGACCCTAAATATGCTGCAAGGTATGGAAGTAATGTCACTTAGGGATTTAGAAATTTACACTAGATTTCCTTAGGACACGTTAGGGAGCATACTATACTAAGCGGATGCATGCATTTTGATCATACTATTGCTGGATGGGGTCAAGTCTTCATTAATCTCAATCATTTTTGCCATACCATTGATGGGATGAAGTCTTCATTTGTTTCAAATCATTTTGCCACAACGAGCTCGCCTTTGATACATCATCTCTCTTGTAATAAGATGACTTTTTAGCTTTTCCACTCAGCTTGTATTTTTACCCTTTGTTTTGTTGTTTATTTGTTTTTCAGTAGCTTCAGATTTTTCTATAATTAAATTTCAAACTTAAAACTATTAAGAGAAATTGCGAAAGCAAAATAGTGGAACAATATATTTTGAAGTTCAAAAAACGATTGAAGAGAAAAAAATTGGGTAATTAGTTTTTTTGTTTTGGGATGATGTTATTTTTATTCAACATCCTATAAGTGTTTTAATAATAATTTTATTTAAATCATAGTAAGACTTTAATTATACTGAGTATTTAAAGATATTAATTTTTTTTACATTAAAACAATAAATTTAATAAAAATATTTATATATATTTATAGTTATTTTATTAAAATTAAAATATATAATTTATTGTCTAATTGCAACTTTCTAAACATTTCATCAAAAATTATAGTATTTTAACAATCTAGATCTTTAAAATAATTAAACATAAAAACATAGAAAAACATGTAAGTCTTAAGAATTTGAACACTTTTGGTTTCGAAAAAATGTTGTTGAGATTCACCTTAAGTGATATCAAGAAATTTTTTAGTAATCATTAAATGTCCTATAGACTATAGTAATGCTTCCTTTGATCTTAGTTCCAAACTAGCTGATAAGAAGGGAAAGCGTGTTGGTTGTTTAGGTCAAATGCACTACAACTCAATATGACTATGCATCAAAGAAGGTCAAGCGTTCTAAGTATTTATTATGTTGAATGGTGTTGCCATTGATGTCAACATATGCATCTATTATGTTGAATGGTGTTGCCATTGATGTCAACATAGGTTCTTGAGCTTGCTCTTAATATTTGTTTAATTAAAGCTCTAATGATCTAGAATTCATGAAAATCACTAGTAACTAACACTTATTAACTATTTTTTTGGGTGAATATCACTAAATCTACCCGTAATCATTACTGTAGATTCTCTTGTCATGCTAATTCAAGTGTATAAGGTAAGCTTCATGGTTCCTCACGCATTTGCAAGGTATGTCTCTTAGAAAGTTGATGCTTCAGCCTTGTGGCTAAGAACCCGAGTAAAGCATATGATGTGACAACTTCTCAATCGGCTAGCATATTAATCCGAGAAGTTGTAAGGGTTTTCCATTAAAGATTTAGATTAATATTTTTTTTAGTTCTATTAATTGTGCAGAAACCAAATTTAAATTCAAAATCTAAAGTGGAAAAAGGGGCTTTTAGCCCAAAATATTAAAACTTCAAAATTTTATCTTTTCCTCAAAAATATCAAATTGGCTCCATTAATAACAGTTAATTTTCTTCTATAAATATGGATTGATTTCCTCAAAAGAAACGAGGATTTTGAAAGCTACATCATACTCGTTTGTGATCCTTGACATAGACAATCAATCATATCTAAAGCAACAATCGAAATTAGAGAAGGGTTTTAGGGCTTATGGTTATCGTCTTTGGTTATAGGATTTCGTTGGGAGTTATCAAGTCCCATGTTGAAAGAAACATTCTTAAGAGTTTCTCATGCCATCTATTTATATTTGTATTTTGCAGTTTGTTGGAGGACATTTTTTTTCTTTAAGCGTAATTCGATATCTCAATGTGGGTTTCTTGAGCATGATCCTGCATCCCTAAGATTATTTTTGGGATATTGAAAGTAAATACTCTAAGGCGTATTTGTGTATATGTTCTTCACATGCTTTTAAAGCATTTATAGGACTTACTGGGACCACTAAACGATGAAGATGAAACACAATCGTTGGTGGTCGCATTGACACCATGAAGAAAATTAGCATACAAATTGAACATGTTCCAACCTTGTAAAGAAACTAACGTAATCATACCAATGACCAATTTTTTTTGACGAGATGGATGTTATAACTATTCCTAAATTTTAGTTTCGAAGTCAAGTCCTTACTATGCGATGGAATTACTATCTTTATGCATCGACTTTGTTGATTAAATTAAATTTTGGTTTAATGTTTGTACATAAAGATTGTTAATTCACACTCTTGTTTTGTATGATATGCAAAAATACTGCAATAATACATGCTCCGAAAGATTGTTCTCATTGAGCTTGTGAATCAGGTTTGAATAGGATTTTATGACGAAAGCTATCTCTTTGACTCACATACGTGAAAATCTTACCATGCAAATTTCATCGATCATGACTTCGTTGAGTGTTGATGAATTATTGTGGATATATTTAATAATTTCAATGCAAAAGGGATATGAAAAAATTAATAGGATCGAACAATTAACTTAAGTAATCATAATAATTAGATTTTTGTATGTTGAAATAAGAAATGTTTTGATTTTGACTCACGAAGTTCGAAGTCTTAAGCAAGAAAATGAATGTTAATGTTGAGAAAAGATAAAACAACATTGTTAGAAATCATAATCAGTTACATCGGTTAAAGCATCATTACTAGAGGGTTTAGCATTGTTCTTACATTGAGAAAAGAATGAAATGTTTGAGCGATAATTCTATCAAAATATGAGGTAGTGAGGTTTGTAAGTAGGGGTCATTAACGATTTGTTGATTTTTGGTTGCAATATTGATTTAATTATTGTATGACTAAAGAGTCCTCAACCAAATATAAATATTTGTTTTAATAAAGACATAATTTTTGGGCATGATGAATGTTAATGTATTGCTATTGTTGAGATTTACACTCCTAGATACAATAAGGTGTTGGTATTTCAATTTGTATTACATGTGTCATTAGTAAGAATAGACCAAGTCAATGTTGATTATATGAGTAGAATTGTGCACTTATGTCGATCACCTATAGTTGAGATAATGTATGCTAGGGTTTACAATACTAAGTTGTGAAATTCGAAACAATGACATTAGCGAAAGCGTTAAGAGATTTTTATGCAATGAGGATTAACAGCTAG
The DNA here is from genome assembly GCA_034641835.2 of Pinus albicaulis. Lineage (NCBI taxonomy): Eukaryota > Viridiplantae > Streptophyta > Pinopsida > Pinales > Pinaceae > Pinus > Pinus albicaulis. The sequence continues at coordinate 250,746 of JAXQQM020066513.1, read as the reverse complement.
GGTTTAGTACCTTCATGTTTGTTCGAGTATGAGAATAATGTGTATGAAGAGAGGCAAAAAACATTTAGAAAACTATACTCATGCTTGAGCGTAGTTATGGGTGTTATCAATCTTGTAATTCTCAGGGTTGTGGGATGAGGATTTATAGTTGAAGAAAACCGGGGGTAACCAAGAACCTACTTTTTGAAATCTAGGGATCTAGCCTTCCAAATTTCGTGAGAGGGATCTCTCCTCAATATTTAGCTTGATTTTGTTATAAGATTTTAGGCTAGGTATGATTGGATAATTGGTTTATGAATGTTTGGTGGGAATAAAAGGTATGTTCAAGGGTAAACCACGTGAGGGATATACAGCACTATTGAGCTATGGAGTCAACTTCTTAGCACGCATGGGAAACAAGGTCAAAGAGAGAAAATGTACTAAGGGGTAAGGTAGATGACCTTCAAAGGGTTTGGAAATAGGCTTTTTGATGAAATGGTAAGATCTGAACAAAAAGGGTAATGAAGGATCCTTAAGTTACAGAAATGAAGATGAAAGAAAGGGGTCAAAACATAGGACTAAGAGCATTTAAGAATTCTTAGAGTCCGGTTAGTCAATAGAAAAACATATCAATGAATAACTAGTAAAAAACAGGGGAGCTTTTAACACTAATCCTATTTAAGCTTTCCTAGTCAATCATTCAAGATAGAAAACATGTAAATGTATGTATGGAACTTAGAAAGATAAACAATGAAAACAAGAAATACTTGACTTATACGATCAGCACAAGAACTCACGAGTTATGATGTATGTTTGACTTAGTTCCCAGCTCTATTTGCTTTACAAATCGACTCACACAAACTCCAATATATTTAGCAAAAAATGTCTATAGTAGTCTTGACAAATTTTATTCCACACATAATACTTCAAAAAGAGAAGTATTCATACAAATCGATTGTTTACAAAATATCTAAGAGATATGAGAATATCTCTAGGCAAAAATAAAGATTATTACATAGAAAAGAGGGGACAATCGCAAAACAAATCGCAGTTATCCTCTTATCAATAAAAAATAGGACTAATTATATTAACTTATTGCTTTGTTGTAGCTCTTGAAATGCTTTGCTCGCACTTGGAAAAATATCTTTGGAAGATAACTTGTAATACACTCTTCATCTTGTACTTTATACTACGATACACTTTACGATGTTTGTTGCTATTACTTGCATTTGTAAAATGAGGAATAACTCGCAATATAAATTGTTTTGAGTGATACTCGTCGACTTCGATCATTTACCTGATACACTGTCAAATCCCGATTTTTACCTGGGATATCGATAATGTTTTGATTTTCATGTAATTTTATGCTCTGCTTTATAAACCTTTATATCAAATCGTGAATTCTACCATTGTACTTGCTTGGAATTCTCATGTTTCTTCAATTTCTGTAGCTCTCATCTGCCTCTGTAGTACTTTGCAAAGTTGGGCTTGACAATGAAGATGTGTTTGATCTCATTTTGTAGAAAAAATAAGTTCTCAAAATATTGTAAAACCACTTTACCACTTGGGGATCCTTGTAGTAAAGGTTTGCTTGACTTAGCTCTTTGTCATGAGCCTCGATTTTCTTATCATAATCCTTCTGCACTCATTAACTTTTCATTTAAGGCATGAATGTCCAGAAGGCCTGCTTGTGTTAGTATAGTGTATTTGGCCAAAAAATTTTTGTGATTGACAAGTTCATGTCTTTACATCTTTCCTCCAAATTGTTCATCATATTCCTTTTGTTTAGGAATTTTTTGATTTGTAGTATGCTTTCGAGTCCTATCATCGAAATTTTCAGCCTTCAAGCTCTCTCTCATTTTTGTTGTTTTAAAAAATGTAATAAGTTTCCAAAGCTTGAGAAGTTTTGTCTAGACCCAGTTTCTTCTTTTATCTTCCAATTTATACTTGTGTTGCCTTGAGTAAATCTATACGCTCATAAATGATTTGGATTGAAGGCCACTTTGTAGATGTATACCTTGAATTATGTTGTTCAAAGATAGTTCTTGATATATGATACTTGTTCAACTGAGATTGACTGTTCTATTGCACAAAATCTTTACTTTTGCTCTTGAAGTATGTTTTGCTCTTTGTTCATGTCCCTTAGATGTTATCAAAGCATTCTTGTATGAGGATTCAAGATCTTTATTTGTTTTCTTTAAATTATTGATCTCATTGTTCTTAAGGGACATTTCTTCCATAGATTTGACTAAGTCTATAGCTCTCGTTCCTCATGTACCTTTGATGATAGATGATCCAATTGGCAGAGGTATCTATAGATGTTATTGACTAATCGTGAGTTTCCAATACACCTTTGGTGCCAAATGCTTTCTGCGAGTGTAGAAGGAACAACGATCTCGATAGTTGGAATGACTGTAGGAATGGAGACCTCATTTTCTCTTTTCAATGTCTCATTTTTCCTTTATCGTAGTTTCTGTCTGATTCTCCATTTCTTTGATTTGGGCTGTCATCTTCAGTACTAGCTGCATAGTTTCATCCTTTTCTTTTTGTTGTTGAAGAATCTCCTTTTGCTCGTGGATGCTCACTACCTGTGGAAGTTTAAGTTTTTTTCTTAAGGCATCAATATCTTCATTCTTTTTGCCTTATGAGTGTTTTAGAAAACTTCAATATTGGAGGGATCCACTCAATTTCTATCAGCCAAATCTTCTAGGGGTGATTTGATCCTCAAATCCTTAGCATGTAGAGATGCTTTATCTAATTTCATTTGAGTATGTAAATTAGATACGAGTCTTTGAAGCATGGTAGCACTCATGGTTTTGTTAACTACCTTTGAATACAACATTTCAAATTGGTGCTTACATGGAATTCAATATGATCTAATTCATGTATGAAAAGTGTCGGTGTCCATCTCTACATCTGTTTTAGTATAATCAACAATTGACTTTGGATCTGCAATGGTGGGTTTTAGAAATGACATGATCATTTTGTTGGTGGAGTAATCAAAGCGATAGCAATCTTGTCTTTGTTTCTTGGCTTTTTCTTTAAGAATTTAGAATAAAACCTCATTCTTAATTTCCTCATTTCTTTCTCTAATCTACTTGAAATTTTTCGGATGTCTGAATCTCTTTCTTCTGCAAATTTAAAAGAGGAAGGAACTTCCATACCTTGTTTATGTCTATCATTATTATATCTTGTTTTTTGTGCTTTGATTCGATCCTACCGAATATCTTTAAGTGTTTCATTGACAATCAATGTTGCTTCATCATCTGTTTTTTGACCATTGTTGTTTGTTTGATCTTCATTGTCATCTATTCTATAGCTTTTTTCTTTCTCTGCAATTGTCATTTTGGCTTTCTTCTTTGTAAATGATTTTAAATTTATTATACTGCAATGGCTTCACAAGTAGAGCCTGTTCTTTTACGGGTCTTTTATTGGACACTTCATCTTGTTTTGTCAAATGTAATCACCCTGTGTACTATCATATTTGTTTTCCCTGCATGTTATCTATTTGCATTCCTGTGTATCATTTGTTTTCATTCCCCCGAATATCATCAATCAATGTTTTTGCAACCCATTCAATCTGATTAGCATATTTTTCAATTTGTAGCTTTGAGTCATGGAGGAATGAGTTAACTTACACTCTTGACTTCGAGGTTACTTAAAACACCTTGAGGGGTCATAGTTCTAGTGAAAGCTTTCTTGGAACTTAGAAATTTTGATAATTTGCTAACTTATCTCTTTCAAAGCATCTGCATTATTGACTATGAAGAGGCTAATTTGATTTTTTAGCTTGAAATGTGTTTTTCATTTTTGAAGCTATGAAATTCATCAGATCTGATTCAAGATACTGCTCAAGTACTCCAAAGAAAAAATCCTGTAGTTAGAAACTTTGGGTAATTTGTAAAGATCCAGAGGTCACCATATATTCTTATTTTCTATGTGATTTTTTGTACAGTTGCTAGTCTCCTACCTTACAGTCGGACAACAATAGGGAATTCTTTTGATGTCTTCCATCAATCTCGGTGGCTCTAATTTGTTCAAAAATTCATGGCAAGTTTAATAAACAAATCATTGAAGTCTTTGAAATAGGCGTATTCACTCATTGTTTTTTTGAGTAGAGAAGTCTTGAGTATCAACTGAAAGAGGTTTACCTTCCATATCCATATTCTGTAACTGCAATAGGGAAATTTTCACTAGGTAAAATAGGAAGGGAATATAACAGATAGGATGAATATTCGAATAATCCTTCCTCGTGTAATTTAGTCAACTCGATAATGCATATTATCAGCAATGATTTGGGAAAATTTGAAGACTAGTTACATGGATGTTGTCCCGGAGACAAGGTAGAGAGGAAAACCTAGAATGGAGGCATCTAGAACTCATCGTTAGCATAGCCTAGAATGGATGAAAGCATGGAAATGATTTGTCTAGAGCCCTTGTGGAAGTCAAAAGTGTGCATAAGGTGGATTTACCCTAGGAATGTCAACATGGTTGGGCCAGAAGTTTTGAAAGATCATGAATCTTTTAGGAAAAGTCTAGATCTAGATAGAGTTGTTAAATCTTCAATGGACAATAATACTTCTTGGATCGTGGCTCGGTTAGAGCATATCATTGATGGATTTGAGTAGTTATGTAAAACATGAACTCTCTATCTTTGTTTACATACATCTGCGAGTCAGGGATATAGTGTAATTGACATAACCCTAATGAAATTGAGCTTTGAGTGATGCAAGCACATATTGTAGAGCGTTTGAGTCCCATACAGGTATATCATTTTCAACTTTTCTCTATAGACTTCTTATAGCACCGCAGTAGTGCACTTCAAAGTAAATTGAATTCTAATGAAGGATCGAAGATTTTCGCTGAGTCCCAAATCAATTAATGAATTCATTTTTTCAAATGTGACAGAGTGCTTTAAAGGTCTAATCTACTTCTGATTGGGAATTTTGCAGTTAAAGGGTGAGGAGTAGGCTTATTGATTTTTGAAGGTTTAGGGTTTGGAAGCTTGTGGAGGTGAGGTTTCTAAGGTTTGGGACCTCCAGTCTTAGGAGTGACTTGTTTTACTTTGTCATTTTGAATGAAAAATCGAGCAAGATTAGACTGTTTTTCTTTAGCTTTTCTTTTGGGAAATAGAAAGGCTAATTAAGCTTTAGAAAAAATCGGAATCTAGCAAGGGTTTTTAGGAAAAAAATGCGGATTTACAATGTGTGTATGACCTGAAATGGATTTTCAATGGGATTTTGTTGTAATTCATAGATTTCAGTCCCATGAAAATTGCTTTAGATGGTCAAAAATACTGAAAATCTGATTTGGAAGATGGCAAATGTAGAGAAGATTTTGAGGGTTCCCATTGTTTCTTCAAGGTCTAGGTGTTTTCAGTTAGGCAATTTATATTTCTTCATCATGAATGATTTCAATTTTCATTTGAATTTATGAAAATTGGGTTTGAGATCTGTAAGAAATACCTTTTTAAAGATGTATAATGGTGATCGACGAGAATGTTCGAGATTGTAGCAATACTTCAATCGTCGTGAGTTTCTGATAGAAGGCATGTAGAGTCTTCTGGCGAGTGACTTTCGAAGAAATTGAGCTGAGATGGGAAAATTGGTCAGTAGAGGCTCGATAATGGACTGTATTTATGAGAGACTCTCAAAGAGGAAAGGCACAAAGGTATGTAAGTAATGAAATTAAAGTTAAAACCTTAGGTTTTATCAATATACATAACATTTATTATAGGTCAAAATCAATGCAGGGAGTGGTTTGGCATTTGAAGAAAAAACCATTGGTGGTTATCATGTGTCTGGGCAGTAAAATGGTTTTTCACTTTGGAATGCGATCTAGTAGAATTTGGACACGTAGTCAGATGGTGGTTTCATGAAACAACTTTTATCGCATTATTTTTATAAACTTGCTCATAAATCACTTTTGTTATGAAATATTGAATATACACCATTTGGATTTGATTGAACGATAAGTAATGGTCAAGATCTCTTGGGAAAAGTTGTGCAAGGAAAGGTGAGACCGAGTTTAATGTCGACGTCGAGTTGATTTGATAGGGATGAATCAACGGTTGAGTTTTAATGCGATGAGGAGTGGTGAAAGCATAGGGAATGGTTTATCGACATTAGATTTGGGACCATCGGATTAATGAGATGAGGATGATCTGAGGGATGGGAATGAATGTGAGGGCAGCATAGTTATTTGGTGATTTATATAGAGAGTTTATACATAAAGTGAAAGTGAATGAGGGCTAGGGTTATAATGATTTAAGCAAGGTTTAATCATGTGGTTAGTGGGGATATATACCTACAGGTAGGAGGGTAGTGTTAAAGCGTTAACGTGAAAGGTACGTGAATACGAGTATAGATATTGACGTGTAAATACACGATAAGCGCTGTTTTGTTTTATTTTAACTTTATTATATAGTTTTAGATTTATTTCAAGTTCTAAAACTATAGGGGATGGTAGAATATGCTTTTTTATAAGTATTTTTATATCAAAGGATAATTTCGGGTGTTTTTTTCAACATGTGAGTAATGATCTTTGATATAAAAAGCATATAATATAGGGGTTTCTGGGATATTAAATAAAATAGTTATATTAATAGGACTAGGATATTTGATAGGGATAGATAAATTAGGTTATGTTAATATGAAAGGGACAATGAATACTCAAAAATCTTGACATAAAACGTAAGGAAAGTGAAAATTAGAGTAAAGCCGTGATTTTCATCAACTCCACATTCACTTTTACTTAGTATATCATGTTTCTTTTTTGAGGGTTTTATGTTTATAAATTGGGAGGAAGTTAATCAAATGGGCCTTTATGTAATATTTAAGTAGGAGTTCTCACTCTTATGAATTTAATCTTGATGAGTGCATGAAGGGGATAAATGATGAAGATTTGGGTTACTATAGAAACCTAACATTTTCAATCAATATCATTTGTGCTACATGAACTAACAGCATGCATCTGAATCATAGTTTTCTATATGTCCCATTCTTAAATTTTCTATATCACTCTTCTGAATAACAGTCAATCCCCATACATTTCTCTATATTAATCGTGCATTTGAACTAGTAACCTGTACAACCTAATTCTTTGACAGCATATTTCTAATTCTACACTTGCTTCATCCAAGAACCTGTTAGCGATTCGATTCTTTTATTCTCTACCCAACTGTCGTGAATATAGTCATGATTAAACTGTGATGAAAATTCTTTTATTCACTATCTAAATATCATTTGAAATTGAAAGATGATAGTCAAGATTAGTATTTATTTCAACTTTCATCATGGATTATGGCATTTACCGACACTTCCTGCTATAACTTACCTCCTAAGCAAAAGTAAAAGTAGGGCATTTCGACTTGCAAACTTTCATGTCTTTATTCATCTTTTTTTCTTTTAAAGATATTTTTTTCTAAGTCCTTTTGATCTTTCTTTGTAGACCTTTTGCCTCTCTGGATTTATTTATTTTTGATGACGAAAATAAAGGGAATACAACTTACGTAATGAAAAGTATGTACATATATTATAGTACTAATCAGTCCAGTTAAAAATTATGAATCCTATGTATTATAGGTAATAACAAGGGTTTGACAAATATTGACTTGCAATGCTTACATGTTGACAAAGCTGGATATTGAGAGAGGGTGTGTCTACTTACGTTTGTAGCAGGAACGTATTGATTTTTGTCAGTGACTGCGAGGAGAGAAGATAGGCGGTGCCATTTTTTGGTTTGAGTTTGTTAATGTCCTCGATCGCAGTTTGCAACCATTATATCGATGTAAAGCCATACACGCTAGGGTCGTTTTGATGATGTATTTTTGAATTAGATTTATATAAATAATGCATCGATTAGAGGTTGGTGTAATTTGAGAAAAAGTTCAGTGGTTTGATATCTTGAGTAGAGACTGAAGATTACACTTGATGTACAACTATAGTGAATTATAGTTGTAGGTGGTGGTGCTATGCGATTATATGAGTGTATGATCGATAATATAAGTTGATACAAACATCATATTGATTACTGATGACAACAAGATAAAGAAACAGTGTATTGATAGAGTTTGATGGAGGTTGGGAGAAGGGATGATTAACTAATGCTAGGCAGTTTGACATGTAAATTGAGTAGAAGAAAAATTGATTGGATAAGAAAGTGTATAGTTTTTTTGTTTTTTTGTATTGATTTTGAGCACAAGTGGATCTAGTCTAAAAAATGTGAAACTAGTTCACTCAACTAATTAGGGTGGTAGGCTTGGCGAGTGAGAGAGGAGTGCTTCAGCTCGAACTGAGAAGAATCTAGAAGACTTCAGAGGTAGGGGTATGTGGTGCATAGTACGTTGGAGCACAATAGACGTTGGAGTGTCCTTTTCAGTTGGGAGCTCGTAATTAGCAGTTCTACATCCCCATGTAGAGACTATAAACTAGGGTGTTGAGCCTCTCCTTTTAGCTGAAGATGTAAAACAAGGTGACTGGAGGGTCCTTCTGTCGGAGTTCTATAAAACCAAGTGCTGGAGCCTCCCTGGTTAGTAGGAGTCGTAATATTGATGTACATTTAATACATGAAGACAAAGTTAAGGCGTTCGATGGAAGCTTTCATAAGCGGTTTCCACTCCGAAAAATATGGTCAATTGTCTTATGTTTAGTACATTATTGAAAGTCTAGCATGTTTACTATTCATGTGATGTTTATTTCTATTGACATAATGTGATTATAATTAATTCTTTTTGTGGAATTTAAAACACTAATTGAAAATAATGATTCTAACGTGTCTCTCGCAATATTTCCAACAATTGGAATCTGAGTCACGTTCTGATTAATAACTTAACAACTTGAAGGCAGATCTCATGAATTAAGTTTAGCGAATCCAAGGAATCAAGCCACCAAGTGGTTCAACAGAATCAGTGGAAGTCCCATGATATTGAAATATATTTTCAGTAACTCATGCTAGCTGATACAGAGAAATATGTTGATCCAAATTCCTCTTTGTTCAATGAATCACGTTTGTGCTTCTTGGAAAGGTAGAATGAAGCCATATGAGAGATATTGGATATGATGTGAGATTCTCTTGTTTTCCAGAAATACATCTAATATGAATCAAGAAATACGACTTTCAAGGCCAAGGATGTATCATCTTATGCCCCTCTCATATCTTCTATCAAATCCAATGTGTACAATGTTCAATCTACCAAACATATTTGGGAAATAATTCAAAACATTCTCATGCAGGCGTCGTATCTAGTGCTGGTAAAGAAAAGATGATGATGATCTCATGCTCAAGTCAAGTAGATTCCCATATGGAAGATTGTGACAATGAGGAAGCAAGAGGGAAGAAGAGGAAGTAGACATGGAAAAGGTATTAATACATGCTTTTGAAAGAACCAAGATAATACAAAGGGAATAAGAATCGCATGCTCAGATATGTAATAGAAGTCAATCACAAAGAAACAAGAACTTGATAGTAGCTATTGCAAATATTAGCATGCTTTAATCTGAACAAATGTGTATGTTGATATGAAGGATCATATCTTCAATAAAAAACAATAAATTGTCGAATTTGACTCAGTGATCTGTAGAGAAAAGTATAGTAGTTTGAAGAATGACTTCTTGTTACCATATTTAAAAGAAGAGGAACACTTCAGTAGTTCAATATCCAAAGTGTTGAAGAGGCCAAGAGAATCGAAGAAGAAGAACATAAATGTAAAATTTAGAAGAAATAAGATGATTGTATTAAAAGAGAAGAGAAAAAATGTATCATTAAGATGTAGATGCATAGCTAAACAAAAGGATGAAGAACACACAAACGTTGATGATAACTCGACGCCTTCTAGAGATATCCATATATCAAAACAAGTATTGATTATGTTGGATAATATTACATCTAAAAGAGAGGCAAGCTCTAAGACCCCTACAGAAGCAAAACGATAACAAGTTTCCTCAAAGAAAAATCAAGGGAAAAGAATTTGCAAATGTTGTACTTTAAGAAGTAATGTTGAAGGAAACCAAGGATCATCAAGTATGTTGTATGCACGCTTGTAGAAAATTCAATCTATCCCAAAGCACTCTAGCATATTTGACATATTTCTCTTTCGTGTTCTAACTTCTGGCATGAGGGTTAGGGATTGTCATATGTATATCACTAAGCAATGATCAAGAACATTATCAATAGATTCAAAGAAGTACAAGTCTTGCAAGATCAAATATAGATTTCAAAATAATTATGTGAGCAAAAATTATGCTTGAATTCTCTCATCATTTAGGGTCTAATATAGAATTTTAAATTTCCATCATGATGAAAGTATTGCTTCGATTGAAGACGCATGATGGAATCCTAGGAAAAATAAATATCCAAATATTAGGTACAAGAAAGTTTGGATACGATAGCATCAACGAAGAAAACTAAACGAGAATGAAGATGTCTCTGTATGATTATGATCCTGCGGATTCATGAAGTCAAGATATCGTGGATTATTCCATGATGTAATGTATCTCAAGGTTGTACTCGTGATGCATGAATGTTGAATAAATGGGGAGTCTATGCAAAAATAATAAATACCTTTAGAGATATCATCATGACTTGTTGTCATATAACATATCAGTGATGGCATAAGTAGTCATGAAGCCACAACTTTCAACATCATTGACAAATCCTCTGACAAGGATTCTATGGACACAGTAGATGCAAAAGTGATGTGTCAAGTCATCATGAGGATCATAGTGTGACAGGAATAGAAAGCAATTAGAGAGTAGAGTTGATATGTTATAGAAACCATATAAGGAAGATAATTGGGTCTAGCAGAGAAGAATAAGCTAGTGGGGAATATGTGTCCACAATGATCGCATATCATTCAAGTTGATAGATAGGAGAAAGCGATGAGATTAGTGAATCATTTCATCAGGGGAGAAACCCTTTTCCATTGATGTCAAAGGGGAGAGAAATAATCAAGAAAGAAGACTCAAAAGTATAAATTAGCGGGCAGCAATGATCTTAGGGGGATTATGTGTTTTCGTGAACATGAGTAGCAGGGTATTGTTGAATGGTATTAGTCATTGATAGTAAACATCTAGTTCTTAAAGTCTCTTAATATTTTTCTAATTAAAGCTCCTCAAATGATCGAGAAGCCCTTGAAATATATAAGTGCTCCCACACTTATTAACATTTTAAAAGTGGATATCGTTGAATATACTTTCGATAATCGCTTTCCACTTGATGCTCCTCATCATGCTGGTCCAACAGTGATATGGTACGTCCGTGGTTCTCATGGTTTGTACAGATGTCTCTTGGAAGGTCAATAGTCTTATCATGTGTTAAGAACCTGTAGAAGCCATGATATGGCACTTCTCACCGGCTATCATATTGGTCTGAATCATTGAAGCCATTGCAAAGGATTTTCCTATTGGGCATTGTAAATGGACATTTGTTGTGGTTATATTAATTAGTTGAAACAAACTCAAACAATTCAAATCTAAACTAAGTAGGCCTAAAATGAAAGAAGGATTTTGGGCCCAAAATTTTGAACTTTTAAAATTTATCTTTCCCTCGAAAAGCATCAAATCGGGTTCCATTAAATACTAATTTATTACCTATAAATATGTATCATTTTTCCTCTAAAATAAAAGGGATTTTTGAATGCTACATCTACGTGTCTATGATCCAGCGCTTAGTACAAATCAATAAAATGATGAAGCTACAACCAAAATTGGATGACAAGGTTTGGGCTATGGTTATCTTCTCTGTTATAGGTGGGTTCTATTGAGTGTTCTCAATCCCATATTGAAAGTAGTTCTGAAAGATTTTTTTCTTGTCATCTATTTATATGTATTTCAGCTTTATTGGAGGATATTTTTTCTTTAAGAAAATATAAGATCTCAATGCTTCGATTTCTTGAGAATTATCTAAGCATCCGAAGATTATTTGTAGCTTGTGTGTATTTAATGATGAGGTATATTTGCAATATCTATCTGTCACATTTTGTTGAAAGGTTTATAGGACTTAACTGGTGACTACAAACGATGAAACACAAAGACAGTTACAGCTATAGAGGTTGACAGAATTAGTATAAAATTGAATCCTTGTTCCAACATCAGAAAAAAATAATCATACCAACAACCAAATTTTTATGAGGGATGGATGTTATAAATCGTCTCTAAATTTTAGTTTGAAATCAAGTCCTTACTTCCAAAAAGAATTATGATATATGTGCACTAACTGCGGGTGATTAAATTAGAAATTCTATTTTAATCGTTTGTACAAAAATATTGCTAAGTCACACTTTGTTGTTTTGTTATCATATGCGAAAAACATTGATGAAAATAATGTATTAGATTTGAAAGATTATTCCTCATTCGAGCTGCGTATTAGTTGAATAGGATTTTGATGATAAGTCATGATTCTTGACTACACATACGAAACATTACTATGTGAATTTCCTTGAAATTTGATTTCGTTGAGTGAACTTATTGTATTTGATGTTAAGAATTTCAAAATACAGAAAGGGATATAAAAATTAACAAGATTGAGTGACTAACTTGTGTAATCATATAATTAAATTTTAGATCATGTAAACAAAAATGTGTTGAATGTAGCTAGACGCATAAAGTGGTAGACAATGAATGTTGATATGAGAAAAAGACATAAACAGAACAAACAATGCATAGAGATCACATCTGTGCATTATGTTGATGCATCATTAATGAGATAAGAAATGATTCTTACACTGAGCAAGAAGAAGCGTGTTAAGTAATGATATCAGATGATAATATATCAGCTTTAATGATTTTGTGAGAGAAATAATCTAACACATTAGTTTAGAGTTTTTGGTTGCACTATTAATTAACTATGTATGATCACCGAGGGAGTCCTTAATCAAATATCAGCGTATGTGCTAATAAAGGCATAATTGTTGAGAATGATAGATGTTAAAGTATTTTATTGTTGAGATTTACATTCCTAGATAAAATTTGTATAAGTGTCAGATGTATATGTTAGTGAAAAGATGCATGAGTGATTCAAGGTGCGTAGATGACCTTGATCTAAAGGGTGTTGCGTTTTCAATTTATATTAAAGCAAGTGTTGAGTAGTACGAGCATGATGCAATTTTATGTCAATTACTGTAGTTAGGATTATGTATGTCTGCCAGTTTAAGCAATATCAGTTATGTAATTGCAAAAATGTGATTATTAAAGATTCAAGTTTTATGTAGCAGGATTAACAACTATGTTTTGGTTTCCGATCACCTTCATGTTTATTTAAGTAATGCTATACGAATGATTATGAACAAAGGAAATTACATTTAAAAAACTATATTCATAGCTAATTATCCTAGTGTTTGGACAAATATTGACTTACAAGGTTTACATGTTGATGAAATTATGTTATTGAGGTACAAAGACATGGGCAGTATACAGGTAGGAGTGTCTTTGTTGATTTGTTGTTATAAATGATGCAAGAGATAAACAACTGTGGTCATTTAGAGTTTGGTTTTTTAACAGCATGGATCATGACAAGTTGCACACATCATTGATGTAAAGACATATTAGTTATGGGCTTGTTGATACGTATTTTTAACTAGGTTATAATAATGACCATTTTTGATGAGAGGGCGACAATTTAAGTGAAGGCCTGAGGTTTTATATCTCGTGCATAACTCATTATTACTAAGCGCAACAATGATAGCGATTGCAGTTGTAGGGCATGCTTGATTACATGAGTGCAAGATTGTCGTTTATATTGTTGTTGTAAAGATAGAATTACTTATTATGGATATGTTGAACACCGAATTGATAGAGATTTAATTTGTTTAGAAGAAGATTTGATCTGATATAGTATGACTATATGGATAGGATATAGAGGTGAATTGATTGGTGGATGTATAACAATTTTGCAATTTTTGCTGGATTTGAGGATCAGTGGATCTATCGAAAATTGTGAAACGTGTTTTGTCGAATGATTAGTATGAAGGTGGTGTGTGTAAGGTGAGTGGATTCTTCCTTCAAAATGGTTTCCAGAATACTTTTAGTGACAGTTAGAGTTCATAGGTGCTAGAGTGTCTCTAGCTGGAGTTGATAAATAGAGTGTCAAAGAATCCTTCAAATCATAGCATGTAAACGAGTGTGTTGGAGTGTCCTTGTAGTTGAAGCTCATAAACCATGGTGCATTGGAATTTCCTTTCTATTTAAGGATCAAATCTAGGGTTGGAGCCTCTCAATTGGCCGAAATATTGATGTATATTTTATCAAGAAAAAAGATAAGGCTCGATGGATTTTCTCCCATAAGGGTTTCCACTCTAAATGTCTATTGTCTCGATGTTTGTGCATTGCTGAATGGTGTTGTTTACTATTCATGTGATGTTGATTTATTTTTATCTAATGTTAATGATGGTACTACTGTTCCATCAAGTTAGTAATACTACTAAGAGAAATATTAATCTTACCCTCTCAAGATTTTAAATATATTGTGGGTCAGAATTTAACTTCATTTTCTTTCTTCTATATAACTTCTTTATTGAGTTCTATCATATTTTGATTTACATCACCTTTCATGATATTTGGGAATTTAGCTGACAAATATGGTTCATTTTTGATGTAAATCTGCAGCTAAAGAACCAAACTAAGAATTGAAAGATACCTGTTATTAGCTCAGGTTCAACGTTGATGCATTCCTGTGTATTCACCACCACATCCTCGTGAAGCCACCTCAAACATGTTCTAAAACCTCTTGCGAAAAACAAATCCATAGAATGAAGGGAAGCACATACGATATAATAACAATAGAGTGGGTATCTTTTAAACCCTTCTCCCCATAACACTTCTAAAGATTATCCTACATGAGGATCTTGTTATTTAGTGCCAACGATATAAAGAGAATATTTAAAGGACAATGTTCTTAAAAACTTTATATCACTATAAAGGGTCTAACTCTATGTATCATTACCATCACTTCATAAGTTTAGTTTCACCATCACCAACAAGTATTTTGTTCATTTTTTTCTCACATGAGTTTATCCAAGTCTCCTCGCTAAGTATAATGCCATTCATGAAAGTGACAAGACAAATTTCGTCCATTCCCATGCTAGGATTCCTTGAGAGGCCCAAAGTATTAGTTGATTTCCAAGGTCTTAAGGACATCCTTAATAAACGACCAAACGACTATAAAAAGGCACAAAATTTTGTAAGACTTAGGAATATATCAAATTTTCCTTAAAATTAAACACATAAATGGTACATATCCGACTAGAGCTTGCAACAATGTTATAAAGAGAAATATATGAAGTAAAGGAACACATTTTTAAACACTCGAATGTAGGTGTGAAATATACTAGAAATGTTCCTAACCCTATAGTAGCTGTATTTTTATTCCTAATAAAAATCGATTCAAGACAACCCCAAAGGTAAAAAACCAGCTTTTTTCACAAGACAACCTGAACTCATCAATGTGATACTTCTATCCCCACAAGTAGACTCAAAAATTTGACTTTAATGCCAATCAACCACTAGGATGATAATAATGCTAAGCAACATTTTTAACTTCAAATAGAGATATACAATTCCCAAAAGAAGCTAATAATACAATAAAACCAACAGATATATTTTTCATTTCACCCAAGAAATATACAACTCACTGATGAAGCTTGGGACAAATGGTACAATTCCAAAAATTTACAAATTCATGACCTTTAACAAAATAAGAAATTGAGGAAATTAAGTGTGTTATAACAAGAAAATATCGCTGATCGATTCATACAACATGAACAGAATCACAATCATGATATCTGCCCCAAGTGGTAACTTGACCAATTTCGTTGAGTAATCAACCACATGAAATCACCGATATATATATATATATATATATATATATATATATATATATATATATATATATATATATATATATATATATATATATATATATATATATATATATATATATATATATATATATATATATCGGGCTCACTC
The DNA here is from genome assembly GCA_034641835.2 of Pinus albicaulis. Lineage (NCBI taxonomy): Eukaryota > Viridiplantae > Streptophyta > Pinopsida > Pinales > Pinaceae > Pinus > Pinus albicaulis. Next base: position 234,805 of record JAXQQM020066513.1, on the reverse strand, counting down.
AATCAAAGAAACACCAGAAGTCATTATCCCTACAACATATATAAACTAAATATTTAATGACAAACTGAGCTAACAACCCCTAATTTCCTCTTTCAACAACCTATCCAACATATAAGGATCAAATTCATCCTTTTAATCACCGTAAGGTGACCCCTTTCTATTATTTATCTCTGCACCAAAATACGAGAGAAAATGACTTTGACAAAGGGAAACGTGGCCCAAGAAATATGTCAATTTTTTCCCGAACTCAACCAACTACTGAAGAAATTGGTCCTCCTTTCATAAATTTAACCAAACTTGGTTCTTAACAACTTGACCCAAAAATGTAGCTTACGTTCGACCTATATGAAGCAACTAAAAAACTAATATTATACAATGAAATCAATTGATAACAATTAATAAAACTATAATGACCATCTTCTATCATTGTTTTCTCTTTCATCAACATTAAATCCCCATGTCAAAATCAGTGATTCACACCAATACAAGTGTATATTTTTAACATCAAATTAAAATACATTAAAATCATGTTCAATACATGTTTTTAATGTATCTTCAATTTTTATCAATGCTAAGTCTTCTCAAAAGTATTTATAATGTATAACGCTAGATGGAATTTAATATGTATCCAATGAGGTTCACTAAATGGAATAAACCATATAGATAAGACAAGTACATTTAAAAAAATAGTTTTTTTTCTTTTTTCCTCCAAAATATTTTAAAGAGACATAAAATTTCTTTATAAAAATTTAAGATTTTGATTGGTTTACATTATGACATGGAAATTACATGAAAATTTCATAAAACTTTAGGTCAATTTCCACTTAATTTGAAGCAAGACTACACTTGATAGAAATAAAGGGAATCAGATCAATCACAATGAGTGGGAATCTCAGAATTCCTTCATCATTTCCTAAAGTTTATCTACATGATATATTATTATTTAAAATTATGGTAGAAAGAGGTGTACTGAAATGGGAAAATGTCACCTAAAACAATCCTATATCAATTAAAAAGGGTATGACTACTTCTTTAATCACCATCTCTTTCATAATATAGTTTCTACCATCACCACCAATATTCTTTTTTCATTTTCCAAAGAGCTTATCCAAGCCTTTGTGTTGAGGATATTCCAATTTGTGCAAGTGACAAGACAATGATGTCCATTCCCATGCTAGATTCCTTGAGAGGCCTAGATCATTAGCTAATTTCAAAATCATACCGCAAAAAAAGGACATTTGGGTGAGGGTCAAAGCTTGACAGAACTTTAAGGTTTCATCAATACATATGGTGATAACCTTTAAAAAGTATCATTGTAGTGGTATATAGTGATGTCCTTTTTATGTCTGCCACCAAAGCCATTTTCAGACGAAACTTTTTGGTGAGGGTCATGAAAGTCCCATCACTAATTCTCTTTAAGATTTCAGTAAGAACTTTTAATGAACTTCATGATTTTGTTTTTGTTACTTTTGGTGACTGTCAAAAAATGTTCTTCACCATTGATCATTCCATTACGTTTTATGACATTGTGTGCAACGATAATATATTTTCTTTAAAATAACGATTTGCCTTCTCTATTTATTATGGAGTCTTTTTGTAATATGTCATAGTGCCAAAGTCTAATTTTGCATTGATAAATGTTGGTGATAATTGATGTGTTGTCATTACCATAAAGTGTAACCACTAAACAAAGTTTTCTAACTGAGTCAATATATTATTCATACTAACTAAAGTTATGTATCTACATCGCATTCATACAAATAAGTTTACTCTGTTTTGTATAAGATGTATACTAGTATATGATCGGTATATAATTAACAGCAGAAAAAGCTAATAACACTCAACAATCCAGGCAGCAGCAGAATTAGTAACAGCACACATAACACATTTCACCATTTTGCGCATGTCTTGGAACATGTGTTGTACCTGAACGCTTATGTTTTCTTAACACTAACACCAAATGCAGCAGGTAAACGTATTACTTCTTTGCGTAAAACTATCCTAGAATGTGTTAGCATGAATGTAGTCCCTGGCATGCCAAGGTTCCACCTTGGTTGAATGCGATGACATACATTAGCACCTTTTTACGAATTCCACTTAGCATGTATTGGCACCTGTTATAGTTATTGGATTTAGCATACCCTTTTTTGAAAAAGATGAAGTCGCTTATTAACTTGCTTCTTATTAGAGTTATTCCTTTTGTTTCCTTGAAATTTCTTGACACATATTGACATACCATGGCACCCTACACATCCTTAGCACCTGGAATGTATTGGCATATCTTGGCAATATTTGGCACATATAGTTAGCACACCTTGGAACTCCCAAGCACACTTTGAGACTTCTTGACATGCCTTGATATTCCCTAGCATGCCTTACCAATCCTTATCATACCTTGTCACTCCCTCCTTGGCATGACAACTAACACTCATTAACACTAGTCCATGTCACACGTTCCTCATATTCATTAACTTCCATGAATTTTGACCTAGTGCTCCCTTAATGTTTTGTCCTAGTATTCCTTAATAATCATCAAAATTCATTACCACTCTCTAGCACACCTTATCACTCTTCAACATGCCCTTCCACTTCATAGAATGCATAACAATCCGTGACACATATTGGCACTTGGAGCATGTTGGCGCTTGGAAAGTCTTAGCATGTATGGAATACATTGACATGCATTGGTATAATTTGGCATGGATCAACTGTTGGAAAGTAGATGAGAAACAACAAAGGAATACTTGGCACTTAGAATGAACTAAGAATTTTCACTTGGCACCTATTTCTGCCTAGTGTTGGTGTGCCTAGAATTCCCCTCTTGGAAAAGGTAAATTGATGACTTATTAACCCTCTTATGTGTTCATTTCCTTGTAGTTTAACTTGTTTCTCCCTTTTTTTTCCTTTACAGTCCCTGGCGCACATTGACACACCCTTGCACATCTTGGCATGCCTTATCACTTGGCACATCTTAGCATGTTTGACATGCCTTCGCACTATTTGACACATCTTAGAATTCTCTAGCATGCCTTGGAACTCATTTCCTCACAACTAGCCTTTAATTATTTTCATGACTTGTGAACCCAATCAATTCCTTGGCTACTATAGTTCATGTGACAATATTCGCTTGCTTCAACTGCAACAACTTGACCAAATTCACCTACTACAAGTAGATTGTGCCTTTTTCACATAAAAAATAGTTATAACTCATCTTATGCCACTCATGTCCAAGCTCAACTTGTCCCACTTGACTAGTTACCAAGACAAGGATCACATGATCTAGCCATGGCCATAAAACAACTAAGCAACATAGCTTACATAGGAAACATTTCACATTTATGTTCAATTCATATAAAAAATAGAACATTAACTAAGAGTTTTCAAGAACCACAAGATTCACAAGGCACACAAGATATAAGCTGACACAAGTTGAGTCCCCAAAACTTATAGACAACAATGTACAATATGAAATTATCTAGAATATTTTAAAACATGAACATGTAGCCAAAGTGTGCCACATCTCATATAAAAAAAATAGCTAAATTCAAAACAATGTTGTGCCTAGCACAAAGTGATCTCCCTTTGTCTAAAACTGCTATGTCCAGCCCTGCATAACAATCATAAGCTTCCCTCCTGTAAATCCTATTCTAAACTTCTCTTAACACACTTCGTCTTTAGCACACTTCAATTTGTTAACAGTTTGTGGCACACACTCTTATTCATTCCTTTCCATGCATTTTGACCTAGTTATCCCTTGATATGCCCTAACACTGCCTAAAACTCTTCAACATGCACTAACATTATCTGACATGTGTTAGCATGCCTTTTCATTCCTAATGTGAATGCCCTGACCCTCCCTAGTTATCATGCCCTCACAACTACCCTTACTTAATTTTCAACTTGGGAACCTAACCAAGCCCTCGCTCGACAAAGTTAAAGTTACTACGACTATACCATGTTGTTGAACAGTGTAGCTTGGGAGGTACTCCATAAGCCTAGTGACATAGGTTTGTGTGAGTTTGGTCATAAAAGGATTTGTGGGAAAAGAAGCCAAGAAAAGGGATTTTGGACCCAAGATGGGGTTTAAAATCTAAAAGAAAATTAAAAAGGAAAATTAATATTTCCTAATGTCTAAGTGGATAAAACCCGTAAGTTCTAGAGGGTTCTTAAGATGTCTACGAGAAACTATTTAAGGAGGCCTTAGGATGAAGGAAATAACATCAAGTGAGAAGGAGCTCATTTGATCAAGGGGGCAAAGAGAGATGTAGTCCTAATGTAGGTCGAGTAAGAGGGCCGATTAAGGATTGCTAAAGGGAGGCCATGATCATCCTCTAAGAGCAAGATCATCATGTGAGGGTTCACAAGAATGTTGCATAGCTTAATTGTTGGTTCGAGCTAGGAAGTAGGATGGCATATTGTTGGTTCTATTATGGCAGATCGAGCTTAAGAGAGGTTTCTCATGAGAATCTGGGCATGTGATTTCAAGGGTGTCTTTGTATGAAGGCCACATCAAATTCTGAAATGTTGAAATTTGCAACAAGAAACATTGAAATTGGAAACCAGAAAGGAAAAAAAATAAATGCACCCACAGTGGTGAGGAATTTGATGCACCAGGAGTGAGGAATGTGGGGCGTCTAATTTATTTTTTCCTTAAATAAATTGGACAATACATTGTAATTTAATCTCATAACAACGTGTGTAAGTTACCTAAGTCATGATGAAATATTTAGCTTAAGAAATTCGAGTTGAGCGTCTAAGATGAGGAATGCAGAGGTATTAATCTAATATTTTTGGAGTCCAGTTGTAGTTGATGCATTATTGGGGTACAGGTGTGAATTAGTTAAATCAATTACATGAGTTTAAATGAGTTTACATAGTTCTAACTAAGTGATGAGCTAGTGAGAGGTCGACCGGTGAATTAAATTAGATTTAATTCACAATGGGTGATCAATCAGATAAATGATAATTCACTATTAATAGCTGCATTCATGTCAGCTCTGAGGAAGACCTAGATGAGACAGAGGTTAAAGGGAACATAACTATCAGTTGTATTTATACAAAATTTCCCATATGTGATTATAAAGTCATTGGGATTCCATGATGGATTTCGCAATCAAGGAAGATTTATTTTCCTAATTAATAGGGAGCTAATTCCCTATGCATTGCATGAGTAACATAGACTGACGGAAGGTTGAGAACTGGCTAAGTACTAGACTGAGTTTTCCTATATCAGCGAGAGACAATTGGCAGAGTGCTGGAGAATCTCATGAGAGATTAAGCATTGTATTGTTTCATGATTCCTTGACTTAATACACAATAGAGATAGAGTAGTTTTGAGCAGTTTATTTCTTCAGATACATCTTGTGTTGTGCGATTGATAATTTATTTCTCTTACTTATACGTGATTGTGTGATCATGTTTTGTTTCCGAAAATTGTAGGAAGGATTCAGTATCTTGTTTTAGTACATTACAAGATCAAATTGAATCTCATTGGTTAGATTTTCTACATGGTATCAGAGAAGGAAATTTTTGGGAGGTGAGTTTGCAAATAATATCTGAAGATTTTGGTGTAAAATTTAAAAAAAAATACCATATTTGGATTCCTTGCGAAAAACTACCCAAATGGAAAATCAATTCGAAGCTCGGATGAGGGAGACATCGTCGATTTAAAATAAACTCCTTTTTAGAAAATTTTGTAATTACGAGAAAATTATATATTGCAATGTGTTTGAGTTAAGAAACTATATGCACTTGAGGTACCATATGCATACAAAGCTTTCAGGAGCAAAGCAAAGGTTAGAGACTTGGCTGTTGAGAGGGAGTACAGATTATCTCTCAACATGCAACCATAGAAGAAGTCTTATAAGGTTGTGTAGCAACCACAATTGAAGAAGCAGAGAGGAGTCTGAGTGGAAGCGTCCACTCAAGCAAATACCTCCATGAGGGGGAAATTTCGAGCAAGATGGGCAAAGGGAGCACATGTAGCCATACCTCCATGTGAAAGGTGGGGTGATGTATAGACATAATCCCAAGATAAGAAATATGGGCAGGGTCCATTGAGATGGTGTGTCTCATGGATCGAACCTAGCTATGAGGAGTCCACAATACAATAGTAGCATGAATTATTAGTTATATTGATGCAGTCAAATGTCAGGAAGAAAAAAACTAGAGTGACAGATGTCAGATACTAGAGCACATATCAGATTTTGCAACAGTGTAAAGGCACATATGCAGATGCCAGCAGTAGTGTAGAGAGTCCAATAGAAAGGTGCAGTAGCTAGCAGCAGTCAAAATACTCTGATGAAAAATTAACTATATTGATTCAGTATTTTGGAGGCTATTTAGTTTCAGGATTTGCAGGTGCAAAGAACACTAAATAAGTGTTGCATGCAGAATTTAAAAGGTACTGGATTGGGATAGATTGAATTCCTTTTTGCTGGGAGGGAGTGTTGAAATTTGCAACAAGAAACAGTGAAATTTGAAACTAGAAAGGAAAAAAAAAAAATGCACCCACACTGGTGAGGAATTTTGATGTACCAGTAGTGAGGAATGTGAGGTGCCTAATTTATTTTTCCCTTAAATAAATTGGACAATAAATTCTAATTTCATCTCATAACAACTTGGGTCAGTTAACTAAATCATGATGACTGAGTTAGCTCAAGAAATTTGAGTTGAGTTGATCAAGGTCGATATTGGTGGCCACCTGCCTATTCCACTTGGGCCCTCGGCCCTTGCCATTATCTCTTTCAGTTTTTCAGTTTCCTTAATTATAGCATAGTTTACTATTTTTGTCAATTTTTCGTCTCCTGAACTTCCGAAGTAGTTTTGAGGCCCCAAATGACATTTTTTCATCATGAAATCACCTTGGTAGTTGTAGTCCTCGGAGATATATTTCTAACGAGGTATCATGTACATCAAACATAGATCATATGACCAAGTTACACCCTCGGAAGTTGGATGCCCAACTACCCCCAACGGGGCCCATAAACTCTTGGTGTTACATCTCCTCGGGTTAGGGATTTTTATTATTTTTTTAATAACAAAAAGGTGTTGAGACTTATTGTAACATAGTTCAGAGGCATGTAGTGGCCACATCTCTTCTCAAAGATAAGCTACCATCGCCCGAGCTAGTTTGTTTTCCATTCTGTCTGTAAGCATTTTTCAGTATTTGATATTAATGAAATGAAGTATTATTCCTACTGCATCTCTATTTTTATGTTTATTTATGTATTTTATTTTTTTCCTGCATATGTTTGGATCATGAGGGTCTAATATGAGGTATGTATATGGATTCTAATATTTTGGGGGTTCAATTGCAGTTGATGCATTACTGGGATGTAGGTGTGAATTAGTGAACACAAATAATTGAATTAGAATCAGTTTAACTAGTTCTAACTAAGTGATGAGCTAGTGCGAGGTCCACTGAATTAAATTAGATTTAATTCACAATGAGTGATCAATTATATAACTGATAATCCACTATTAATAGTTCATTTTATTTCTGAGGAAGACCCAGTTGAGTTAGAGATTAAAGGGAACATAACTATCACTTGTATTTATACAAAATTGCCCATGTGAAATTATAAAGTCATTTGGATTCCATGGTGGATTGCAAAATCAAGGAAGTCTGATTTTCCTAATTAGTATGGAGCTAATTCCCTAGGAAATGGGTGAGCAAGGCAAGCTGAAGGAAGGTTGAGAATTGGCTAAGCACTAGACTAATTTTTCCTAGATTACTAGGAGACAATTGGCAGAGTGCTTGAGAATCTCATGAGAGATTAAGCATTGTATTGTTTTAGGATTTATTGACTTAATACACTATAGAGATAGAGGGGTTTTGAGCAATATCTTTCCCTAGATACATCTTCTGTTGTGCGATTGATAATTTCTTTCTCTTACTTATATGTGACTCTGCAATCACGTTTTTCTTTGGAAAATTGTAGGAAGGATTCAATATCTTGTTTTAGTACATTACAATATCATATCGAATCCCGTTGGTTAGATTTTCTACATGAAATAGAATAGAGGTTTTATATGATATTTTCTTGTAGTGGTTAGTAGGCCACAAGGTCTATGATAAAGACCAACATAAATGGATAAGGGCTTGCATTGTAATTTAGAGCCAGAAAAGAAGTAGGCATAGGCTTAATATTGATTAAGGTAACCCTAGTTTGAGGGTCGAAATTGAGATATGAATTTCATGTCAAGATTCAGTCAAAGAAATTCCCGAAATCTATGGATCCATATGAGCTAGGTCGAGTCTCTTATGGAGGCAAGAGTCATGGTTTTTTCTATGAGTGGAAAGGGTTTATTCTAAAAAAATTATAAGTACATAAGTATAGTGCCCTAGTTAGGACAATTTCCTAGCATGCTTAGTTCATAAGGTATGCCCTTAATACTGTGACAAATTTGTGTAGAAGAAGAGTGGTTGTGACTCTTAGAACAAGCTCTATTTCTGCAATATAGACCACAGATCTGAAAGATGGTTTGCAGATTCAGTATGTGTGGATATAACAGATCCAAAGGAGGGTGGAACCTAAGCAGAAGATTGAGCATGCGTAAGAAATGTGCCATATGAAGAATGGATTTACGTGCAAAGGAGTTGATTTTGGTGGACTATCCATAGAGTTTTAGACAAATATCTGAAGCAACCTATACAAAATTAGTCAGTGGACTATTAGTGGCTAATTTGTGACCCTTGTTCAGTCATCTACAAATTGTTAGAAGGATGATAAGAGGAGTAGTTAAGATTTGTTCATAGATTGGACAACAAAAATCAAATTGTTGATACACAAGAACAATGATTTTTAGAGGACTTGAACCATTTTTAGGTGGAAGATTTGAAGAGCCCTAGATGAAGACAATATTGTGAGCCCTACATCAGTAAAAATAGTTGAATTTAGTTGGACAGATTAATGGTAGTCCAAGTATATCTGGAGGGTTGCTAGGTGATTTTCAAAGAAGAGCCCTAACTTTTGTACTTGTGAAGGACAAAAATATTGGTAGAAGGGAAAGTGTATAGGGCCTAAGGATGTGTAGAATTTGAAGGACTAAAGTAGCAGTCAAGTGGGCTAGGCAACTAGCCCTAGTTCACTATATTGTAGAGAATTCATTTAGTGAGAAGAAGGGCACACCCTGGCACCTAGCACATCTTGGAATGCTTCTCTGGCCTCTAGCATGCCTTAACACTACCTAGAATACCTTGATGTCACTCCATACTTAGCACTCCCGAAACTCACTTACACTTCCTGTGACAAACTCTTATTCTTTAATTTTTAAATATAGTTTTATCTGGTATTTTATGATGAATTGTCTAATGGAATATCCATGATAGTTTACGAATCACCCCAACATATATCCTTTATTCAAGTCATATCATGATATTTATTCACACTTATTTATCTCTAGTTGTCCCAGCATAGTGCAGGTCATCACCACCACCCTTGAAAAATTGAACATGATAGTCTCGTGGTCCTATCTAAGCTTGGAATAAAATTTAAAAACTTAGCTACACAACATAATGGAATATTATTATAAAGGTTTCCCATGCATTCTAATTAGCAATATCTAGTGGGATTGGAACAACAATGTTTTTTTCAGGAGAAATATCCATGATAGTTTACGAATCACCCCAACATATATCCTTTATGCAAGTCATATGATGGTATTTCTTCATGTTTATTTATCTATTGTCCCAACACAGTGCAGGTCATCACCACCAACCTTGAAAATTTGAACATGATAGGCTCGAGGTCCTATCTAAGCTTGGAAGTAAATTTCAAAACTTAGTTACACAACATCATGGAAGATTATTATAAAAGTTTCACATGCATTCTAATAAAAAATATCTGGTGGGATTGGAGAAAAAACAAATTTTGTTCACGAGAAATATCCATGATAGTTTATGAATCACCCCAACATCTATCCTTTATGCAATTCATATGATGATATTTCTTCACACTTATTTATCTCTTGTCCCAACACAGTGCAATTCATAACCAACACCCTTGAAAATTTGAACATTATAGGCTCGTGGTCCTATCTAATATTGGAAGAAATTTTCAAAACTTAGTTACACAACATCATGGAAGATTATTATAAAGGTTTCCCATGCATTCTAATCAACAATATCTGGTGGGATTGGAACAACAACAAATTTTGTTCACGATAAATATCCATGATATTTTATGAATCCCCCCAACATCTATCCTTTATGCAAGTCATATGATGATATTTATTCACACTTATTTGTCTCTTTTCCCAACACAATGCAGGGCATCACCACCACCCTTGAAAATTTGAACATGATAGGCTCGTGGTCCTATCTAAGCTTGGAATAAAATTTGAAAACTTGGTTACACAACATCATGGAATATTATTATAAATGTTTCCCATTCATTCTAATTAGGAATATCTGGTGGGATTGGAACAAAAACACATTTTGTTCACGATAAATATCCATGATATTTTATGAATCGCCCCAACATCTATCCTTTATACAAGTCATATGATGATATTTATTTACGCTTATATATCTCTTGTCCGAACACAGTGCATATCCTCACCACCACCCTTTCAAAATTGAACATGATAGGCTTGTGGTCTTATCTAAGCTGGGAAGATAATTTCAAAACTTAGTTACCCAACATAATGGAAGATTATTATAAAGGTTTCCCATGCATTCTAAACAAAAATATCTGGTGGGAATGGAAAAACAACACATTTTTTTCATGACAAATATATTCCATGATAGTTTATGAATCGCCCCAACATATATCCTTTATTCAAGTCATATGATGATATTTCTTCACACCTATTTATATGCTATCCCAACACAGTGTGGGTAATCACCACCATCATTGCAAAATTGAACATGATAGGTTTGTGGTCCTATCGAAGCTTGGAAAAAAATTTCAAAACTTAGTTACACAACATCATGTAATATTATTAAAAATGTTTCCCATGCATTCTAATCAGCAATATATGGCAGGATTGGAAGAGAAACACATTTTTTTCACGAGAAATATCCATGATAGTTTACGAATCACCCCAACATATATCCTTTCTGCAAGTCATATGATGATATTTCTTCACACTTATTTATCTCTATCCCAACACTGTGTAATCATCACCACAACCCTTGCAAAATTGAACATGATATACTCGTGGTCCTATCTAAGTTTGGAAGAAAATTTCAAAATTTAGTTACACAACATCATGTAATATTATTAAAAAGGTTTCCCATGCATTCTAATCAACAATATCTGGTGGGATTGGAACAAAAACACATTTTTTTCATGAGAAATATACATGATATTTTACAAATCACCCCAACATATATCCTTTAGGCAATTCATATGATGATATTTATTCACACATATTTATCTCTTGTCCCAACACGGTGCAAGTCATCACCCCCACTATTGCAAAATTGAACATGATAGGCTCATGGTCCTATCTAAGCTTGGAAGAAAATTTCAAAACTTAGTTACTCAACGTCATGGAAGATTATTATAGAGGCCTCCAATGCATTCTAATCGGAAAAATTTGGTGGGATTGGAACAACCACCCATTTTTTTCATGAGAAATTATAATAAAGATCACAATTGAATTGATAAAAAATAGTTTTTGGAAGACAAGATTCATCCAAACCCAAAAAAATAATGGATTCTGGTAATTCCTCCACTCCCTCTTGGATTCCCTTGTGACTTCTTTGATGGTGTTGCACAAGTTATCCCACCTAAGTGCAAAGTGGGTATGGGACTCTTCCTCTCCTAGTCTTATAGCGAGAAAATATGATACACCCAAAGTTAAGGCTCCAACTATTGAGTTTATTACATTACTCTTTGTACCCTTCTAGATTGCATCCATCAAAAGAGTCAAATCCCTATAGATCATGAGGGATTAAAAAATCATGATCATTTGGGTCAATAATTCATGATAGAAAACATCTACCTATATCCCATCCTACAAGATATCATATATTCCCCCAAATCTTTGGACTAGCTATCTTTCAGACACATTCTCAAGGAGCTAAATACCACAACACACAAGCTTTCAAAAGAATATCTCAAATTTCCCATCAATGCCTTTGTGATACTAGACTCCATCGATAGGATAGAGTATGACCAAATGATTATTCATGTCTAAGCTTGAAAAACAAGCCAATGTAGATTGATGCATGCACATTCCAATCATGACAATCAATTTCTACATCTTCTCAATAGAAAAAGCAAGTAAATTTTTTCTCTATTCACTTTACAACATAAACACAAATTTCACCCATAATGTTAGGATAATTTGAATGATATGAACAAAAGGTGGGAGGAGTATTTTGTGGTGTATTGAAAAGGACTAGGGGACACACATGTAGCATGGATGTGTAGAAGTGGGATGTCCAAGCATGGTTTAGTAAGATCTATAATCCATGAAATAGAGAATGAGAAGGGGGATTAAGAGCTAATTTCATAGGGGCTAGGGGGCCTAGAGGGAAGGTAACAAGAGAAATTGAAAGTGGAACCCACGATAGTGGTGATAAGGGGATTAGGGGCCCCATTAACACAACCAATAAGCCATTAACCCATAGCCTCTAAATTCCCTATCCCTTAACCCCAAAGCCATAATATCTTAACCCCTACACTCATAACTCATAAGCCATCAACCCCTTGATGCATTAAACCTTAAGACATTAACTCCTAACCTATAATCCATGAACCCCCTAAGCACTAGCCCCTTATTCTCTTAACTCGTGACCCTTAAACCTTAATCCATAACCCCTAAAAACCTTAAAAACTAACCCCTTAACCCATAACACCTAAATCACTTAATTATTAAGCCCTTAACCCCTAAATACATTTCCCCCAATCCCTTGGCCCTTAAATCTTAACTCTTGAAGCCCTTAACCACTTAGTATCCAAGGCAAAAAAAAACACATCAAACCAACAAAATAACCTCTTAGGAGAATCTTTCACCTCTAACTAAGAATATTGGTACCATTTGATTTTTAGAGAACTAGGTATTGCTCTCGAGGGTGTGCATTTGTTGGTAATGTCATTATTAACATGTATACCAAAAATATAATTTGCAAAACATCAATAATAATTTTTCACAATATATACACTTCATGTTGGCATGGAGATTGTAGTGCTCTCGCACATAAGGAGTTGGAAATGAATATAACACTCCTAATGATGCAACCTCTTAAACCGTAATGAACAGGGAGCTAACCCTTGATACAAACATTTCTTTTTTCTAAAAAACGTGATTGTGTCAATGTATAATACTATACATAAGGGAAAATAAAATTATATTATCCACATCAATGCTTGAAATAGCCTCACATTTTCCATGAGTGATGAGCCAAGGTGTGAATGTAGGGCACTATTAAAGTTGCATCATGTTTAAATTCCTTTTACATCATGAGATCGTTCTCCATTAGGATTGATGCATCATCACAAGGGAGCATGACACCTTTTTGTCGCAGAGAGATTAAAGTTGTAAAACTATTCAAGTGGAATACACCTCAAGTTTAAATGACATCATTATATGTTTTTGTCAAGTTGTTAAAGAGGTTATTTATAAACAATAAATTTAGTACTTGGACTTCATATTTTCATGTCCTTGACTCTAATATGGATTTGTACTTGGAACACTTCATGCAAATAATAGGGGGCCTTAGTTTTTAACCCTCATACACATAAGAGCACTAGAAGTTTACCTTCAGACCCCCCTTTGGTGGTTTCGAAGTGGGTTTACAATAGTGTCATCGAGTTGAAACTAATGACATCATGATATTCCTCTTCTCAATAACACCTTATAGCTTTTCAATATACACAACATTGAGTTAGAGGATCACCTCATCTGTAGATGCTCCATTTATTATGGGAGTCAAGGGATTTTATATTTTCTTTTATCAAGATTTAGATGGTTTTTATCTAATTTCTTTCAATACATGTCTAACTATTTTTATGAGGGAGGTCCTTGGATTTAGATATTTTTATAAGACCTTATGTGGCCTTCCCCTTTTGAATTTTTCCAAGGGGGTAGCCTCCTTACATGTTGCCTTGCCTACTTAGAGACAAAATTGAAAATCCAATATTCAAACTTCTTCCACTATAAAATTGGTGGGGCCTCATACCTCTTATTGAACCCCTTAATGGGACTTTATTTCTCCAAAGAGATTGTTGAGGATTTCCCATTGCAAATCATAGGTTTGATGTCATAGGACCTGTTACCCCACTTTATATATTATTTTTTAGAGGATAATTTTAAATTTTTATTTACATATCAACCCTTATGATTCTTCTGACATTAATCATTTTCCAACTCAGATATATGAATGATTGTATAATTAGTTTGATAACACCTTGCCTTGGCCATATGGGACACTAGGTGTAGGAAGATGTTGCTTTAACGATCACTTTAAATTATATATATGATCCATGTATATATCTATAATGTGAATTATTTTTATTGTGATCACTTAAAGACTCTATTGTAACTCTCAAATATTTTGGCTATAGATTCTATGTTGAATTCTTCCATGGTGTTTCATAATTTTACTCATAAAAATATGTGGTCTTGATAGTTTAAATATATAAATGGTGGTTTGAGTAATTACTATACATTTTATCCTATTATACCCTTATTTCCCTTTGTCAAATTTTATCCCACATAATTTCATATCATATTCATTAATTTTAATCATGATGTCTCGCCCTATGATTCCCTCCAGTAGGAAATAAATTATTTTATCCATAAAAATAAATATGTAAACCACTCTATTTTCAATTTTATCACTGTGCTTTCATGTTGAGTTTATGATCTTAATGATATCATATGTGCAAGTTCATTGAACAAGGTTCATTATATTAAGCTCTTTTTCTACACAAGCTTAACCCAACTAGCACAAGCTCAACTCGACCCTCACAACAAATGAAAAGAAAAAGAAATTACATGTATGATGAATCACTTGACAAGAAAATTACATGGTCATGATATGGTGGACCACTATTGATGAAAGTCTCAAAATCACCCATCTGGACGATTGTGTGAAGAGGGCTTGAAATTTCTTCTATGGGGGATTTTTTTATTCTTCCATCGATAGGGTTCCTCAATTTCTTTTACTTTCAGAATGTCCTCAAACATCGCTCTTGTTACCTTAAAGTTCGACCATGTATGTACACACTTTCTCTAAATCCTCCAAAATGAAAATGTAATTCAATTTTTTAGGGTATATGAAATTGCAATGATTTCTCTTTGTTACTCTTCGAAAATGAATCTTAATGAATGTCATATAAACTCAAGATTTCGATCTTTACTATTCAGGGAGAACAAAATCAATGCAATATTCCCTAAATGAAATGAGGTATTCACTTAATGATATTAGTGTCTTTTATTGTTAATTTCCCTCCTTTGCAATTAACCAATTTTAGGGAGAAACATCCCTTTGTGCCCTTGTTTATTTTATTTTTTTTCAGAATAGTTGGCTAAGATTAATGGAAACTGATCTGATGGTTTCTGGGAATCGATATTACATGAAATCATTTTCCTTTTAAAAATAATCTATGACCATTCATCTCATAAATTCAGTACTCCCTTCTTTGCATGATCAATTGTTTGATGAATCATCTACATTCCTACAGTTTTGATTTGAAGGAAATTTGTATGTTAGCCAATTTTCTCAATACGAGAAACATCATTGTACATAGATGGATAGATAATTGTTTCTCGAGAGTTATCATTCTCTAATTTAGGTATTAAATTCCCTACCTATTAATAAGATTGATACATCTACGATTAAATATTTTATTAAAAGTTTGGATACTTCTTCTGTCCACACCAATATATGCTTTGCAACTCAAAACTTGTTCAAAATGCCCTTGTTTCCATGATAAAAATGCATACATTTCATTAACTATTATTTTTTCTTACCATTCATTTCATTTATTTATGGTTGTTTTGTTGTTTTCAAAGTTTTATTTTGATGTATCTAGGTTTGATTTGGAATTCTCCAAAAAAACAAGAATTATGAAAAACACAGTGACTAAATCTCTCTTGAATTGTTGCAGTATCGCTCTACTTTCAAAGCTCATCCTTGCTAGATTCAACATAGGTATTCGGGAGAAATTAAAATAAAAAAAAGAATAGAATGAGAAACAACTTAAAATAATCAAGAAAAAATTTTAAATTTCTTCTACCTCTTCTTTCTTAAAAAAATTGCAATGATCCTCCACCTGCAAAGATTTTTTGGACAGGAGGTTTGCCTGCTGATTCCATTCTCTCAAAATGTGTTGGAAGAATTTTTTTTAAAGAGAAATTTGAGATTTTGAATGCATTCCATCCATTGCTTCAATGAGAGGACCCTCATATGGCCCTTTCCAGACAACTAATACACCACACGCCTTGAATCGACAAAAACATGCATAATGCACTTGTAGAAAATGATGAAATTAGTGACTAGGTGACTAAAAAGCTTAGTCACCGAAATTATTTCAAGTGAATTAATACAAAATTTGATAATTTTAAGTGATCAAACTAAAAATTATTAACTTAAATGAATAATTTAGTTTAGGGACAGAATATATGACTAGATAATAAGTGACCAAACAAAAAGCGACTAACTAAAATGGCTAATTTAGTTGACGAATAAAATATATGACTAGATAATAAGTGAAAAAATTAATAATGATTAACATAAATGACCACTACAGTCCAAGAATAAAAATATGACCAAATAATAAGTACAACAAGTATATGAATGGTTCATTTATGTTAGTAATTTTTAATTGTGTCACTCCGGAAATGGAAAATTGCAATTTTGATACTAAAGTGTTTCATTTCACTGCAAGGGTCTTTGAATCCATCTAAAGTGTTAAAATTTAGAGACAACGGGGTATTTGAATTCATATATAGTGTTAAAATTATAAATACCCATTTGTCTCTAAATTTTAAAACTGCATATGGATTTAGTTATTCTCAACATCAGTCGGACCTTCCTTTATCGTCAGGGCAAGGCTATCCATCACTAGTTTGTCCAAGGAGGGAAAGGCCAATGGCACTTGAGATGAAGTACAAGAAAAAAAAACAAACCGTAGAAATTCATAACTTCTAAAACTTTTGATAACCCTAAGAAAGTCATAATACATTTCATGTATTTATCTGATATCCAGGATGAAAGGGAAACCAAAATAAAGGTTAGACAACCCCAAGAAGAGTTTTTCAACCCCTCATAAATGTCCTTAAGCACTGGGCTGGACAAAACAATTAACTTGGTCAATTAATATAAAGCTAGATTAATATAAATCCATATTATTCTATACATAAATCTACAGGTAAATGTATTACAAAAATATGCACAAATTCTAATAGCACATTCACATTCTTAGAATGTGCACACATTATTTTAAAAAAACCATACATACTGACAATTCTTGTGGCTCTTTATGTAGAATAACATGCCATAGCTACCATATCCATGTTGAAATTTAAATATCCCTTAAAGAGTATCTATGTGGTTGTTTAAGGGTTGCTTCATGTTTGGGGTACTATAGCCTAGTTTTGGTTAGGACATGGCAATTAAGTGCAACGCATGTGATATAACTGGTTGGTGGTCATGCCTAACTATTAGGTTCACATTGAAGATGCTTGGTGAGCATGTTTTTTGAGTGGTACTAGACACTCAAGCGAAATAAAAATTCTAGCCCCATGAAAAATGGTATTAAATCCATGTTTGAATTAAAAATTGTGGAATTATTCTTCACTCTCCACACCCATTTCATTGGAGAAGTTGATGGGGCTGTATTGATGAGGATGTTAACAATTCAAGTTGGGAAGAATGTAAGGAGCTTCCTCAAGGTGCCACTGGAAATGTTATATTACATAACATGCTAAGAAAACATGATAAATGGTGCATGAATAGTTTATATGTTTCGTAGCCCTCATGACAAATCACAATGATCCCTGAGACATTTAGGATGATGTAATAGTTTGGTGTGGACTAGGAGGATAAAGGATGTCTAGCCTAACAAGGATCGATGATCATTGAAGTGTTGCCACAAAAATTCACCAAAAGATATCACAATCTAGAAATGTGTTTGATAGTGTGCTAGCCATGGAAAGGAAACATAGTTGATGACTGTATTAGAGGTAAGTGGAAGCTTGTTTCCACTACGTACATGACCTTTAGAGAATTACAAGAATTTGGTCTAGATGGAGATAATAACAAAGTCTTACACTAGGTGGTTAGTTATTCAAGTGTGGTGGCTTGAGGGAGGTAGTGAATGGTTGTTTATGTGTGAGTAGTGATGACACAATATCACTTATAATGAAATAATAAATACAACATTCGCTATATTTTAAGGAACCTAGCTTGGGTTTAGTTAGGACATGTTGGCTAGGCATATTTGGAGTGATACAAGAGGCTGATGGTCATGCACACTAGTAATGTCATGTCAATGCTATAAAGAACCTAGTATTCTTGAGTGGTATTAGATGCTTAAGTGGATTGAAAAGTTTACCCTCATGACAAATGGTATCAACACCACATTTAAATG
The DNA here is from genome assembly GCA_034641835.2 of Pinus albicaulis. Classification (NCBI taxonomy): domain Eukaryota; kingdom Viridiplantae; phylum Streptophyta; class Pinopsida; order Pinales; family Pinaceae; genus Pinus; species Pinus albicaulis. Next base: position 216,251 of record JAXQQM020066513.1, on the reverse strand, counting down.
CAAAAATTATGACTTTTGTGCTCATCATCAATGCCTTGTCCATTAGAGAAGCCAATGGAGCCATGTTGATGAAGATGCCAAGAATTAAAGTGGGGGGAGAATGCAAGGATCTTACTTGAGGTTCCATTAATAATGGCACAATGGATGGCATGTCAGGTAAACATGACTAAGAGTGGAAATTGAGTTTATATTTTTGGTATACTTTGTGAGTGACTTAGTTTGTTTCATGAGTCAATTAGGATGGTGTACTAGTTTGGTGTGGAATATGAGATACCCTCAACAAGGGTTGATCATTGACAAAGCATTGTAACACAAGCTTAGGGGAGGATGATGTAAATTTGCAATGTGTTAGCCATGGAAAGGTAACATCATTTTTGAGTGAAATGTAAGTGGAATATTGTTTCCTTTAGGTACATGATCATTAAGGACTACACCGAGTCGGCGTTAATGGAGACAACACAATTCTATATTTGGTGGTTAGTTGTTCAGGAGTGCTTGTCTTAGAGGAGGTGGTAGAATGTTTCTTATGGTTGGGTTGTGATGATGTAGCATTACTTACCACTAAGTGGAAATTTCAACATTTTTTATAATTTAAGGTGCCTCCTTTGGGTTTTGTTAGCCCCTTATGAATTTTTTGATAAGCAAACATGGGGCTAAAATGTTGTTTGAGCCTTCAAGGAATGCATTTCCTCTGAAAACACATCATCCTTGAAGCCTCCTTGTGCCTTTGTCCTTTGATGAATCCTCACTGTTGTTTCCAGTTACAAAGCCTCTCTATTTGTGAAGAAGAATGTCCAAAAGGCCTTTTCCCTCTTATTTAATTCCCACTTAACCTCTATATCTTCACCTTTTTTACCCTCTCTTAATTGCTCATTAACCCCTTAAAATCACCCAAATCCCCTTTTAAACCTTTCAAATACCTTTGTTTGGCTTAAAACCCCTTCATTCCCCTTACCGTTACCCCTTTTTTGGCCTTAAAATGCATCGAAATTAGGCCAAAAGATGATATTTTGCATATGAGGCTTTAGCCCCTTACGACCAACCCCTTAACCACTTCCCCTCCATGTGACCGGGCACCAAGACCAGGCATTGAGCCCGCAGGCGCTTATCACAATCGGAGGTCTCACAGTGAGTGCTTTTCTTTGTTACTCTGGAAATCTCCGATGTGATTGTTTGTTGGTCTGTGGAGCGTGGGTGTAATACCCGCCATCGATCTATACAGATCCGACGGTCCACGCAAGTCCTCTCGCACCCCAACTCTTCCCTTTTTTACCCCTCTGATTGCAGTCTCTGTCGTTGATTCACCTTTTAATCCAACGGTTGAGTGCCAATCACTGATCGGAAATTCTTAATGCATCCCCCTTTGCATTCCCCGATCACGATCCTCCAATCCGATCGAAGCCATTGATCTGTTGGGATCTGATGGCCTAGATCCCATCGCCTCTCCTCTCACCACTCTAGTCTTCCTCCCTGCCAATTTAATCTCCTCCGTTGATCTTGACTCGGATTGGACGGCTGGCGCTCAATCACACCGCCGCCATTCGAAAGCTTACAATGTGTCACCGCGCTGCCTCCCTCGATTGCGATCCGCCGATTCAATCGTAGATATTCATTCAACCTAGATCCAATGGCTCTCAGTTAATATCCCTCCACCCACATTGAGTCCCACCATGCAAAGGCCCCGATTTCGCTCATTTTTCATCATTTCCCTTTGTAAATCCCCCGAGCATTAAACTTTGGGTTTTGCACTAAATGTTATTTCTTTCATAGTTTTACTATTGTGCCACAATTTCTTCGGGCCTCCAAAACATTTCTTGTGCCGCCACCTGGGTTTTATAATTTCTTTATTTTATGGTGCAGGTTTTCGTAGAGTGTCTAAGTCACCCTGTATTCCATAATCATAGTTACTATGGTTTAGAGCACAGAGAGGCCATTACAGCCGCGGCCAGTGTATCAGCAACAGAGATTAAAAGGGTTAAGGCCCGTAATTGAATACTTAACGCTTTAATCCTGATTCAAAGGAAGAAGGCATAGTTTGAAGACTAAGCACACTAATGAGTTACATCAGTGCATTTATATCAGCAGAGCGCTATTTCTCTAGAAGGACACCTTCCTTCGGAAGTCTCCATGTCTCCTCGAGCCCTTAAATATGTTACACTGACAGAAGCTTCTTTAAGACTGTCAGACAACAGTTATGGAGGTATGGAGAGGCTTGTAGACCTTCCATCCACGTCATTTATTTCATAAGGTACCGCAGAGTTCCGAACAACTAGAAGGACTCCAAGAACACATTCGAGGTCAATATCGATCTGACAGAGACCTCTGAAACAAACTAAGGGATATGCATAGTCAACGAAGAAACATTAAGCATTATGGGCGTGAATGCTTCCACCATTCTGTCTTAAAAGAACAAATTAAATGAACATATACTCCCGCTATTACTCATCCTATAATAATTCCTGAGAACATATTGTAAAGGGTTGCGTTGTTGTTGTAGTTGTTGTTATAGGGATTCATTTTTTACTATAAGAACAGTTTTGGGAGAGAGTAGCAGAGTAGGTTGTAATGTAGTAGTCTAGGAGGAGAAAGTTTGGACTGTATCAGCCATTGAGCTCAGTGTATGTGACTGGTTTTGCATATCAATTAATCAAGCAGCTTCACAGGATCCTGGTCTATTACTACGGGTGATTTTTCTCTATTTACATTGTTTTATTACATTTTTCATGTTGTCCATTGGTCTTCTGGTACACATTAGAAATATAGCATAGGATATACCCTCTCATGGTACCCTGTGTTTTTGCTCTCCCTACATTTGATGTTTTCTTTTGAATGTGAATCTAAGAGCAAATTCATGTAATTTAACCAGTGTAGTAGTTGTTTTTTCACTGCTAGGTGATGTATGAATTCGGGTTTTGTTGCTTGGATGTCCTAGCTATTGTCAAAGCAGGGAAGGTTAAAAGTCCTTCTCTGATCTATAGACTCTAGCTTTGTGTCAAATCTTATCTCTCTTTTTCTCCTGGAATATGTTGAAGTAGATATGGAGTTAGATGACCTCTGGTTTGATCTCAAGTTTCCCTTTGTGTCTTTGTTGAGAGTTTTCTTTGAGTATGTCAAAGCAGGTCTGGAGTTAAATGACCTTTGACCTGATCTCCAGATAGAAATCTAGTGTCTTTCCTTCTTTCACCTTCACTCTTAATGTTCCATTCCACCATCTATCTTAAATATCCTTTAGTATAGATGACTTGCCTGTGAAAGTCTTGGTTAGTAGTTTGCAAGTAATCTCCTTTCATCACTCCATATCCCAATGGATGGCACAATGTTAACCTATCCTCTTTGCCCGAAAAATCCTACTACTTTGCTCCTTCCCTGCCATTACCTTCTCAGCTGATGATCTCATGACCCAACCCAACAACCAACCAAATCATTTTAAACCTCCATTGTGCTTCATAGCTAGCCTAATACCTCATTTTGAGCCTTCAAAGATACATATTTATTTGTATTTATAGAGAGATCCCTCTCTGGACCTAGGAGGGATATATCCTAAGGTCCCAAAATGGTTTGATGTTGTCCTATATTTTGGTATTTCGAAATCTAAAAAAACATAGGAACCCCAACATAATGGTGACTCCACTAGGGAAACAACAGACCAAATTTTCCATGACTTGGTAGTAAGTCGCTGTGGTGGACGGTAAAATCTTAAATCCTCCACCTAGTGAATCCACAATTCCGAAATGACTAAAATAATTCACTGGTTATTAGTAGGCCGCTGATTATCTTTGTTTGCACAAGAATCCACTAGGCGACCAGTCGCATTACAACATCATCCACGCTGAAGACCAAGTCACTTCACTAATGGAATACACTAAGCGGTTTGCAGAAATACATCCAAGTTTGATTGAAAAGTGTCGAGATATAACGTCACATGACTTGCCAGAGCCAGAAGTGGAGGACCTTCCAGGGGTTATTCTTCTCAGCTCAAAATTCAAACCCATGCTCAAGAAAATTTTCTTAGAATTGGTGGTTGAAAGACATGAAGTTGATATCAAAATTTTGAACTCACAAGAAAAATCATATCAGTTCAGAGACCCGAGAGTGTTTTTGGAAAGTCTCCATTCCCCTAAAAAAGAAGAAATTCCACTGCCTGTTGAAGTACAAGAAGAAGATGATTGGGCTTCCAAGAGCCACACTGAAGATGCAGTGGAAGATACAGTAGTCAAAGCTGCCCAGGATGAAGACAACCTACTGGTCTTGGGAGGCCTGAAGGAAGAAAGTGCACATCATGTGTTCTTTGATCATGTGGCAGAGTATATGGAGGCCCTGTTTAGCTCGAATTATCCAGCATTTATCTTTTGCAGGGGCCAAATTGATCAGGAGTGGTCACCACACATGGTGACCTCAGTTTTCAAGAACCACATGCAGAGCACCTTGTGGTTGTCTCTGATGAGCAGTCAGTTCTTATATCCTTTTTTGTTACTGATTGACTGGTTGCATTGGCATTATTGTATCACCTAAAGCATTAGATGTTTCCAAGTAGAATAGGGTAGGTAGGAAGTTTCAATAAAACTCAGTATATGAGCATTTAGTCAGTGTTTGTAATTTCTGCAAAGTTTCAGTTCATGAGCAGTTTTGTCTTTATGCCATGGTCCACAGCAAGCCATAAAGTCTAATCCTGGCCTGATTATTTTTCAATTTCTATCTTAGAATGTAGAGAAGAAATATGCTATACAATTTAATCCTAGAAAATAGTAGTTTAGGTAGAGAAACTATGAGGCCAACAGTCTAATCTGGTCTCATGGAGTAATAAGGGTAGTAGTAGAATAGGTTTATTTTCTTGTTTGTAAAAATTGATGATGTAAAGGGTTTGCAAGTCCAAATGCACCCAGAAGAAAAAAAATTCGGACTATAGTATGGGTAGGTAGTTGTTTGGGAGAATATTTCTACTGATATGATGTCTTCATGATTTGTGGTAGCTGATCTAAGAAAGGAGCGGGATGTGTCAAGTGCCAGGCATCTGGCCTACACGAAAGATCATTTATGAATTCTTGACTCCTTCAAGAAGAATCCATCCCCATGTGGAGTCACTGTTAGCCCCCTATGAATTTTTTGACAAGAAAACAGGGGGCTAAAATGTTGTTTGAGCCTTCAAGGAATGAATTTCTTCTAAAAACACATCATCCTTGAAGCCTCCTTGTGCCTTTTTCCTTTGATGAATCCTCACTACTGTTTCCAGTTACAAAGCCTCTCTGTTTGTGAAGAAGAATGCCAAAAAAGGCCTTTTCCCTCTTATTTCATTCCCACTTCACCTTTGTTTCTTCACCTTTTTTCCCCTCTCTTAATTCCTCATTAACCCCTTAAAATCACCCAAATCCCCTTTTAAACCTTTCAAATACCTTTGTTTGGCTTAAAACCCCTTCATTCCCCTTAACGTTACCCCTTTTTTGGCCTTAAAATGCATTGAAAATAGACGAAAAGATCATATTTTGCATATTAGGATTTAGCCCCTTATAGCCAGCCCCTTAACCACTTCCCCTCCATGTGATCGGGTGCTGAGACTAGGCGCTAAGCTCATAGGTTCTTATCGCAATCAGAGGTCTCATGACAAGCACATTTCTTTGTTACTCTGGAAATCTCCGATGCGATTGTTTTTTGGTCTGTGGAGCGCAGGTGTAATACCCACTGTTGATCTATATAGATCCAACGGTCCACGCAAGTCCTCTCGAACCCTGCCTCTCCCCTTTGTTACCCCTCTGATTACAGTCTCCGCTGTTGATTCAGATTTTAATCCAATGGTTGAGCACCAATCACCGATTGGAAATTATTAATGCATCCCCCTCTGCATTCCCTGAACGCGATCCTCCAATCTAATCGCAGCCATTGATCTCTCGGGATCCGACAGCCCAGATCTCATCGCCTCTCCTCCCATCGCTCTAGTCTTCCTCCCTGCTGATTTAATCTCCTCCATCGATCTTGACCTCGATCGGACGGCTGGCGCTCAATCGCACTGCTGCCAATCGGAAGCTTACAATGTGTCACCTCATTGCCTCCCCTAATTGCGATTCGCCAATCCAATCATAGCCATTCATTCAACCCAGATCCAATGGCTCTCAGTTAATCGCCCTCCACCCACACCGGGTCCCACCATCCAAAGGCCCCGCTTTTGCTCATTTTTCATCATTTCCCTTTGTAAATCCCCCGAGCGTTAAACTTTGGTTTTTGCACTAAATGTTATTTATTTCGCAGTTTTACTATTGTGCCACCATTTCTCTGGGCCTCCACAGCATTTCTTCTGCCGCCACTTGGGTTTTATAATTGGTTTATTTTATGGTGCATGTTTTTGCAGAGTGATTAAGTCACCATGTATTCCTTAATCACAGTTACTGTGGTTTAGAGCACAGAGAGTCCATTACAACCGCGGCCAGTGTATCGGCAGCAAAGATTAAAGGGGTTAAAGCCTGTAATTGAATACTTAACGCTTTAATCCTGATTTAAAGGAAGAAGGCGCAGTTTGAAGACTAAGAAAACTAACGAGTTACATCAGTGCATTTATATCAACAGAGCGCTATTTCTCCAGAATGATACCTTCCTTCGGATGTCTCAATGTCTCCTCGAGCCCTTAAATATGTTACACTGACATAAGATTCTTTAATATTGTTAGACATTAGTTATGGAGGTATGGAGAGGCCTGTAGACCTTCCATCCACCTCATTTATTTCATAAGGCAGTGCAGAGTTCCGAACAACTAGAAGGACTCCAAGAACACATCCGAGGTCAATATCGATCTGACAAAGACCTTTGAAACAAACTACGAGATACGCATAGTCAATGAAGAAACATTAAGCAGTATGGGCGTGAACGCTTCTGCCATTCTGTCTTAATGAAACAAATTAAATGAACATCTACTCCCACTATTACTCCTCCTATAAGAATTCCTAAGAACATATTGTAAAGGGTTGCGTTGTTGTTGTAGTTGTTGTTATAGGGATTCATTTTTTACTGTAAGAAAGGCTTTGGGAGAGAGTAGCAGAGTAGTTTGTAATGTAGTAGGTTGGGAGGTGAAATTTTGGACTGTATCAGCCATTGAGCTCAGTGTATGTGACTGGTTTTGCATATCAATTAATCAAGAAATTTCACAGGATCCTGGTCTATTACTACGGGTGATTTTTCTCTCTTTACATTGTTTTATTACATTTTTCATGTTGTCCATTGGTCTTCTGGTATGCATCAGAAATATAGCATAGGATATACCCTTGCATGGTACCCTGTGTTTCTGCTCTCCCTACCTTTGATGTTTTCTGCTGAACGTGAATCAAAGAGAAAATTCATGTAATTTAACCAGTGTAGTAGATGTTGTTTCACTGCTAGCTGATGTGTGAATTTGGGTTTTGTTGCTTGGATGTCCTAACTAGTGTCAAAGCAGGGAAGGTTAAAAGTCCTTCTCTGATCTATAGACTCTAGCTTTTTGTCAAATCTTATCTCTCTTTTTCTCCTGGAATATGCTGAAGCAGATCTGGAGTTAGATGACCTCTAGTCTGATCTCAAGCTGCCCTTTGTGTCTTCATTGAGAGTTTCCTTTGAGTATGTCAAAGCAGGTCTAGAGTTAAATGACCTCTGACCTGATCTCCAGACAAAAATCTGGTGTCTTTCCTTCTTTCACCTTCACTCTTAATGTTCCATTCCACCATCAATCTTAAATATCCTTTAGTATAGATGAATTTCCCTGTGAAAGTCTTGGTTATTTGTTTGCAAGTAATCTCCTTTCATGACTCCATAGCCCAATGGATGGCATAGTGTTAACCTATCCTCCTTGCCCGAAACATCCTACTACTTTACTCCTTCCCTCCCATTACCTTCTCAGTTGATGATCTGATGACCCAACCCAAAAACCAACCAAATCATTTTAAACCACCATTGTGCTTCATACCTAGCCTAATACCTCATTTTGAGCCTTCAAAGATACATATTTATTTTTATTTATAGAGAGATCCCTCTATGGACCCAGGAGGGCTAGATCTTGAGGTCCCAAAGTGGTTTGATGTTGTCTTAACTTTTGGTATTACCAAATCTGCCAAAACATAGGAACCCCAACATAATGGCAACTCCAGTGGGGAAAAAACAGACCAAATTTTTCGTGATTTGGTAGTAAATAACTGTGGTGGATGGTAAAATCTTAAATCCTCCACCTGGCAACTCCACAGTTCCTAAATGATTAAAAGAATTTACTGGTGATCAGTAGGCCGCTGATTATCTTCTTTTTCACAAGACTCCACTGGGAGACCAGTCACATTATAACATCATCCATGCTACAGACCAAGTCACTTCACTAATGGAAGACTCTGAGCGGTTTGTAGAAATGCATCCAAGTTTCATAGAAGAGTGTCGAGATATAATGTCACGTGACTTGGCAGAGCTGGAAGTGGAGGACCTTCCAGGGGTTATTCTTCTCAGCTCAAAATTCGAACCCGTGCTCAGGAAAATTTTCTTAGAATTGGTGGTTGAAAGATATGAAGCTGAGATCAAACTTCTGAACTCACAAGAAAAATCATATCAGTTCAGAGACCCGAGAGCGTTTTTGGAAATTTTCCCTTCCCCTTAAAAAAGAATAAATTACACTACCTATTGAAGTACAAGAAGAAGATGATCGAGATTCCAAGAGCCACACTAAAGATGCAGTGGCAGATACAGTAGTCAAAGCTGCCCAGGATGAAGACAACCTACCAGTCTTGGGAGGCCTGAACGAAGAAAGTGCACATCATGTGTTCAGTGATCCTATGGCAGAGTATATGGAGGCCCTGTTTAGCTCGAATTATCCAGAATTGATGTTTTGAAGGGGCCAGATTGATCAGGAGTGGTCACCACTGATGGTGACCTCATTTTTCAAGAACCACATGCAGAGCACCCTATGGTTGTATTTGATGAGTAGTTAGTGCTTCTATTCTTTTTTGTTACTGCTTGACTGTCTGCATTGGAATTACTGTATCACCTAATGCATCAGATGTTTCCAAGTAGAATAGGGTAGGTAGGAAGTTTCAATAAAGCTCAGTCTATGAGCATTTAGTCAGTGTTTGTAATTTCTGCAAATTTTCAGTTCATGAGCAGTTTCGTCTTTATGCCATGGTCCACAGCAAGCCAGATAGTCTAATCCTGGCCTGACTATTTTTCAATTTCTGTCTTAGAATGTAGAGAAGAAATATGCTAGACAGTTTAATCCTAGCAGATAGTAGTTTAGGTAGAGAAACTTTGAGGCCAGTAGTCTAATCTGGTCTCATGGAGTAATAAGGGTAGTAGTAGAATAGGTTTATTTTCTTGTTTGTAAAAATTGATGATGTAAAGGGTCTGCAAGTCCAAATGCACCCAGAAGAAAAAATGTTAGGACTATAGTATGGGTAGGTAGTTGTTTGAGAGAATATTTCTGCTGATATGATGTTTTCATGATTTGTGGTAGCTGATCTAAGAAAGGAAAGGGATGTTTCAAGTGCCAGGCATCTGGCCTACACCAAAGATCATTTATGAATTCTTGACTTCTTCAAGAAGAAGCCATCCCCATGTGGAGTCACTGTTAGCCCACTATGAATTTTTTGAGAAGCAAACAGGCAGCTAAAATGTGATTTGAGCCTTCAAGGAATGCATTTCTTCTGAAAACACATCATCCTTGAAGCCGCCTTGTGCCTTTTTCATTTGATGAATCCTCACTGCTGTTTCCAGTTACAAAGCCTCTCTGTTTGTGAAGAAGAATGCCCAAAAAGGCCTTTTCCCTCTTATTTCATTCCCACTTAACCTTTGTTTCTTCACCTTTTTTCCCCTCTCTTAATTCCTCATTAACCCTTTAAAATCACCCAAATCCCCTTTTAAACCTTTCAAATACCTTTGTTTTGCTTAAAACCCCTTCATTCCCCTTACCGTTACCCCTTTTTTTGCCTTAAAATGCATTGCAAATAGGCCAAAAGATGATATTTTGCATATGAGGCTTTAGCCCCTTATGGCTAGCCCCTTAACCACTTCCCCTCCATGCAACTGGGCACAAAGAATAGGCGTTGAGCCCGCAGGAGCTTATCACAATCGCAGGTCTCGCGGCGAGCACGTTTCTTTGTTACTTCGGAAATCTCTGATACGATTGTTTGTTGTTCTCTGGAGTGCGCGTGTAATACCCGCCATTGATCTATATAGATCCGATGGTCCCCGCAAGTCCTCTCGCGCCCCGTATCTCCCCTTTTTTACTCCTCCAATTATATTCTCCGCCGTTGATTTACATTTTAATCCAATGGTCGAGCGCCGATCGCTGATCGAAAATTCTTAATGCATCCCCCTCTGCGTTCCTCGATCACAATCCTCCAATCCGATCACAGTCATTTATCTCTCAAGATTCGATGGCCCAGATCTCATCACTTCTCCTCCCATCACTCCAGTCTTCCTCCCTGCTGATTTAATCTCCGCTATTGATCTTGACCCGGATCAGACGGTTGGCGCTCAATCGCACTGCCGCCAATCAGAAGCTTACAATGTGTCACCCTGCTGCCTCCCCCGATTGCAATCCGCCAATCCCATCATAGCCATTCATTCAACCCAGATCCAACAGCTCTTAATTAATCGCCCTCCGCCCACACCGGGTCCCACCATCCAAAAGCCCCACTTTCGCTCATTTTTCATCATTTCCCTTTGTAAATCCCCCAAGCGTTAAACTTTGAGTTTTGCACTAAATTTTATTTCTTTCGCAGTTTTACTGTTGTGCCACCATTTCTCCAGGCCTCCACAACATTTCTTCTGCTGCCACCTGCGTTTTATAATTGTTTTATTTTATGGTGCAGGTTTTTGCAGAGTGATTAAGTCACCCTGTATTCCATAATCAGAGTTATTGTGGTTTAGAGTGCAGTTATGGAGGTATGGAGAGGCCTACAGACCTTCCATCCATGTCATTTATTTCAGAAGGCAGCGCAGAGTTTCAAACAACTAGAAGGACTCCAAGAACACATCCAAGGTCAATATCGATCTGAAAGAGACCTCTGAAATAGACTATGGGATATGCACAGTCAACGAAGAAACATTAAGCAGTATGGGCGTGAATGATTCTGCCATTCTATCTTAATGAAACAAATTAAATGAACATCTACTTCCGCTATTACTCCTCCTCCTATAATAATTTCTGAGAACATATTGTAAAGGGTTGCATTGTTGTTGTAGTTGTTGTTATAGGGATTCATTTTTTACTGTAAGAACAGTTTTGGGAGAGAGTAGCAGAGTAGTTTGTAATGTAGTAGGCTGGGAGGAGAAATTTTGGACTGTATGAGCCATTGAGCTTAGTGTATGTCACTGGTTTTGCATATCAATTAATCAAGAAATTTCACAAGATCCTGGTCTATTACTACGGGTGATGTTTCTCTCTTTACATTTTTTTATTACATTTTTCATGTTGTCCATTGGTCTTCTGGTATGCATTAGAAATATAGCATAGGATATACCCTCACTTGGTACCCTGTGTTTCTCCTCTCCCTACCTTTGATTTTTTCTGCTGAACGTGAATCTAAGAGAGAATTCATGTAATTTAACCAGTGTAGTAGTTGTTGTTTCACTACTAGGTGATGTATGAATTCAGGTTTTGTTGCTTGGATGTCCTAGCTGGTGTCATAGCAGGGAAGGCTAAAAGTCCTTCTCTGATCTATAGACTCTAGATTTGTGTCAAATCTTATCTCTCTTTTTCTCCTGGAATATGCTGAAGCATATCTGGAGTTAGATGACCTCTGGTATGATCTCAAGCTTCCCTTTGTGTCTTCATTGAGATTTTCCTTTGAGTATGTCAAAGCAAGTCTAGAGTTAAATGACCTCTGACCTGATCTCCAGACACAAATTTGGTGTCTTTCCTTCTTTCACCTTCACTCTTAATGTTCCATTCCACCATCTATCTTAAATATCCTTTAGTATAGATGACTTTCCCTGTGAAAGTCTTGGTTAGTAGTTTGCAAGTAATCTCCTTTCATCACTCCATAGCCCAATGGATGGCACAATGTTAACCTATCCTCCTTGCCCAAAACATCCTACTACTTTGCTCCTTCCATGCCATTACCTTCTCAGTTGATGATCTCATGACCCAACCCAACAACCAACCAAATCATTTTAAACCCCAATTGTGCTTCATAGCTAGCCTAATACCTCATTTTGAGCCTTCAAAGATACATATTTATTTGTATTTATAGAGAGATCCCTCTCTGGACCCAAGAGGTCTAGATCTTGAGGTCCCAAAGTGGTTTGATGTTGTCTTATATTTTGTTATTGCCAAATATTCCAAAACATAGGAACCCCAATAGGTTCAATTAAAACATATCGGTTAAGCATAGATCATTATTCCTAAATAGAAAATTCTATCACTACTATCAAATGACTAAATTTTTATAATTATATAGCATGCTTAAATAATTACTAAATTTTTATAATTATATATGAATGTTTTAAAATAACACAAAAATTTTAACGTCATTGTGACACCTCTCTCTTACTCTCTTCTTATTTTTCTTCTATTTTATTTCAATAATCATAACTTACTTTTATACCAACCTAGATCCACCTCAATTACAGATCTACCAAGAAAATAGAGGGATAAAATTTATTTTCACTCTAAAATATATTTGCATCTCAATATATTTAATCCCTCTCAATGCTTGGTACATTTGGAGTTAAGATGGATCTATAATAGTTTAATAATTAATTATAAGTAATTATAAATTCAATTGAATTTAATTTTTTTTATGGGGTCAAAATGTTTAACAAAAAATTACAAAATTTCCATTCTGCTCTTCTTTTATTTATATCTATATTTCATTTTGTTTAATTTTATTGTCAAAATGTTTAATAAGAAATTACACTTTTAACTAGACATGGCAACATCTCTACCATTAAGATTAGAGAACCTCTACCCACAATTAAAAGTGGAGGAGCTAAATTTCTGTGAATAAATTAAAAATCTAAAAAATAAAAAAATATAACTTTTAATTGAAATTTCTCCGAGATTAAAAAGATAATAAAATAATATGGATAAACCACATTTATTTTTAAGAATTAAAAATAAAAATTAAGAACAAAAAAACTTTGACCAAAACAAATTTAAAAACTAATAAAATAATATTAAGAATGATTCCTTTCATTGAAATTTCCTTTCCGTCTCTTCCATTATCGACCCCTCTCATCCATTAACCATCGAGTCTCAATGTTATTGCTTGAGTAAAGTGTGGAGAAACCACATTTATTTGTAAGAAGTAAAAATGAAAGAATTGGAACAAGAAACTGTGACCAGAACCCAAATTCCACATTTTCTCCATTGAACGAGTCTTCCCCAAAGATAAAGATACTGTGGAGATTTTTGAACACATTGTGTGGATCAATCCTGCTTTTTTCACCTCATCCAACCATCTAAAATTCCCCCAAAAATTAATTTTCTTTGCCACGCCCTACTCATGTCCACAAGTGACCTATTCCCATTAGAAAGGGTGTAGTGTAAGTACCCACGTCAAGGTCGATATAATTCACATAAGCCGCTCTCAAATTTTTTGAAATGTAAGGGGTCAGGGTCATATAGTTGTAGAAATTCCACAACCAAGAGGTATATAAGTGCTCTGCATATATGTTTCTATCAATCCACAATGTACTAGATGGTGTATAAGTTTCCTGCTCTGTGGTGAAATGGAATCTAATCTGAGGGGATTTCAACAATACCCAGGTAAAAGGAATGAAGTTTCGAGAGAAATGGCAAGGGTAGGACTGATGTTCTTGATAGTTCTGGTGGCATTTCTCATAATTCGGTCTTTGTAGGAAAAATACGAATGTGAGAAAGGTTGTGCAGTAGGGTTCCTAGTCTCAACAACAACACAAAAATCAACAACATGCAATGGGAGGGGATTCGTTTGCTCTACGAACTTTAGCCTCAGGTCAAGGATTCTATACCCTTGAGTCCCTCCAATCCTTTTCCCTCTCGCTTCTCAAAACACCCAGAAACAAATTTACTCTCTAGGGACTGGCTATGGGTCATATGGTATGGAATCCAACGAAAAATTACCATCGGGGTTACATATTTCAATCTCGTTGGAATTTAATGGTTCTTATGGCTCAATGCAACCACTTTAGTAGCAGAATGTTCCTTTTACTTCCCTTAGCGACATCACCAGTAGAGCATTGCGACCGAATTAGCCCCCGATACGTAGGACTCCAAGGCGAATATGTATTATGCTGACCTGGCTCTCAATACTATTGATCATGGGCTGTTTCTACCAATGTTGCCCAACAAGCCCCCGATATATGAAATTTTTGGTAATGCTCGCATGGGCGTCAATTCTATGCAGCATCCACGATACCCCCTTGAGAATAAATTTGTTCCACAAGAAGGATATGGCCATGCCCCTTTGTTTTGTGAGGACTCTGTCACCCGATTTTAGAAACAACAGTTGTAATGGTTTTAAAGGCTGTATAGGAAAAGAAAATTGATAAAACCTCACAGGATTGTTGGGCATTCACACTAATTTGAATTTTTCATGATCATGGAATTGGGCGGAGGGATAAAGATCTCAGAACTCCACACCATCCGTTATGCAATTGGGCATAGGGATACAAATATCATGAAGCTATAAGTTGAAATTCGTTTTTCATATTTTCATTGGCTAATATTGTCATGTGAGCAACACTCACAAGTAAAGGTGATGTGAGCTAGAAGATTCAAATCTATCAAACCGTGTTCTTTACAACGCTGTAGGTTGTGTTGAAAGGCACATGGGGGATCGACAATATGGGTATTATCTCAGCCCTTTTAAATTGATACTTACCTCGATGTGAATGTTTAAATTCATCTCTGAATTGTGAATAAGTTGGTGTGGTTATGTTAAGAAGCATTAGTATCTCTAGGAATAAAAAAGAGTAAATTTGAAAGATCTCATAGTCAAGTTAACTGTGCCTTTGGCTTGATAATTTCTAGATTTGGGTTCTTGAATTTCCTTTCTCATAGACATGTTTTCCAGTATCTTGAAATCAAAGTTCCTTTTCCTATGGAAAAATTTCATTTGATTTCTTCTAGCATTGGATTTATGAAAAAGTTGTTATAATCTTTACCTCGAATCTCAAGGTTTTTGTATCCCATTAGCTTGTGTTTTTTTAGAAACTTTACCATAAATGTTTTGGGATCTTGAACACTTGTAAATTTTTTGGATATTTTGGATAATGCACTAAGGATTCTATTTTTCTATCTGATTTTCTCCATGAGCTTTTCTCTTGATAGTAGGAAATGACAAGGCTCTAAATTTGCATTTTTGTGATAATTGGGCATTTAACCTAAACATAAATCAAAGCATTGATAAAATTTATGGACCATATATGTATATAGTTTTATGCTTAGGAGAAGACAAATTTTGTAAGTAGGACAAAGCCATTAAGAGCTCGTTTATCTAATTTAGAGTATGAGAAACATATGTAAAGCAGAGTTTATCTTCGACAATGTTTCTAGTGATATGACTGCTTCATGGATGGGATGCTAGTGTTTCGTACTCTTGTCACATTTAGAGTCAATTTTATCTTAAAGGTTCAGCAAACCATAGAAAGTGTTTCCCTTTATAGAACCTGTAGTCTATATGAATTTATCTAAAATATTATATACCATTTCCTATCTTTATGATATATGTTCTGCTTATCCGTGTTTAAAAAATTGCTTTAGTAATTATGAATCTATGGGTTTATGCCCTAGCTCTTAAAATTTGGGGTTTATTATAAATATGGCATGCAGTTTTTCATTCAGAAATAGAGTGAGTCCATGGCTGGTTGAATTTTCTTCGAATGTGCCTCCCATCCAATTTATGCCTTTCAAACTACCCAAGAATAATCTTTGAGTGAGTTAGCATCCAGAGTATCAGTTTGAGGGGAATGGAATCATGGGAGGACTTTAAATGGCCACACTTACCAATAATGTGCTAGGGTAGATTAAATCTTGGCACAATATTTCAAAAAATGTTCTTGCAGGCATGTAGGGTGTTATCACCCAATTTTTTTTTTCAAAACATTATATGTCAACTCTATTTTTGATCAGGTCTTAAATAGTTTTGAAAGTCATTTTTCATTTGGTTAAGGGTAGGTCATAGTTTTTATAAGGTTAAAGGTCATCATTTGAGTTCAAATACAGTCCTTCGAGGTCCATTACATGATCAAAGATTCATATTTTCATTTAGGGGTCATTCCATTAAGTTTCAGGCTAAATTTTCGCAATTAGCCAAGAATCCTCTATTTTGTAGTGTCGTTAGTTCAAAAAAGGGGTTTTGCGCTACGAAAGTGCTACTAATTTCATAGCACAAACTGCGAAAAATACACTGTGTGTGCTACAAAAGCGTGGTTTCTTAAGTTTCATGTCAAGTACGCCAGAATTTTTCAAAAATCTGTTAAGAAATGATAGGACAAGGGTATGGTGAGTCATTTAGAGGTCAAGTTCGAAGTACTTACCCATCTCACAGCCATCATCATCATGATAGGGGCATCATTTAGTTGTAAGATGAGATTTCAAATTTAAAAATCTTATAGAAACTTCAGTTTTCATTTTCTTCCACTCAATTGTTTAAGCTCTGAAGCAGTAAAGTCAAGCCTATGGTTGTTCAATACCAAGGCTATCTTCACTATAATCGAGCGAGGCTACTTCTTTTTCTCAAGCGAGGTTGTTCATTGTTATCAAGCGAGGTTGTTGTTGGTATCCTGTGTTTTGATAGATTGGCTAACCAAAAGAGAAGGAAACATCAGAACCAATCTTTAGAGTTCCAGGATCTAGTCCTCCTGTTCTCAGAGAGGGATCTCTCAATTTTTTTGCAAAGGTATGTCTTGTTTGATTTTAAGTATGATTTTAGACTAGTTATTGAGTGCAAGTGTTTGTTTTGTTTGTTTGGTTGAATTAGTACAACAGAACATGAAATGTCTAGGCAGTATAAATAGAAAGAAGAAGTGTTAGATTCATTGGGCAATGGAGTCAAGAAGAGGTTTATGAAGAACTCATCAATGGATATGGGATATCAAAGGGAAAATCTAACATGGACATAGGATCCTTAAGTTTTGTGAATGAGATGGACATTAATGATTTGGAAAGAGAAAATAAATTCTCATCAAAGGGAACTTGAAAACATAACTTGAACAATAAAGATATATTTGATAGACAGGGCCGAATTCTACAAACCTCCCTTTACGCAAATAATAACTTCAACACAACTTTTAAAATGAAATCTAAGATTCGGGAGCACATCATACTTCCTCAAAGATTTTATTTTAAAGGAATTAGAAAACATAAAGGATTCACTGATAATTGCAATCATAGAAGAGGGAACACCTAACACATCTATGATCACAACTATAAAGACTTTTAAAACAATTTTTCAAGCAGGGAAAAAGGGCATCATCGAAACATACTTCCTTCACTAACTGTAAACAATGGTACTTCAAAGGGAGAATTCAAAAACAGTTTTCAAGTGGCAGCAGACAAGCAGGGAAAACCATAAATCATGTGGAAACCTGAAATTTGAACTATTAGAGAAATAAACATGCACGAGGACTAAAGAGAAAGATTTAAGACTCTAAAATACCTCAGCAGAAGAAAACATAAAACAATGAAGGATAAATAGGTCTAAGGTGCTTTCAAGAGTCATTTCTTAGCCTAAAATTTTCATCCTACTGTAGTAAGAATTTATGGAACATAATCAAAATAGGAAAAACAGTAGACAGTTCAGAATACATCACCAATAGCCAAGCTCATGAATCCAATGACAGAGCCTTCTCAAGAACAATCATGTCACACCACCATCAAGCTTCCAAGACTTCAATTTCTTCTTCAACTTCGAACATACTATGTATTATTTCAGAGAGTTTTAGCATTACAACTAGTGACCAACCAAACCTTTACAATGTGCTCCTCAAGGAGATTTTATAATAAAATGAGGAGGTGGAAGAGTTCCTAGCGTTGAAGTGTAATTAATTTTTCACTAAATGCAACTCCTGGCCTTGAAAACCATGCAAGGCATAAGGCAGGGAAGCATCGAATTACAACTCTGCTTCATTTACTCTGTTTCTACTTTTTAGGATTAATGGGTAAAAAGATTGACTTTAAGGCTCTTCTTATCTTTACAATAACTTCTACTGACAATTAGGATATTTTTTTTTCTTGTAATAACTGTTCAGCTGTCTTTGGCCTTAATGTTTCAGACTGAGATTTGATCTGCGTATTCCTTTGAGGCAGAGAGGCTGCATGGTGGCAATACAGTAGTTGGGGAATCAATTGGCCCCTGTGATGTGGCATTCGAGGTCTTCTGGATCTGATTATTTGTTTCATAAACCCAGTGATTTAGATTTGGATCTATGTTTAGGCTTGATTAAGCCATAATCTTCATCTTTGACAGTGATACCCTTTCATTAATTGATTGCTAACTGTGTTTGTTGTTTCCAAGTGCGCAAAAGGTTTATTGGAGTTTTTTCTCAGAAAACCGATAATCATGACTTATCGATTACCTAAAAACATTTAATTATCCCTTTGAAACCCTTTAATATGTATCAAAAGGCCATAAGGATCATCATCCTTGGCCAATAACAGTGTAATCATTTGCAGGAGGATTTAGATTTAACTTCATATAAACCTACATAAAAACACACAAACATTATTTAAATCCTAGGAATTCATGGTTTAAAGTGCTTAGGAGGATTGGTGGAAGCGTTTCGGAGCGATGCAGAGGAAGTGCAAATGCAAGCGATGGGGGGGAAATCCTGGCAGAGCAGCTAACCAGGTTAATGGAGGTTTGGGTGTGAGGTTGAATGTGGACCATTGGATTATAATAATCCATGGTGGAGATCATATGATGCAGTCACTTGGGAGAATAGATGGAAGGAAAACAAATGGGGGTGAGATATAATGTGGGTCGTTCAATCTGAGAGATTTACGGCTGGGATTTCTCAGAGAAATGTTTTGGGGAAGGCTGGGTGAAAAGTGAATGGAGGTGGAATACAATGAGAGCCGTTTGATCAGAATGTTGAATGATGGAGATTAAATCGGAAAATAACATTGTGGGGGAAAGTGGTTTGGCAGAAAACCGAGAGCATTTTTCGCATTTTATTTGGGCGGTAAATGGTTTGCCCCAAAAAAACGCGATACGATACATTTCTTGACACACGTCCCTTTAAAAATTGTTTGTTTCACACTTTTTTTGGGCATTAAACTATAGGCGCAATTTTTTTTCAAAATGGAATGTGAGCCGTCGGATGAGAGGCTCTAGATCTGACGACACGGATAAAACACGATGGAAGGTAAGCAGCGCGAAAGGAAAGGTAGGTGGGGTCAAATCCTGACCATTAGATATTTTGGATGAACAGTCGAGATTAAGAGATGGAGCGGAAACGTTTCAAAAGGGAGAGAAAGGTTAGATGGTGCGGGATAGATCCTAGCCATTGGATCTAGCGAGATGGACATCCAGGATTAAATCGGGGCTCGCACATCAAAGGTGAAAAGTGAAATGGGGACTTTTGGATTTGCGATGCGATGGTGTACCGACCATCGGATCAAAGGGATGATCGATGGTCTAGATTAAATCAGGGATCGCATCGGTGTAGGGCAACACGATGGATGGGCGTGATGTGATGGGATCCAGAACGTCGGATGAAGGTGGATCAATGACTGAGGTTTTCTTGGAGGTATCGCATTGTAACTTTTGGAAGAGACAAAAAAGGAAGGACCCATGTAGATTTTCGATGCGATGAGCCAATGGTCATTGATCTGTAGAGATTCACGGCTGGGATTTCTTTCAAATCATAACGTTGGGTTTATGAAATAACAAAGGAAAATAACGTTTGGAAGAGGTTACAAGGCCCTTAGCACCCAATTGCGGGGCTATAGGTCGTATGGAACAGAGGGGGTAAAGGAAATAAGCCTTCGGGGGCTTAAGAACCATATGGTGTGAAAAAGTGAATTTTAGGCCAAAAAAAAGGGTTTTTAAGCCAAATTGAGGGTTCCGGTAGGAGAAATAAGAGTTTTTAAACCTTACGAAAGGATTTCACAAGACCTAAAGAGGATTTTGGGATGTTTTAGAGGCTAAATGAAGGTATCTTGAGGATTATAATGAAAGGGAAAAAATGAGTGAAAGATGGATAATTGAGATGATGGAAAATGTAGTTTTAAGCAGTCATTCTCTTGGTGAATAGTAGGTTTTTTTAGGATAAAAGGGAAACAATAGTGAAGATTAACTTAAAGAGTAATAATCATCATCAAAATTTCAAATTATGATAAATTTTCAAAGGGAAATATCTCTTGAAGTTTTGAAGACAAATTCTAGCCACCATTGTGTACGACAGAATTTATAGGTGGCTAACAATGGCTCGACTTGGGGAAGACAGCTGGTTCTTTAGGTGTCTAGAACCTAAGCTGTAAATCTATGGTTTTCATTAAACTAGTGCCTTAATCCATTGGGGAGCTACCTTTATTTTTCTTTTGGCTAACCTTTCTCTCTAATTTGATGATCTCTGCAGCAATTTGAAACAATGGAATTCTATCAAAACAACATGTTTACCTACCCATTCCTACTGATCCTAACAATAGTTCTTCTTTCAGAGTGCATTTCGACTAGAAAAATCTCTTCAACAACATTTTATTCTTTTGAAAAAACATAAAACTAATCTATTCCTATTCTTATTTCTCCATGAAATTTGTTTAAACAGTTGACTTCATAAGCTTTTCTACCTAACTACCATCTGTCAGGATTAGACTGTCGGACATATTTTATTCTCTAAATTATAAAACAGAAATTTAAAAACAACTAAGCCAGGATTAAACAGTCTAACTGGTTGCTGATCTATGGCATAAAAACAAGCTGCACATAGATTTTATTTGCAGAACAAATCAAACAAAATTTTTGAAGGCTTAAAATCTGAAAAACTAAAACATCCTTCACTATCTCTTCAGCTCTAATTTTGAATTTGTTTGAGTTGTCTTTTCTTTCTTTCTGGTCCAAGTTTTGAGCATATTTGAACCAGTTCTTCATCAGTCTCTTTGGTTCAGGATTTGAGCTTGTTTGAACCTTTGTTTTTCTATCTAATCTACCTTACTGATAAGCCAAGATTATGTTGTTTGGCTGACCCAATTCACTAACCTATCAACAGTAAATTGAAAAGCTAATTAGTCACGATTAAACTGTATGACTATCTAGAAGTATGTTTTTAGGAGTGGCATTTGAGCTTTCACACTTTCAGATTTTGTTTCTCTTTTTTGGTATGGGGTTGTACCTTTCTTGTTTTACAATCTGCCCTCTTTTCTCTTTTCTATTGTTTTTTTATTTTTATTTTTCTAACTTTGAATGCAATGTTTGAAAAATTATATTTACAATGGAAAACAAAAAGCTTTGAAACTCATGACTCTTGATAGAAGTAATGTTTGAGAATCCTGCCATTGACAGGACTGCCATACAGATATTCTCCATTCAATTATTTCAGGAAAAATGCATTGTGACCCCTCTCAGCATGAATAATATAGGGCCCTTTCCACAAGTTCTCAAACTTGCCATGTTTTCCCTTCTCTTCCCTTCTTGAATCCCATTTAAGAATAACATCTCCAACTTGGAAATTGTTTGCTTTAGTTCTTTTATCAAATAGCTTCTTGATATTTTCTTGGACTAACTGTGTTCTTTCATAGACTTCTTCTCTGGACTGTTGTAAATGAATTGTTTGGTTGATTCTTCTGATTCTGCTCCAATAGATTTTTTATGATGTTAATAAGGTTCTTATTGGAGGATTCAGATAATCCATTTCCTTGGGGATATTAGGCAGTTGAGTGGCCCAAGGTAATGTGGTATTTGTAATATAAATCAACCATTCTTTTAGACTTGAAAGCAACAACATTATTTGTTATAATATTTCGAGGAAAACCAAATTTGGATAGGATGTTTGTTTCAAGGAACTTGATAATAACAGAGTCAGTAGCATTCCTAGATGGTATGGCTTCTATCCACTTGGTGAAATAATCAGTGGCAGTGAGGATCCACTTATGTTGGGCTGATGAGGATGGGTGAATTTCCCCAATGAAGTCCAAGCCCCATTGCTGGAAGGTTGCCTCAACACTGATGGGATGTAATGGTAAGGGAAGGAGTTTTCTTTTGCCATAAAAAATTTGACACTTATGGCAAGACATGACTAACTTTTAAGTGTCTAGGAAAAGGGTGGGCCAATAGTGGCCAAACCTAAGGAATTTATTTGCTGTGGTATTCTAGTAGAGGTGTCCTCCACATTCTCCTTCATGCAGTTCATGCATGATTTTTCCTGCATCATTCTCAAGTAAAAATTTAAGCAAAATTCCAACAACAATTTTCCAATATAATATTCCATCTACTATGCAATAATTTAAAGCTTTCTGTTTCAAAAATCTAGCTTTAGTTTTGGACAAAGAAGGGGGGGGGGGATTCAAATATAAGAGTACATAAATGATGTGAGAATACCAAGGAGAATTGAGAAATGTTTCTTCAATGAAAGGAGCAGTGAATTCTTCTATTTCTTCCAACACATCCACCATATTCATATCTAGTGCTTGGAAGTTTTACATAGGCATGAGTTTTTCTATTCCCTGCCCTTTAATTAGTTTGGTGGGCCTGATTTCTAAGTCATATTCAAGAATAGTAGTAATCCATTTTCCCCTTTTACCATCAAGGTCTCGACTTATAATATCCTTGAAAACAGAATGTGGAACAGAAGAAATTATGTGAGAGTGTAAAATGTAGACTCTAAAGTCCTTTAATGATTTCACTAATGCTAAGGCTTGCTTTTCCATGATGTTATATTTGAGAGGAGCATCTCTTAAGGCCCTACTAAAAAACGATATTGGTTTTTCTTGCCCCAAATCATTCTTTTGAAGTAATACTGCGGCTATTGTATGTTCGGATGCAAAAGAAAAGATATAAGAGTCTTTGGTGAAATCTGGACTAATCAAGACTAGTGTTTGAGTGAGAGCTTGTTTAACCGGTTCGAATGATTGTTTAGCTTGTGTTGTCCATTTCACACCTACCTCTTTCTTAAGCATGTTTGTAATGTTTCTTAATAGCTCAGCAAGATTGGGGATAAAGCTCCTCAAAAAATTATTCTTTCCAATGAAAGATTGTAATTCCTTGAGGCTTCTTGGATGGATGATTTTCACTATGCCATCAATCCTTTTAGGGTCTATTTTGACTCCCTCTTTTGAAATTATGTGACCAAGAATTTTACCTTCTTGGAGACCAAAGAGTGTCTTTTTGGGGTTCAAATATAAGCCAAATTTCCTACATTTCTCAAAAAAATTTCTCAAATGAATCAAATGTTCTTCATCAGTTTTTGAGAAAACAGTTATGTCATCAAGTTAAATAATTATAAAATAGGCAATATCTTCATAGAAGGCTATGCCCATGGCCCTTTGGAAGGTGGCCCCTGCATTCATCAAACCAAATGTAATCTTAACATACATAAATGTGCCCCAAGGTGTAGTAAAAGTAGTCTTGTGTTGATCACTTGGGAGCACTAACACTTGATTGTAACCGTGAACCCATCCAATAGTGATATTATTTTTGATCCAACTACCCTTTGAAGTATATGGTCCATCTTGGGTAAAGGGTAGTTGTCTTTTAGGGAGGCTTTATTTAGATTTATGAAGTCAATACAGAGCCTGATTTCACTTGTCTTCTTCCTAACAGAAACTAAGTTTTACACCCATTTTTAATATCTAAGGCGTACTATAATCCCAGCATCATACATATTTTCAATTTTAGTCTTAACTAAAGGCAATAAAACAGGATTTATCCTCCTCAGTTTCTGTTTGAAAGGCTTCTAATTTTCCTTTAGAGGAATATTGTGTTGGATGATGCTAGTGTCATAAGATTTCAGATCTTTGTACCCCCAAGCAAACACATCTCTAAATTCTTTGAATAGCTCTATGTATTACAATTTTATGTGAGCTGGGAGAGTGCTGGATAGTTTGATCATCTTGGGTTCTGTTGGGCTGCCTATGTTATGTTCTTCTACATCTGTTTCCACAGGTTCCATTCTTGGTTCTTTGGCTACATCATTAAAGTTAAAAAGGTGTTATAAAGGTGTGAGACTTCTTGGAATTGTATCACTCTTGCATTGTAACACTTCCAAGTTTTTATAGTCTGCGTTTTCAAATAATTCTACTTTAAAAAGATTCTCACAGTGATTTATATCGGCAGAGTATGTTATTTCAATTTCTGGGATTTTTTCATCATCTGAACAGTTTTCTTCATGACTGGTTTCTAATTCGGGTATGGAAAAATCATTTTCTGATTTTAGGAAATCATCTATGTGTTTTTTAGTGTCAAAAACTTGCCAGTGATTCTCATTGTCAGGCACTGTAGGCCTGTGTTTTACCTTTACACTAAGTTTTTCATATATCTGAGGTGTTTGGCAATTGCTGGCATTGAAGGCAAGTTCATTTGCTAGATGATTTTGTGCTCTTAGAATGAAAATCAGTTCATATTTTTCAAAGGTCTTTAATAAATCAAGAACAAAATTTCGATATTCTCTAAGTCTTGGGTTTTTAGCTGAATATTCTCCTTTGATTTGTCTTATGATAAGTTAAGAATCTCCTAGGATTGATATTTTTGGGCTTCTAATTGTTTAAGCAACTGTAAGCCAAGGAGAAGTGCTTCATATTTAGCAATGTTTTTTGTGCATGGAAAATCTAGTTTATATGAATAACTCTGATTTGTATTTTGAATCCACACACCTACCCCTACACTTGTTTTATTACAAGATCCATCAAAGTTTATTGTCCAAAGTATATTTGCCTCATTTTCATTTTCTTATTGCTGTTGATTACTAATGTTTTGTATCTGATTTCAGGGAAGTTCTGATTGTTCTAGTAAACTAATTTCCTCTTTGTTTTCCTTTTCTTATTGGGTGATTTCATCTTCATTGTACAAGATAAAGGAATCTAAGCTTGATTGAATGGAATAGATTGGAGAGTTGGTTGGTTTTTCTATGTTTCTCACCATGTATTTCATGTGGGATTCCCTATATAATCTTCTGCTTTGGTTAAAAACTGGGATGGTGGCATAAGACATGTCCATTTGAAGAATCCCCTGAAGTTTGGCTCCCCATGATCTTGATAAAAGCATGCCATATCTTGGGGGAATGTCAGCTACTATAATGTCCATCACTAGACTCTTAGCAGATATTTGAGATAAGTTAACACATAAATATTTGATTAAACCCAAGCATTTGACTCTGCTTGAATCAAAGGAATAAAAATCCCTGTATGGTTTAGTAATTTCTAAGTCTAAGCTTTCCATTACTACTTTGGGCATAATATTATGTGAAGCTCCAGAGTCTAACATGGCATTGTGTAATATCCTATCATGTATATTCAAACTGACATAGAAGGGAGGGACAACTCCTTCTTGGTATTTTCCTTCAACTTTTGGACCAAACAACAACTCAGGTTTGTCATCTGTCAAGTTCAATGTATCAGTGTCACTTCCTAAGTTCAAAGCTTTCAAAACTTGGTTTTTGTACACTTCTTGGGTTACTAGTTCAGCTAGAGGTATGGAAATTTTTATCTTTGAAATCTCTCCCTCAAGGTTGAAAGGAACTATTGATTTTTTCATATGTACATCTGTTTTTTCAATTGAATTCCTTTCAACAATTTTGATTTGCTGAACCTTGTTTGTACTGCTATTTGGGACAATTTTTTTAGGTCAACTAGTTGAAGTGCTAGGGATGCTTTGCTCAACATTTGGCTGACTATTCTGTTGGGTGTGGAGCCTGATTATCTTGTTTACTTTGTATCACAACATTGGACCCCTGTACCTTAAAAGGGGTGGCAACTCCGCCCGTAATTAATCGCTGTCGTGGGGGGTCCAGGGGGGGCAGGTCTCGAAGCTAAAAACAGATGTAAAATTGCCTTGTAAAAGTATACTAATTTCTAGTCAATCTGGGCCGTTCATTAGGCAAATGATCTGACAGGAGAAGTTATGTTTATATTAGGGTTTTTTTCCCTAGAAGGGAACCCCCTTGTATATATGAGGGTATTGTATTGCGGCTGTGTATTATGTATGTGTATTCTCGAAGAGAGAAACAGAGAGGGAGACTGTGAGAGAGAATAAAGGATATTACAGTGGATCTGCTGTAGGTTTTGTCTCTTCATTTTTGCTAGATAATAGAAAGGAAGGACTGGCTGTTCGGGGTGGACATAGCCCAAATTGGGGGAACCACGTTATATCTGTGTCTCTCTGGTTTTATGTGTTTTGTGTGCATGTATTTTTCTTCATATTTTATGTGTTGCATTGCTCCATAATATATAATTTTCTAACAACTGGTATCAGAGCCGAAGGTATATTTGGCTGATAAACTCGCAGGAAAGAAGCGTTTCTGGTTCGAGTGGGAGTAATGGCAGACGATGGTAAGTTTAGGGTCGAGAAATTTAACGGCCAAAACTGTGCACTGTGGAAGATGCAGATGGAAGATTATCTGTATCAGAAATATCTGTACCTACCATTGAGCGGAAAAACAAAGAAGCCGGAGACCATGAAAGACGCGGAATGGAACATTCTCGATAGAAAGGCACTCAGAACAGTACGGTTGTGTCTTGCGGCATCAGTCGCCTTCAATATTTTGAAGGAAACAACAACTGAGGGTTTGATGCAGAGGTTGGCAAAACTATATGAAAAACCCTCGGCCTCAAACAAGGTATTTCTTATGAAACGACTATTTAATATGAAGATGTCGGAAGGTGGATCTGTTGCAGACCATTTAAATGAATTTAATACAGTTACCAGTCAGTTAAGTTCTGCAGGGGTAAACTTTGATGATGAAGTTAGAGCTCTGTTATTCTTGTGCTCATTGCCAGAGAGTTGGAATGGTTTAGTAATGGCCATTAGTAACTCTATCTCTGGATCTAGTACTTTAAAGTTTGATGATGTTGTTGGTGCTATCCTTAGCGAGGAAATGCGATGGAAAAGCTCCGGTGAGACATCAGGTAATGCTTTGAGTGCAGAGTCTAGGGGAAGAAGAATGGAAAGAGGAAAGAGCTCGGGATATCACAGTAAATCAAGGAAAGGCAGATCCAAGTCCAGATCGGGGATAGTGTGCTGGAATTGCGGAAAGAAAGGACACCTAAAGAAAGACTGTAGATCTCGGAAGGAAAAAGAAGGAGACACACAGCAAGAAAACAATCATGAAGCAAATGTGACAGGTGATGTGTTACAAGATGCTTTGATTCTTTCTTTCGAAAATGTTACTGATTCTTGGGTTGTAGATTCGGGGGCTTCATTCCATGCCACACCTGATAAGAAATATTTTCATGACTATGTTCAAGGAGATTTTGGACAAGTTCGTTTGGGTGATGATAAACCCTGTAAAATTGTTGGAATGGGTAAAGTTCTTGTAAAACAACATAATGGAAACCAATGGATACTAAAGGAGGTAAGGCATGTTCCAGATCTGAAGAAAAATCACAATTTGAAAAAAAAAAAAAAAAAAAAAAAAAAAAAAAAAAAAAAAAAAAAAAAAAAAAAAAAAAAAAAAAAAAAAAAAAAAAAAAAAAAAAAAAAAAAAAAAAAAATGCAGCATTATGGCATCATAGGCTCGGACACATGAGTGAGAAGGGAATGAAGATTCTTCACTCAAGAAATTTGTTGCCAGGATTGAAGAATGTTGATTTGGATTTCTGTGAGAATTGCATTTATGGAAAATAAAAGAGAGTCAAATTTCTCAGAGTTGGGAAAGAAAAGAAGAGCGAAAAATTGGAGCTTGTGCATATAGATGTATGGGGACCTGCTCAGGTATCATCTCTCGGTGGCTCTCGTTATTATGTTACTTTTATTGATGATGCAACTAGAAAAACATGGATTTATTGTATTCAGAATAAATCTGATGTATTTGATACTTTAAAGAAATGGAAAGCTTTGGTTGAGATTGAGACAGGAAAGAAGTTGAAGTGTCTCAGATCAAACAATGGAGGTGAGTGTTAGCCACCTATATTTTTCCTATCATGTCAGCTGGTGGCTAAATATTTTGCAGCCTTCAAGAAACAAATTCAGTCCTGAAATTGTTGGTGCTTGAAGTCTTTTGGTGAAACTCATGTTGCTGGTTAAATCTTCATACCTGTTTCCTTCTCTGAACCTCTGACATCCTACTAGAATTCAAGTCAAATACTGCTGCATTCCCCTTTTTCTCCCTTCCCTTCCTTCCAACTTACCTCATTCTCTGTTCCCTTTTATTCATGAAAACCCCACAAAAACTTATGTTTTCCCTTTATCCCTTCGTAAAATCCATTCCCTAAGGTTAAAAACTCAATTTTTGACCTTATCCGAACCTGGAATTCCCCTTTGAAAACATTGGAAAATCTTATAAAATGCACATTCTGTATGATGTTAAGGCTTTAGCCCCCTCGGGCTAAAGTCCCCGACCGTTTTCCTCCATATACCCGAGCGCCAGGACTGGCCGCTCAATCCTTAGGCGCTAAACCAAAAACACCCCCTTCCTTCATCTATTTTCCTTTGATAAACCCGAAAAACCCATTTTTATAAAGTATAATGGGAAATATTTAAAATCACGTGTTTGGGTGCCGCGATGAACCTAGGCCGTCGATCTGCTCCCCAGATCCGACGAAGCGGAGCACGCCTCACCTGGTGGACCCCCCTTCCCCCGTGCCATTTTCCAGAAAACCGCCGGTTCCCATTCCGCACCGCCTTCCAAGCCAAGGTGGTTTTCCTCGTCGGCCAGCGATTCCATACGCTGGCCGACGCGTGTCCCCACACTGTTCCAAAACCGCCGCGCCACCAAATCATTTCACGCGTTAATCTTCGTACCATAGCCACGCAGCGGAATCTGCCTCCACCGTCCGATCTGGGCCCTCCCATCTGACGGTTGCCGATCGCTTCACCTGCTCGACCTTTAACGGACCTGCACGCCTGTTAACCCATCCACCGCTCGGCGAAGATTCAATCTCCGCCGTCGATCTCTGCAGATCGACGACTCACATTCATCTCCCCGATTCCATCGCCCGGTCAACCTCCTTCCCGCTGACTCTCCATTGCCCGATCTCCACCGTCGATCTCTGCAGATCGACGGTCCGGATTTAATTTCTCCACAACTCTTTTCTATGACCGCTCAGATTTGATCTTGGCCGTTGGATGATGCCATCCAACAACCCACGTCCCTTCGCACATTCCCCAAAGAAGATTGACCTATAAATTGGATTTTTTACGTGTTTTTTGTATTTTGCAGGGTTAAGGTCATTTGTTTGTGTTTTTAATGGAAATTTCAGACCCGGGAGGTGGCAGTCTCTCGTTTGTTCTCCAAAGGAATCACTCCCACGGTTAGTTTCACGTCTCATCGATGTTTCCTGGCGTTGATGCCTTTTTCTGTGCAACGCGGCTACTGCCTTGATGGAAAGCTAGTGAAAATATAAATGCAAAGAAGAGTATAAATTGAAGACAACGATAGCCCGGATCCACAATGGATTAGTGGACAGATTTGTGGGGATTAAGGCTAAGACAGTTATCAGACGCCTAATCCCCGGATCTAAAATGCGGATTAAGAAAAATCTAAAGTGTTTTATAAAAAAAAAAAAACCCTCCACCGCCAAAAATGGAGGCGAATTGATTCCTCCCAGCGACTACATCGCCACCTGTGCCTCAAAGGATTCAATCAAGAACCGAATTTATTGATCAAAGTCAGACATTTTGCCTCGACACAGCAAAAGGAGTTATTTCTGCCAAGAAATTAATGACAGAATGTCGGCAGAGCAACCCTATTGATACACAGAGCCTCAAAAGTCTAATAAAGCTCCCACCGAGCTAAATTCATGAGTGTAAATCATTTAATACAGAGGAACACCTGTATAGTTCTTCGTTGAGCCCCTCGATGGCCAAGAAGACATTAATATCTGTATTAATTGGTTTTTGAGATATTTTCATTAGATCTCACCTCCTCATTCTTCTATAAATACCTCAATAGAAGATGAGTGAGGGGTTGGTTTTTAATGTAAATTGCTGAAGCATTGTATTGTAACTGAGCTGAAAACTCTTGATTGTATATAGGATTTCACTAGCTCTTGGAGCTCTGCTTGTAACAGATAGGTTAGGTTGTGAAGAGATATGGATTAAAACACTGGATTTGAAGATTGTAACTGGTTTGAAGCATCAATATAAGTTGATTCATGGGATCCTGGTCTATGCCGATGGTGATGTTATTCTCACTGTAACTTGTATTTTGTTTCTGTTTTCAATTTTTTTCATTTTCCACTATAAAGAACAATTTAAATAGGGTTAGGACCTACTGTATATCAGTAACCTTCTCTGGCTAAAAAACCTTTATTTAAATGTTTTCTCTCAACTGTGTTATTTGAAAATGATTTGATTCAGTTTAAGTACAGGGATGTTGGCGTTCCCTCATCTTGTTGTCTTAGCTGAATGTTATTTTTAAATGTTACTTTAAATATATGTTGTGTGAAGATGAACTGAGGAAATTAAGGTTAGCCCTGAGTCCCTTTCTTATTTGTCCAACTATTTGATTGTTTCCCTTAGGATGTGTTAAAAGCTGACTAGTTTCAAAGTACTTATCAGATCTTAGACCATTCTGTATTATATTTGAGTTTCCCTTTTGTTTTTTATATGTTTTCTATCAGAAGTGTATCAAAGGCTCGATAGTTTCAAAGTACTTACCAGATCCTAGTTTTCTTCTATGTTTTTCTTAAGCGCCTAGTCAAAGGCTAGCTAGTTTCAAAGTACTTACCAGATCCTGGGCTGCTCTTTGTTCTGCCTCTGTCATTTCCCTTTCTTATTGTATCACTCCATTCCATAAATCAAACTTTAAAGAGATCCTTAGGCATAGATGACTTGCCCTATACACCACTCTTGGACCTGATTGTTTCAATTAAATCCTATTATGACTCCATAGCCCAATGGACTGAAAATCTGCCATCATCTTTCTTCTTGACCGGAGCTTACTCTTTTTGCTTGCAACTTCTCACTTTTGAACCTATTTGCATATAGATATTTCAGCCTCAGACAGCAACTATGTTCAACCATCCAAACACAAAACCAAGCCCTTGAACTTCATAACTAGCCTAATATCGTTACCTTAAGCCTTCAAAGACAAATCCATCTTTGTACATATTGGAGAGATCCTATCGGATTCAGGAGGGCTAGATCCTAGAATCCCAAATTTGGTTGAAATGATGTTAACTCTGTGATCGGAATTTTGCCAATCCTACTTATTACAGAGACCTAACATTTCTGGCGACTCCACTGGGGAAACCTTTCCCCTAATCTTATAAAACCTTGAGAGTGAAAAGCAACCTTTTCAAGCACTACCAAGAAATGGTAATCATGATGAAACTTGTTTGGATCAGTGACAAAATAGTTCAGCCCAAGGATTCTCTTAAGTTTTTATCTAACCTTGGAAAATCAGCTAGCTTAGCCATAAGAGTAGACTGTCTTTGTCTCATAACCGTAGCTAATTTTTGAAGTAAAGGTAGCTTATTCTTAGAAACCACAGATAAAAACAATTCAGAAAATACCAAAAAGAATTTCAAATTGGTAGTAAAACACTCGCTCTTACATTTCACTTACCATTGGATGTGTTTTACTTCATACTCTTAGACAGATTCTGGAAAGGGCCAGGTAGCCTCCGGATCTCATCCTCTTTTAGAGGTGACATATCTGGTGAACGCCCTCCCAGTCAATCTCTAGTTAGAGTTTGTTTTTTTTTTAGATATCCTTGAAAAGGGATGTATCACAAGCACTGTGGTGGACAGTGTACTTCT
Source organism: Pinus albicaulis (assembly GCA_034641835.2). Lineage (NCBI taxonomy): Eukaryota > Viridiplantae > Streptophyta > Pinopsida > Pinales > Pinaceae > Pinus > Pinus albicaulis. Next base: position 184,480 of record JAXQQM020066513.1, on the reverse strand, counting down.
TTCAACACACTCTAAACTTTCCACCTGGCGACTCCACAAATCCTAAACAGACCTTAAGACTCCACTGGGAAAAACCCTTATCATTGTAATATCCTTCAAACTCAGTTAGAGGGCTGTAGGATTTAAATTGTGCAAACAGATTAGTCAACCTCTCAAAGACTGTCATATCTGGTTGAACTTTTCCTACTTATTTGGGTCTAAAAACCTAGCATAGTGGCTCCTAGAAAGATTCATACTAGAGCCCGGCCTAACCCTGATCCACCCGAGATAGTTGATAACCCTGAAAGAATCCTTAGGAAGTCTCCTAGGGTACTTTCTTCAACTGTTTTCATATCATCCTTGAGAGCTAATTCAGTCCCTGAAAATCTTTCAGCTCTACAACAAGCACAAGCTGATTTAGTCAATCCATTTAGGACCAGGTCATTTGGTGATTTAGATCAGTTAGATTCTGAGTCTTCACATTCGTCTCCAGAAACAAGTGAACACCTTGGGAATAGAGAATCAACACCTCCTGATTTACATTTTCGTCATAATCTAGGTGTCTCTCATCCAAGATCAGCTCAGCAATCTACTGTTTTTCGATCCACTTCTGTTCATCTTTCATCCACTATTAAAACCACTTCATTTCAGCCCACCCCACCTCTTGTTAACCCACCACCTATCATGGCAGCATGGTATGCTCCCTTAGTCCTTCCTGTACCATTAGCCAACCTTCCATAGGACTATCAATCCAAAATTCCATTGTATGATGCTAGCAATACTACAACAGCATCACAACATGTGGACAAGATGACTGACTACTTTGATAGAAATGAAATTGATGATGATTCTGTCAAACTTAGATTATTCGTTCAAAGTTTGGGGGGAGAAGCAAGAAAATGGTTCAAGGGCTTAGCCCCCCATAGTATTAATGATCTTCAAGGTTTCCATCAAACATTCTTAAACAAGTGGGAAGTAAAAAAGAACCCTCTCCAAATCCTTGCTAACTATAACAATCTCCATAGAAACCCAGGGGAAAGTGTACAAGCCTATTGTACCAGATTTAACAGTGTGTATAATGCACTTTCTCCTGAACTAAAACCTCCGCAGGGCTCAGCTTTAAACAATTTTCCTGAAGGGTTTGATGCTGACATGACCTATTCACTCAGAGAAAGAGTTTTTGCAACTCTTGAAGATATGCAAAGAGGTGCTCTTTCTGTGGAAGTAAACTTAATGGAAAAAAGGGCAAGAATGAAGGCTGAAAAGAGAGTGTCTTTCAAAGAGGAATCCACACCTACTACTTCAAGCTCAAAAATGGAAAGGATGATGGAAGAGATGATGAAGAAAATGAGCATTTTTGAGAGAGCGCAAGCAAGTCTAAATCAAAACGCTCCTAAAAACAGAAACCAAAACCAAAATCAGAATGTGAGAAGGAATCAACCTCCAAACCGACCCGGGGAAGATGATCAACAGATCACTCCTCCCTTTCATCAAAAATATTTAAGTGAGGTTGAGGAAACAGATCAAATAACAGAGGAGGATGATATAAACTTATTTGGGGTTGATGAAGATGACTTCGAGGTTCATTATGATAGGAAACAAGGTCTTTATACACCTTACGATGACAAAAGAGATGATAATGAAAATTATTATCAAAACATGGAAAATGTTGTCATGGAGCCTTCAAAGGAATATGAACTCAGAAGTAAATCTAATCAACAAACCCCCAAAAACAAAACCTCTGACAAATCCTCTCAAAGCAGCACTGCAACCAAGCCTAAAACAGTCAAACAAAAAGACAAAATAGTGGCTAATAATTCTGGTACAAGAAAAGAGAAAAACACTCAAAATCTTGAAAAACAGAATGCAAACATCAGTAGTACTAACACTTCAGCTAGTACTCCTATTACAACCATTGTATCAAGTGTAGATAGAACAAATCAGTAAGCTGTTGTTGCTGATAAATTGGCGGTAAACAAGGCTGAAACCAACACCTTAAAGAATCAAATTCCTTTCAGTCTGGAACAGGAAATCTCAAAGATCAAAATTTCTGTCCCTTTGACTGAGTTAGCTGCCCGACATGTATATAGGTCAAAAATTTTGAAGGCTTTGAACATAGAAGAAAATGAGGATACACTCAATCTTAATGACGACCAGCCAGAGCTTATTTTTGGTCCCAAGATCGAAGGTAAGTTTCAAGAGGGACTTGTCCCTCCTTTCTATGTAAGTTTGAACATTGATGACAAAATTCTACACAATGCTATGCATGACTCAGGAACTTCCCATAATTTAATGCAAAAAAATTTAATGGAAAGCCTGGGTCTTGAAATTACCAGACCTTACAAAGACCTGTACTCCTTTGACTCAAGCAGAGTTAAATTTTTAGGATTGATCAAGGACTTCTGTGTAAATTTAACCCAAATTCCAGCCAAGTGTTTGGTCATGGATGTTGTTGTGGCTGATGTACCCCCAAAGTACAGAATGCTTTTATCAAGATCTTGGGGGGCTAAGTTACAGGGGACCATGCAAATGGACATGACCTATGCGACCATCCCTGTTTTCAACTAGACTAGAAGACTTTACAGGGAGTCCCACATGCAGTACACAGTGACAAGTCAAGACCAGCCTCAAAACTCTCCTCTGTATGCTGTGAGCATGAGCCTTGATTATTTTATCATGTTTAATGATGAAACACTTACAGAACAAATCATTTCAACAAAATTAATGGCTGAAACGGAGGCAGAGGAATGCAACACTGAAGTGTCAAAGCAATTTGTTGTATTCGAAAAATTTAACAAACCAAACACAGGTATTGAACTACAAATCATCGATCCATTAAACTTAAAGCTTGATAGTCAAGAGAGCAACCCTCAACCCGATGAAAAGCTTGAGGAGTTAGGCCATGCAAAGAACATGCACCAAACCGATAAAACTAAAAATGTTCCTCTCTGGACTATGTATTTTGATGGGTCATGCACTAGAACAAATGCTGGTGCAGGTGTCTAGATTACTAACACTGAAAAAAATCATACAGAGTGTATTTCATGTAAATTAAACTTTCAGTGTTCCAATAACATAGCAGAATATGAATCCCTTCTCTTAGGATTGCATCTCTTGAAAAAGCTAGGTGCCAAGAGAATCAATGTATATGGGGATTATGAGTTAATAATTAGGCAAGTCAATGGGGAATATAATGCCAATTATCCCAGACTTAGGGCCTATATGAATGATGTCATGGATCTTTTAAAAACATTTGATGAATCCAACCTGACTTTTGTCCCTAGGAAAAGAAACATTGCAGCCCACAATTTAGCCTTTGCTGCTAGAACCTGCCCAATGCTATATGATGACACATCTCAGATTAAATTCAGACCAGCTATCCCGGATAATAATAAATATTGGCAGGTGTTTGATGGAGATAAACAAATAGAAGACTTCATGAAATTCAGAAATGAGTTTGAACTCCATAATTCAGATTCAGAATATGACATAGACTACAGTGAAGAAAATTTCCTTGGTGAGGAAGAGCCTTCTCCTGAGCTTGTCAACATTGACCTTCACGCTAGCAAACTTAGAAACCAAACAGAATTGAGTGCAGAATCTAGAACAGAGGAGTTGGAAACTTTGCATTCTAAGGATGATAGTTTGCCCAAGGATTTGGCCCCTCTAGAAGAATTGTTTGATTTTAATGATGTGGCCAATAAACCTAAACTGGAACCTGTAGAAACTGAAGTGGAGGAACACAATATAGGTAGTGAAGAAAAATTGAAAATGATCAAACTGTCCAAAACTTTGCCAGCTCACATTAAACTCAAATACCTAGAGCCGTTCAAAGAATTTTCTTATGTTTTTGCGTGGAGTTATGAAGATCTTAAGTCCTATGACACTGAAATAATACAGCACAAAATACCTCTTAAAGAAAACCAAAAACCATTCAAACAGAAACTGCACAGAATAAACCCTGTCCAGTTACCATTGGTTAAGAAGGAAATCATGAAGATGCACGATGCTGGTATTATTGTCCCTATTAGATATTCTAAGTGGGTATCTAATCTGGTGTCTGTTAGGAAGAAGACTGGAGAAATTAGGCTTTGTATAGACTTTAGAAATTTAAACAAAGCTTCATTAAAAGACAACTACCCTTTTCCCAAGATGAATCATATTTTACAAAGGGTGGTGGGGTCTAAAAGAATTTCTTTGCTAGATGGTTATTCAGGGTATAATCAAGTCTTAGTCCACCCTAATGATCAATTAAAGATAGCCTTTACTACACCATGGGGCACCTTCATGTATGTGAAAATGCCTTTTGGTCTAATGAATGCTGGAGAAACCTTTCAGAGAGCCATGGACATAGCATTCTCGGAAGAATTGGGCTTCTTCATCATTATCTATCTTGACGATGTCACTGTGTTCTAAAAAATAGATGAAGAACACTTAGAACATTTGAGGAAAGTTTTCAAGAAGTGCAGAAGGTTTGGAATATCTTTAAACCCTAAGAAGACTTTATTTGGTCTCCAAGAAGGTAAAATTCTTGGGCACATTATTTCAGAGGAGGGTATAAAGATAGATCCAAAGAGGATTGAGGCCATTTTGCAAATCTCTCATCCTCGAAACATCAAAGAGTTGCAGTCTTTCATTGGGAAGATAAAATTTTTGAGAAGGTTCATCCCTAACTTGGCTGAGCTCCTTAGGAATATCACAAACATGTTGAAGAAGGAGAAAGGGGTAAAGTGGACCTTGGAAGCAAAGACATCCTTTGAGCTGGTAAAACAAGCATTAACCAAAACACCGGTTCTCATAAGTCCTGATTTTTCAAAGGATTTTTATATCTTCTCATTTGCATCAGAACATACCATAGCTGCTATCCTTTTACAGAAAAATCCACAAGGACAAGAGTAGCCTATTACATTCTTTAGAAAGGCGTTAAGGGATGCCCCTTTGAAGTATAACATTATGGAGAAGCAGGCTTTTGCTTTGGTAAAGGCTTTGAAAGACTTCAGAGTATACATCCTTCACTCACATATTATTGCCTTTGTCCCAAATTCGGTTGTTAAAGACATTCTGACACAGGACCCAGATGGTAAGAGAGGTAAGTGGACTGCTGTTATTCTTGAATATGATTTAGAGATAAAACCCACTAAGCTCATCAAAGGCCAAGGTTTAGCTAGATTAATGGATGAATCAAATTGCGAAGTTCTTGATAATAACATGATTAATGCTTTGGATAACCAAGAAGAATTCTCAACTCCCATTGTTGAAAATCATTTTATGAATTCCCCTTGGTATGCTGATATTATTTGTGTTTTTCTTAATCTAAATACACCTGCTGGTTTATAAAAAACAAAGGCAATATTCCTAAAGTTAAAAGCTGTAAACTATTGCATTAATGATAAATGTCTTTATTGGAAAAATGCAAGTGGTATATTGCTTAAATGTTTGCCTGATTTTGATGCAGAAAAGGTTAAGCAGGAATTCCATGAAGGAGAGTGTGGAGGTCATTTGTACTGGAAGTCAACAGCCAACAAAATTTTGAGGGCTGGTTTCTATTGGCCTACTCTTTTTTCTGACATACACAAGATGATCGTTGCCTGTCATAAATGCCAACTATTTGAAGGAAAGAGAAAATTACTACCACTGCCTCTGCATCCAGTCACTGTTGAAGCCCCTTTTCAACAATGGGGACTTGACTTCATAGGAGAAATCCATCCACCATCTTCTGCCCAGCATAGGTGGATTCTCACTGCCACAGACTACTTCACTAAGTGGATAGAAGCCATCCCCTGTAGGCAGGCCAATGATTCAGTTATCATAAAATTTATGGAGACTAACATCCTTTCCAGATTTGGCTTTCCTACCAAGATCATCACAGATAATGCAGCAGCATTTGGATCAAAGAAAATGGTTGAATTCTGTCACAAGTATCAGATAACATTGGGACACTCCACAACCTATTACCCTCAAGGTAATGGACTTGCAGAATCTTCCAACAAAAGCTTGGTGAACATAATCAAGAAACTGTTGGAAGACAATAAAAAGTCTTGGCACACAAAGCTGATCCATGCACTTTGGGCTGACAGATTAACTTTGAAGAAATCTGTTGGTATGTCACCCTTCCAGCTTGTGTATGGTACAGATGCAATTTTTCCTAATAGCCTTGGTGTACCAGTTATGAAGTTAATCCAAGAGTTGCAAACTGAAGAAAATGACATGACCAGAAGAATAAATAAAACCATTCATCTTCAGCAAACCAGAGAGGAAGTGTATAACAAAGCATTGCTGAAGCAAGACAATATCAAGAAGATATTTGATAGAAGAACAAAGGCCAGCAATTTCAAGATTGGGGACAAAGTTCTAAAGTGGGACTCAAGGAGGGAAGACAAGGGACAGCATGGTAAATTTGACAATCTATGGCTTGGCCCTTACTCTATTCATTCAGTTGCCGGAAACAATGCATTCTTCTTACAAGAGCTGGATGGAACAGAATTGTTTGGGGGTCCTGTCAATGGTAGGGTCCTTAAGAATTACTTCTCGTGATCCATTTTTATGTTCTGAAGCCTTTTTACCTTTTCCATTGTAAACATTTCATCCACCATTGCATTCAAAGTTATGAAAAATAAAAAAATACAAAAACAGAGAAAAAATGAAAAGAGGGCAGAAATAAAAACAAGAAAGGAAAAGCCCCATGCCAAAAGGAGAAACAAATCTGAAAGTGTGCAAGCTCAAATTCCACTCCTAAAAACACACTTCTAGTTAGTCAAACAGCCTAAACTTGACTAACTAGTTTTCAATTGATTGTTGATAAGGTAGAAAATGTGATGTGCCAAACTATTCAATCTTGGCTTATCAGTAGATAGAATTAGATTAGAAATAAAGGTTCAAACAAACTCAAAATCTGAACCAAAGTTTCCAAAGAGAGATGGCTCAAAACTGTTTTATCTTCTGAGTCATAAAAGAGAAAAACTGGTTCTAATTTGCCCAAAATCTGAATCATATATCAAGGAAGAGACAGCTCAAACAAAAGCCAAAACAGAGCTGTGAAAATAAGAGAAGGCCATGATGAGAAACTTTCAGATCTTAAGCCTTCCATTTTATATTTTAATTTTCTACAAATAATAATCTATGTGCAGCTTGTTCTTATGCCATATATCACAGCAAGTCAAACAGCTCAAGCTTGACTTGACTGTTTTTAAATTTCTGTTGTAGAATTTAGAGAATGAAAGTTTGTTGGATTGTTTAATCCCAACAGACAGTAGATTAGGTAGAGAAATATCTGAGATCAACTATTTAATCTGAGTTCAGGGAGAAATAAGGAGTAGAAATAGATTAGATTTCCTGCTTTCAAAAGAATAAAATGTTGTGAATAGAGTTTGCCAATCCAAGTGCACTCTGATGAAGAAAAAATGTTAGATCAGTAGGATTGGGTAGGTAGAAGTTGTGCTGATGAAATTCATGTTTCCTTCATAACTGAGATTATTTTTCAGAGAAAAGCAAGAGCGAGCAATGGATCAGGCACCAGTCAGCATCCCAGAGAAATCAAGTCTGAATTCTTGATACCTTCAAGAAGGCACCATCCCCAAGTGGAGCCACTGTTAGCCACCTATATTTTTCTTATCATGTCAGCTGGTGGCTAAATATTTTTTCAGCGTTCAAGAAACAAATTCAGTCCTGAAATTGTTGGTTCTTGAAGTATTTTGGTGAAACTCATGTTGCTGGTTAAATATTCATACCTGTTTCCTTCTCCGAACCTCTAATATCCTACTAGAATTCAAGTCAAAAACTGCTGCATTTCCCTTTTTCTCCCTTCCCTTCCTTCCAACTTACCTCATTCTCTGTTTCCCTTTTATTCATGGAAACCCCACAAAAAATTATGTTTTCCCTTTATCCCTTCATAAAATCCATTCCCTAAAGTTAAAAACTCACTTTTTGACCTTATCCAAACCTGGATTTCCCCTTTGAAAACATTGGAAAATATTATAAAATGCACATTCTATATGATGTTAAGGCTTTAGCCCCCTCAGGCTAAAGTCCCCGGCCGTTTTCCTCCATATACCCGAGCGCCAGGACTGACCGCTCAATCCTTAGGCGCTAAACCGAAAACACCCCCTTCCTTCATCTATTTTTCTTTGATAAACCCGAAAAACCCATTTTTATAAAGTATAATAAGAAATATTTAAAATCACGTGTTTGCGTGCCGCGATGAACCTAGGCTGCTGATCTGCTTCCCAGATCCGACGGAGCAGAGCACGCCTCACCTGGTGGACCCCCCTTCCCCCCCCGCCATTTTCCAGAAAACCGCCGGTTCCCATTCCGCACCGCCTTCCAAGCCAAGGTGGTTTTCCCTGTCGGCCAACGATTCCATACGCTTGCCGACGCGTGTCCCCACACTGTTCCAAAACTGCCGTGCGACCAAATCATTTTTCGCGTTAATCTTCGTACCATAGCCATGCAGCGGAATCCGCCTCCACCGTCCGATCTGGGCCCTCCCATCCGATGGTTGCCAATCGCTTCACCTGCTCGACCTTTAACGGACCTGCACGCATGTTAACCCATCCACCACGCGGCCAAGATTCAATCTCTGCCGTCGATCTCTGCAGATCTACGACTCACATTCATCTCCCCGATTCCATCGCCCGGTCAACCTCCTTCCCGCTGACTCTCCGTTGCCCAATCTCCACCGTCGATCTCTGCAGATCGATGGTCCGGATTTAATTTCTCCACAACTCTTTTCCATGACCGCTCAGATTTGATCTCGACCGTTGGATGATGCCATCCAACGGCCCGCGTCCCTCCGCACATTCCCCAAAGAAGATTGACCTATAAATTGGATTTTTTATGTGTTTTTTATATTTTGCAGGGTTAAGGTCATTTGTTCGTGTTTTTAATGGAAATTTCAAACCAGGAGGGTAACGATCCTCTACATTTCGATTTCTCCAAAGGAATCACTCGCAGAGTTAGTTTCACATCTCATCGATGTTTCCACAAAGCGTTGATGCCTTTTTCCTGTCTGCACAGCCCTGCACAATGAAGAAACGGTGAAAATAAACGCAGAGAAAGAGTATCAAAGATTGAAGACAACAGTAAGCCAGATCACAGTAGATTAGTGGACATTTTTGTGGGGATCAAGGCTAAGACAGTTATCAAATGCCTAATCCCCAGATCTAAAACACAGATTAAGAAAAATCTAAAGTGTTTTATCAGAAAAACCCTCCACCGCCACAAATGGAGGCGAATTGATTCCTCCCAGTGACTACAGCGCCACCTGTGCCTCAAAGGATTCAATCAAGAACCGAATTTATTGATCAAAGTCAGGTATTTTTCCTCGACATAGCCAAAGGAGTTATTTCTGCCAGGAAATTAATGACAGAATGTCAGCAGAGCAACCCTATTTGATACACAGAGGCTCAAAAGTCTAATAAAGCTCCCACCGAGCTAAATTCATGAGTGTAAATCATTTAATACATAGGAACACTTGTCTAGTTCTTCGTTGAGCCCTTCGATGGCCAAGAAGACATTACTATCCATATTAACTGGTTTTTTAGATCTTTTCATCAGATCTCACCTCCTCATCTTGCTATAAATACTTCAGTAGAAGATGACTGCGGGGTTGGATTGGTTGGTTGTTAATGTAAATTGCTGGAGCATTGTAATTGTCACTGAGCTGAAAAATCTTGATTGTAGATAGGATTTCACTGGCTCTTGGAGCTCTGCCTGTAACAGATAGGTTAGGTTGTGAAGAGAGATGGATTAAAACGCTGGATCTGAAGATTGTAACTGGTTTGAAGCATCAATACAAGCTGATTTATGGGATCTTGTTCTATGCTGATGGTGATGTTATTCTCACTGTAACTTGTATTTTGTCTCTGTTTTTCAATTTGTTTCATTTTCCACTATAAAGAACAGTTTAAACAGGGTCGGGACCTGCTGTATATCAGTAAGCTTCTCTAGCTGAAAAATATTTATTTAAATGTTTTCCTTCAATTGTGTTATTTGAAAATGATTTAATTTAGTTAAGTACAGGGATGCTGGCGTTCCCTCATCTTTTTGTCTTAGCTGAATTTTATTTTTAAATGTTACTTTCAATATATGTTGTGTGAAGATGAACTGAGGAAATTAAGGTTAGCCCTGAGTCCCTTTCTTATTTGCTCAACTATTTGATTTTTTCCCTTGGGATGTGTTAAAAGCTGACTAGTTTCAAAGTACTTATCAGATCTTAGACCATCCTGTGTTATCTTTGTGTTTTCCTTTTGTTTTTATATGTTTTCTATCAGAAGTGTATCAAAGGATGGATAGTTTCAATGTACTTACTAGATCCTAGTTTGCTTCTATGTTTTTCTCAAGTGCCTGGTCAAAGGCTGGCTAGTTTCAAAGTACTTACCAGATCTTGGGCTGCTCTTTCGTCTGCATCTGTCATTTCCCTTTCTTATTGTATCACTCCATTCCATAAATCAAATTTCAAAGAGATACTTAGGCATAGATGACTTGCCCCATAGACCACTCTTGAACCTGAATGTTTCAATTAAACCCTCTTATGACTCCATAGCCCAATGGACTGAAAATTTTCCATCGTCTTTCTTCTTGACCAAAGCTTATTCTGTTTTCTTGCAACTTCTCACTTTTGAACCTATTTGCATATAGATCTTTCCGCCTCAGACAGCAACTATGTTCAACCATCCAAAAAAACCAAACAAACCCTTGGACCTCATACCTAGCCTAATATCATTACCCTAAACTTCAAAGACAAATCCATCTTTGTATATATTGGAGAGATCCCTCTCCAGATTCAGGAGGGCTAGATCCTAGAATCCCAAAGTGGTTGAAACGATGTTAACTCTGTGATCGAACTTTTTGCCAATCTTGCTTATTACATAGACCTAACAGAAGGAGTATCGTTAAAGAAGAGTGAGATAGGTAAATTGGGTTTCCGCAGCATGGAATTCGTAGAGAGAAGACAGTTCCAAGAACACCACAAGAAAACGGTGTGTCAGAAAGGATGAATAGAACAATCATGGAGCGTGCAAGGTGCATGAGATTGCATGCATGATTGCCTTTACAATTTTGGGCAGATGTTGTAGATACTGCTGTTTATATAATAAACAGAGGGCCTTCAAGTTCCTTGGATGGTGGTATTCCAGAGGAAGCATGGACAGGTAAAAAGGTAAACTACTATTTTTTAAAGGCTTTTGGTTGTGAGGCCTTTTTCCATATTAATAAAGAAAATAGAACAAATCTTGAGGAAAAATCAAAGAAATGTACCTTTATTGGATATGGTGGTAATGATTTTGGTTATCGCTTATATGATTATGAAAATCACAAAAGCATTAGGAGTAGAGATGTAATATTCAATGAAAAGGTCTTGTATAAGAATCAGTTGCAGGAAAAGAAACAGAAAAAAGAAAGCAAGGAATATGCGGTTCTTGATGAGATATCTGAAAAAGTAAAGGTGCCTAAAAATAATAATAATCAACAACCACAGCAGCAGCAACCACCACAACAGCAACATGCACTTCAAACACCTGAAAGTGGTGTTAGAAGATCTACCAGGATAAGTAGACCCCCTGAACGATACTCTCCTTCATTATATTATTTATTGTTGACTGATTCTGGTGAACCTAAATGTTATGAAGAAGCAATGCAGGTTGAAAGCAAGAAGAAGTGGGAGCTAGCCATGGAAGAAGAGATGGAATCCTTAATGCATAACCAGACTTGGGACTTAGTCAGGTTGCCTGCAGGTAAAACTGCATTGCAGAATAAATGGGTTTACAGGCTGAAGGAAGAAGATGGAGGAAAACAAAGGTACAAAGCTAGACTTGTGGTGAAGGGTTTTGCACAGAAGAAAGGTATTGATTTTGATGAAATATTTTCTCCTGTTGTTAAGATGAATTCAATTAGAACTATCTTAAGTCTTGTAGCAGCGGAAGATTTACATCTTGAACAATTAGATGTAAAGACAGCATTTCTCCATGGAGATTTGGAGGAAGAGATATACATGCAGCAACCAGAAGGATATGAGGTAAAAGGGAAAGAAAAATTGGTGTGCAGGTTAAAGAAGAGCTTGTATGGCTTAAAACAGGCTCCAAGGCAGTGGTATCTAAAATTTGACAAGTTTATGTCCGAACAAGGTTATACTAGATGTCACTCTAATCATTGTGTTTATATAAAAAGGAAAAATGATGGCAGCTATATTATATTGTTATTGTATGTAGATGACATGCTTGTTGCAGGATCTAACATGTAGGAAATAAATGTGCTCAAAAGAAAATTGGAAAATTCCTTCGCAATGAAGGATTTGGGAGCTGCAAAACAAATCCTTGGTATGAGGATAACTAGAGACAGGAAAAATCGCAAATTAACACTGTCTCAGAATGAGTACATAGAAAAGGTGTTGAAAAGATTTAATATGCAGAATGCAAAACCAGTTAGTACACCTTTTTCTAGCCATTTAAAACTTAGTAAGGAGATGTGCCCAAAGAACCAAGAAGACATGGATTATATGTCTAAAGTTCCATATGCATCAATAGTTGGAAGCTTAATGTATGCAATGGTCTGCACAAGGCCTGATATTGCACATGCAGTGGGAGTTGTAAGAAGGTACATGAATAATCCAGGAAAAGAACATTGGATGGCAGTAAAATGGATTCTCAGATATTTGAGAGGTACCACAAATCAAGCATTATGCTTTGGTGGTTCAAACATTTCTCTACAAGGATATGTTGATGCAGATATGGTAGGTGATAGAGATAACAGGAGGAGCACTACAGGATATGTATTTAATGTAGGTGGAACAACTGTCAGTTGGGTTTCAAAAATCCAAATTGTTGTTGCACTTTCAACAACAGAAGCAGAGTATGTTGCTGCTACAGAGGCTAGTAAAGAAATGATTTGGTTACAAAGGTTTATGGATGAATTGGGTAAGAAGCGTGATATGGGCACACTATACAGTGATAGCCAAAGTGCTATTCATCTTGCAAATAACTCAGCATTTCATTCCAGGACTAAACACATACATCTCAAGTACCATTTCATACGGTTAGTATTGGAAGATGGAGAGTTGAAGCTAGAAAAGATACACACTAGCCATAATCCTGTAGATATGCTAACAAAAGTTGTAACCAGGGAGAAACTGAGAACATGCTCAGTTTCAATTGGTCTTCAAGGATGACGATGAAGATGAGGAATAGCCAGGTCCAAAGAGAAGTCATTGTCTAGCAAATGAAGCAGTGGTGGAGTTGCTACAATCAGTCTCCAAGTGGGAGATTGTTGGGTGTGGAGCCTGATTATCTTATTTACTTTGTATCACAGTGTTGGACCCCTGTACCTTAAAAGGGGCAGCAACGCCACTCGTAATTAATCACTGCCATGGGGGGTCCAGGGGGGGCGGCAGCGCTTTTCGAAGCCCCCCCCTGGTGGGGGTTCGGGGGCAACGCCCCCGAAGCTAAAAACAGATGTAAAATTTCCTTGTAAAAGTATAGTAATTTCTAGTCAATTTGGGCCGTTCATTAGGCAAATGATCTGACGGTAGAAGTTATGTTTAGATTAGGGTTTTTTTTCCTAGAAGGAAACCCCCTTGTATAAATGAGGGTATTGTATTGCGGCTGTGTATTATGTATGTGTATTCTCGGAGCGAGAAACAGAGAGGGAGACTGTGATAGAGAACAAAGGATATTACAGTGGATCTGCTGTAGGTTTTGTCTCTTCATTTTTGCTGGATAATAGAAAGGAAGGACTAGCTGTTCGGGGTGGACGTAGCCCAAATTGGGTGAACCACGTTATATCTGTGTCTCTCTGGTTTTATGTGTTTTGTGTGCATGTATTTTTTCGCATATTTTATGTGTTGCATTGCTCCATAATATATAATTTTCTAACATATTCGTATATTTTTTTAAATCTAGTTTCTTAGCCAAAATATTGGGTTTCTCTGCTGTTTTCTTAGGCTATTTTTCTGCATTTTTCCTAATAGTAGTGTTAGTTTTCTTGTCATTTGAATCATCTAGGTTCCCTTTGCTTCTTATATCATATTGTTTATGTACCTCTATGATTGCGTTCTGAAACCCCAATCTATAATCTTCAGAATCCTCATAATTATATTCATTTTGTTCTAAAGAGAAGAATCCTTATTCTTTCTCAGTGAGTAAAACATCTGTCTCGATGTCAGATCCTATCAAGTTTACATGATCTTCTTCCAACCTTTGAATTTCCCTTTCTTCTTCTTGATCAACATAGTTTTGTTGAAAGGGAGGCCTAACCTATTGGTCATTATCTCTTTGCCTATCTTGATTAGGGTCTCTTCTAAGATTTTGGTTTCTATTTCTGTTTTGCTTTCTCTTGGAGGCACTCTCTCATTCAGATTTATCTTTTCAAGCATCCTCTCCATTACCTTCACTAGGTTGTCAATTTTGGTGTCAGAAGTTGAGGTTGAGGGTGCAATATCATCTTTATAAGTTACCCTCATCTCTGATCTTAACCTAGCTCTTTTCTCAATTATGTTCTCTTCTACACTCACAACTCCCTTCTGCATGTCCTCTAAAGTTAAGTAATCTCTCTCTCTTAGTTGATAGGCCATTTCAACATCAAAACCTTCAGGATATCTTACTAAGGCCATGCCTTGGGGGGGTTTAATGTGAGGTGGAAGAGCATTGTAGATACTGTTAAACCTGGTGGAGTAATCATGAACACTCTCCCCTTTATTTATTTTAAGACTGTTATACTCTGCTAATATTTGGAGCAGGTTCTTTTTTATTTCCCATATATTTATGAATTTTTGATGCAAAGCAGGGAGATCATTGATGCTATTAGGAGTTAGGATTTTAAACCATTTTTTTACTTCTCCTCCTAAAATTTGAGCAAATATTCTCATTTTAATGGTATCATCATCTATCTCCATGTAATCAAATGCATCATTCATTTTGTATACATGCTGTTGAGCAGTAGTAGGTTCATTTGCAGTGAAATGAGGAATTTTAGATTGATAGTCATTTGGTAAGGGAACCAGAGGTTGTGGTAACACTAATGGAGCATACCATGTTGTCATGGCTAGAAGGAAAGGTGGACTTACAAGAGGTAAAATAGGTTGAAATGGAGTGTTTTGAACAGTGGTAGTATGGATTGGAGTGGAAGAAACACTTGGGCCAACAAACTGGTTTTGAGCAGATTTATTATGAAAGAGGATAAAGTTGTGAAGAAGCTGGGAACCAGGAGCAGTAGAAGGTGAGGCTTCTCTACTAAAGCTCTGTTGCAAATCTACAGTTTCAAGATAAAATTGGTTTAAATCACCTTGAGACCTAGTTCTAAATATGTTCTTTATATGATGTAAGTCAAAGTGTAAATCCTCCAAGACAACACAGTTTTCAGGGACAGATTTTGTTCTTGGGATGTTCTTATCAACAACCGATTTTCCAGACTTAGAAGTCTCCCACAAAATATTCTCTGGATTTTCAACTATCTTAGGTAGAATAGGGTTTGGATAAGATCTAGTGTTGCTCCTATGTGAAGCCAGACTGCTTTTCAAAAATGAAAGAGGCTGAAGTTTTTAGGGATTGTTTTGAAAGTATTGCCTCTCACAATGTATTATCTAGTATGGTACTAGGCTTCTAAACTTCCATAAGGCTGGTTAACACAGTCCTAAAGAGATCTGGAGACCTGGATGAGTAATAGGCCTACTGCGGCTAGTGGAGTCGCTAGGTGTAAACTTTTTAGCTTTTTGTGAAGGTAAAATGTTTTATGGTTCCACCACCATGTTTATTATGAAGCTAATCTGAAATATTTTGGATTTTATGTATTTCTATGGTTATGAGAGTGTTCTATGTTTTATTTTAATAATTATCTAAGGTGCTCAAACAAACGGAGTCTAATTTATGGCTTACTAACTAATTTTCTTAGATATTTGTAGGACTAAAGAGTTTATAATAGTTTGCTAAGCTATCATAGATTCAATAGGTCCCACCATGATCACCATTATGTTGGTATCCTATGTTTTATAGATTGGCTAACCAAAAGACAAGGCAAAATCAGAACCAATCTTTAGAGTTCTAGGATCTAGTCCTCCTGTTCTCGGAGAGGGATCTCTCAAATTGTTTGCAAAGGTATGTCTTGTTTGCTTTTAAGTATGATTTTAGAATAGTTATTGAGTGCAAGTGTTTGTTTTTTTTGT
Organism: Pinus albicaulis; assembly: GCA_034641835.2. Classification (NCBI taxonomy): domain Eukaryota; kingdom Viridiplantae; phylum Streptophyta; class Pinopsida; order Pinales; family Pinaceae; genus Pinus; species Pinus albicaulis. The sequence goes on along the minus strand of JAXQQM020066513.1, from coordinate 168,354 downwards.
TTGGTTGAATTCGTACAGCAGAACATGAAATTTCTAGGCAGTATAAACAGAAAGAAGAAGTGTTAGATTCATTTGGAAATGGAGTCAAGAAGATGTTTATGACAAACTCATCAATGGATATGGGATATCAAAGGGCAAATATAACTTGGCCACAGGATCCTTAAGTTTTGTGAATGAGATGGAAATTAATGATTTGGAAAGAGAAAATGAATTCTCAACAAAGGGAACTTGAAAACATAACTTGAACAATAAAGAGATATTTGATAGACAGGGCTAACCATGAATTCCACAAACCTCCCTTTAAGCAAATGATAACTTCAATACAAATTTTAAAATGAAATCTAAGATTCAGGAGCACATCCTACATCCTCAAAGATTTTATTTTAAAGGACTTAGAAAACATAAAAGATTCACTGATAATTGCAATCATAGAAGAGGGAACACCTAACACATCTATGATCACAACTATAAAGACCTTTAAAACAAATTTTCAAGCAGGGACAAAGGGTATGATCAAAACATACTTCCTTGGCTAACTGTAAACAATGGTACTTTAAAGGGAGACTTCAAAAACAGTTTTCAAGTGGCAGTAGACAAGCAGGGAAAACCATAAATCATGTGGAAAAATACTATTTTAACTATTGAGAAATAAATAGGAATGGGGACTAAAGAGAAATATTTAAGACTCTAAAATACCTCAGTAGAAGAAAACATAAAATAGTGAAGGATAAACAGGTCTAAGGTGCTTCTAGGAGTCATTTCTTAGCCTAAACTTTTCATTCTACTATAGTAAGAATTTATGGAACATAATCAAAACAGGAAAATAGTAGACAGTTCAGAATACATCACCAATAGCCAAGCTCATGAATCCAATGACAGAGCCTTCTCAAGAACAATCATGTCACACCAACATCAAGCTTCCAAGACTTCAATTTCTTCTTCAACTTCGAACAGACTATGTATTATGTCAAAGAGTTTCAGTATTACAACTAGTGACCAACCAACCCTTTACAATGTGCTCCTCAAGGAGATTTTATAAGAAAATGAGTAGGTGGAAGAGTTCCTATGGTTGAAGTGTAATCAATTCTGCACTAAATGCATTTCCTAGCCTTGAAAACCATGCAAGGCATAAAGCAGGAAAGCATCAAGTTACATTTCTGTTTCATTTACTCTGTTTTTTATTTTTAGGCTTAAAGGGTAAAAATATTGACTTCAAGGCTTTTCTTATCTTTATAATAACTTCTACTGACAGTTAGGATATTTTTTTTTCTTGTAATAACTGTTCAGTTGTCTTTGGCCTTAATGTTTCAGACTGAGATTTGATCTGGGTATTCCTTTGAGGCAGAGAGGCTGCATGGTGGCAATATACTAGTTGGGGAATCAATTGGCCTTTGTGATGTGGCATTTGAGGTCTTCTGGATCTGATTATCTATTTCATAAACCCAATGATTTAGCTTTGGATTTGTGTTTAGGCTTAATTAAGCCATAATCTTCATTTTTGACACTGATACCCTTTCATTAATTGATTGCTGACTGTGTTTGCTGTTTCCAAGTGTGAAAAAGTTTTATTGGAGTTTTTGCTCAGAAAAATGATAATCATGACTTATCGATTCCCGAAAAACGTTTAATTATCCCTTTGAAACCCTTTAATATCTATCAAAAGGCCATAAGGATCATCATCCTTGGCCAATAATAGTGTAATCATCTGCACGAGGATTTAACTTTAACTTCGTCTAAACCTACATAAAAACACACAAAAATTATTTAAATCCTTCGAATTCATGGTTTAAACTGCTTAGGAGGATTGGTGGAAGCATTTCGGAGCGATGCGGAGGAAGTGCGAATGCAAGAGATGGGGGAAAAATCCTGGCAAAGTAGTTAACCAAGTTAATGGAGGTTTGGGTGTGAGTCGAATGTGGACCGTTGGATTAGAATAATCCATGGTGGAGATCATCCGATGCAGTCGCTTGGGAGAATAGATGGAAGAAAATCAAATGGGGGTGAGATATAACGTGGGTTGCTCGATCTCAGAGATCGATGGCTAGGATTTCTCGGAGAAATGTTTGGGGGAAGGCTGGGTGAAAAGTGAATGGAGATGGAATACAATGAGAGTCGTTCGATTAGAATGTTGAACGGTGGATATTAAAGTAGAAAACAACATTGCGGGGGAAAGTGATTTGGCAGAAAACCAACAGTGGTTTTCGCGTTTTATTTGGGTGGTAAATGGTTTGCCCCAAAAAAACACGATACGATACATTGTCTGACACACATCCCTTTAAAAACTGTCTGTTTCACACTTTTTTTCGGCATTAAACTGTAGGTGCAAAAGTTTTGCAAAATGGAATGTCATCCGTCGGATGAGAGGCTCGAGATCTGACGGCATGGAGAAAATAGAATGGAAGGTAAGAAGAATAGGTGGAAAGGTAGGTGGGGTCAAATCTCGACTGTTAGATCTTTTGGATGAACGGTCGAGATTAAGAGATGGAGCGGAAACATTTCAAAAGGGAGAGAAAGGTTAGATGGTGCGGGATAGATCCTGGCCGTTGGATCTAGGGGATGGACGACCAGGATTAAATTGGGGCTTGCACATCGGAGGTGAAAAGTGAAATGGGGACTTTTGGATTTGTGATGTGATGGTGTACCGACTGTCAGATCAAATGGATGATCGACAGTCCAGATTAAATCGGGGATCACATCAGTGGAGGGAAACACGATGGATGGGCGCGATGCAATGAGATCCGGAACTTTGGATGAAGGTGGATCAATAGCTAAGGTTTTCTCAGAGGGATCACATCGAAACTTTTGAAAGAGACGAAAAAGGAAGGACCCATTCAGATTTGTGATGCGATGAGACGATGGTCGTTGATATGCAGAGATCGAAGGCTGGGATTTATTTCAAATCATAACGTCGGGTTTATAAAAAAAAAAAGGAAAATAAGGTTTGGAAGAGGTCATAAGGCCCTTAGCACCCGATTGCGGGCTGTAGGTCGTATGGAATGGAGGGGGTAAAGGAAATAAGCCTTCGGGGGCTTATGAACCATATGGTGTAAAAAAGTGAATTTTAGGCCAAAAAACAGGGTTTTTAAGCCAAACTGAGGGTTCCGGTAGGAGAAATAAGAGTTTTTAAACCTTATGAAAGGATTTCACAGGACCTGAAGAGGATTTTGGGATGTTTTAAAGGCTAAATTAAGGTATCTTGAGGATTAAAATGAAAGGGAAAAAGGAATGAAAGATGGATAATTGAGATGATGGAAAATGGAGTTTTAAGCAGTCTTTCTCTTGGTGAACAACAGGTTTGTTTAGGATAAAAGGGAAACAACAGTGAATATTAACTTAAAGAGTAATAATCATCATAAAAACTTCAAATGATGATAATTTTTCAAAGGGAACTATCTCTTGAAGTTTTGAAGACAAAGTCTAGCCACCATTGTGTATGACAGAATTTATAGGTGGCTAACAGCTGTTTTACTGATTCCAGAGAAGCTGACGGGTTTTTTAAAAAGGAAGCATGGAAGAGGAGAAGAAGGTCCACAGAGGGGGACATTGTGTAAGGTGTGAGCCTAAGAATGTAAACGCTATTATTGAGGATCAAACAGTGATGGAGGCTTTTAGCAAAGCAGGCTGTCTCAAATTTTGTGAAAAGCTGCAGGGTTACCACACTCAGGTGTCTAAAGAGTTTTCCTTACACTTTGGTGGATCAAATACCAAAATTGGGATGTTAAATGTGCCAGTCACCTGAGATCATTGCTTCTGTGACATAAATACCGAGGGGCAGGAGACTTGGTTTAAAGGTTTTAAGTTTGACATGGAACCATGCAAGGAATTTATGAAACCTGAGTATGCAGATATAGACTTGAATAATGAAATACCTAGGAGCTGCATCAAAAATTCCTATGCCAAGTTGTTGTTCAACATTAAAATATACTTTACATGTGAAGGCAGATACCATAAATTTTATATTTGTCATTTCAAGCTGATGTTTCATTTCACAGGTAGGATATCATTAGACTTTCCCTTTTACTTGCATAGGAGCCTTGCCAAAATGTCTGATAAAGTACAAGCCAATTCTAACGGTTCTGAAATCTCTCTGTTTCACCATGGTTTGATAAAGTTATTGGTTTTGAATAATCTTGATAAAATAAGTAGGGATTGGTCTTCCTTTTTTTTTATGAGTGGATTTGAAATGGAAACCCTAACCCCAGCTAGAAACCCTAAAACTAAAAAGGCTCCTTCACCACCACCAGCAGAGTCTAGTCAGCCTATGGTTGCAAGAGAAAATAGGTTTATAAAGTTGAAACCAAGAAAAAGGTTTGAGAAAAGAGTAGAGGTGACACATGTGCTTGTTGCAGAAACTCCATCACCTGCAAAATAGAGATTATAAAGTGTCGAAGAAGCAAAACAAAAAGAAGTGGCCAGCAAGTAGGAAATCCAGTGAGAGACAAGAAGCCAAATAATAGCATCAAAGGGAAAAATGGTTTTTTTAGGTATAGAGGACAGCCCAGTGATGAAAGGAAACTTATATGACATCCTTCATGCAATTGATATAGAAGAATCACCCATTGTGCAAGTTGATTTCATTGGAGTGGATGAACAAAAACAAAAAAAAGTTAAATCAACTAAAAAACTTGAATTTGAGGGTGAAAATGCAAAATTTATTTTCCAAGCAAGGAAAAATTTAATAAAGCATGCAAAGAAACTCCAAGAAGGTAGTAAATAGGTCCAAGTAATTTTTGAAGCAGCCAGAGTCCCTGAAGAGGTAGTTGATCTCTCATCACCAATAGTGGAGCATGCAGCCAGCAAGACAATGAAGGGAAAGGAACACATGAAAAAGTGTCAACTGCTTGAAGAGAGATTGAAGCTAGAAAACCAAGATATTTCAATGATGAGAAAGAGGGCCAAAAAGCACATCATTGAAAAAATAGAGTTTAAGAGGATGAAGGCAATATGGGAAGGCTAAACTATTTCTAGGCCTGAAATTCCAAGTGCTACAGAACAGTTTTTCACATGGACAGTGCCAGCTATCAAAGAAGAAAAATTTATTAGAGTGATTAATAATCAATTTAGAGCCAGTAATAGAAGGCTAAGAGGCCAAGTGGAGGATTTGGAACTGCAATTGAAATTGTCTCAGGGTGAACCAAAAAACCAAGGTGCAGAATGAAAAATTCGAAGGCAAAATCAAATGGGTAATAAAGAATAAACCTCATGAAATGGTGTTTTAATTCATATGGATATTTGTCTTGATGAAACCATTGAATTTCTGAAGTTTTGGCAAATTTTGGTTTCAGTTTTGAAGAAAATATGAACAAAACTTATCACTCAGCAGTTTCATAGCACAAATTGTGCAAAAAGGGTGAAATGCACTATGAAACTGTTGTAGCAACATTTTTCACCCTTTTCCATAAATTTTTGAAGGGCATACCTATATATTTTGGGATAAAAATTCTAAGGAGGGTGTGTTTACTCAATATGAAGATAATCCCAAAGGAAGGAAAATAAGTTAAAAGTCTGCGCTACGAAAAGCACTACAAAACTGTGTTCTTTTCATAGTGCAGGTTGGTTTTTGCTATTTTGGGCAGTTCGATGATGATTTTGCACAGCTTGCACTTATGGATGATTTTGAAAATATATTATTTAAATTCTTGACAGAAAATGGCTTCGAAGTCATGGGTTCATGGTGGTTAAAGTCTCCCAAGAGCACAAAGAATCCTAAGCCTAGAAAATAGGGGATAGTTTCCTAGTTTGCAGGAGATCATCATTGAGGTCATAAAGTGCTAGAGCTTATCAGTTGGATTCAACCTTATGGGAATAAAGTTGGAAAATAATGTAATCTAGCTTATATAAGGTTTTTATGAGTAGAGTTAATGAGTTTGAGTCCTATTTGTAATAGGACTATTCTCTAGGTTTGCAATATTCTCTAGGTTTGCAACTGTTATTTTGTAATAAATGCCATGTCTAATAGTTTGGAAAGGTGTATAAAAGTAGGAATTCGATGTATCTAGATGAGGATAAGGTTATCCTATGTTGTAAATTATCTATAAAATATGAAGAATTCGAAATTCTAAGGGTTGGACATTTTTTAGCAAAAATATTGTGTTTATTGTAAGTGACTGTTTTCAGCTTAATATAGAGTTTTCTACTTAGCCAACTCAAGATTCATGAAGATTTATTGTATTTTTTTGTTCTGATGGCATCCTTTTAATATCCTATTGTAGTGGTGTTTTTTTATGTTACTCATAATTCATCATTGATTCTCTTACTTCCTTCATAGACAAACTGACTGTGTTTTACTGTTTCACATGTAAATTCCTTGACTTGAACTCTGATATGCCTTGACTTCCATGCTAGGTAGATTGTTTGGTTTTTTTGAAGCTATTATGAATCCATAAGCCCAATGTTTAATTTCTAATGTGATTTACAACCAATTTATATCATTTATCTGCTTTTTACCCTACATAGAATTAGCCATCTATATTTCTATCAAAAATCATAAACCCTTGAGAGAGCCCTTTCAGGTTGAGGGGGCTAAGCCTCAATCAAAATATTTGCTTAAAACATTTACATGAGATTAAATTTATTAGCATCCTATCAGGTCTGATTTTGTGATAACATAGGGAGCCAGAGATGGTCATTTTTATGGGGTTTCTTTGCTAGATTTTCATCCAAACAAATTGCGATCTGGGTTTTAATTAGATATCTTCCACCAGCTAGAGAGAGGAGCACTCTCATCAAATCCTGTTTCCACAGACCTCAAAATTAGTTGTTTGTCCCATCTTGAGCACTCTAGTGTACATGAAAACCTATCTTGTGTTCTAACAATGGGAAACTCATCACAAAGTGAACAAAAATCAACTAAGGGGAGGTCCACTACCTCAACCACAAAGAGTGCACCATTTCTGTGGTTTGGGAAACCTATTCACATTAAATAGTCTCCCAAATCTGAACAATAGAAACAATCAAGGGTGACCTCTTTCGATGGTTCAGGTTTTCATGTGGTGAGTGACTCTAGTTTATCTGCGCTTACAAGAAACAACTCAACAGATGGAAATCCAGAAGTTGGGTATTCTCTTAGCCCTTTTAAATGCATACTTACCTTGATGTGAATGTTTAAATTAATCTATGAATTGCAACTAAGTTGGTGTGGCTATGTTAAGAGGCATTAGTATCTCTAGGGATACAAAGGAGTAGATTTGAAATATTTCACAATCAAGTTAACGGTGCCTTCGACGTGATAATTTCCATATTTGGGTTCTTGCATTGCCTTTCTCAGAGACATGTTTTCCAATGTCTTGAAATCAAAGTGTCTTTTCCTATGGAAAACTTTCATTTGACTCATTTTGGCATTGGATTTATGAAAAAATTGTTCTAATGTTTACCTTGGATCTCAAGGTTTTTGTATCCCAATGGCTTGCATTTTTTTAGAGAATCTACCATAAAGGGTTTGCCATCTTGAACACTAGTATTTTTTGGATAATGCACTAAGGATTGTGTTTTTGTGTCTGATTTTTTCTAGGATATTTTCTCTTGACAGTTGGAAATGACAAGGCTCTGAATTTTCATTTTTTTGCGATAATTAGGTGTTTAGTCTAAAATAAATTAGAGTATTAATGATTTTTCTGTACCATATATGTATATAGTTTTTATGCTAAGAAAAAACTAAATTTTGTAAGAAGCAATAAGCCATTAAGAGCTTCCTTATCTAATTTAGAGTATGAGAAATGTATGTAAAGCAGATTTTATCTTCAGCAATGTTTCCAGTGAAATGATTGCTTCATGGATGGGTTGCTAGTGTTGTTTAATATTGTCAAATTTAGAGTCAATTTTAGCTTGAAGGTTCAGCCAACCATATAAAGGGTTTCCCTACATATAAATCGTAGTATGTATGAATTCATCTGAAATATTATACACCATTTCCTATGTTTATGATATATGTTCCACTTATCCCCTTTTAACAAATTTCTTTAGTAATTATGAATCTATGGTTTTATGCCCCAGCTCTTAAAATTGGGATTTTATTATAAGTATGGCTTATGCGCTTTTGCATTTATAAACTGAGCATTTCTTATCTGCAAAAGATGAAAAATGTTTGAACCTAACCTTTTTTGCACAAAATATTGCCGATGAATGTCAAGTGCTTAAGAAATACATTTTCCAGCCCAGAATACCCATACATTGAATTCATGGGAAAATGCAGCAAATTTTTTTACTGTCCACACATGCATACCATGAACCTTGGAATGTGTTCTTTTCCCTTCCTAAAATCTCTATGAGAGTTAGCTGAGAAGGGGAGGTCCACTAGCTTAACCACAAAGAGTGTACCCTTTCTGTTGTTTTGGAAACCTATTGACACTGGATAGTGTCCCAAATCTAAAAAACAACAATAATTGAGAGTGAGCTCTTCATATTGTCTGGGTTTTCATGCGGTGAATGACTTTCGTTAACATGGGCTTACAAACAACATTTCAATAGATGGAAATCCAAAATTTGTATACTTATTACGAAGGGAAATTACCGATAGATAAGAACCATCCAAACTAGTTGAAAATTATGGCTTAAGGCTTTATTATGGGTAGATGTTGGACTCTACAATTAACAATGGTATTTCAAATTTTCTAAAGTCTAAATTTTTTCAAGTTCCTACAACTCAACCAATCTGGCATAGGCCTAACCAAATGCTCCAAAAAAATGGCAACAACCAATTGGGATACATAGGGGTGTTAACCATTTTTAGTTGTGTCAAATTTATAAAGTCTGATGTTTGTGAAGTTCATACAACTAAACGAATATTTTATGTTATTTAAAATTTTGAATTGGGCCAGAGAGGGGGTGACCTATGATGTAATGGAACGATAATATTGCTTTATTTCCATCCATATGAAGTATGAAATATTATCCTTTATTAGTGGGTGAATATCTTCAATTTTTTTATAGAAATTAGACCGAGGGGTGTGATCCACTAAAGATAACATAATGCTTTTAGGTCATTTCCTTGGGAAATAATTTCATAAGATGATATTTTTACAAAGGCAGAATTTACTAGTTACCACCCTCTAAATCATCTTGGCCACTAGAGCTTGTTCAGCCGATTATGTTTTTTTAACATAATCCCACACATTAAAAGTTTTCATATTTTCTCAGAATTAAACTCTAGATAGGTTACTAAATATCAATATTGAGAATATCTTATCAATAATTCACCCTCAGTTAATAGCTAGTCATGTACTTCATTACACCACATGGAACAAAAACTAGACATATAACTAAATTTTTGATCAAAAACAAACTTATACTTAATCTTCCTAGGGAAAATAGAAAAGAGACCCTCAGTCACTGCCAAGTCCAAATGAAGGAAGAGTGGATCAAATAACTACAATTTCCAAGAAAGGAAGCACACTAGTGAGCCCAACATTGAAGGAGAACTAAATACTAGTCATGATTCTCTTTCCAAACAGATTAGAAATGGTGTAATTTGTGTGCTCATCTGTCTTCTAGATCAAATGAAACCCCATATTACATTTAGAGTTGGAGTTAATATATTTTGCTAAAGCAACAAAGGTTAAATCCTTTGTGGTTGATACTACTACAAGGACTTATCAAAGATCCACCCCACATCCCTGAAAAATAGCCTCGATGTCGTAATGTTATTTTTCAACACGTTGTGCAAGGGCTAAGCCCCCCTATCCTTGTGGAATATTGTTCTTCCCACCAGTATTTGACCACAGGTATGATTGCATGATCTACTCTAGATGTTGAAATGAAGTCTTACTTGGCATCCAACAAGATACATAATAAATGTGTGAGGCATAGAGGATCTGTCCAACCCCCTTGTCAACTTCCCATATAATGATAGGTCCTTATGATGCCAAAATCAAGGCTTACTCTAAAATTTTTGGAGACATGGTACACCAATCCTCGATAGCCACTGTTGAAAGCCCCAATTCAAAATTTCCAATGAAATGCCTAAATAGCTCACAGTTACCCTAGGTCAAACATAAGTCTGAGCCATGGGAATATTGTAATATGAGAGTCTAAATATAACTACTAAAAAATTGTCTCATGGTCACTAATCAAAAAATTTAATGTAGAGTCAAATATGTGCAAACAAGTATGAACACCATCAACCAAACTTTGCTTAACACTCATAGAAATAAAGGATCCATTAGAAAAATGTTTGTTTACCATGTCTGACCCATAAGAACATAAGACGTCCTTCAATTTCCCCTGAATGATAAAAAATTCAAATAGGTGAGCCAAGGCATCCATTGTAAAATAAAGAAATTTGGGGTGAAGGGGCACCCTTGAAAAATAGATTTATCTAGCAAAATTTTAGGGGATAATGAGTTATGAACAAGGAGAAATGTTGATGCATTAGAGAGTAGTGTGTTCACCATGCCCACAAATCATGGTCCAAATTACAAACAAAACCAACATGTCTATGATGAATCTCCATTATGTAGAAAACAAGGCTACTAGCCACTGTCTCAAGCCCATTACAAGGCCTCTCAAGTCTAGATTATGTGTATAGAATAATTGGACCCTATACAAAACCTGTATGCTCATGTTGAAATACCTTCAATGCAATTAAGAGCCATTTCTTTAGCCATGATCTTGTATGAGACACTGAGGAAAGTAATGAGGCTCCAACCTCTAATGGTGCCCCTACCTACGTCCTTGGTAATGCGTTGACCGAGGCCTTGATTGAGAGATTTAGATAACATTTTAGAAGAGACATTTTCAGCTGTCAAACAATAGAAATAATCTTGTATTATGTTCAAAGTGGCCTTGTAGAAATCAGAGCAAAGGCCATCCATTCTTGATGGAAAAATCACAACAAAGGCCATCCATTTCCAATGAATTGCTATTCTTCATAGAACTAAGAGCTGAAAAAACCCATCTCTTTCAAGAATTCACTATCAAATATGACTCAATCACTACACCAATAGATATAAATATTGCATGAAATGACTCTATAATGAGTGTTCCTGACATCCACCACATGATCTATAAAAGCATTAATAGAAAATATTTTGAAAATGTAATCAGAACATCCCTTTGATCTTTTTTTGATCCTCTGCAAGAGATCCATCCCATTGATGGAAACAAAGAATATTCTAACTGTCACTTTTCTTTTCAAGTAGTCAAAGTAGACTTTGGAATTTGGATCCCTCATCCTCTTCAAAAATCCACTATAGTCGAGAATGCACCCTAGGACCCCTTGTAATGTAGTCCCTTTCCTTAAAAACTGTCATTTCCCGTTGAAGGACCACATTGTAGAGATCCCTCTAAAGGAAAATGTGTATCTCCTTGAGTGCAAGTAGAGCATCCTACAACTCTTTTAATTTTTTACTTTTTGGGGCCATCATTTTGTCTCACCCTTTCTATTACAAAGAATACATTTCTCATACCCATCCTTATTTAGCCTCTTCTTTTCAAGATGATGTCATATGATTTGAAAGATCACATCCATGCAGTGTGGTCATCTGTTTTTTTTTAATTTAACCCATTAAAGCACTGGTATCACATATTGTTAAAATGGAACTATGGTAATGATGAAACTGTAAACCAAAAATAAAGAAAAAAACTCTAATATTTTAAAATATTGAAGGGGTGAATCCATAACTACTATCCTTAGCTATTTTTCCATCTAACATAAGGAATGTTTGTTTCTTGTTTCTAACTAGGTCAATGCCAAACATTGACATTTATAAAAATGCTAAGATACACTTATGATTATTGTTACCTCACAAACCCGCACTGTAAGTGGTAAAGCCTTAAAACAAACATACAATATTTAGGGGAACTAACAGGGTTTGTTTGTTGTCACCACAATATTGTTCTCTCTTGCTTTCGACTGTCTATCTCCTGGAACAAGGGGGTTACCTTAATTAAGATATGAGATATATTTACAAATATATTGTGATGGAAGACTGGGATTAGTGTGGATTAGTGCCTATCCAATTAGGGAAAATGGAGTCAAGCGACAACCTTTAGAGGGTTTGAAATTGTGAATTGGATGGCACGATAGTGTTGTTTCAACATGCCAAAAATCTTTGAAATTTATTTCTCTAGTAGATATTCAACTAGGTTCACAGGGGAATTTCCCATTAATCCATCCATGCCTTTACAATGGAGAGAGCTTCTGCGTGATGCCTTTTTTCATCCTCTTAGCCAAAATTTTCCCATGAAATGTTCTCATTTGACCAAATGCTAGGGTTTTTTTTGCCATGTGTATGTCTTCTCATTGGAATGCTTTTCAAGGCATTTTATTCACATACACTCCCATTAGAATAACATTGTCTAACAAATCAACGAGGAGATCTTTAAGATGTGGACTCTCTTGATTAGAGAAGAATAGGAAGGATTTTTCACTTTCCTAGGTTTAAACATGGTATGATGTGCATCCTATTCGAGTGCTTTATTTGGTACACCATGATGTGCAAGGATTGCATGATTTCATGCATAACAAAGATATTTTGCAATATGTACCAAATTTTAACCTTATTTGTATGTTATTATCCCTGCTTCTATTCATTTATTCATTGAAATATTCATCCCCTATATTCTGGTTAGTAAATAAGCCTTTGTTAACAAAGTGGGCCTACCTTTGACCTAAATGCCATGAACAAGGTGTATCTATTTCATCAAATTGACATCTTTAAATCACAACATCATGTTCTTGAGGGAAGATTACACTTGAGTCTCTGTAATGATAGAACATTTGATTTACCACTTGATCATAACTGGCTTGACAAAGATATTTTGGCATGACTTTAGGAGAACACAAGGTGGCCCTAGGCCCATAACATGTACACAAGTGTAATCACTTCTTGATGGCGTAAGTTCAATGACTACCTCCACAAGATGGGTAAAAGCTATGTGAATGAAACTTTGTTAGCAATGTTTTCCTTAAGGAGAATGAGGGTAGGCCTGGGTTTGCAATATATGCACATGGTTCATCACATCCTAATGCCATAAGTTCAATCACTTCCTATCCCCTATGAGTGAAGCCTGTGAGAATGGAATCTTGACCAAAGGTGTGAAACTCCTCGCTACTAAGTGCTAGTCCCAATAATATTGGGAATTCGTGCATTCTTCCCATATATGGATGTTGTTTTTACATTATTGAGAAAATTTATTTAGTTATTTGGCCTTTTCTAATAAGGAAGTCACTGTGTTTGGGGGTGCAGATGGCAGGGAGGTTAATGAATTGTATCCATTTAGCTTTAAAACATGTTTCTCTTAGAATATTTTGATAATAATGGCTCTCTGTTCATGAGGAGTCACATCTGGAATTTCATTGCAAGAGAGAATTTTTCCCAGCATTGTTCTTTCCAGTTACATCCTCCCCATTTTGGACTTCATGGATAATTGTTTTTCTAGGTTTTGTGGCTCCCATGATACATGTTTGGTGAACTCATCACATGAAAGGACTTATGGTTAGTTTTGGGTAAAAGATGTGCAATTAAACACAACATAATATTCAACTACAACTTCTGTGGATTAGGACATGTGGACAATTCGACCTAAAAATATCGTGTGATGGGTGCAGCTATAGTGGTTTCAACTGGAAAAGTCTCAGGTGTGGAAAATTCAACCTAAAAAGGTAGTCTGATGGGTGCAGCTGTAGTGGTTGTAAAGCCTCAGAAGTTTTTTGCAGGTTGCCATGACTCATGAGGGATAAATTCAAATTTTGTACCCATTTATTTCCGGAAGTCCCTCATTAAGTATTGGTTTAAGACTCAAGACTATGTTCTCTAGTGATAACCTCAACTCAGAAAGTTGTGTATGATATCTCATTGTCCATGATACAAATATTTTAACTTTGAACCTTATACTTGTTCCTGACTCAAAATTTGTGTAATATGATATAAAATATTAAGTCATGTTGAAGATGGATTTTATTACTATAATTTTTAAAATTTAGAATATCTTCATAGTTCCAATCTGATAATCATAATAAACACTCGGATTAAATTGAGAAAAATATCTTTATAGTTTCAATGAGATAATCACAATAAAAACTCCTTGGATTAAATCCCAATCAGTATGAATTTAACCGTTCTCCATATTAAATCATGACATGATAGGACAACAAAATTGTAACAGGAAAATCATATTCCTTCCAGAAATTATAAATGTATTTAATCATTAGTAGTTTTGGTAAATATTAAATATTTAATCATGAATAGTTTTGGTAAATGTTAGGTATCATAGAGGAAATTAATCAATTGAGTTATTGTATTTTTATTATGTATATTAAATATCATATTATTTTTATTGTAATTTTATTATCTATATTGAACATGTTATTTCTAGCGACTTTGATCTTCCTAGATATTCTATTCCTTTGTTGTGTATCTCTGCAATTTTGGGGGAAATTGCTAGTTTAAAGTCTATTTATTTAAAGGGTGCTATCTCAATGGAAGAGAACCTGATTTACATGCAGGAGGTTGGTGGTTCAATTCCATTGTACCCTAATATTCATAGGGAATGTTGGCGATAAGTTTTTGGCGACAGATGCTCTTTTAACCATCACCAATGAACTTATGGTCATATTTCTCGACCCTCGCCAAAATATGAAATGGTGATGGTCAATGAATGCCACCATATATGTGCATAAATAGTGATTATCATGAAAGGTTTGTCACCACAAAACGTCGTTGTTGATATGAAATGGTGGGGGTCATTGTTTGTCATTATAGTCATTATTCGTGACGGACCTTGATGTCACCAATGAGCTTATCATGAAATTTTTTGACCCTCAGTAAATATGAAATTACAACGGTCAATGAGCGTGACCATATATATGCACAAATATTGACAACCATCAAAGGTCCATCACAAAAAATAATTGTTTTTCATATGAAACGGTGATGGTCACTATCCGTCATTATAATCAATATTGGTGACAAACCTTGAATGTCACCACAACACATAAGTTTGGTGACGCCATCTATGGTGACGTTCATGTTTTTGGTGACAGAGGTTATTTTCCGTCACCATTGCTCATATGAAATTGTGACAGTGACTATCCGTCATTATAAATCATTTTTGGTGATGGACCTTAAATGTCACCACAACACCTATACTTTCGGCGATGCCACCTTTGGTTATGCACATTTTTTGGTGACAAAGACTCTTTTGAACCTCACCAATGAGCTTATGGTGACATTTTTCACCCCTCACCAATGTCATTTCTTCTTGTAGTGGTCTCAAGGACATCTCATTAGCACCAGGATCAACCACTTCATCAAGTAAAAAAATATTTGTAAGATCCCCCTTAGGAATATCTCAATTTTTCCTTAACATTTTTTATTTTTTTTAGGGTTTTTCAGTGAGGTGTTTTTTCAAATAGGTTATGTTCATATGGTTGTAGGTGCATTATGTTGTAGGTTTAATTTCATAATTGTACATAGTGCCCAAAGACACCACAAACAAGCAATTCAAAACATCATTGGATAAATTATATTAAACATAGAAATGCTACATACCCTTGATAGGAAATTGTAACCATGATATAAAGAGAAAATATATGAGCAAATGGTAGCCATATTTTGTCAAACACTTGGAATGGTAGGTTTCAAATATAGTGGAAATTTTTAACCATATAGCCTTATATGTTTATTCCTCCCAAACATCGATTCAACAAAACATCTAAAGGTATAAAACCCATCCTTCTTAGAGTGATAAACTCATCCCATCAATATGGTAGTAATCACCATGAGTAGACTAAAAAATTCGACCTTAATATCAATCAAAATCTTAGGAATATTAATTTTCAAATGAACCAACATTTTAAACTTCAAATGGAGATATACAATGCCTAAAATAAACTAATAATACTACAAACCAACAACATATAATTTTTATTGCACTCAGGAAATAGACAACCCACTAATAAGGCTTCAGACAATAGTACAATTCCAAAATTTACAAACTGATACGAACTTTACAAAAATAATAAATGAGGAAACTGAGTGTGTTACAACAAGGAAATATCAGTGATCCCTTCCAACAACATGAATGAATTCACAACAATATATTCATCCTACTCAAGAAATAACTCAACCCCTTCATTGAGTAATCATCCCATGAAATGACTGGATATCTGGATATATATATATATATATATATATATATATATATATATATATATATCATTCCACTCAACCAAAAAAACAAGCACACTCGTGGTCCCTACAACAGGTATAAACTCAGCCTGTTTTGATGACAAACTCAACCACGGAACCCTGAATTCCTTCAGCAAACTCGTCCAAAATATAAGGATGAAATCGACCCCTTTTAATTGCTGAGTTTGGATCCTCTTTTAATATTCATATCTCAAACCGAAATAAGAAGAAACTTGATATCTTTGACAGTGGAAACATGGCCCACGAAATATGCCAATCTATGCCTAAACTCAACCAACTAAGATTGGAAGAAATTGCCCCACTTTCAATAAATTGACCCAACTGGTTTTTGGATAAACTTGGCTCACAAATGTAGCTTGAAGCTCAACCTGTATGAAAAATGAAATAGACCAAATATTGGACAATGAAATAAATTGATAACACCATTAAAATTTACATGATCTCTATCATTGTTTTCTCTTTCATCAACATTGAAGCCCAATGTCAAAATATGAGTGATTTCAAACCAATACCATCTAGGGTGTATCATTTTAACATTGAAACTACCAATACATTAAAAAATCATGTTCAACGTGATTTTAAATGTATCTACAATTTTTATCAATGTGGGGTTTCTTAAAAGTATGCGTAATGGGTACTCTTTGGATATTCAATTTAATTCTTCATCCAACTAGTGTTACACTTGAAATTTGAGTAAACCTATAATGAGATAAGAAAAAAATATATTTAAAAAAACTAGGTTTTCTTCTTTTCCCTACAAAATATTTACATGCACCTATTTTTAAATTTAAATGATTTTGATTGATTTACATATTATGACATGGAAATTACATGAACATTTCATGGGTGCTTTTAGGATGAAATTTCATCTAATGTATTGAGTTGCAGACTGAATTTGGATGGTAAATAAAGTGGAATGATGGATTACACATTAGTGCAATCGATGTCTCTCTTTGGGGGCTGATTGATCCTGGTAAATTCGATTTTGGAATAAATCCTAGTATATTGGTTTTCCCTGGCTAGTGTACCAAGGAAAATTCTAAATAGAATTAGAATTTCATGTTTCCATTTTCTTTGGAATGGAAAAAATAGAAAGGGATGCATTCAAAAATCTAGAAATAGATTTCCATCCCAAAGAAACTAAGAGGATGGGGGCTTCAAAAAAATTTCATTTTTTTCAAAGGCATTACCTACCAAAATTCTTTCAAGGAGTATGCATGATGCTATCGTATTAGGAACTATGATGTGAGACGAGTATTGGAAGAATAAAAAATTCAAAGAATGAGTTCAATTACTGATGAATTCATGATGGCAGGTGTTGTGGGGACAATCCCATCTGTGGAGAGAGGAGATCTCTCTAGCCCTAGAGTTGTTCTAGAAACGCATGAGACCAACTAGTGACACCTTTCCTATTTCATATTCAAAATGGAAGAAGAATAAGAAGAAGAACCTACATCTTCCTGATGCTATCGTATAATAATTTGGTGATACCTTTATTCTATGATCCTTCGGGCTCCCTCCTCACTACTTGTGGAATTAAAATGCCTGTAAGAAATCAAGAGGCAATAACAATAAACATGAAAATATACATAGCATACATCAAATAAAAACTACCTAATAAATCAAGCATTATTAGGATACTTGCATAGATATCTAGACAAATATGGAAAGTGAAACATCATATGTACTATTAATTATAGAAAAAAGAAAGCATACAACCATGGCGTTGATGTTGGAGACCTCCCTTTGGTGATTTCTAAGTTTAAACCGAGGCTCTTCAAGAAATATTTCTCCCAAGTGGAAATTCGAGCATAACCATAGTATAGGGATGTAAAGGATCAATGACTAGGCAAGAAAAACCAGAGTGGAAGGATGGGATTCAATTTATAGGTAGGGATAGGGAGCTAGAGATCCATAAAAGAAGGAAGAAGGGCCAATTCTCAAGGGAAAATCTCCTAAGGATAAGATCAAGAGATTCAAATGAGAGAGCTGGAGCATATCTACATCTAACCTTATCCATCTCATCGTTCTGGAATATTCTAGTGCATGAAGCTTCTAATCCATTTGAGGAAACATTAAAACAAGAGGTTCAACACACTTTTTCCTATTAAAAAGCATGCTAGAAGAGCTAGGTCAAAGTGTTGAAACATGCCATCAGCATGGGGAGACAACTAACAAAGAGAATTGACCCATAAATTTAGGTTTTAAGATGATATTCTTAAGAAAATATTTAAGGAAAATTTCTATTGGTATTAAAGGGATATCTTGATGTATTCTCCATGGTGGTTATACCAAAAAATTTTCATCTTAGGGCACTTTAGGCTCAGGGATGAGAAATGAATGGGGTGAAAATTTACTGTGTAATAGATGCCCCCTAAGGCATGAAGGAAGAACAGGGAGTGATGGGTGAAATTCTTTACGAACCAAGGAAAGCACTCAGAATACCACTAGGAGACCTATAAATCAAGAATATATTATATATATCTCACATCTTTATATGAATCACGAATCCTCGGCATGGGCGCAACCATCTGACTAGAAGGGATGATATATAAGGATCCACAGTATGGATGCAACCATCCCAATGAAAGGATCAAGTAACAAAGATCCACGACATGTATACGTCCACTCGAATGAAAGGATAAAGTAACAAAGATCCACCACATGGATGCAACCATTCATATAGAGGGAGACATGTGTGCGATTATGAATAAATCATAAATGCATGCAACCTGAATTTATCAAATAGAATGCAAGGTCTTCATCTCGATCTCAACCCAAAAATAGTATGAATCATGTCATGTGAATATATGTGCTAAATTCAAACATGACATAAAACCATCTTATTACTGGTCAATAATGAAAACCGTTAACAAGCACGAGAAAAACCACCAATGCTCGCAACGGTTCTAAAGGTACTTCACTAGAAGCCACGAGTGTTAATAATTTAGTTGAGGTCAAAAATTCACATAATCATCTGTTTGAAGTTCAATGAGGTACAATTATCATCGAATGTGAAGAAATTTCCATTGAGGCGTGCAAACTCTAAGGTAATGAAATTTTTTTCTCGATCATCTTCTCATATAACAAACTGGAGTCGATAGAAATTGATTCGTCAAAGGAGGGCCATAATGTATCCAACATTATCGACATGAAATGAAGGATATAACATATTATATGAAAGTAATCCAGGACTATAATCAAAGGTTAGATGAACTTTATGAATGGTAAGACACTGCAGATAAGACTTCTCTTGAACATAACAGTGACATGACCCTAGAGTGTGGCAACATTTAACTCAAAATGGGATCAGAGGTCATGAAGAAAAAATGGTAATTAGCTAAGAGGTAAATTGATTTACCAAACCTAGGAGGACAAGAGATGGATAATTAAATTTCCAACCCAACACGAGAAACTGAAAAGTGTCATGTTCAAGAGCGACATGATGCCTCAAAACACATGGGAAGTTTCACTTTCAATTTTCGCCCGTTATTGCTAATGAGTACCTCGTTATTTTTTATAACAAGATTGAATAGGATTTCATATTATTAGTGTATAAGTTCATTCTTTGAATGAATGACTGATTCATAATTGATTGAAGTGATTTCATGTCTTAAGGAGCCTAATCTATAAATTGATTGTAAGTTTAACTAGCCCTAGGAAGGAGTAACTCGGTATTGTCACAGTGACAAGTATTCCATTGTTTAAGTTTTACGAGTCTGATGGAAGAGTAACTCGGTGTATTTTTCACCTTTAGGGAGTTTGAAAAATAGACATAAAAGAAAAATCCATCAGGTCCCTTTTTGTAAATCTTCCCCCGAATCCGAAAAGGTAGAAAAAAGTATCTGAGAGAACCTGATCCAGGTGGCTCCAGAGACACACAGAGGACAAAGTGGGCTTACGAAATCTTGAAAATCGAAGTGATCAGAATGCTTTCAAACTAGCACCAAAGCATATATATAGTCATCCTAATCGCAACATTGCAAATGGTTCATAAAACCAAGTTCGTATGTGAAATTTAGAGCTGGTCAAAGTTGTAGGGTTGTCTAGGTGACATGAAAGATTAAGGAGGACACAATTTTGCAAATTTTGGTGGCTAGATTCCAGCCAGTTCTAGAAAAACTTTGGGAAAAATCGTTGGATAATTAGTTTTTCTTCTTCGACCTTAGAGCCAAATTTTATTTAAAGGGCCCATGGTTTTAAAAATATAAAAAAAATATTAAAATAAGGGTGGCAGGCCATGACCCCCACCACCATTGTCGAACCCTCCCCAAACCACGTTAAAAATATATATATATAATATATCATGGGTCAGTGGGACATGACCCCTGCCGAACCCCGTAGGCACCACTATAAAAATATGGTAAACAAATGGGTGGGGGATGGTTTTCAAGCCCACCACCCAAACCATGCTAGGATCTATGTTAAGCCCCGATGGAAGCACGGTTGGGTTAGATCGCATGGAGTGTACCCGCCCATCGCCAACGGTCCTCCATATATATACCATATAATAGCGAAAAATGGGAGGGGCGAGATTTGACCCCCTGACCCCTCCTTCGCTATTTAAGGAACCCACCATTACGCTAGCAGAGGGCTTATGGGAAACTCCGCCCAAAACAATATATAAATCCCGATTCGCAAAATTCGCCCAAGCAGGTTGGAGCAGGCATGGAGTTTGAGATTTATTAATATTTTATTTGCATGCAGGGGGAACCATGAGGCAGGTTGCAGGGGCAGGTGGAACCATGATCTGAGCTCAACCTTTAGAGGGGCCAAATTTTCTCAGTGTCCAAATTAGACAAAATTTATATGTATTTTACACCTCTCGGTGACACGAACTTGATGGTGGCATCAGTTTCCATTAGGGGAATTTTGAGGTCTAAAATGGGCCTCCTAAGAAAAATGTACAACAAAAATAAACTTTATAACAACCAATAGGATTCAAGATGATGATGTCAACCATGGGGGATGATTCACCATTTTTTAAATAAAAGGGTAAAATTATTAAAAAATAATAAAATAATAAAACTACTTTTTCAACTCGTATTTTCAACTTATCTCCCAAAATTTTTACTCAAATTTCGAGCGGGAGTACTCGTTGGATGCGAAATTTAATTCCTCATCGAAGGAGTACCCATGTTGCATACTTTCAATGAACTCTACTACACGAAAAATGAGAAATACATAAAAAACGTGATTGTAATCACATATTTTTATGTATTTCTCATTTTTCATGTAGTAGGACCCATCGAAAGTATGAAACATGGGTACTCCTTGGATGGGGAATTAAATTTCGTATCCAACGAGTACTCCTGCTCGAAATTTGAGTAAAAAATTTGGGAGATAAGTTGAAAATATGAGTTGAAAAAGTAGTTTTTCCATTTTTCCCTCTAAAATTTGATGATGTCATCAAATCTTATTTGATTTTTTCCACTATTATTTTATAATTTCCTTAGGAGGCCCATTTTAGACCTCAAAATTCCCCTAATGTATATAAAAGGTCTCGATTTTTCATCCATTTTCCATAATTGAATAATGGCGTTAGATTCAGCATGGGGATAGTCGATTTCACGGCATTCTATGCCACATTTGTGATGGTGCATTCAGATCCAACAATTGAGTAGCCTGTTCTTCAGCCAACATTAGAGTTGAGGTATATGAATTGTTGTTGCCATGTACTTCATTGATTATTTTTGTAGGATGCTTTATGTCATGTCGATTCCTGCTTGATGTATGATGAAGAATATTTATGTTTATTTGATATTTTTTATTCCTCTTGATGTAAGATGCAAAGTATTTTTGTATATTTGATGTGGTATTTATTTATCATTTATGGTGATTGAAGTTGTGAGATCCCTTTGTTGCCTTGATGGCAGGAAACTCTTTGTTACCATGTGTGAATTTGTCAAGCTAATAGGAGGTTTGTGATGAGTAAGAGTTCCTTGTAATAGAACATCTCGTGGAGAGACTTTGCCACTCATGTTGAGGGCTTTTCCTTGTATGACAAGTCAACAGTTTCCTTGTAAACCATAACCATTTACAACAGCAAATGAAGTGGCCAAAACCACCGAGACATCGAGGCTCGGAGATGTAGTCCACACTGGATGAACTCCGTTATTAAACATCTTTCGTTTTTGTTGTGTGGTTGTTGACATGTGTTCCTCTTGATTATATCTACATGTATTCATTAATTATTTTGATAAAATGTAATTATAACATATTGGACAAAGTAAAAGGTCTTGGTCAAAAGGGTAGAAGATATTTACCCAAATCAAGTGGTATCAGAGTGGTATTTTTGTTGATGTGAATTGCAAGCATGAACCGTTGAATGTGTCGCAATGGAGGATGTCAAAGACATGTATGAGACCATGCTCAGGGTGTCCGAGAAAGCGAGCATGTTGTATGAAGCTTATGAGAAATAAGCAACAGATAAATTTGATTTGAAAATGCTTCTACAAGAGGAGAAGGAGGACAAACATCGATTGCAGCTTCAACTGCAAGCCATAGCAGAGGCATTGGAAGAATTGAAGTGCAATGACAGAAGTCTTCAAATATATCATGATGCATTAAAGACACTTATACGAGAAGAGAATGAGGAGAAGAAGTGGTTACAACTTCAATTTCAAGCCATGACAGAGGCATTGGAATAATTGAAGTGCAATGATCAAAGTCTTTAGATAGATAATTATGCATTAAAGACACTTCTATTAGAAGAGGAGGAGGAGAAGCAGGGATTACAGCTTCAACTACAAGCCACAACAGAGGCTTTGGAGGAAGTGAAGCACAAGGAAGGCTCAAAGAAGCCCTCATCATATGCTTCCAAATCGATATCAGAGGTAAACAATTGTGATAATTCTTGAGTATCATCTTCAAATGCTATTATTTTTGTTGGAAGTGTGGATATCCCCATTACAAGAACTAGCATGAGACTCCTTACTAAGATGGGTTACAAAGGAGGAAGAATTGGCATTAATTTTCAAGGCAAGACTCTGCCATTGGAGGTTACGCAAAGACCTCGATACGCATGTTTGGGATACACTAAAGGAGAATTCTCAAAGGTGTCAGAAGCCTTCACGACATTATGGAAACTGTCGAGGAGAGAGAATTACGGGAGCACTTACCCATCATCTTATGACAACACATATTGCAGAGAGAAAGTTGAGGAAAGCTCTCATTTTCATAATGAAATTAGAGGCAAACATACATTATTGAACTCTTCTAGAGAAAAGAATGATGTGAACACTTCACCATCATCCCATGGCAGTGCATGTCACAATAGAAGAGTTGAGACAAGATCTCATGACCATGATCGCACCAAAGACCACTAGGGAAGGTATAACAAGTCTCGATATTTGCAAGTTCATTTTGATTATAAGAATGTTTCTAATCATGAACAAAAATCATGGCATAATAAAATTTCGTTTTTGTGGTTTACATAACCATGTCATTGCTGATTGTTGGAAAAGAATGACAACACAAAGGAGGATGGGGCATGAAAATCCTTTTCCATAGCAGGGAAAGAAATTGGTTAAGCAAGTCTAGAGGAAGAATACCTTTTTCACCCATTGCAACCAACATGGTCATCAAAGAGCCAAGTGTTTAAGGCTCCATCCAGACCAGCACCTTAAGGAAGAAGATTTGGTGCATGAACTAGTTGAAACGATTGTTCGACAAGCAAGTGTGCCACACAGATATGACCCATTAACTTTGATAAGTGAGAGATGGTTCTTCTAGATGTGATAGTGTGTCATGGTTTTTTTGTAAATCATATGTTGCATTTTTAACTCTAAAAGTGATGATTTGTTTTCCATCGCTTGTTAAGAAACCATGATATCTTGGCCTTGCTTTGAAAATCATGTGGTGCATTTCTTTCATGTAAAAGTGATGATGTGTTTTTCATCACTTCGATATGAGATAATGATTTTTTTGGCCTTGTGTCGATGGCTAGGGTATTATTGATCCCATTTTGATGTAAGATTGATCAGCAAGTACGTATTATAAACTCGTGGCAAGTATGGAAATGTTTTGGTCATAGGTGGTCACATTTGATCATGTAATTTGAAAGAGATTATACTACAGGTTTGTAGGGGACAGAGGTGTCGGTTCATCACTCATGGCTCCGAAGGAAAAAGGTGAAGGAGAAGAAAGGGTGACCTTTCTAGACACTTGTGATATAGAAATAGTACACAATTGTTGCAGATTATTATTGATGATTTTGGAGGACCAAAATCTCCTCGGTGGGCAGGAATGATCTAGGAGGCTCCAGAGACATACACAGGACAAAGTGGGCTCATGAAAGATCGAAAATAAAATTTATCAGAATCCTTTCGAACTAGGACCAGAGCATAGATCTCATCGTCTTGATCACAACAGTTTCGGCCAAACTCCGAGGAAATTCATTGGATACTTAATTTGTCTTCTTTTACCTTAGAACGAAATTTTATTTAAAGGGCCTCTGGTTTTAAAAATATAAAAAAATATTAAAACAAGGATGGATCCATGACCCTCGCCACCCTTGTTAGACCCTCCCCAAAACATGTTAAAAAATATATATATAATATATCATGGGTTAGTTGGCCATGCCCCCCGTTGAACCCCAAGGGCATTACCATAACGATATGGTAAAAAAATGAGTGGGGGTGGGTTTTTGACCCCGCCACCCTAACTAAGCCACCATCTATGTTAAGCCTAAACGGAAGCACAGTTGTGTCAGGCCATGTGGAGCGGACCCTCACACTGGCAACATTCTTCTATATATATACCATATCACAGTGAAAAACAGGAGGGGTGGGATTTCACCCCCCCAACCCCTCCTCCGCCAATTGAGGAATCCACCATTATGCCAGTAGAGGGCTTACGGAAAACTCCACCCAAAATAGCATATAAATACTCATTCGCACAATTTTCTGAGACACATTGGAGTGTGCATGGAGTTCGAGGTTTATCAATATTTTATTTGCATGAAGGTGAAACCATGAGATAGTGTTCAGGGGAAGGAAAAACCATGATTTGAGCTCAACCTTCAGAGGGACCAAATTTTCCCAGTGTCTAAATTGAACAAATGTTATATGTATTTTACACCTCTTGGTGACACAAACTTGATGGAAGTGTCAGTTTATGCAGCAAAGGTCTTGTTTTTTCGGCTATTTTCAAGAATGGAATGATGGTTTCAGATTTCAAAATGTGGACAGTCGATTTCATGCCATTTGATGCCACGTTTGTGATGGTGCATTCAGATCCAGCGATTGAGCAGCGTATTCTTCAGCTGGTATTAGAGTTGAGGTATATGAATTTTTGATGCCATGTACTTCATTCATTATTTTTGTAGGATGCTTTATGTCATGTCGATTCTCACTTGATGCATGATGTGGATTATTTATGTTTATTTTCTGTTGTTGATTCCTGCCGATGTAAGATGCATAATATTTATGTGTATTTGATGTGGTATGTATTTATCATGGATGGTGATTTATGTTGTGAGATCCCTTTGTTTCCTTGATGGTGGGATACTCTTTTCCACCATGTGTGAATTTGTCATGCTAATAGGATGTTTGTGATGAGTGAGAGTTCCTTGTAAAGAAACGTCTCGTGGAGAGACTTTGCCACTCATGTTGGGGGATTTTCCTTGTATGACAAGTCAACAACGTCCATGTAAACCATAACCATTTACAACACCAAATTAAGTGTCCAACGCCATCGAGACACTTAGGCCCGTAGACGTAGTCCACACTGGACAAAATCTATTATTAAAAATCTTGCATTTTGTTGTGTGATTTTTGACATGTGTTCCTCTTGATTATATCTGCATCTGTTCATTAATTTTTTTGATAAAAAATAATTCTAACACATTAGCAAAGTAAAAGGTCTTGATTAAAAGGGTAGTAGATATTTACTTGGATCAAAACCTCTGGACCATGTTCGGTCAGGGTATTCATTTTTCATAATTTGTCAACCTCAGCCTGAAAAAGGGATAAACGTATACTAAGATGATGTCAATTCATTTAATTTAACGAGCTCGAAAGGACAAGTACTCAACAATCTTTTCATATTTTGGGAGTATGAAAAGAAATGAAAGAAGACTCCTCCTGGAGTAACGAGTGGTATAAAGGGTAGTGACTTGTTCTAGTGATGATGGAACTGCTCAAAACATGTAAAGGTCAAGAGGCTGGCTAGTAAGACCACTTATTGCAGTAGTTCCCTAGGCAAGGGTAAAACAACCAAGTGAGAGTGTATGATTGGCCAAACAGATGGTGACGATGGAACGAAAAAAACAAGGCTCATATGGTAAAACACATGCTGATAAAATTAAAATCAGGAGAGGTAAAATGGGGATGGTTTCATTTTTTTCACACAATCTTGAAACATGGGAAACTCTGCTTGAAATTTGTTTAATTTTTACACAATATTGAAACAGAGAAAAACTATGCTTAGAATAAGTTTGCATGCCCCTACAATAATGATGGAATTCAAGGTACATGTCCCCTAAGCTTCACCTCATTCACCTAAGTAGACTATTTCTTACTAACATGTGGATGGGATGAAGGTTCATTTACAAGATCAAGTGAAAGAATCGACTGGGAATTTACGAGATAAAATCAAAGACTCAAAGTATATGGGATTTGTTTCATTTTTTAATGAGCTTGAAACCATAAATGAAATATGCTCATGAAACCTTGTTTCATTTTTTATCGAGCTTGATACAATAAAAGGAACTATGGCCAAAGAGCTTGTTTAATTTTTTAAGGATCTTGACACAAGAAAATGAACTCTACTCCGAGGAATTTGTTTCATTTTAAGGATATTGACACAAGAAAAGGAACTTTGCTCGGAAGATCTTGTTTCGTTTTTTAAGGAGATTGACAAAAGAAAAGGAACTTTGCTCCAAAGAGCTTGTTTCATTTTTTAATGATCTTGACAGAAGAAAATGAACTATGCTTCGAAGAGGTTGTTTCATTTTTTAAGGAGCTTACCACAAGAAAAGGAACTTTGCTGTGACACCTGATCATGATCCATAAAAGGTCATGGCTTCCAATAGGCTCTCATGATATGGGAGTGTTAGTGTCAAATATTCAGTGATCAAAATGTACTCTCTAAAATTTGTTTAAGTAGTGGTCTTAGGTCAAAATTTTATATTTCCATGTCATTTTTCAAATAAATTTTGATCGCTGGATTTGTCTAGGTTTTTAAAAGCTATTCCCTCCAGTTTATTCATGGTTATTGTCATTTCATGGGTCATGTCCTTTATTATCATTTAGTCTTAGGTCAAGTCACCATGCTTTCATCTAGGTCAGTGTGTAGTTGCCTTTCATTTCACAGCCATAAATGTCCAAATTTTGTCATAAATAAGGAAAAATAAGGGCCATTTCCATCATACAAAGTTATCTTTAAAAGGGAGTTATCTTAAGTAGGAAAACAAAAAAAAGACAATTTTTCTTGTTTCAAAATCTTGTTAAATTGACAAAATATTCAAAAAATAAAAATGTTCCTCAAAAAGGTCCTCTTTTCCCTAAATTGTATTATTGATGTTATAAAAGGGAAAAAGTCATTTCTTTCACTCATTTTATCCTCTCTTGCTCGATAAAGTTCATCTCTCACCTTCAGAATACTCTACCATTGCCAAAGGTGGAAGGAAACTAGAAATAATTGCAAGAAAACACATTCTGCGCCATTTCTAGGAAGTAGTACAATGTTTCTAGGGCAACGTGACGTTTCTGGGAAGCAACACGAAGTTTGTGGGAGGTGGCACTACGCTTCTGCCACAACACTACACTTCTGCCAAAAATGTTATTTTTTTGCTTTTCACTCTTTAAATAAGCTACTAAAGCCTCAAAACAAGTTTTAGAACCTTTCATGGCCTCCAAAATCAGTAAGTGGTTACCTTAAATGCCTTCTTCAAGTCAATTCATAAGTGTATGAATTTTTTCTATCTTTAGGGTTTTTCCTCCACTAGATGTTAGCATTTCCTTTCTTGATTGGTTTTAACCATTAAAAAACCTCAACCCACTGTATAAAAACCTTCACTTATCATCCCTAAACCCTACCCTAAACAACACCTATCACTCACATAACTTTCTATCATTGTTGCATCAAAACCCTAAATTCCCACTACATTTCCACAACAAAATTGGAAAACTCCCGTGTTTTCATATTTTGATCCACCTCCCCATATTACCTATTTCAATCAATTCCACATGTATCCTCAAGATAACAAATCACCCTACTTCCTCAAATTTTTGGGGAACTTTCCTTAACCTCCTTATAACTCCTCATAGCCCCTAAAGCCACCCTATCCCTATCCCCTGTTTTCCCAATTTCACTGTCCCTAACCACTCATTTCATATAGAAGGGTTTCATCATGCTCACAAGTAATATGGAGAGTGAAAATAAGGCTCACAAAGGAGGCAAAAATTCCATGTTTGAGCCATCCACATTGCAATAACTAAATCTCCCCCAGTATGCCAAAAGGTGTTTTGAAAACACTAGATGTCTGAGATTTTGTGAGAAGATAATCGACGTAGGATGCCATGCCAAATTGACTACCATTTTTGCCACTAAATTCAACAGAGACAAGGCCATCATAGTAGTCATTGAATTCAATCTATCAGCAGAGGCCTCACTTCAACAACAAGGATTCAAAATGAATGAAAATTCTAGTTCAAGGGCATAGAATTGGACCTTGAAAATTACCCAATGTTCCTAAAACCTCATTACAAAGATGAACTTGAACATGTTTTACCTTTCAAGCATTTACTTGATAAGTATGCCCCATTAATGAAACTAATCATGAAATATTTTACATGCGAGGGAATATTTTCAATACTGTACCAATACCATGTCAGGTTACTAATGCATTTCACAGCTATCAAATCAATCAATTTGTGAAACTATCTATTCAGGAGTTGGGCCAAGATGGCGGAAAAAGTACAGAGTAAAGCTATAAATCCTCATTCTAGTTTATTTCACCATATTTTGGTTAAGTTGACTATTTTTCACCAGATCTCAGCAAACAATATGATCTGGGAAGTTTTCATGGAAAAAGTAGCATCAACACTTGCTACTAGTCCACCTACTGTTCATAGCACATCATTGGTACAACCAAAATAGGTTGGCTTTGAAGTAGGTAGGCATAGATTTAAAAAGAACATAGGGTTGATATCACTCAAAAATATGAGAAGGGAAAGAAAATGGTTTTTTCTCCTAAGACTATCAGAGGTGTCTTGGCACCTAAAATTACACTAGAGGAAAGACAAATAGTGGATCAACCACATAGCCATGATGGTGAGTCACCATTGCAACACCATGATGAAAAAGCACCCTTAGAAGTTGACATGGTAGAGCAAGTGAAGGATAAGTCACTTGAGGAAATCATAAAGGAGAAATATGAAGAAATATCAGAGTTGAGGGAGGTTTTCTCAATGGCAAATTCTTAGATCACATTCCTACAACAAGAGAATTTTTAGTTAAAGGTCAAACTACTCCTCCAAAACACGCCACATATACATGTTGAGACAGATAAATGAAAAGGAAAATAAATAGTAAATGATGATCAACTAGAGGATGCAGAAGTTGAAACAAAAATAAGGAGACCAAGAACAAGAGGCCTCAAGAGGGTGTTTCAGAAAGAAAGAGAATTAGCTCCTAAATCAAGTTGGAAGACTTTTGATGAACTAATTCTTAATGAAATCAATCAAGATAAATAGTATTGGCTTGACAGGGTCAATGGACACCTTGAGAAGCTTCTTAAGAAATATAAAAAGAACAATAACCTCCAAAGACA
Organism: Pinus albicaulis; assembly: GCA_034641835.2. Taxonomy (NCBI): domain Eukaryota; kingdom Viridiplantae; phylum Streptophyta; class Pinopsida; order Pinales; family Pinaceae; genus Pinus; species Pinus albicaulis. The sequence goes on along the minus strand of JAXQQM020066513.1, from coordinate 138,429 downwards.
TATAGCCAATCATTATTGCACTACAAACAAAATTTCCCAAATGAGGCTCAAACAAGTGAAGAAAAATCTTAAAGAAGCTCAAATGAAGCTCAAGGAGAAAGAAAACTTATACCACCTTGCTAAATCATCCATGGTTGTTTAGCCTATACTTCAAAGGTGTCACAGAAGAAATTTTGATCAATTTTGAGCATTTTTGGTATTTTTGATGATTTTATAAAATTTTGGAAATTTTTTCTCCACAAAAGCATCACACTGAAGCTCAACACTTTCTCTCAAGGCATCCAAATGAAGTTTTTCTTACATATATGGGTTCATATTGATCAATAAATGACATATGTGGACTTTATTTTCCATGAAAATCTCTGTTTTTGAAGAAAAACTCAAAAAACTAACTTATTTCTATGCTTTTGCCAGTGTTTTTGACCAGGCGTGATGGTTCTGAAGTGAGGTTGGGAAAAAAAACTTTTGGATGTCTTCTTGTGGGCGGTTTCTAAAAATTCAAGGTGCATTGGAAACTAGAATTAGTGGGCTACTTATCAAAAACTTCATATTTTCACTTTAATCTTCTAAGTGGGTCAAAATCACCCTTGAATAGGCACAACTTTTCTGCCAAGGAGGCGTGACGATTCTGTTAAAGGCACTATGTTTCTTCATAGGATTCCTTTCAAACAGTTGCCATGCTAGGGAAAATCATGAATTTGATGCTAGTTGTCTCATGAGCTGTCATTTGATGTATTTGAGATTTTTTTGCCTCTATAATGAGGAAACATGTAATTTAATGAAGGGGACACACCCTCCTAGTCTTTATCTAAATTTCAAGGATCAGTTTCTAACTTCCCTAGATTCTAGGTAATGGCTCATGCAGTACATTTATGATGTGTTTTAGATCAGATTTCGACTCTATGAAGTGTCAAAAACTCTATTTTCTATAACTAGTTCACCTCAAGTAATATTAGAGGTTGGATAGTTGTTATTTGTAGTGGAGATATTATACACACTTTTGTTAATGAAATCAAATACAATGTTGCAGACATAGTGTTGAGACTCGAGTGGTATGCCCTTGAGCATTTGTTTTTCTCTATAAAATTATCATGTTGAAGGTTATGATATCCATCTTTCACATATATTCTTCTTTATGCTAATTCTTATCAGTTTATTGACAGAAATCATGCTTTTCTTGCTATGTTTTTTTATAAGATTTACATGAAACTGTATTTTCTCTTCCTATGAATGAATTCAGTTTAATGCTCACTCTGACTCCCTCTCAGTTCACTCGATACACAATGAAAAATTAAGCATTTTTTTTAGCTTACCTACTTTTCCTCACCCTTAAATATGCAACCAAACCTTTGAATTTAGACCAAAACCATAAACCTAGTTCCTAACTGTCATTCCTATCCAACAAAAATCCAAACAAACAAAAATACTAATCTATTTAACATCATAACTAGCCTAAAACATTATATCCATTCATCCCTTTGGCTGCAAAGTGACATTGAGAGAGCCCTCTCTAGTCTTGGTAGGGATAAATACCTGACCTAAACATTGGTATGTGGTTACATTTCTTCAGTTACATTCTCAACCTTGGGAAGCAAGGGGATGTGATAAAAGGGAGAACAACACTTTGACAATCAGGGTCCAATGCCCCCGATACATTATGCACTATATCACTAACTAGATAATCAGCAAACGCAGGCATGGAACAGGTGGCCACGTAATTAACCTATGGCAAGGATGATACCACTTTAATATAAGAACCCTTAAGGGGTGATGGTTTATTGGGAGCTAGATTAGAACCATTGAATGAAAGATGATCAATGGTCACAATTCTTCCTTCATGTAGGAAACACATCAGGAAAAAGAGATAAGAGACAAGAGCTACTATGACATAAGTATATCCATGCCCAAGGGGTAAGTTAAAATACAAAGGGACTTGCACAACCATCAAGCCTATATAGACAATATTTCCTCCCAAATTAATAGCCAAATTTGCAAGGATCCCTAACGATTGACTGGTTCCTATGTTAAAAGCTAACATATTATGGGTAATAGCCACAAGATGCGGAGAACGTACATCTTGCCAATCAATTGAGGACATAATACTAACAGATGCACCTTCATCTATTATTATGCTAGGTACATACACATTATAGGCTTGTATTGTGATCTTAAAGGAAACGTAAGGATGAAGACGATATCATGTCAGTCAACTCCAATCAAATGAAGTGACCAAAATACTTGGAGGGGGTGTCATGGGAATGGGAGAAATCCCCCCTTGTGTTATGGTAACGGGAGGATCGCCTGCCTATATCGCGATAATGATAGGATTTCCCTCCAATTCATGGGAATCTGAAGAAACAAAAATAACCTGAGTGGGTATGAGGTTCACTCTCTATGGGAAAAGCACGATCCAATGAAGGTGGTATTAGGTCAACCATTTTCTCAAATAATGGTTGGTCAGGAATAGACTCGTGAGATTCACTTTCAGAGAGAGTGGGATTGACCAGAGATGAATTCTAATCAATAACTTGATCAACTAGTAAAGGATTAGGAAAAAGCTTCCCATAACTAGCCGGGAGTCACGAATGGGATGATTCCCTTCACATAACTTACAACGAAATTTGGCTTTCCTCTTTTTCCCATGGGCCTTACTATGAATAGTTGAAGTTTTGACACCAAAATGATCTCTAGAGGCCAATGACAAAGGTGAAGAAACAAGCAAAGAAGATGAGGGGTCAACTTTATGATCAACATGAGGTTGAAACTGTTCAGGTGGAGGCAAAATTCGTTGAGAAGCATCTTGGACATTTGGAACCATTGGGGTTGAAAATAACTAAACTAGTAAACCAATGGTAATCCTGGGAGGGGCAATGTTTCCATATAAGGAGCGACAACATTTCCAAAAGAAGGAAAATGACCAAGATTTCCATTCGAGGGGATTCCTTGATTGGTAAACTCATGAAAAATTTTCATTAGTCTCAACTTAAGATCCGCTAAGGAGTTCTGCATGGGAAAAATGTTATTGTTGATATTAAATTTTAGAATTAAACAACATAAATCAACAGGGTAATTTAGGCAAAATGGATTACCAAGTATCTGTGAACTGCAATATACACTTTGGAAAAATAAATTACCAACACTACAAGGAAAAGTTCCCCTAGTGGAGGTTATAAAGGAGGTTTTTAGTGTGATAAAATTGGCCAAAATTGTCGAAAAAACATTTGCTACAACATTTGTTTATGGTTACGGAGGTTTTTGGCAAAGCTTTTAATGGAATTTCAATACCATTAAAAAAACTAGGCAGTCGAAGGTTATTATGGATGTTTTTTTCATCAGTTCTCTACGAAGGTGTCAACACACCAGTGCGTGTCATCTAGAAGGTGGCTCGGGGCAATCGAAGGTGCATGCACTAGGCCGTCAAGGTATAAAACTGCACCGGGGCGCAAGTTGGTGATGCAATGCATGGGGCCACTCTAATTAGTCTTGGTAATTGTGCAGTGCCCATAGATTGTTTAAACACACCGGTACATTGAGTTATAGAAACGTGCCGGTGTGTTGCATCCAAAAAATGAACCATTTGTTTTAATTCCTATTGGTATTTTTGCGGTGCCCATAGGTCGGACAAATTCCCCGGTGCGTAGACTCACATAAACACACCAGTGCATATTATATCACAAGCGCATTGGTATTAAAAAATGGTATTGGTATTTGTGCAGTGCATATAGGTTGTAGAAATGCACCGATGCTATGTATCATACAAACGCACCGGTGTAAAGTAACTAACACGCATCGATGTTCATTTTTTAGTTCTTAGAAACATCGACCTGTGACAGTGCAATTATTGTGATTTTTTAAAATTCATTATTCATCAAAAGTCGACACATCTTATAACAATATTCATATTAATTATATTTTTATTAATGAATTTGAATGTGATGTTTGGATTAATTTGTCATATCATATCATAATTATTGTGATTTTTAAAAATTCATTATTCATCAAAAGATGACACATATCTTATAACACTATTCATATGAATTAAATTTTTATTAGTGCATTTTAATGTGATGTTTGGATTAATTTGTTATGTCATATCATCAGATTTCACATCTCTTCATTTATATATTTAATCATCCATAGATTTAATCAGCAGTGTTACATTTCACATCGACAATGGAGAACGCAATAGAATAAATTAAAACATATTTTATTATATATATATATATATATATGAATAAAACAATCTTTTTCATACAAAATGGGATAGTTATTGGTATCCCTTCGTCTTTCAATTGGGACACTATGTCCATTACATTAAACAAAATGTCTAATTCATAGACAAATATTTCATAAAATACAATGCCTTACTTTGATATCTAAACATAGTGATCATCATTCTTCGCTTGAACTGTTGTCACTGCTAGAGCTACTTCCATGACTTGGGTTATTTTCAGAATTTTTTTTTTCATGGTGTTGATTGTTTTCTTGATCTTCTTCACCTTCAAAAACATAAAAATAAATTGTAATGAGTGTATATACATTAGTGAGAATAATGAAAATTGCAATATTAAATAATATACATCAATGTAAATCGAAATGAAATGACGTACCATAGAAATAATTGACTCATGAACTATACATATTCTTTCGAAACCATGTAGTATGCCATCTTTCAAGACTTCATTTGTTGGCACAGTTCCATACTTTGTTTCCTACAAGTTTTATACCCGATAACAAATCATATATTTAATATAAAAGTTTTTTTGTTCTATTAATTATAAACAGAGCTAATTAAAACAAGATCGATAGATGCTTACAAATTCCACAATTAATTTCTGATATGCCAACATATACTCACAACCCATATTTAACCCAATGTCAATCAATTTGTCTAATGGTTCTTCTTTGTATGCTAGCACCTATTTGAAGACATTCAATGATGATTTTTGTAAAACAACTTAAAAAATACAAAAATGGAATCTAGTTAAGTTGCTATAAGGAAGTGACAATTACTCACAAACATAGATATCAACCCTTTTCTTCCTTGTCATCCTGATTTATGCACCGAATGGGTTCCATTTTCTTTTCTTTTCTGCAAGAAAATACTTGAAAATTAATATTTAATGCTAAATTGTTTATTTATTCTACCTAATGATCGAAAAATTCAACGATTACATAATAAATTTGAAGCACTTCGTTGTTTAGATGGCTCCTCCTATGATGCAATTTTGTCCATTTCTTTGACCATCTCCTTGTACACCTTTTTGGACATTCCTATTGACATATTTCTGATATCATCTCGTTCATATTTTGAAATTTTTATAATATTCCTAAAAATGTAACATTCCAATAAACTATTTAATTTTTATATTGATATATGAAAAGTGAATATAACAAAAGTAATATTTATAAATGATATTTATAAATAATTCTATACAAACATTTACAAGAATATTACTTTTTCATTCCTTCTTTTTTGTTGTTGTGCGTTTTTTCTATTAAAAGTCTGACATGTCTCATTGACCAATTCTTTGGAAACTCTTCCTGTAGTTCAGATAAAATTTGGTTCTTGGAATCATTAGATTGATTTTTGTATTAAGTGGAAATAACGTTCATACATTCATTCCACTAGGTCCCTCAAACTTTTGTAAAAAATTTTCCCCCTTTTGTTAACCTCTAGCACCACTCCAGATGAGCTAAGGAGCAATTCATTTCCATTTGCATGTTCTATTTTTTTCTTTTCTTAGAACAACATTCATCTTTTGAGTTGTTGGTCCCTATAGAACATTAAACAGATGTGAATTAATATATTTTTTGACACATGTTATCTAATAATTTTAAATATATTATTATTGAAAATGAAAAAAATAAACTCATATTGGATTGATAGTATATTTTCGTTCACCTGATTCATCCTTTTGCAATTTTTCCATCAAGATTTTACGCTCTTCTGGTCCTGGACCAGAAATAACCTTATCAAGATTCATCATTTTGTGGCTCTGCATGATACACAGTAAACAATACATATTAGTTAAAATTACATATAGTTCAAAAATAATTTTTTTGTAAAGAATTTACAAAGAACTTGCCTTTTTTTTGTTTTCTTGATGTGTTATCAGTATTTTTGTTACTTGATCTTTTGTCAGCCATTTATTTATCAATATGAAACCTGTACCATATCATTCATTAATATATTTTATAAATAAATTGTCAACTTTTCCAGTAAAAATAAATAAAATCTCAAGAAACCGATGCACCATTCATGGTGTACGCATTGACGTCAATGTGTGGGTGTCTTATAAGCGCACCACAAAAATATTATAATAGACCGTACGGTGATGTCTGTCAACTAGGAGACTCAGTATGGTGCGTTATATGTTACATGGTGCATCGATTAATGCAATAAAACATTTTTTTGCGAAAGAACACGTTCTTGGTGCACCATAATAAAATAGCGCATTGATGCCATATTTTACATATTGTACACTGATTAAAAAATAAATAAAAATTTATCACAGTACTTTCATGGTGCGCTAGATTACACAAGGTGCACTGATTAAAAAAATAATAATTTTTCTCAAAAATTCATGCAAGGGCCGACATGGATTGGGATCTGACTATGCAAGTCGTCCCATGGGTTGGATGTCTTAGGCCTATATATAGCAATACAAAAACCCTATAAAACTAAAATGAAAAGCCTTAATTTTGAAATCACAAAAATAAAGAGAAGAAAGGGCAGAAAAAAAAAAATGTAGGGTATAGGGTAAAAATGGACTTTTTTAATTTTATTTTGTTTCTGAAAATGAAAAGAAATTGAAATTTTTTTGTTACTGTGAAAAAAAAACTACAGAAAAAGTAAAAAAAACAATAAAATTTAATCACGAGATCGTTTGAAATTCTATGCTACAGGGTTTGAATCACCAAAGGTTTGGAATTCTGATTTTCTGAATACTTCTGGTCGAACGTATTTCGTTGCTCCACAGTGCTCTCGTGCTCTGTTGCTCCTGGTATGTCTCCTGCAAATCTCTGGCTGAAATATTTTGCAGAAATAATAAAATAATTGAAAGTGTTTAGTATTTAAAGAATTGTTTTATGAAATTAGATTTTCGAAAATATTTTGCTGCCCATTTATCAATTTACCGTTTTTTTTCCACTTAAAGAAAATAGAGTTGCGCTTTTTTTATTTGTGGTTATTCGTCGTCGGTGCATCACTTAATATCACCACATCGATGTGTCAATTTATATCATGGCACCAGTGCACATTAACAAAAATGCATTGGTGCAGTGATCTATATATTAGCACCGATAACAAGAAGTCCATTTTCAATTCACCAAAATTACTTTTAGGTGCATGCACCAAAATTTATTGTTGATTTTTCTCAAATGCAGGGATAAAATATCATAATTATATCGAATGGAGAATTCTTCAAAATCCAGCTCGTTCCATAATATTTCTCAAAGTCCATCGCGGAGTTCTCCCTATCCATCTGGAGACATAATATTTACTTCAAATTTTATTTATATTTTCATTATCTAATTGAATTTATGTTTTTTATCCATGTCAATCATCCACAAATTTATTAAATTTATAATGTATACAAATTTTTAGGTTCACGAAGATTCAAAATCGAGTTTAGATGCAAAAAATATTCAAACGTCAGCTCCAAAACATCGGAAGATCTTATCAAGAGTAGCCTACCGTAATGCGCATTTGTTAGATGAAAACGGACTATCGCTTCACCGTGCCAATTGTAACAATATTGCATTTTCTATCCACAATATTGGGACATTAATGATGGTAATAATTATAACTGTTTGGTATATTGATTAATGTAATTATTTCAACATCAAACCAATTAATCATGCAATATTTTCAATGTGGTTATTAATTGATATGATATATTTTGTAATAATCATGTTCAATTATTTTTTTAAATTACTAGGATTCTAGTGATGGTGAGTGACCTACCTACCATATTTTGTTTCACCCCACGACAATGTAAAATCGAGAGAAGATTGAATTAAGAGAAAAAATCGGAGAGGAGCGATACCAAGAATGGTTGAATCAACCACCGATTCAATTCCATATATTTCAAGATTCACCAATTAGGAATGACTACAACAATAGTAGTTCTTCACAAGCTAGCAATGGAGGCAATCAAATAGAGGTTTGTATGGATGATCACTTAAGGGATATGACTTCCATGGACATAATTTTGTTAGATGCATTCCAAAATGATGATCAGCTAGGGGATGATGCTCATATCGCTGACACCTTTTTCGAAATCCTTAAATTTGCTTCCACCACCCCTCTCTTTGGACCTGGTGGTCAGTCAAAGTCTACGCAGTTGGGGACAACGATGTTACTGTAGAACTTGAAATAAAATTTTGGCTTGTCGAATGCACATTTCTCATAAATTTTGAGGTAAGTTACCATAAAGTCCTCCCTTATATAAATTTGATAAATATAATCCATACAATACAATGAACATTACAAATGGTAAATTTAATGAACGTTAATAATTATATTGGCTACATTAATGTACATTTATTAATATATTTTTCCATGATCACCAACTACAGGTTATTCAAATATAAGGTTCTTCCTAGTGATAATGTCTTTCCTGGTAGCTACGAAGAGCCAAAGAAATTCTTGAAAATGTTGGGTGTTGAATACATATCATATCATGAAATTCCAAATGATTGTATTCAATATAGAGGGGAATATGCAGACAAAGAGATATGTCATAAATGTGGGCATGAGAGGTATGATAAATAAAAGAAGAAGGGTAAATCATGTACTGGTACTTCTTTTAAGATATTGAGGAACATGCCTATAATCCCAAGGATTCAAAGGCTATTTCGTTGCAAAGAATTGACTATGTTGAAGGGATGGTATGCCTCACACAGAAGTTATTTGGGATTTATGCGAATCCCAACTGATTCAATAGCCATGAAGCATATAGAGGATACATGGCCCGAAAAATTCAAGGATGAAGTACGAAGTCTACGACTCAACATAGCCATAGATGGCGTCAACCCATATTCCCTCTAGAACACCAAATATTGTGTTTGGCCTGTAGTAGTGATCGATAACAATATCCCCCCATAGTTTTATGTGAAGAATGAGAATCTTATTTGGCTCTCATATTACCTGGTAGAAGACAAGTGAAGATTATGGATTTCTACATACAATCACTGGTAGATGAATTGAAGGAATTATGGGATGGGATAAATGTATACGATGTATCAAGGCCCATCGCAGCATAGAGGAGTTTTACGTTGTATGGCATATGTGCTTACACGACACATGATTATCCAGCCTTAGGAGTTTGCTTTGGTAAATTACATGTTTAATTTATTGATTTGTTTATATACGTAACAATATTATTTCACATATTAGTTATTTAATTCATTGCAATTGTTCTAATATTCATAATATTATTTAATGTGCCATGCATATTAATTGTATATAATAATCTCGCAAGTCTTGTAACAAAAGGGTATTTTGGATATAAATGTTATGGACCTTCTCTAAAAGCTACATGGTTTTAGAGGAAGGCTCTAGTCCCTCTAATTCATGTTTTTTGAAAGAAGGTGATGTCCCATGGATTTTAAAAAACATGATATTTCTTCGGCAAAGGAAGTTATAATGGGTGTGAGGGTGCCAACTTCATACGGGTCTTCACTACGATGCTGCTTCACCATGGATGACCATTTTTTGGGGTTGAAATCACATGACCATTTGAATCTTATAAGAGTACGTATAATGTCAAAATCATGATTTTATTATTTGTTATATTAATAAATTTTATCCCATGCAGGGATCATAAAACATAACTAATTTTTATATTATTGCACGTGTTTATAACTTTGCAGTGTCATTATCTTTTGTTCATGCATGGGTGTGTGAAACATGAATTCCCTCAAGACCTAGGATGTGCCATATCTAAATTATCTACATTTGTACATTGGATCATATCAAAGGATATTCATGTGGCTAGCATTCCACGGTGGTGTTAAGAGATATTTGAGACTGTTTGTATGTTTGAGAAGGAACTGTCAATGAGTTTCATGGAATTATAGGTTCATCTTCTAATCCACCTAGTAGATGAGGTTGAATTGTGTGGGGTGGTTTCTTGTCGTTGGATGTTCTTCTTAGAGAGGTACATGAAGAAATTGAAAGGTTTTGTTCGACAAAGGGAAAAATTCAAGGGGTCTATGGAAGAGGGGTACATATCGTATGAGTCTTTCTATTATGTCAGTGAGTACATCAAGCATATCAAAAATAGACTAGCTGTGGTGGTTTGGGACGATGAAAGGGACGAAGACAAAAGATAAGGAGAGTTTCTCCAAACGAGTAGGAAAAAGCGCTTGATAAAGAGTAAGCAACTTATAATTTTTCAAATTTACACAAATTAAATATTCATGTTGAACTTCAATATAATGTATATTTTGATTTCTAAGTACTATATAATGTCATTTTTATTGCATCAACAAATGCATAAATTAAAGCAATCAATAAATTTTTTCTTTACAATTCTGAAGTGACACAACCATGGGTCGCATTGTACGAACAAAAGAGGATGAAATGGGATAGCGACAAGAAATAATTCAGATGGTTGAATGGTAGAAGTGTGCCTTATGCTGATCATTTAAAAGAAAATATGCCAAAAATATGCCCCAACAGTTGGGTTGCTGACCAAGTCAGAGAGAAATACAGTGCAACTAGTCGTTACCCACGTGCTGAAGAGGATGTGCTGAACATTTGGATTGGGTGCAGCAACTCGGTAATAATCTATTTAATTTGTATGTAAATTTGAAACTTATAAGACATCTAGATTTCATATTTTAACTGTTGGGTTATTATAAGACACATGACACTACGATTTTTTAAACTTTTTTATAATAGGTGCATTTGTTCCCATTTGTGTGGGCATATGGACACCATTTTCGCACAGAAAGTGTTGGTGCTAGAAACATCACAAAAGACTGTGGAGTGGAAGTTGAGTTCGATCAGTCTAGTCTATCTAGCCACCATGATCAAACCTAATATGAGGGATGCTAGGTTACATCAGAAAGGTACAAGAGATCATTGAAGTGGGTTTCTTTTCTTTCCAATGTGTTATTTTTAGGTGCAAGTGGTGGGAAATATTTGATTGGAATAGTGTAAAGGAAGATCACAATAGTAAGCTAATATCTATCAACTCTAGAAATATGTGGGATGAACCTAAGGAGCCCTATGTTTTCCCCAAACACTACAACTAGGTGTTTTTTTACCCAGATGTGTTGGATAAGGATTGGTGGTTCGTATTGAGACATGACCCTAGATCAAAACATATTTTTCAGAACAATAGTGTTATCATGCCATGCGAGCTAGAAGATAATGAGGGTGATCTTGAGAACCGAGAGTGATATGGTACATGTGTTATTTCAGCAATATTTATACTTTTTAAGATGGGTTTTTCGAAAGATTATAATATGTATTTTAAATTAATTGGTAATTTGCATTGTGTTAATGTTAAAATCAATATTTCACTTGATAATTTGCAATTATGTTGATCTCAAAAACAATGGCATATTGTATAAAGTTCTATTTTTTTGTATGTAAGATCATAATAAAATAATGATAATTGTAAAGGACATGAATTTATTTGCATTATTTTGTAAACTTTGTAAAGGACATGAATTTATTTGCATTATTTTACAATTATTTAAAATTTTAATAAAATCATTTCACAATAAATTAAATATTACAATTACAATTAAAATTTTACAAATATTTTACATATAATTACAATTAAAATTACAATTAATACAAATACAAATAGAATTTTAGAATTTTACATACAATTAGAATTAAAAATATTACAATTTTACAATATCATGATAATTTAATATTAAATTAATTAATAAACATCTTGTTCATGATAACCATCATATAAACATCATATTTGACTAAAAAACACATTCAAATTCGCTAACATCATCATGATCATGATCATATAACAAAACACAATAAACATTATAACTATTATACAACACAACACAAACATTAAATATACATCCCTACATGTGAAATAACTATTATCACATACACATCTATCTGCAAGCTGCACATTAAATGAACATATCTAACATGAACTAAAAATATACACATCATGATGATCACCAACATGTAAATTAAGTACAACTGCAACATGAGCATAAAATACATGGACTTTATATATATATATTACTCAATAATGTAAAAAATATACAACTGTAATATAAATGTCATGGATTAGCTAGTGGTACAACATCAATAGCAATACTAGTTGAGGCTTGCTCAATCAATGGTGCAGCCTCGACGGTCGATGGTACAACCTTCTCATGATCATGAGTACTGCTGGATGCTGCAGGCTGCTGACTGGACGTGGCCGATGGTCCAACCTACTCTCCATGATGACTTCTGCTAGATGCAAGTGCAGGTTTCTCATCTAGCGTGGCGCGAGGTGAACGATCATCAGATGATGAGTCACTGCTCACGAAATGTCGATCACGTGCTACGTCTTGAGCACTCCTCAGTCGCGTAACTATCGTCATAGCTCCTATGACATGCTGCATTAGGTTGTACATGTCACGTGGCATGCCTCTCCACATATGTAACAACCTACAATTGGCCTATATGTCTCTCATATTAGTGGACCAGATGCTTGCCTCAGCAATCAATGCATAGAGTTGCTTTCACAACTCCATCTTGTATCTGCTATCAAGCTAACCGCACCTAGAAAAAGGCGGTACTGGTGCACTAGCAGGATTAGGTCTCTCTGCTCCGACCTCCTGATGATCCTTGGCATATGGCATACCCTGATCGTCATCAGGATCCACACCTGGATCATGTGGTGGTGTTGGCATGTCCTCGCCATCAAAAGACTCAATGTCTACAAAATATATACAAGTACACAACAATAATTAGAAAATTTCATTACACAATTTAATAAAAACAAGTTAAAGAACATGTGAGAATAAATTTAAATAAAACAGTAATATTACCTCTATCATCTGGTGACTCATCATCTGTGAAGAGGATTTTGGCACACCCTCGGCAATCCAAACCAACATAAGGACATGGGACCATAATTAAGGGATGCTCGTCAACACTGGCTAGCAACTCCAGTGCATCATGCAAAATCCTCGTTCGAAACACAGTCTCTCCCCTATTGGGCATCATCTACCCCCACATGTGCATCGTTGCCTCGAACATCAGCCTACGAGGCTACCGAGAAAAAGTAGGCCTATCTTTGGAAACATCTAAAAAAATAAACAAAAAATATCTGAAGATAAAGGGAAGTTGACCCTCCCTTGTGCATGAGCACAACATCTATCTAAGGATGTACATAACTGCCGCAAAAAATGGCAGACCACATGGCAAGTCATGGCTCATGTACAAAAGAATCAACATAATATAGAAGCGAGCAACTAACGCGTTGTCCGTCACTAGTGTCGTGTGAAATGGTCGAAATCATAAGTGAGAGGCACCTCTCCTCCTGGATACCAAATGCACCAATACGTAACTGACCTTTGGAGACCTGAAAATCTAAAGGAGATAGTATATTTGCATTAATGTATCTCTGGGAGTAGACCAACTGAATCCCTGCTGCATAGCCAACTGGAACCATTGGGAATGAGGGAAAATCCACCCCTCTCCTTGATATCCCTGTAATGAAATATATGTCCTCCTCAGTGGGCGTGTACCACTGGTTAGGACCAACTCAGAAAGCCTGTAGGTGGGCATTCCACCTACATATAAGATGTCTCAAAAATAGACCATGGTCGTTTAGGGAAGTAGCCTCCTCATAGAACATGAGGAGACCTACCTACCTTAGGATCCCCTGGGTGACTGCTATAATAGGGTGAGGGTACGCATGTCTCTCCCTCTCTCATGCCTCCCATAGGCAAACCATGTTATACTGGTTCGCCTGTTGTTTTTGTTGCTCCCCCTCTTCTCTCCTTTCACGTCTCTAAATGATTGACATATTAGATACATTTTTTTATTAAATGAGACATGTATTTAGGAATATACATATATAATTTTTTTTTGGAAAAAAAAAAAACAAAACAGTTGGTGCGCCACAAAAAAGAGGCATGCACCTATTTCGTTGCGTCTTTTTTTTGTCATGCACTGACAACGAGTCACCTCAAAATTTTCAGCGCATTGTTGACTATGTATGGTGTCAGGAGTGGGGTGCGCTAACTAAACTATATGCCCCAGGGCGTATAGTTAGGTCAGTGCACCGACCTCCTGACATCATTACATAGCCAACGGTGCGGTCTTTTACCACGCCACACCATTGACCTTGTCAAAATGAGAAATGCAGTGCGCTAACAAAAATACATGCCCTGAGGCAGATATTTAAGTCAATGCACCACATTGACGCTATTCCTCATGGTCAACGGTGTAGCCGGGTAACCGACTGCACTGCACTTTTTTTTAAATTTTAAAATGACACGGTTCCCCTTTCGGTACCGCACCATAACCAGTGCGGACACCATTAGTATCGGTTGCAGTGTGACCTGTAAATTTACAGGTAGCATCGTGAACCAGTGCGAGCCAAACATCTCAAGCACACCGTGCGACAATTTTTTTTTTCTTCTTTTAAATGGTTAATTTTAAGGTTATTTGAAATTATAATTAACTAAAAGGATTAATTATGGAAAAATAAGAGAAATAACTATACATTTGGCTGTATAATTTGCAAAATAAAAATTTCCCACTGTTTTGCAAAATTCAAGATGGAGATTGGTGGGAAATGCACAACAACAGTGCATGTAATGGGTGCAATGGGAGAAATGATGTCAGGGCAGCTCAGACAAGGAAAATTTGCATCGATGCTTGAGAGCTTTGGAGCACTGAGAAAAGTGAAAAATTTATTTTTTTGGCTGTAATTATTTTTTTATTTAACCCCATTATGGTGCATGGGGTTTTATAGGTGCATCAGTGCGGTTGATTAACACCACACCAGTGTGGAAGAGTTGTAAAGCACCGGTGCACTATAGTAATAAGACGCACGAGGCAGGTGTGTATGGAGTGCATGGTATATGGTGTGCCAATGTTTTGTGCACACTGGTGCTTTCTCTTATTGAACACATCAGCGCGGTTTATGATGATAAGCGCACTGGATGAAAAACATTGACAAAAACCTCTGCTTGCCAACCTCCTCTAGTAACTCTGCTAGAAATGGATGTCTGGGGTATTTTTATAAGGGGTTCTTCAAAAACATCTGCTAGTGGGTCTTTTCCTTGTAGTGCAAGGACTTAATGTACTACATCTAATTTCCATAAATGCTATGTTAAGTGTATCATGTCTACAAGGTGGCCAACTTGGTTACCTATGGCAGGTTTGAAACCTAGTGGGGTCTCCCAAAAGATACTCGACTATAGGTGGGAACTCAGTTTGTAGTTTTGTTGTCTAATGTGTAACCGTTCAATGAGAGCGTCCCCATATAATTACCATATGTGGAGCATGGTACTATATACTTTCGTATGTGGGAAGGGATATCACCCTCAGGATGCAACACAACATGTTAGCAACGAATGCTATGCTTAATGATGTCAAAAAATGTATCTAGCCTAGACCTCTAGATGTTTGCATTAATTCGAAATTCTACTTAAGGTTAATTGAGTAAATTTTAAAGTTGACCTTTGATTATGTTTCAATTTTCAGCTCAATAACAATGTCACATGAATCCCTATGATGCAACTAAATGCAAAAAAGAATTCATTTTATTTTGATAAACTCTAAACTAATGAGGGCGAAAGTGAAAAAAAGAATGCAATAAACAAGCAATGCAACAAGAAATGATTCCCCCCAGCTAGCTCAAAATTACTGAAATGAAACTCGAAAAAAAAATCAATTTCACTATTCCAAATGCAATCTTACTAAAAACGAAATTAATTCTTTCTTCACTAAGATGCACTAAACATATTTTATTTTTTTCTTTCACTTTGGATGCTCAAATGAAAACTAATGCAATTAATGAAGTAATCAAAGAAAAAATAACCGAACGAAAAAAGAATTGAAATGAAAATTCCTTGCACTTTCTCTTGTTCGAACGGAAAATAAATAATTCCAAAATTACTTGAATGAAAATGACTTTAAATTTTTCTTTTCAAAACTAAGGAGGAGAAAACCAATTCAAAAGTTATAAATTAAAATGGCTTTCACATTTTCTCTTTCCAAATGGGAAATCAAAAGAAACATACATTCTCAAGCTCACAAATAAAACAATCTGAGATCTATGTTCGATAGTCAATAAAAGGTGATTTGGAAGTCCAATAATGATTCAATGAAAATGAAATAAACTTTGAAAATACAATCCAAAAGTAATATGAAATAGTGTTTCGAATGGTTGCAGCAAAGTTCTCAAACAAAGCCAACTAATCTCTTGATGATACACACAAGTGACAAGTGAAGGAAAAATAACATAGAAACCCTAGAGGGTGATACATCTTCACTCAATCACAAAGAGGTTCAAAGAGACAAATTCATCACTCAAGAAATAAAATCAAGCTAAACACAGTGGTACCAAATTATATCAGACCAGAAAGACACCTGAGAGGCCAAGACACACTGGAAACTGAAGGGGAACACAATTTTTTTCTAATGTTTTGGATCAACGTGTATGTGAAATGAAAAATCGTGTTGAAAGGTAGATAAACATGATTTTTTTATATAAAACATCACATTTAGAGCTTTCATTAGGACAAAAATGCGTTGGGAGAGAAATAAAAGGATTTTTTGTTTTTTCAACAATTAGAACAGAATTGACACCCTAAATAAAAAATCAAGCATTATGCAGACCTATAGAGACCCAATTAGAATTAGATCTTGATGATCAATCAAACTGATCAAAAAACCAAATCGAAAAAGGAGAGATAAAGAGGATATAGCTCTGGATCAGAGTCGCCAATTTTGTTGTGAAGACAATCCCCTATGCAGAAAGAGTCGATCTCTCTAGCCCTAGAGTGGGTATTGCAATGCACAATACCAACTAATGAACCCTTTCCTAGTTTTTATTCAAAATGGAATAAGAAGAAGAAGAACCTACCTCTTCCTGATGCTATCCTCCACTCCTTTGGTGAAGAGCTTGATTCTATGATCCTTCAGGCTCATTCCTTGCTGCTTGTGGTGTTCGAATACTTGTAGGAAATCAAGAGACAATAACAAGAAATGTGAAAATATACATAACATACATCAAATACAAACTACCTAATAGATCAAGGAGTATTAGGCTACTTGCATAGATATCTAGACAAATATGGAAATCGAAACATCAAATGTATTATTAACTATATAAAACAGGAAGCATGCAACCGTGGCCTCAATGTTGGAGACCTCCCTTTGGTGATGTCCAATTCTAGACTGAGTCTCTTCAAGCAATCCTTCTCCCAAGTGGAAATTCAAGCATAATCAAAGTACATGGATGAAAAGGATCAATGATCATGCAATAAAAACCAATAGTGGAAGGATGGGATTCAATTTATAGTCGGGGAGAGGGAGTTAGGGATCTATAAAAGGAGGAAGTCCCACTTCTCAAGGGAAAAACTCCTAATGATAATATCAAGAGCTCCAAATGAGATAGCTCGAGCATATCTACATCAAACCATATCCAACTTGCCATTCTGGAAGCTTCTAGTACACAAAGATTCTCCTCCATTTGAGGAAACACTGTAAAAAGATGTTCAACGCACTTTTTCCTATTAGAAAGTGTGTTGGAAGTGGTAGTTCAAAGTGTTGCAACATTCCATCAACACGGGAAGAAAAATAACAAAGAGCAATGACCCAGAAATTTAGGTTTTAAGATGTTCTTCTTCAGAAAACCTTCAAGGAAACTTTCTGTTGGTCTTCAAGGGATATCTTGACGTATTATCCATGGTGGATATATTGCACAGTTTTCATCTTAGGGAACTTCAAGGTCAACGATGGGAAGTGAACTTGGTGAAAAATTAAAATGTAACAACAGGGTGGGTAAAATATTTGGAAGCTGTTGGTTTCATTGTTTGACATAATTAAAAAATTTCTTGTTTAGAAGGTATGAGATGGAAGTAAAATATACTTAAACAAGGATTCATGGATAGGAGGTGATTGCCTCAAAATCATATGCTTGAATCTGGAAGTGACATTAAAGTATAATGGGATTTATTTACTTTATGAAGTGGTTGATCCCGGTGCCAATGAGATGTCCCTAAGACCCTGGAAATCGAATCGAGCTATTTTCCTCTCAAGGAATATTGCATGGGAATTGACACAAGTTTATTTGTGAATTGTACATAATGGCATTATACTAAGGAAATACCAAGAAAAACTCATGTGGAAAATGAAAAAAGAATGTAGGATGGTGATGGTAAAACTAGATTATTAAGTGATGGTGAATCAAGAAGTAGACTTAAACCATTTTGAGTGGTGCAAAGTTGTTTGGAAGTGGCATTGTCCTTTAAATATACACCTCTTTATATCAATGGCACTAAATAACAGGATCCTCATGCAGGATAATATTCAAAGGAAAGAATGGGAAGGGCCTACAAGATGTCCACTCTAATATGATTATCAATATTAGTGACATACCAATTCGTGGATTGTGTTTTAACACAGGCAGTGTGGAGAATGATATTGTTTGGGGAGGCTTGTACGGGGATTTGGTTTGGTAGGTCTTTAGGGGAATGTCTCATTGACTGGAAAAATATTGTATCCTTCGAACATCTTTCCAGCCTTCTAGGTTTGGCTCTTTGGAATCTTTTTTTACATCATAATAGAACCATATTTGATAATAAGGTCCCAAATATAGAAAAAATGGTGCACAAAACAAAAACAAAAATGAAGGAACTTAGCACAAAAGGTATAAAGAAGAAGAACATAATTCCAATTGGGCCCGGGATAGATACTTTGAAGGCTTTGGCCTTCTTTGTGTAGAAATTATCCAAAGGGATTCAATTTGATCTTGTAACGTACTAAAACAAAATAGTGAATCATTCTACAAATTGTGGAAACCAATTACGATCGCACAATCACATAACAAGTAAGAGAAAGAAATAGATGTATATAGGGAAAGAAACTGCTCAAAGCCCCACTGTTTTTATATTGCATAAGTCAATACCATGAATCAATACAATGATATTTCCCTCTATGAGAAACCTTTGCACTCTGCTGACTGTCTCACCTTGATCCTACTCGAATCTGACATTGATCGAAGCAAGTTTGGTTGAATATTTAACCTCTTGATTGCATCTTCCTATACAAAATTTCTTACACTTTCCTAAGATAATTGAGCCCACATTAATTATGAAATTCCCAATTAATTATTTCACATTACCTTCAAGACTTCCCGATGACCTCATGCATGACCTGTACAATTTTCTAATTATACAACTGATAATTATCTCCCCTTTAACCTCAATCTCAACATGGCCTTCCTTAGAACTGATGTGCAACAACTATTTGTAGTGAATCAGTTAACCATTAGGGGAATTTTGATGTTTAAAATGGGCCTCCTAAGGAAATTATAAAATAATAGTGGAAATAATAAAATAATATTTGATTACATCATCAAATTTTAGATGGAAAAAAGAAAAAGCTATTTTTTCAACTTGTATTTTCAACTTATCTCCCAAATGTTTGACTCAAGTTTTGAGCGGGAGTAGTCATTGGATGAAAAATTAATTCCTCATCCAAGGAGTACCCATGTTGCATACTTTTGATGGATCCTACTACACGAAAAATGAGAAATACATGAAAAACGTGATTGCAATCATGCTTTTTCATGTATTTCTCATTTTTCGTGTCGAACAACCCATCAAAAGTATGAGACATGGGTACTCCTTGGATGAGGAGTTAAATTTTTCATCCAACGGGTACTCTCGTTTGAGATTTTTCATCCAACAAGTACTCTCATTCGAGATTGAGTAAACTTAAAAAATGGTGAATCATCCCCCATGGTTGACATCATCATCCTGAATCCTATTGGTTCTTATAAAGTTTATTTTGGTTGTACATTTTTCTTGGGAGGCCCATTTTAGACCTCAAAATTCCCCTAATATGATTTACCTCTACTTGTGAATTAAATTAGATTTAATTCACTAGAACTATCACTAGCTCATCTCTGAGTTAGAACTAGTTAAACTAATTTTCACTCAAATAATTGAGTTGACTAATTATGACTCAAAAATAACTATAACTTGACCCCATAAAACTTAGAGTGGACTCTACATGCCTCCAATTTGACCCTAAAATCGAATTATGCAGTAGACTAAGTCTTCCTGACTCAGTTAACATTGACAAGTCGTCATGTGATGGAATTACAATTTTAATTCTAATTTAGTTAAGGGGAATTAAATCAGAAGCCCCCTGGGTGCCATTTTCAATATTTCCTATTGCCAATTTCAACACTCCCTCTCAACAAGAAATGAATTCACTCTATCCCCATCCTCTACCGTTGGAATGTTCTACATGCAACACGTCTCTAGCGTTGTTTGCTACTGCAACTTATGAAACTGAAAAAGCTTCCAAACTGAATCAATATGATGCATCTGTCATCCAAGTGTCTGACTACTACTAGTTAGTGCACTTTCTATTGAAAACTTTGCGTTGCTCCTGACTTTGCATCTATTAAATTTGCACTGCTGCCAACTCTGATTTGCACTCCAATAGCTGACATCTATCACTCCAATACATGAATGTATCCATTGCTACTTGTTGTGTAACCAGCTCCAAAAATAGAAGAAAAGAGATATCAACGCCTTATAAATAAGCCACTTCGAGGGGGCAACCTCCAATACATTACATAAATGAAAAATTCTTGGATGATCCAATTTACAAAACCTCCTTTCTATAGATAGGAGTCCATGTGGCCATAATATAATCCTAGTGGGCCACAATGTAATCCTAGCCGACCTAACAATAATAATTTAAGGGCACAATAATAACAAAATGGGGGTTACAAGGGTACAATAAGAACAATAAGGGGGTTACACTAACAACAATAAGGGACTATACTAGTAATATAGGGACCTAACATGCCCCTCTCCTTCAAAAAAGTGTTGTCCTCAATGCTTGAGTAGCTCTGAGTGCTTCTGTATAAAATTCTCATCCTCCCATGTAGAATCTTCAGTGGGTAAGTTCTTCCACTTGATGAGATACTCTGAAATTGATCGATTCCGTAGCTGTCGAGTTCTTGTTTCCATGACCACTTCAGGTTCCAATATGATTTTCCTTCCTCATCAAGTTCTGGCAATATTGTTTGAACTGGAAGATTTTCACCTATAACCTTCTTTAAGCATGAAACATGGAAAACTGGATGCACTCGTGAAGAAGCAGGAAGCTCCAATTTGTATGCCATAGTACCAATCTTTTGCAACACCTTGTAAGGACCATAGTACTTGGCGATAATTTATTATCCTTCTTAGCTTGCTTGAGGGACATTTGTTTATATGGTTGTAGCCGTAAAAATACCCAATCTCCTACATCAAAACTTCTCTCCCTGCGATGTTGATCTGCCTGTTGTTTCATTCGATTTTGTGCCAAATTCAGGTTATCCTTTAAGAGTTGGAGAACTTCTTGCTGATGCTCGATGTGATCTTCCACTGCTTGAACCTTCGAATTTTCCTTAAAGATGATGTGATGGATGGTGGATGATATCCATAAAGTGCCATAAATGGGGTCATTTTTGCTGCAGTATGGAAGGAAGTGTTATACCACCATTCAGCAAGAGGTAACCACTTGACCCATTGTGTTTGTTTATCAGATACAAAACAACGAAGATATCCCTCCAAACATTTATTTACTATCTCAGTTTGACCATCAGATTGAGGATGATAAGATGAGCTATGAGCTAATTGAGTACCCAAACAAGAAAGTAACTCCGTCCAAAAATTTCCAGTAAAAATGGGATCTCTGTCGCTCACAATAACCCTTGGGCTTCCATGTAGCTTTTGAATTCTGTCCATAAATGTAGTAGCAACCGTACTTTCTTTAAATGGATGGGATAATGCACAAAAGTGTGCATACTTGGTAAGTCTATCAACTACCACCATGATGACACTCTTTCCTTCGGACTTAGGTAAACCTGTGATAAAATCCATTGAAATCTCCTCCCAACGTTGACTTGGAATGGATAAAGGTTGTAGAAGACCCAGGGTCTTAATTGTCTCAACTTTATTCTATTGGCAAACCAAACATTCCGCCACAAACTTTTGAATATCAGATTTAAGGCCATCCCAAAAAAATTCTTTCTTCACCCTGTGGTAAGTTTTTAAAAATCCTGAGTGTCCTCCTAAAGGAGAAGTGTGCAATTCCAGAAGAATATTTTGTTTTAGTTGGGAATTGTTACAAAGATATAAGTGATCTTTGTACCATAAGGAATCATTTTTCCAACTAAATGTATCAGATGTACTAGGATATTGCTGCAACTTTTGAATGAGTGTCCATACATCTTTGTCCTTATTCCATTCCTCTCTTGCTTCGGCTATCCAATCTGGTTGGATAATAGAAATGGCACAAAGCAATGCTTCCACCTCTTCATTATTTCTTGAGAGTGCATCTGCAACAACATTAAGCTTTCCTTTTTTGTAGATTATTTCAAAGTCATAACCCAACATCTTTCTGACCCATTTTTGCTGCTCTTCTGAAGATAGTCTTTGTTCCAAAAAGTGTTTAAGACTATCATGATCAGTTTTTACCTTGAAGTGTCGTCCCATTAGGTAAGTTCGCCATTTCTTTAGTGCATGCAGTATTGCTAACATTTCCTTCTCATAAATAGGTTTCTGTAAATACTTTCCTTTGATTGGACGACTTTCAAAAGCAATGGGTCTTCCTTCCTGCATTAAAACTGCACCAATTCCATTTCCTGAGGCATCACATTCCACAATAAAGGTTTTCATGAAGTCTGGCGTAGCTAAGACCGGTGCTAGGCACATTGCCTCCTTAAGACGTTCAAAGGCCTTAGTTGCTTCAGGAGTCCATGAAAATGCATCTTTCTTCAATAATGTTGTTAGAGGTGTTGCTATTATCCCATAATTCTTAACAAACTTGCGATAATACCCTGTTAACCCGAGAAATCCTCGCAACTGCTTTATGGTTGTGGGGACTTTCCATTCCTTAATGGCTTTAATTTTGTTAGGGTCTACTTTAACACCCTCGTGAGATACAATATGACCCAGATATTCCACCTCTTGTACTCCAAAGAAACATTTGGATATTTTTTCATATAATTTTTTCTCCTGCAATAGTTTAAGCACCCTGTCAACATGTTCAACATGATCCTTCCAAGACCTGCTATAGATTAGTATATCATCAAAAAATACCAACAAAAAATTTCTAAGGAAGGGTTTGAAAATGGAATTCATCAACCCTTGAAATGTAGAAGGTGCCTTGGTAAGGCCAAAAGGCACAACCAAAAATTCATAATGACCCTCATGAGTTCGAAATGCTGTTTTTGGAATATCTTCAGTCTTCATTCTAATTTGATGATATCCTGAACGAAGATCCAACTTGGTAAAATAAATTGCTCCATGTAATCCATCCAATAATTCATAAATCATAGGAATGGGAAATTTATCTTTAAAGGTGAGCTTATTTAGCTCCCTATAATCCAAACACATTCGCCATGATCCATCCTTCTTGTGTACCAATACTATAGGAGCAGAGAAAGAACTTTGACTAGGCTGAATTATACCCGCCTCTAACATTTCTGTAACCATACGTTCAATTTCGCTCTTTTGGACGTAAGGATATCTATAAGGCCTGATGTTTAGAGGAACACTTCCTGGAATCAAACGAATAGCATGATCATAATCACGAATAGGTGGGAGTCCTTTGGGATTTTCAAACACCTTGGAATGATTGTCCAAGACTTGTTGGAGATCTGCAGAAATAGATGATTTTGATGTTGGAACTTCTAGTGAGCATAATTATGCAATTACACCTCGTTGTTCTTTCTTTAGAAGATTTTTCATGACATCAGAGCTTATTATCTTTCCTAGCTTCCCTGCAATACCCGTTAATTCGACTTCCTTTCCTTCTGAAAAAAATTTCAAGAAAATTTCTTGAAAATTAAAATCTACTGTCCCCAAAGATTGTAACCACTGTACTCCTAGTACAACATCAGCACCTCCCATGGGAATGGAAAGCATTGGACTAGTCAATACACATTCCCCCATGGTTAGCTTGATATTATGGCATTTTCCATAGAAATTTATAGTTCCTCCATTTGCAACCATCACTTGACATTCTGGTGGTGGGTATAGGAAACAATTTAATTCCTTGGCTACCTTACAATAAATAAAATTATGGGTGCTACCTAAATCAATCAACACTATTACCTTTTTCTTCTTGATATGTCCTTCTATCTTGAGAGTTTGAGAAGTGGTAATTCCTGCTAGTTCATTACACGATATGGTCGGATTCATTTCTTCCTCTTCTAGGGCTGGTTCCTGGTGTATATCCTATTCTTGTTCATTTTCTTCTTCCTCTTCATAATCTATGTAAAATAATTTCTTCTTAGCACACTTATGACCTTTAGTGTATTTGCTATCACAACTATAGCAAAGCACTTTTGCTCTTTTTTCTTCCAATTTTTGTGGTGCCAACCTTGTAGGTTATGGAAATCTAGGCGTAGAAACACTTCCTTCTTTATACAAGTGAGTGGTAGGCTTCCTTGTCGCCATAATTTTACATTTAATTTTTCTTGCCAACCTGAATGCCTTCTCCAATGAATCAGGTTCCAAAATGCAAACTTCATGTTGGATTTTATTTTTGAAAGTGCCTATGAAGAGATCAATCCTGTGTTCCTCTGGAATATCAGTTACCCTTATATTCAATTTTTGGAAGTCCTCAATGTGCTCCCCCACTAAACCCTTTTGTTTGAGATTTATCAATTGGCTAAAGAAGGTGTTGCTCTTTGTATCCTCCTAATGTGCTATCATTTCCTCCATAAAAATTGACCAAGTGACAATTTTTTTACGGGAGCAAAGCCATCGATACCATACAAATGTATTTTGTTCTAAGTGTATAGTTGCAATGTGTACCTTTTGTGTGTTTTGCACATTATGGAGATCAAAATATTGCTCCATCTGTAGTATCCATGTTACAAGATCCTTTTCATCAAACTTCCTCATATCGATTTTTGGAATATGGTGGTTCTTCCCTCCAACATTAGAGTTTAAGAAATCATGATTTACATTTTATTTGTTCTCATCATGAGTTTCCTCTACTATATTTTAACCATTAGGAAACATTTCTTCTATCAACTTTGTCAAACCTTCTATGTCTGCTTTTAGATCATTCTTCATGTTTTCCATTTTAGCTTCCATGTCATCCATCTTAGATTCCATGGCAGCTTCCATGCCATCTATCTTAGATTCCACGCTTTTCTTCAAAACTTCCATTTCATTTTTTGTTACTCTTTGCGAGAGCGAAATTTGGTGCACTTGTTCTTGTAATTTTGATAGATCATGTTGCAATTCTTCATCTTCATGAGTCATAGTAGAGCCTTCTGAAGGCTTAATGGGTGTTGAATTATTTTTATGGGACATTTTTTAGAACCAAATACTGATATCTATTCTACAATATTCCCTTGGAATCAATTCAAATTGATTTTTCAAACAAGACTTATGCAATTCAGGAAAAAAATACACACCTTTTTCTTGCTTTTGAGGAGCTAGATATTGAAATTGGATTATCTCTATGATTGCAGCTCTTCAATATTTGAAATTCAGTACTTAAGTAGCCCTTTGAATTTCATTTTGAATGCCAAATGTCTGACCTGAATTGGATTCTCCAAGACAAAGTTATGTCCAATCTCCCACAATGACCTAATTATGGACTGGTTCCGTAGAGAAAACTTGTACGACTTGCCACGTCTCACTGTTTCATCCTTTTCCTCTGAAATTGATAGCCAAGAAACTTCAGTCCATGTACTTGCGACCACTTTTTACAGCACTCCAATCCAATGTTCAGAGAGAGATTTATTGAACTTTTCCCACGATCACCTCTTTGAGATGAAATTTGGGAGCCTGAAAAAGCAATACATTCCATAGATCATATCTCCAAAAATATTGCAAACCAAGCTCTAAAATTTTGCAACGAGTTTCCTCAAGATTTTAGCTTCGTACACTAAAAATTTCAGATTCTGTACCTTTGTAGAACAAAATTTATAGCGCAAATTCCACGATGACCTGTTTAGGAGCCTGAAAAAATACCTAACTTCCATAGATCATATCTCTGAAAATATTACGAACCAAGCTCTAAAAGTTTTAAACGATCTTCCTCAGGATTTTGGATTTGCACCCTAAAACTTTCAGCTTCTAAAACTTCATATAAAAAACGTTATAGCGAAAATGCCACGATGACCTTTTTGGAGCAGCGAAACCCTAGGATCCAAAGCTCTGATACCAAATGTTGTGTAACTAGCTCCAAAAATAGAAGAAAAGAGATATCAATGCTTTAGAAATAAGCTGCTTTGAGGGTGCAACCTTCAATACATTACATAAATGAAAAATTCTTGGATGATCCAATTTACAAAACCTCCTTTCTATAGATAGGAGTCAATGTGGCCATAATGTAATCCTAGTGGGCCATAATGTAATCCCAGCCGACCTAACAATAATAATTTAGGGGAAAAATAATAAAAAAATGGGGGTCACAAGAGTACAATAATAACAATAAGGGGGCTACACTAATAACAATAAGGCACTATACTAATAATATAGGGACCTAACACTACTCATGCATCCTACTACTATGTACTTTGGACCCCCATAGCCAGGTACTGATACATGAGACAAAAAATCTCAATGGACCCTGCCTGAATTTCTTCTCTTGGGATTATGTCTTCAAATCACCCCACCTCTCACCTGGAGGTATGGATGCATGTACTCCATTTGCCCACCTCACTCGAGATTTTCCTCTACTAGAGATATCTTCTTGAGTGGATGCCTCCACTAGATCTCCTCTTCACTTCTCTAATTGTGGATGCTCCAAAACTTTATGAGGCTGCATGTTGAGAGGTAATCCATGCTCCCTCTCAACCACCAAGTCTCTAACCTTCACTTTTATCCTCAAATATTTTCATGCATATTTGACCTCGAGAGCATACAGGTTCTTAACTTGCACATCGATCCGTTTCACCTATCTCGTGTTGACGTTTCTAAGGAAAAAATTTCCTTTTCTAAATATCACATCATAACTAGAATCTTCCAATATGTCTATGGAAACAAGATTCTTCTTTAGTCCTGGAACAAACAAAACCTCTTTGAGTCTAAGAGGGGAGCTAGTCTCCCCCTGAAAGGTAACTATACCTATGTTGGTCACCTTATACCTCCCGTCATCTCCAAACTCTATGTTATGCTGGGGGTCCTTCTCCTCCAAGTCACTGAAGAGATCTTTATTCCCCTTCATATGGAACGAGGCAGCACCGTCGAGATACCACATCCATCCCATTACAATGTTGACCATGCATGAAATGAGAGTAAAATCAAGCTCGAACTGTGAAGCTAGATCTTCACCTACTGCTGAAACTATAGGTTCCTTATTGCTTGCCTTTTGTGGACATTTTTTGGCATAGTGCCCATACTCGTGATAGTGAAAACAACTGATCTTGGGAAAGTATCTCTTGCCCTCTTCGCCTTGGGAATTCTTTCTCCTGGATTTTTTTCCTTTTTTGGATAATTCAAAATCTTCTTCTTTATCATTTGAAGAGGTCCCATCTCTGGTGCTCTGCCTTATCTCTTCTTGTACCAAGTCAAACCACAATCACTCCTAGTTTGGTTTCTTCTCCCTCCCATTCACAGATTCTTGGTAGTTATGCCAGCTCTTGGGAAGGCCTAGAATTTATAGCATCACAAAATCATCCTAGGCTACTATCATACCAAAAATTTCAAGCTCATATCGACATTGACTGAACTTCGTCAAGTATTTTGGTATCATTTCACCCTCCATATTTATGTTTCCAAGCTTATCTTTCAATGCCAACTTCTTGTGGTCGCTGCTATTGTAAAACAGATCTGTTAAGGCCTTCCACATAGTATATGGAGTTTCCTTTGCATGGATATTCGAGACAGTATGATATCTAACTCCCTCTAACAAGATCCTTCTCGGATTTGCTATGTTCTTCTTCCATGCATCAAGTAGTTGAGCATATTATGTTTCTTGCTGGAGATTATCACTGCTAATGAATGCCTTCAGTCCGTTGTCATCTAACACTGCCTCCATCATGTCCTTCCATGCTATGAAATTCAAATTTCCCTCAAGGTAATATTTGAGTCTCAAACCATTGAACGACATCTTGATCTGCTGCTGGTCTTGAAGAATAAATCTACAAATTCGATATATTTGTTCAAAAAAACCTCTGGTTCTTCTCTTCTATTGTGATTCCTTATATGATACCATGTAGAAATTATCCAATGGGGTTCAATATGATCTTTTAAGGTACTAAAACAAAATACTGAATACTTTTACAAATTATGGAAACCAATTACGGTCACACAATCACATAAAAAGTGAGAGAAAGAAATAATCAATCACACAACACAAGATATATCTGGGGAAAGAAACTTCTTAAAACCCCACTATCTGTATATTGCATAAAGTTAAAACCATGAAACAAGACAATGTTATTTCCCTCATAGAGAAAACTATGCACTCTGTTGACTATCTCACTCTGATCATGCTTGAATCTGACACCGACATAAGGAAGTTTGGTCCAATATTTAACCTCTTGCTTGCCTCTCCCTGGCCAACCTTTCTTACGAATTCCTGGGCTACTTGAGCTACTATTAATTAGGAAATTTCAAATTAATGATTGCGCAGTACCTTCAAGGCTTCCCGATGACCTTATGCATGACCTGTACAATTTTCTAATTATACATATAATAGTTATCTTCCCTTTAACTTCAATCTCAATTAGGCCTTCATGAGGACTAACATGCAACAACTATTTATAGAGAATTATTAGTTAACTGATTGACCACTACTTGTGAATTAAATCAGATTTAATTCACTAGACCTATCACTAGCTCATCTATGAGTTAGAAGTTGTTAAATCGATTTTAACTCAAATAATTGAGTTAAATAATTAGAACTCACAAATAAATGTAACTAGACCCCCTAAAACTTAGAGTTGACTCTACATGCTTCCAATTTGACCCTCAAATAGAATTAACTGAGCTAACTAATTCTTCCTGACTCAGTTAACACTTACAAGATGTCATGTGATGGAATTATAATTTTACTTCTAATTTAATTAAGGGGAAATTAAATTGGAATGCCCCTTGTTGCCATTTTGGGTGCCAATTGCAATGTGTTTTATTTCCAATTTCAACACTTTGGTGGAGCCAAAAATAATATCAGGGTTGTATGTGGAGCGGGAGCTTCACTTCACGTGAAAAAAATCACACATTGCTTCTTTGCATGGAGATACGGTCTGGAACTAACAATAAAGAACAATTATTCAGACTTTGGCTCATCCTTAACATTGAAATGTATAGGCAAGAGAAGTTCTTATAAATCTTTAACGATTCTCGAGTGGTTATTGATTGATTCTTGAGAACCTGTAGGACATTTAGTAATTATAGAAAATTTCGTTGATGTCATTAAGGTGAATGCTAACAACATTTTATGAAACCAAAGATGTTGAAATCGTTGGGACTTTACTTGCTTTTATGTCTGATTGTTTTAGGTTCTGGATTGCTGAAATTTCATAGCTCTCGACAGACTTATTCGAGAGATTGTAATTGAAAAATATGTTTGTATACTTTAATTTCAACAAAATAACAAATATATAGTTTTTTTAAATTATATATATATATATATATATATATTAATTTTAATTTAATAAAATTATTGTTTAATGTCAAAGTGAATTAATATCTTTAAATACCCAAATTTAATTAAATTATTGTTATGACTATTAATTATTATTAAAACTATTAGACTTAGTGGATGTTGAATATTAATAAGGGGATCTATTGCCGTGCATCATCCTATAAGAAAGCTAATTACGCATTTTAAATTTCTCAGCAATAACATTTTTGAACTTCAAGTATGTTGTTCCACTATTCTGTTTTGTAATCTTTCTAAATAATTGTAAGTTTGATATTTAATTATAGAAAATCTCATGCTACTTAAAAACAACTAAACAACAAACCAAGGCCACAAAACTAGTTTAGTAAAAATCTTTAAAAAGTCACATTCTTAATAAGAAAGATGATGTATGAAGGTGAGATGGTGTGACAAAAATGATTGAGGCTAATATATACTTGATTCCCATCTACAAAAATGATCAAAGCATGCTCCACTTTGATATAGTATGGCCCATAACATATCCTAAGGAAATCAATTGCAAATTTCTTCCGTAAGTGACCTTGTATAAGTAAATAATTTACTTTACCTAGACACGTATACATAGTACAAAGCGTGCTTAATGGGTCCATGAATTTTTTTTTCATAAGATAAAACCAACAATATTATATTATATATAGCAAACTGCTTACATATATATCAACCCACATGGAGACGGAAAATGTCATGGGAAATAGTTACATAAAAGAAGCCGTGGGTTTTTTCGTTTTATTTATTTTTTATGGACAAATTTAGTTTTATATATGGTATTTTTGGGACATTTTTGAGTTAATTTTTAGATTTTACTCATTTTTAGTTTTATATATGGTATTTTTGGGACATTTTTGAGTTTATTTTTAGGTTTCACTCATTTTTATCATATAGGTGGATATAAACTCACAAATGTTTCAAAATAGAAAAATGCAAGTTACAATTGAAGAAATGTATAGATGGACATAAATATAAACTTCCAAGTCTCGAAATGATCTAGAACCAGGCACAAAAACCCATAATACTCAACTTGAACAAAAATTGCATGAATTTTTTTGAAGTTTTTCTCATGATGATCTAGATGAATAAAAAACGAAGTTGAAGAAAGGCTAACAATCAAAAGAAACTAGAAGTGCAAACAAAAATAAAAAAATTGTAAGGAATGTTTAGATAAGTTTGAATGGTTGAATTATGTGACGCATGATGATACAATCACTATGAAATGTAACCTTTATGAAAAGTATAAGATGAATGGACCATGAGCTTTAGGGAATGGTCATACCACATTACAACATAATGCTCTTGTCACTCCTAAAAAAGAATTGGTACATAAAGATGTTAAGGAAATATGGATTAATGCATTAGACAGAAAGATGAAACCAATTCCAAATCACATTGGGCAAATGGAAGATGAAAATAAGGAAAGAGTTATCACTACAATGAAAATATCATATTTTGTTTCCCAAGAAGACTTATATTTATCAAAATATGAATTTTTTTGCAAATATCTCATGAAAGAAAAAACAACATATATGCCAAAGTCTCAAGAGTAGTCTTCATACATAAACTATAAGTCTACAAATGATTTTATCTATTTTATATCAAGGTATCTTGAGAAGATTCAAACAAAAAATATGTTGGAAAGTATTTTTTTTTCATTAATGGTTGAAGAAAGCATTGATCGAAGCTTAGAACAACACCTTGTTGTGTATGCGACCTATTTAGATTCAAAGGGCCTTGGGCCACCTATTTCACAATTTATAAAGCTTAAGAATGTAATAGATGAGAAAAGAAAAACAATATATGATTATCACTAGGGAATTGATAAATGTTAGAGGGCTTTAGGACGAAAAGCTTTTAGTTGTTCCATAGATGGAGCTTCAACCATGATGAGGGATCCACCCTGCCCAAAAGGAGATAATGTTGATGAGGGGTCGGCCTACACCCTGTATCAGTTTCGCCTATCTACCATGAGGTCGAGTGTTTGGTAGTTTGGTTCATCATGAACCAAAGATGAGCAGAATCTGCACAACTATTTTTTTAGTTCTGGGACATAGGCACCTAAACGTGGGCAGTGATATATATCATTTCTTCCTGCTACCTGAAAATCAGGGCACTATAGCATGGGAATACTCGGTCCAGCCATTTCCCTAGGCCGTACAGAGCTTCGCCCCATAGCCTGCATATTATCTGATAATAAAGGGCATTGATCCTTAGTATGGCTAGACACCCTACAACGTATGCACTAGAAATCTAAGCTAGATTCCTTACCTCGATCCTTCCGTAAGTTTTGAATTTATAAGTGAATTGCTTCTAGCTGACTCTAGATCTGTAGTGCCATGAACTGAGCATCATCTCTTGGTGCAGCTTCTAAATTCATTGCAATATCTAGAGCTTCCTCTTGGGATTCGATCTTCTACTGCCCCATAGGTCCATGTAGATGTGGCAATATCATGGCGATAAACAATTCCTTGTGTTGCTTGTCCTCATAGACAAAGCCCCCATCACTGATGGCATTCTTCAATCATTGGACAGCTTCCGAGATGGACTCTGTAGGTCCCTGTTTGAATTCCTTCACATCGATTACACATTGAGAGTATGATTTAGGCTTTCGAAACATTTTCTTCAGGGTGTCCTTAATATCTTGTATTGATGTGTTCGCGTGTTGACTAGTGTATCCTATAAACCAGTCTAAGGCCCTTCCTTAAAAGGCTATGGATAACTGCACTTATTTGATAGCATCATTATTAATTTTCTACGCAGTCCATACAGATTCCACTACAAACTAGGATCGATCCATATCCTCCTCTCCTACACCCTTAAAAGTAGGTAGTTCCATATGCATAGCCATCTCGTTGTTAGGTGTGTGAAAAAGTGGGGTAGGAGAATTCTTACCCTTGCGTGGGTTTGATGTTGGCATAGCCGAGGGACTTTTTCCAACTTGCACAACTATGCCCTGGTTAAAATCAGGTGATTCCCTTAATGTACTAAATACTGATCTATCTCCTTCTTGTTTAACTTGATAGTATTTACCGCTTCATGTTTTTCTTCCACTCTGATTAGAGGTCATTCACTCGGTGTGGCCACACAGGACACCCTTTTCAGTCAATAACATCTTAATCAACAACGACATAGTTTGTAGGAACGTACCTCTAAATCCCTTGAAGAACCTCAGCTCTGCTTCCGAATAGGACACAAACTGATCAACTGCAAATTCTTTCACGAATCAACCCAAGATACTATCGACCCAATGATCTACAGTCCTGGTGATATTATTATCATTCTTTTACAATTTTTGAATCAATTCAGGGTCCACTGGGTGACTTGATCATCTTTCTAGCACATCTAGAACTCCGCCAACCGTGCTAACCACTCTTGTAATTCGTGTGCGAAGGATACGAAGAACCTTTTGTGTACTTCTGTAAAAATATATTTTTTTTCCACTCTTCATAAAATATCTTCTTACTTCTATTTTCTTTTAGGGAAAACTCCTAAATCTATTTTTCGAACTATTCCTCAAGTTCAGGCTTCAATGGAGGCCAATGACCCCGTGGCATTACCTGATCTTTCTCTCAAAATTCTCCCGGTCCTGGAAATGGAACCATTTGTTGGATTTATAGGTCTTCACCTAGGTTCAGTTTGAAGGTTTGCCAAAAAACCCATGTACTACTGGCCCTTTCGGCAATGGTCTGCTTGCGCACGTCAAGGTCTCACCCGAAGTAGTATGGGAGGGTGTTGGAACGAGGTTTCCACACCCTAAGAGAGAGGAAGTTAATTAAAGAGGGTCCCTTTAGATTTGTAGACTTTTGTAGGAGAAGTCCTAATCCAGAAACCCTTAACAGTATAGCGGCAGAGTAACTTAAGTGGAAGTCATAAATCAATGGATAACATATAACTATAGTAAGCACTTTAAACTAGATCTCTGCATTCATAACATCGCTTCCACATGCACATTAGTAAAACATTAGCAGAATCAACAAAAATGTAGCTAATTATCATAACAGAGAACACTTAAATATCACAAAAGTCTTCTCATTCATTCACATCTAGATCCACTTACAAGCTCTATTTACCAACTCACACAAATAGTCGGTGGGGTCTGCACACAGCAGGACTCAGGGTCTCTGCGCACAAAGCTAGCACCTAGACAATCGAAAAAATATCCATAAGTTTGTATCGAAGCTTAATAACCCATCTTCGCCTCCTCTAGACTTGATTTATCTACCTATTTATAACATATTAGCCTACACTATCCTATGGTCTGAAAACTATGGTTTGCAGACTCCTGGTCTACCCTTTGACCCTTTACAATTCATTGGGGGCTTTGACCCTCCCCAAATCCCCTGCGCTAGACAAATTATTACAAAATATTACAAAAATGGACCAAAAATATGGTTAGGGGACCTTTCTCCAACAACATTCATGCATTACTAATAGTAAAGATATAGATCTAGAAATCTAATAAAAGTATAATGGCGTAGAATTTCATATTTTAAATATAATATAATTATGTTTTTTGTGATTAATTTTCTAGTGGAATATCCACAACATTTTACGGATAAATGTAAACCTAGATTAATCTTTGATGTTGTGTAATAGTGCAAGTGGGAGACACAACTTGTGCTAAGTAAATTAGACGAGTAGAGACAAATGAAGAATCCAACAACCAGTCATAATTGAGAGGCATAACTTAGTAACACAATAAGCTATTGCAACTATGATATCCCTTGGTCAACAATTTTTCCATCTTGTAAATAATTGTAATTATTTGAAATAGGTGATAAAGGGACACAAATTCCATTTCTTGAGGGAGGGGGGGGGGGTTCGTTTCTTGACGAAATAATTGTTCCTCCATAAAAAATATGGTTGGTGGAAAAAAATTAGGTGTTGACTGTGCATTGAATCCAATTGAAATGGAAGGATTTTCATAAGTGTCTTCTATCCCAACCTCAAGAAAAGAAAAAGATAAATAAATTTATAGAAACATGGGTTTTGCTATCAGGGGATGGGTTGTTGTGCAAGTCCTAGAGGGAAGAAGGAAATTAATTGGTTTGAGAGGAAAATGAGGGACATTGTTAAGGATAAAATGAGACATGTAGAACCAATAGTGAATAAGAGTCGAGAAGGAATGAAAAGGCTTGCGGGGTAAAAAATCAAAGTGAGAGAGTAAAAAATGGAAGGAAGTTCTTAACTTGAATTAAGACTTGAAAAGGAAGCACCTGTTGGGGTTCCCATGCTTTGGCAAGTTTGGCAATACCAAAAGATGAGACAACATCAAAACCGCTTTTAGACCTCAAGATCTAGCCCTCCTGGGTCCAGAGAGGGATCTCTCTATGTAGGCAAAGGTCTTATGTCTTTGTAGTTCGAAGTCAAGATATTAGGCTAGTTATAGGCGCGGGGTTTGTTTGTTTGATTTTTTGGGTTGTTGGGAATTAGGAAAGAAGGGTTCAAAATAGTACAAGGATGAGAAAAGAGGATTTTAGGAAAATGAGAGATAACTCAGAGAACATTCGAGACCATTGGGTAATGGAGTCAGGAAAGGGTTTACTTGCTATTCAATATGCAGGCTTTCAGTTGGGCTAGTCATCTAAAGCATTGGATCTTAAAGATGATAGTGTGGCATGAAATGGTAAGAGAGAAGGTGAAAGCAAGGAAACATGCAAGGTGACCCTTCAGGAATCAGATCTAGGGACAGGACACGCTATTGGACAACCTATGATCCAAAAGCTAAAAGGTTAACTCTTCAGACAAGGACACATTAAAGATTTAAACACAAAGGTGAAAACCTGAGATCAGAGAGAGACTTTGGACTCTCAATTCTTTGGCATTCCAGCTTAAGGGAACTTAGAAAGGTTCAATTAATTGAAAAGGACCCTAGTGAGCCAGAGACAGAGTTCTAAACTCCCAGTATCCCAATTCATTCAATTGAAGCCTAACAAGACAACTAATAACAGATTCGTTATTTCATACATCAGCTAGCAGTAAATATTACCCACTACACTGGTTAAATTAAGTTGAATTAGTTCTCAAATAACACATATAGAAGAAAACATTAAACGCAGGGAGAGCAGAAGCTTAGGGTACCATGCAAGGGCATATCCTAAACCAGATTTCTGATGCATGCCAGAAGAAATGAAATGTAATGAACTACAAACGAAAAACAAGACTAGGATAGAAAAACATCACCACTACTTTAAATCAGGATCCCAAGAAATGTTCTTGTCATATTAAAGAGCAACACCTATCATGTACACCATTACAAACATCTTGATATTCAATCTGAAAACATCTTCCTTAGCCTATCTTACAACTTTACACAAAGAACATGTGTCAAGAGAAACAACTTACAGTTCACAGATATCCGATCAACCACCCTTTTCAATGTTTTTTCATGAGTTTTTATATCTAGAAAAGAGGTAGAGGGGGTAGATGAAAAACTAAATGAAATATTAAACAGAGTAGGAGTAGTGGTTCAAAGCCCATTCAGTTTTTAATATCTGAGCATTAAACTTCAGTACTCATTGGATGAAAGAGTGGTCTTCGACAGGCTGCAATTTACTCCAGGTATGTCTTTGATGTATTCTCAGCTACAGTACTTGTGGTACTCTGGTGAATTAAGAAAAAATGTAGATCAATGATTCTAGGGTCTGCCATACTATGTCACCAATGCTTCTGGTAGCACTAGGACTGTTGTCAGGGCAGAGATATTCTTTGGAACACGATATAGAATGAAAACAGTATGGGCACCTCGTCCTTTCATGGGAAAGAATGTTCTGCTGATGGTGACACTGATATATCATTTTGTGTTCCCTAGGCCTTATTGGGCCTTCTGTGTTAGTCTTAGGGTATTCAATATGGTACATTTCTTTTCAATCATTGAATTAACACTCAGACGTCCTCAATTACAGGCCTTGACTCTCTGATCTTTCACTGATACTCTTTTCCGCTCCATTACTGTCTCTTACTTCCAATTTGCAGGGATTATGGTGCTGGGGGTTTAAGTGGAGTTAATACCCCTGATTTGGGTGGAATATGCATTTAGAAACCTTCAAGAGTCTTCCTGCAATCACTGGCTCTGATAAAATTTCCTCTGTGCTATTGTGTCACTAATAGTGACTGTGTAGAACATAATAGTTTTCACCGTCTGTATTCCCTGTAAAACACACAAAATTGTTAAGAAATCCATGCTGGAGGGGGATGGATGCAGTGGAAGGCCGTGAGAATGGCAGTGGAACTGTGGAGGAATGGCAAAAAATGCAGTGGAATGGTGAAAACAGGTGAAAACAATGCAAAAATGGTGGAAGACTAGACAGGTGGAGGCTTAGTGGAGAAAAGCATGTTGACCATTCAATCATTGCATGGGGCGACGATCGATGGTGGAGATTGGCTGACGGAGATGTAACATGCAGTTAGGCGGAGAAACAATATTTAATACAAACTATAAGGTTTGAACCTTTGATGGAGTGCAATGGAAATGGTCGTGAATGGCGGAACCTGGTCATGGGCAGAGGGTGAATCATTTAGGACCGTCAGATCTCGGGAGGAGATTGACGGCTGTGATCACGTCGGAGGGCGGTTGATCATGGGCCATGAGTCTTGTTTACCTTGGTTTATCCCTCGAGCTTCTTCAGGCATGATTACCATCCGATGATCCATTCTCAGATCAGACGACGTACGTCAATATCGCGCCAGGCTCATAGTTGATCTTTAACATGCGATGAGAGTGGGTTTTAAAAACAACTTGAGGCCACGTGTCAGCCGGTGCCATTGATCACTACCAAATGGGAAAAAAAACCTTCCTTCCAAAAGCGGTGTGATCAAACCCGTCGGTTTTGCACAATGTTTGACCGTGGGGACCACTGGGACAGCTGATCTGTGGTTCGTCGATCTGCAGATCAGATTGAAAATTGATATGTGATCGGAGGGGTGAACGAGGAATGTGGGCATGATGGGGCTTGCGACAATCATTTGATTAATAGGAAATCGACAGTGGAGAGCACTCCCAACCATTTATCCGATTGGGATAAGTGCTTTACGGGCTAGCGCTTGGTTTTAGCGCCTGAGTCATGTGGGGAAATGGTTTTGGGGTTGGGTCGAAGGGGCTAGCCTGATATATGAAGGGTATGGGTTTTTTGGCCTGTTTTTAGTGCATTTTAAGGTCAAAAAGAGGCAACGATAGAGAGGAAAAGGGGTTATGTGGCCAAACAAAGGGTATTTGTGAGGCTTAGAAGGGGAAAAGGATGATTTAGAGGATTAATGGGGAAAATAGAGAGGAGTAAAAAAGGGAATAAAATAGAGGTCTAATGGGGGTGAGATAAGAGGAAAAAAGGACCTTTTGGGAATTCTTCTTTATGACAGAGAGGCTTTTAAACTAGGAACAACAGTGAGGATTTTTCAAAGGATCAAGGCATAGGGAGGCTTCAAGGATGATGTGTTTTCAGGGGAGATGCACTCCTTGAAGGCTCAACAAACAATTTAGCCCGTTGTTTGATTGTCAAAAAATTCATAGGGGGCTAACAGTGGCTCCACATGGGAATGGCTTCTTCTTGAAGGAGTTAAGAATTCAGAGAATGATCTTTGGTGTAGGCCAGATGCCTGTTGCTTGAACCACCCTTTTCCTTCTTAGACTAGCTGCCACAAATCATGAAAACATTATATCAGCAGAGAGGTTTTCCCAAACAAATACCTACCCAGACTATAGTCTTATCAATTTTTCTTCATGGTGCATTTGGAATAGCAGACCCTTTATGTAGAAATTTGAATAAATGATATATTATTCACCGAGATTCTCCTGATAACACACTATTTTAACTTCATGCACAATATAGAATCTCTTCTACCATTGATCATGAATTGCGGAAATAAAATCAATAGCATGCACACATTAAAACCATAAACAATCACAAATATGAACACAATATTTAATGGGAAAGCTTAAATCTGAAAACCCCAACTATCTGTATATTATATTTCATGGAGATCATGTAACAATCATAGTACAAATCTCCTCACAAGCTCTCAGCACAACCTCGAATTGCTAAACACTATCAAGCTAGATCTAGCAAAACACATGCTCCAATATTTTTTCCACTTGATAGCCAGCCTCTATTGCGTAATCAATGCTATGGGATGGCTCATTAAATAAAATAAACCACCTGGCTTGTACTGCAAAATCCTCATGGGCTTCTCCAATCACTGTGTGTTGCAAATAGCAACAGTATAGTCACAAATGATAGTTAACCTGCTCTTTCACCTATTTCTGCACTGATCTCCACTGAAACTATCCATGCACTGAAGTTAACTGATGCATTCTTTAGTTGATTATTGAGTTTATAATTAGTGAATTAATTAATAATTAATTCACACCACTCTCACTAATTGTATCAATCAGTTAAACTAGATACAAATAGCTCAACTATGTTTAGATTAGTTAAATTGAATACAACTCCACTAACTTCCTCAATCAACTCCACCAAACTCTGTCACATGAGTTCTAACTGAAGTATCCATGCAATAGCTCCACTTAACCCTTAGGAATAGTGTAATTCCTTCTGTCAGCTCCTGTGCCACATCTGTGCACTTAACTGAAGTGCTCCAAGAGAAAAAGATAATGTTTATAGTCCAAATATTATTAAGAGCTAATAATATTCGACATATCTATTTTTAGACTGGAAATCTAAAAATAGATTCCTCCCAATATGTCTAAAAATAGAAGTCCATCTATTTTTTCCGACTTGACCAACCATCCACAAATAGCATCCTGCAACTCATAGAACATGATCCATATGTCTAAAAATAGACTTTTCACCAAAAATAGCTTGCGGGCCCACTTAGTGAAGGCAAATTCTTTCCACTAAGCTCATCATCTTGTTGCAATCTCAACACTCCCTCTCAACAAGATAAGGATTATCTGCCACCCCTATCCTGCCTCTGTGGTATTCGAATTTTCTCCTGGTGAGCGCCTTCGTCAAGATATCAGCATCCTGATCCTCCGTGGGAATGTATGAAAGTAACATGATCTTTCGCTGCACACAATATCTGATATGATGATACCAGATGTCAATGTGTTTAGATATATCATGAAATACTGGATTAACCGAGAGTTTGATGCAACTCTGATTATCACAATATATCACAGTAGGATCTAAGTGTGAACCGAACAACCCGACCAGGATCTTCCTCATCCATATAGCCTCGCATGCAGCCAAACTCGCTGCCATATACTCAGCCTCTATTGAACTGAGTTCCATGGATCTCTGCTTCCTACTGTACCAAGAAACTGTTGTCGACCCGATAATGAAAATACCTCTATATGTGCTCTTTCTGTCCGTTGGGCTCCCTGCCCAATCTGCATCCGTGAAGCCACATAGCCTCACCTCATCCAAATGTCTGTGCCATAATCCATATTTCGATGTGCCTCTGAGATATCTCAATACATGCTTCCCCACCTTCCAGTAGAGCTTGGTAGGCTTAACCATAGCTTGTGAAAGCTGGTTAACATCATAACATATGTTGGGTCGTGTATTAACCAGATACATAAGCGACCCCACCAACTGTCGATAAACAGTGGCATCCACTACCTTCACCAAAGTAGCATCCTCCTTCCTCCATCCACCAGGAAGAGGAGTATCAACAGACTTGCAGCCATGCATGTTAAACTTCTCCAGTATCTCCCAGGGATACTTACCCTGAGAAACAAATAGTCCACCACTGCGCTGCCAAATTTCCAATCCCAGGAAATAATGAAGCAGGCCCAAGTACTTCATCTCAAACTCCTTTGCAAGATCAACCTTGCATAAGTGTATCAACAGTTCATCACCTGTCAAAATAAAATCATCTACATAAAGTACAATGATCAGCAACTTACCCTCCACCACAATCTGGTATAGGTTAGGATCCGCCTCACTCTTGGAGAATCCAAGTCCAATGAAATAACTGTCTATCCATGTGTACCAAGCACGAGGTACTTGTTTCAACCCATAAAACACTCTCTTGAGCCTGCACACATGCGACTCGCTGTTGAAGATCTCAAAACCTTTGGGCTGCTCTATGTACACCTCCTCCTCAATGAATCCATTAAGGAATGCAGTCTTCACATCCATCTGATGAATGTGCCACCCCATTTGCGCTGAGAGAGAAATAATCGTCCGTATGGAAGAATAGCTTGTGACAGGTGCAAAGGTCTCCTCATAACCGATCTCCTCAATCTGTGAAAAGCCTCAGGCAACAAATCTTGCCTTATACTTCTCCACACTCCCGTCAGCTACCTGCTTCACTTTGTAGATCCATCTCGAACCCGCCATTGATTTTCCCTCCGGCCTCGGGACAATCTCCCATGCACTATTTATGACAATCGAATCATACTCTTCCACCATGGCATCTACCCATGCGGGGTCCTCCACAGCTTCCTCGAAAGAGGATGGCTCTGTCATGATACACTTTCTCATAAGAGCCATGTATCCAGTATACCGGTCAGGTGACTGTCTCTGTCTGCACTATGATGTAGGTGCTCCTACAACCTTCTCTGCAACTTGAGCCAGTCACTCAGCTTCTGCAGTGTGCTTCCGCCCTCTGATGGTTGGCGCTGCATGAGTGGTCTCTTCCACTCCATGAACCTCCTCTTTTGGTTGATCCACATCCATAGACTCATCCTTAGGAGCTAATAGCTCCTCATATGCATGCAAGTGTGGCTTCCTCTCAAGCGAACACTTCATGGCTTTCTCCTCATGAAATTTGATATCCCGTCGCACAACAGTCTTGCGACTGTCTGAAAAATACACACAATAGTTGTGGGGCATATCAGTGTACTCCACAAATATCCCAATCTCTGCAGTCGGCTCCAGCTTCTTCCTGGCATCCTTAGTCACATGAATGTAAACAGGTGAACCAAAAATATTCAAATGGGAAATATCAGGCCTCTTACCAGAAAATGCCTCCTCGGGTGTACTCATGCCAAGTATCCTGTGAGGACAATGGTTCTGCACATATACTACAGTATTGCATGCCTCAGCCCACAAGTGTATGGGAAGGCCCTGATCATGCAACATCACTTGTGTAGCACCCACGATCATTCTGTTCTTCCTCTCAACAACCCC
Organism: Pinus albicaulis; assembly: GCA_034641835.2. Taxonomy (NCBI): domain Eukaryota; kingdom Viridiplantae; phylum Streptophyta; class Pinopsida; order Pinales; family Pinaceae; genus Pinus; species Pinus albicaulis. Next base: position 96,474 of record JAXQQM020066513.1, on the reverse strand, counting down.
GTTCTGTTGTAGTTTATGAGCTGCTATGAGCTCTCTTCGAATTCCTTCTGTGCTGCAAAATTCCTTGAATTCGCCAGAGATGAATTCACCACCATTGTCACTCCTAAGAGCCTTCACCTGTTTCCCCGATTTTTTCTCAACCTTTGCCTTGAACTCACAGAACTTTGAGTATGTCTCGCTCTTCTTCTGCATGAAGAAGATCCAACACTTACGATAAAAATCATCAACAAATATTACATAATACCTGTGCTTTGCTGTCAAAGCTACTAAGAAAGGTCCACACACGTCTGTGTGAATTCTCTTAAGGATTGTCAAGACGCGACTTACCTTTTCGTGAAAGGTGGATTTCACAAATTTTCCCAAGGTACATCCCTTGCACTGATCTGAATGCACAAGAGTACCCTTAGGAAGCCCAGTAAAAAGCTGCTACAGTATCTTCAAAGCTCCATGGTGAAGGTGGCCCAATCTCCGGTGCCACAACTTCCCATCATCCCGGCTCACCACTCCTTCTGCCTTGCCTGCCATTGTTGTGTAGCCATCTACCTGCAATTGATAAAGGTTCTTCACTCAAACCCCTATCCTCCGGGTCTCACCAGTTGACTTACTGCGCAAGAAAGCCTTTCCCTCGCTAAAGAGATCATCATATCCCTTGTCTTCTAACATCGCCACAGAGATAAGATTCTTCTTCAATCCTAGAACATGCATCACTTCCTTCAATACGAAGGGTTTACCAGACTCCCTCTCAAAGGAAATGGTACCAATACTGGTCGCACTGTATCTACCATAATCGCCCATCTCGATGTGCACTCCAAGATCTTTCTCATCTAGATCAGTAAACAAATCTCAATCTCTTGTCATGTGAAAAGACGCACCACTGTCAATAAACCACACTAAACCCATCACACTTGAGACCAAGCATGCGATCAGCGAAAAAATCTAGCTCAAACTATGAGGCTAAGGCCTCTCCAGCTACAGATCCAGCAGCCTGCTTATTTTTCTTCTTTTGTGGACAATTAGTGGCGTAATGTCCATGTTGGTGACAATGAAAGCACTTCACCTTGGACATGTCCTTCTTCTTGCCTTTCGCACTGGATTGAGAAGCTTTCTTGCTCTTCCCCTTCTTTACTTTGGTAGCTAAAGCGCAATTTTCTTCATCAAAGTTCTTTGATGAAGATCCATCCCTGGTACTTCGCCTTATCTCCTCTTGCACAAGATCCGAGCAAAGTCACTCCCATCCTGGCAATTTCACCCGACCATTGACAAAGTCCTAATAGGAATTCCAACTCTTCGGAAGCCCAAGGAGAGCCAAGCTCACCAAGTCCTCATCATCAACAGTCACCCCCACACTTCCCAGCTCATCCTTGCATTGGACGAACTTCGTGAGGTACTTGGGCATACTGTCGCCTTTCTCCATTTTTATGTTCCTGAGTTTATCCTTCAGCACCAACTTCCTCTGGTCGCTCTTGATTTGAAATAAATTTGTCAAATCTTTCCACATCAAGAATGGAGAAGCCTTACCATGAAGGTTGGACACTATGTGATCCTTCACACCTTCCAACAGAATCCTTTGACACTTTGTTGTCTTCTTTTGCCATGCGTCAAGTACGACAACATCACTAGAAGTAGTTTTTGGAACTTCTGCATCTATGAACTCCTTCAACCCATTGTCATCCAGCACTGCCTCCATCCTGTCCTTCCATGAAATATAATTCGAGCTTCCCTCAAGGGCATACTCCAGTTTTAATCTGTTGAAATACATCTCAACTTCAACACCAAGAAAACACTGCTGCAAATTTGAATTCTACCAGCACAAAACTCAACCGCTTCAATGTTTAGCAATTGCTCCAATGATCAATATTGCTCTGATACCATGTATAAATTTGAATAACTGATATATTATTCACCAAGATTCTCCTGATCACACACTATTTTAACTTCATGCACAATACATAATCTCTTCTACCATTGATCATTAATTGCGGAAATAAAATCAATTGCATGCACACATTAAAACCATAAAGAATCACGCATATGAACACAGTATTTAATGGGAAAGCTTAAAGCTAAAAACCCCAACTATCTGTATATTATATGTCATGGAGATCATGTAACAATCATAGTACAAAGCTCCTCACAAGCTCTCAGCACAACTTCGAATTTCTACATACTATCAAGCTAGATCTAGCAAAACACATGCTCCAATCTTTTTGCCACTTGATAGCCAGCCTCTATTGCATAATCAATGCTATGGGATGGCTCATTAAATAACATAAACTACCTGGCTTGTACTGTGCAATCCTCATGGGCTTCTCCAATCACTGTGTGTTGCAAATAGCAACAGTATAGTCACAACTGATAGTTAACGTGCTCTTTCACCTATTTCTCCACTGGTCTCCACTGAAACTGTCCATGCACTGAAGTTAACGGATGCATTATTTAGTTGATTATTGAGTTTATAATTAGTGAATTAATTAAAAATTAATTCACACCACTCTCACTAATTTACCAATCAGTTAAAATATATACAAATAGCTCAACTATGTTTAGATTAGTTAAACTGAATACAACTCCACTAACTTCCTCAATCAACTCCACCAAACTCTGTCACATGAGTTCTAACTGAAGTATCCATGTAATAGCTCCACATAACCCTTAGGAATAGCGTAATTCCTTCTATCATCTCCTATGCCACATCTGTGCGCTTAACTGAAGTGCTCCAAGAGAATGAGATAATGTTTAGAGTCTAAATATTATTAAGAGCTAATAATATTCGACATATCTAGTTTTAGACTTGCAATCTAAAAATAGATTCTGCCCAGTATGTCTAAAAATAGAAGTCCATATATTTTTTCCGACTTGACCAACCATCCACAAATAGCATCCTCCAACTCATAGAACATGATCCATATGTCTAAAAATAGACATAGTCTAAAAATAGACTTTGTGCCAAAAATAGCCTTCGGGCCCACTTAGTGAAGCCGACTTTTTTCCACTAAGCTCATCATCTTGTTGCAATCTCAACACTTTACATCATTAATTTTTTGCAATCAGGAAAATAAACCTATTCTATTTCTACCCTTATTACTCCATGAGACCAGATTAAATTGTTGGCCTCATATGTTTCTCTACCTAATCTAATATCTGCTGGGATTAAACTGTCCAGCAGATTTCTTCTCTACATTCTACAACAGAAATTTAAAATAGTCAAACTACGATTAGACAGTCTAGTTTGTTGTGGATCCAAGGCATAAGGAAAAAATTCTCTTTGGACTGAAAAATTTGCAGAAAACTGAAAACAAAATCTTGAAGGCTTGAAATCTGAAACTTTGAAGCATCCTTCTTTCCTTTGTGACTCAAGTTTTGAGCTTGTTAGAGTCACTTTCTTCTTCATTTCAGCTCTGGTTTTGGGCTGTTAGAGCTGACTCTTCTTCCTTAATTGTTGGTTCAGATTTTGGGCGTTTTAGAACCAAGTGTCTTCACTTGCTTTGGCTCAAGTTTTGATCATGTTAGAGTTGATCTTCACACTTCGGAGGTTCATGTTTTGAGCATGTCTGAACATCTCTTTCTCTCTTTTTTCTAAACATTTTCTCTTTTTCTTGAAAACATAACAAAAAAATGGTATTTACAATGGAAATGGAAAATGGAAATCGGAAATCAGTAGTAGTAATGTTTGAGCATCCTGCCATTAACAGGACCCCCAAATAGCTCTGTACCTTCTAGCTCCTGCAGAAAAAATGCATTCGGACCAACAGTGGCCTGGATGATGTATGGACCCTTCCAAAAACTGTCAAACTTGCCGTGCTTTCCTTTTTCTTCTCTTCTTGAGTCCCACTTCATAACCTTATCTCCAATTTTGAAGTCAGAAGCCTTGGTTGTCTTATCGAACAACTTCTTTATATTTTCCTGGACCTTCAGGGCTCTGTTATAGACCTCTTCCCTCGTTTGCTGGAGATGAATTGTTTGGTTTATCCTCCTCACCATGCTGTCTTCTTCTGTCTGAATCTCTTGGACAAGTTTGATTACTGGCACCCCAAGGCTGGTAGGAAACACTGCCTCTGTTCCATAGACAAGCTGATATGGTGACATGCCAATGGATTTCTTTATTGTAAGCCTGTCAGCCCACAAAGCATGCACTAACTTGTTAAGCCATGAATTCTTATTCTCTTCAAGCAGTTTTTTGATAATGGTGACTAAGCTCTTGTTTTATAATTTAGCTAACCCATCACCTTGTGGGTAATAAGCAATTGAATGACTGAGTGCTATTTGATAAATGTGACAAAAATAAATCATTTTCTAGGATCCAAAAGCAACAGTGTTATCAGTGATTATTTTACTTGAAGAGCCAAACCGAGAGAGGATGTGGTTTTCTAGGAACCTTATGATAACAGAATCTGTGGAATTCCTAGAAGGTATGGCCTCTATCCACTTTGTGAAGTAGTCTGTGGCTATAAGGATCCACTTGTGTTGTGCAGAAGAAGCAGTGTGTATTTTTCCTATGAAATCTAGGCCCCATTGCATAAAGGGAACTTCAACAGTGATGGGTTGTAAAGGTAAGGGGAGGAGCTTTCTTTTGACTTCAAAAATCTGGCATTTATGGCAGGCAATTATCATCTTATGGATGTCATTAAAAAGTCTAGGCCAAAAATAACCAGATCTAAGTATTTTGTTAGCAGTGGCTTTCCATTTCAGGTGGCCTCCACACTCTCCTACATGGAACTCATGTTTAATCCTCTCTGCTTCAGTTTCAGGCAAAAATTTAAGCAATAGGACATTTGTATTTTTCCAGTATAAACATTCATTCAGTATGCAATAGTTTATGGCCTTTAGCTTTAGAAATCTGGCCTTAGTCTTTGATAGTTTAGAAGGGGCATTGAGGTTTGTGAGTACATACAGGATGTGAAAATACCAAGGAGAGTTTTGAAATTTCTTCTCAATAGTAGGGTCACGCAATCCTTCATGCTCATCCAAGGCATCTACCATGTTAATTTCAAAAGCTTGTAAATTCGATTCATCCATTAGTTGAGCTAGGCCCTGACCCTTTATCAGTTTTGTGGGTTTTATCTCAAGGTCATACTCTAAGATTACATCAATCCATTTTCCCCTCTTTCCGTCTGGATCTTGGGACAAAATTTCTTTAACCACTATGTTAGGCACAAAGGCTATGGTGTGAGAATGTAGTATATACACCCAGAAGTCTTTCAAGGCCTTTACCAAGGCATAGGCCTGCTTTTCCATTATGTTATAGTTCAAGGGTGCATCTCTCAGAGCCTTGCTGAAGAAAGCAATGGGTTGTTCCATTCCCTCTGGATTTTTCTACAGCAGAACTGCAGCCACTGTATGCTCAGAGGCAAATGAAAATATCAGGAAATATTTTGAGAAATATGGGCTGATTAGGACAGGAGCCCAGGTGAGTGCAAGTTTAATCGATTCAAAATATTTTTTAGCCTCAACAGTCCACTTAACCCCTACACCTTTTTTCAGCATATTAGTCATATTCCTGAGGTGCTCAGCTAAGATGGGAATAAACCTCCTTAAGAAGTTAATTTTCCCAATGAAGGACTGTAACTCTTTAATGTTTCTTGGGTGTGTGATTTGTAGTATCCCCTCAGCTCTTTGTGGGTCTATCCTGATTCCCTTCTCATATATGATGTGGCCAAGAAGCTTTCCTTCCTACATCCCGAATACAGTATTTTTGGGATTTAATGACAGACCAAAATTCCTAAATTTTTCAAAAACTCTTCTCAGATGTTTTAGGTGCTCTTCATAAGTCTTGGAATAGATTGTTATGTCATCCAGATAGATGACAATGAAGATCCATATTTCATCCAAAAAATCTATTTCCATCGCTCGTTTGAAAGTTACACCAACGTTCATCAGTCCAAAGGGAATTTTTACATACATAAAAGTGCCCCATGGACTGGTGAAAGCAGTCTTGATTTGATCTCCTGGGAGTACTAGAACTTGGTTGTAACCTGAAAAACGATCCAACAGGGAGATCCGCCTTGAGCCAACTACCATCTGTAGGATATGTTCCATCTTTGGTAAAGGGTAATTGTCCTTAAGTGAGGCTCTGTCTGTTAAGGTTCCTGAAATCTATGCACAGTCTGATCTCACCTATTTTTTTCTCATAGCTACAAGGTTTGAGACCCAATCAAAGAACCTCATGGGAGCTATTATTCCTGCCTCGTACATCTTCTTTATTTCCTTTTCTACTGCAGGCAATTATTTCGGGTTTATTCTGCGAAGTTTCTGTTTGAAGGGTTTCTGGTTCTCTTTCAAAGGTATTTTGTGTTGTATAATGTTTGTGTCCTAGGCCTTCAAGTCCTCATAGTTCCATGCAAACACGTCGATGAACTCTTTGAACAAGTCAATATATTTCTTCTTCAGGTTTGCAGGCAGGGACTTAGCCAACTTAATCATCTTAGGCTTATCTTCAGTGCCTATGTTTCATTCCTCGACATCAGAGTCTGAGTGTTCTATAGTTGGATTTTTCACTACATCATCGAAGTCGAAAAGATCTTCTAAAGGTGCCAGACCTCAGGGTATGATTTTATCTTTTTCCTGTAGCACCTCTATTTCCTCATTATCTGCATTTTTACTTTCTTCGGTTGGATTTCCAACATGTTCATTTAAAGTGTTTATTTCTATGTTACAGGGTGGTTCTTCCTTGTCTAAGGGCTCTTCACTTAGGTAGCTATCATTGGACTTAGAGTCTGAATCGAAATATTCAAACTCATTCCTACCTATCAAGAAATCCTCAATCTGCTTATCTCCCTCAAAAACCTACCAATATTTCTCATTATTAGGAACTGCAGGTCTGAACTTCATCTGAATGATGATTTTTTGATCACTGGGAGGCTTGTGATATGAACTAGCTATACAGACTAATCCATTTGAAATTACATTCTGGCTCCCGGGAATAAACACTAGTTCATATTCCACAAAGGTCTTCAATAAATCCATAACGTCATTCTTGTACACTCTCAACCTAGGGTGTTTCTCTTTGTATTCACCATTCACTTGTTTTATGATTATCTCAGAGTCTCCATGCATAGCTATACTACGGGCTCCTAATTTTTTCAACAGATTCAAGCCTAGGATAAGAGTCTCATACTCTGTGATATTATTTTTACATTTGAAGTTCAGGTTGAAGGCATGACTCTCTACATAGTTACTCTCTGTGTTATGTACCCACACTCCTGCTCCTGTAGTACTCCTGGTGCACGACCCATCGAAATTCATTTCCCATAAGGGTTCATTCTCGGGCTTATCATCATTTCCCTCCCCAATGTGGGTCTCACTGGTATGTTTTGTTACGGGGTCTGCATTGGACTGTGGATGGTTTCATTCTTCGTGTGGTGTATGAGTTTGTGAGGGGTGACTAGCCAGTTGTTTACATCTTGTTTCTTGTTGACTCAGAGTTTTGTTTTTATTTTACTGTCCACAGGTCTCAACCTCATTTTCTTCTGAGTCTAGAGTGGCCATTATGTTTAAATTTATGGGCACTATCTCACTGTTCGTACCTCTGTTTTCTGGTTCTAGCTCTTCTAAGGATTCATCATTACAAAGGATAAAGGAGTCCAGATCTGTGTGCACAGAGTACAGAGGTGAATTTTCAGGCTTTTCAGGGCTGTTGACCAGGAGTTTCATTTGTGCCTCTCTATACAGTTTCCTGAGTTTGCTAAAGACAGGGATTGTGGCATATGCCCCATCCATTTTCATTGTACCTTGCATCTTGGATCCCCATGACCTCGATAGCAACATGCCATACTTAGGTGGCACATCTACCACTACAACATCTATGACCATATAGTTGGCTAGAATATGGATTAAGTTCACACATAGGTCTTTGATCAGGCCAAGACCCTTTACTCTGCTAGAGTCGAATGAATATAAAAATTTGTAGGGTCGGGTTATCTCTAGGACTAACCTTTCCATAACTACCTTAGGCATTAGGTTGTGTGATGCCCCAGAGTCATGCATTGCATTGTGAAGGATCTTGTCATGGATATTGAGACTGATATAAAAAGGAGGTATTACCCCTTCCTGAAACTTCCCCTCTATCTTTGGACCTGTTAGTTTCAGTCTTTGCAGCCTTCCTCTAATGATCAAACATGCTCTTACAAAGTGATTTTAAGGTGTCAAGGTCAAATTTTTTCATTTTAGTGAGTCTTCAAGTGAAAATTTGGTCACTAGGTATTAGGTCTAGGGTTTGTTTCACTCCTTTCAAAGTTGTCCAAATGTCAGTCCATGTCACCATTCAGCTGAATGTACTATCAATCATAGGGTTTTCATCATCATGTCAGGTTCCAATGGGTCATTTTACACCTTGTTCATGCTTCAATTGTGCCTAGGTAAGGTTCATTTCCCTCTCCTAGGGTTTTGAAGGTAATTTATCTTGGATGGTCAAATCTTCAGCCAAACTTGTATCCTTATGTTCATACACCTTCCCCTATCCTTAATTTACCTTATTAAACACTTCCCATCACTGAGATCCCCCAAATTCCTCATTTTCACACAAACCCTAGTTTCTTGCTACAACTTCGCAACTTTCTAGGTTAGGCCTGTGTTTTGCCCTTTTTGACCCCTTCTCCTCACTAAATCTATAAAATTCCAATTTCCCCTTCTTCCTAACATCCCTCCCTACTTCCCAAAATTTTCTCAAGAATTTAGAAGCCCCTTATCCCCTTCATTTCGCTTAATTTTGACAAATCCCTTGTTCCACACATCGGGATAGGTTTCACTCCAATGATGTTTCTGAGCAATGAAAGATGGATTTTAGAAAAATTAGAGAATTTTTTGTCCCAAATAGGCCAATGAAGGAAAACCTCCTTCACTTTTTACACTGGTGTCATGGTTTTAGAGAAATGTCAAAAATACAGTTGCCTCAAGAGAATTGATGCACCTTTGAAGTGACCTTGGGAAAATCAAGATTTCTCCTAGCTTGGTTGGCCAAATGAACTGCTTGATGAGTGAAATTATACCTAGACACAAAGGGATTTCCACTTATCTATCATGAGCTCAATTTGGAATTGAGGAAGACTTTTAAACGTTGACTGCAATGGCACTCTGCCTTGAGGAAGCCTCATTCTTCTCATTTCGACCAGTCTTGGGAGATTTGATTTTTGACAAGGAAAATGAACTAAAAATTGAAAAATTCTAGTTGGGTTGGAAATTAGACTCAATACTATTTTCAACGAGCTATCCTAAGCCCGATTTGGACACCGGGAAGGCCTCCAAAAGCCTCCTGCAAAAGGGCGCTACGCATTGGGTTTGTGGTGCGGCGCATAGAGCTGCAAGCCCAATTTCACCATAAACTTCTCCAAATTTTTCAAATGTGCTCAAATATGTGGTGTGCAAGTAAGTTAAGAGTTTTTTCCATTGCAAGTGAAGAGTTTTTCTCATAATTTATGGTGGTTTAGAGTGCGAAATCTCATCATTCAGTCAAAAGCACAAGGAAACTAAACAGAGTTTGTAAAGTGAAATGTCAAGGTTTACAACATTATAAAGTTGATTTTTCAAATGAATAAATACTTGGCATATAAAATATTTTTAAGTAAAATTCATTTTTATACCAAAGAGCCAAAGATAAAAAGTGGAGGAAGCGAAGCCAGCGTTTGAGGGCAAATTGAGTGTTAAATTTGGTTGCGCGGTGCATTGGGCAGCCAGCGCGGTGCACTGGATGAGTGCAGCGCATAGGGACACCCTGCACTCTGAAAATTTCAACTGGCGCGGCGCATTGGAGGGGCGTGGTGCGTTGGGTTAGGCGTGCGACGCACATGGCAGAAGAAAAATTTCTTGCTATTTCTTCCAACTCATCAAACTAAATCGGTCAATCTTTATCCAAGCAGGTCCATGCAATCATTCCATTGCCATGAATATGTGTTTGGTTTTGTTTGTGAGGAATTGAACACAAAAACAAAACCCTATTATCTTTTTTGGGGATTTGCTTCCTTTTGTGTTTTGAAATTGTTTTTTGTGTCAAATATTCCCATTTCCCCAGCTGGGTTTTCCCCTCCTCATTTTTTGTATCCTCACAACAGCCCGTTTCACTGTTTATCCTATATCCCTAGTTACTCATTCCTACCCATTTCCATTCCCTCCCCATCCCAATTGTGAAATTTCTCCAAACTTAAGTGGCTGTCACTAAATCATATATTTCAAATGGCAAGTTGCACATGACAAAATTTCATTGTTCCTACTGCCCCATTCCTCCATATTCCCTCCCATTTGACATATATTTGGCAATAAATCAAAGACACCAAATTTTTCATTATCATACAAGACAAAATAGACCTTGGACATCATGGAGACGAATATTTCTTATGACTGAGACAGTGACTCTACAACTAAATTGCATGCACCAAGGCGGCATTAAAGCGTCACAAAAGGCATGTTAGACTCTAAATCTTGGCCGAAGCTTCTTTGGCTCAACATAGTGCTTGATGGTGGACATTCGGCCAAAATTTCAATCCAAAGAATCAGTCTGAGCTATCCATCCATTCAATCCAAAGCATCAAAACAATTTCCTTCCCTGCCCCATTCAGAACTCTGCAAAAACTAGGCTTCAACCCCGAAGCCAAAACTGCCTTTCCCTTTGTTTCCAACAAAACCCCCAAAATCAAAATCAAACTCCTTCACTTATATACCTAGCCTAAAATTAGCCTTTATTTCAAGTCATCTCAAGCCCTATTGATTATCTTTGCAAAGATTGACCCGGAGAGAGCCCTCTCCTGTTCTGGTAGGGCTATCTACCAGACTGAGCGTGGTTTGATGTTACCTTGAACTCTGCCTTCTTTCAGCCTGATTTAGATTTAGGCAATAACATAGTGGCAACCATACTGGGGAAAAGAAAAGTTTGTTGTTTTATTTATAAACTATAGACAGAGACTGAAGTTAGCCAGGTAGCCTTCGAAATGCTCTTGCTTCGCATTAGCGAAAGTAGATGAATGCTGCTTCAGTCAATCTCCAGTCTAGTTTATGAACTGAACGTCTAGTTTCCTCAGTAAAATGTAATCAAATTCAGATCTGATTGTTGATGGTGGATAACAATCAAACACCGCAAGGCTAAAATCATTCACCTAAGATCCAAGGACTCCACTGGAGGATGAACCTGACCAGCAGAAACATGAAAGGACAATATGGAAAGATCAGGTATTCAAGTTGGAATTTCATCCGAGACATTTTGTTCTTTGTCATAAATTATTTTTTCTCTTTTCCCGAGAATTTCAAGAAGGCTTTGCAAAGTATATTGTATTTGAGAAAATATTCTCGACCTGCATTTGATTCCTTCCCTTTGAAGATTGTAAATACCAAAGATTTGCATGCTTTTGAGCTTGATCAAGACCCTTTTTCTGAATCTTGTGATGACCATCTTCAAACTAATGAGCCTCAAGAGACCAAGACTAATTCTGCAGCATCTGTACATACCCCTATACCTTGTAAAGTTCCAGATCGATACAAGCCTCTAATTTTACCTCCTATATCCCATGCTTTCCCTAAAAATCATGACCTATATCTACCAAGATTTGACGGTGACTGCGACAACATCACTGCTGAGAGACATGTTCTAAATTTTGAGTCGTTTCTCGACCTTTTTGAGGTTTATGAAGAGGATGTTAGTATTAGGCTTTTTGCTCTTTCTTTGCAAGGCAAAGTCAAGAGTTGGTTCAAAGCCCTACCTGATGCGAGCGTCTCATATTTTCATCAGTTCGTCAAAGTTTTCCTCGACAGGTGGGTGATCAGACAGAAACCTTTCTTGATTATAGAAGAGTATAACCAGCTGAAAGACTACTAGGGGAGACACAATACAACAGTTTTCTGCCAGATTTAACAAAGTATATTTTTCGATGCCAGTTGATATAACACCTCCTCCTAAATCTGCTCTCTTGCACTACCTGGGTGCCTTTGACCTGGAAATGGAGTTTCAGCTGAGAGAAAGGAATCTTGCAACACTAGAAGAGATTCAGAAAAGTGCAGTAGATGTAAAGGCTCATTTGCGGATCCGAAGGGAAAGGTTGAAGGAAGAAGAGATGAAAAACATAGATCCAGAGGAATCGACATCTCTAGAGATAAAGCTTAACATTTTGGTAAGTGCAGTGGGAGAGATGATGCAAAAGATCACCACAAGGAATGAGTATAATGTTCAAGCCTATGGCTCGCTGATTGAAGAAGAACAAGTTGCTGATCCAAAACATTTTGTTTCTTATCCCAGTTGTCACAGATATGATAATGATTTTTTTTTAGATCATCTTGGAGAAGAGAGATCTATTGAGTTGACATGTATGCTTTATTATGTGTTTTATATTGATGATTTGCCTCAGTTTGATCAGTGTGATGATAATTATGTTCTCCAAACAGAAGCTAATCGTGCAGACAAATCAACAGCTAGTTTGTGGAAGGAGGAAGTTCACTTTCAATAGCTTGAGTACAGTGATCAAATGATGCATATCAGCTATGGAAATGACGAGGAAAGTGCAGCAAATTTTGAAGTAAGTGAAGGATATTTGCCTTTTTTTTTTTACTCATTTCAGTTCATCAGAGACAACTTCCATGCAATCAGAAATCAACTGTCGACAAGTCTTGATTTGGACCATCTTGAGGGAAATAAAAACCTTGTTCAAGACTTCTCATATCCAGATTTGCAGCCCTCGAATGCCATTGAGTGTCAAGTTTTAGATGTAGACATGGAAGCTGGCACATATGATCAAATGATACAAGATGATTCCGTACCATTTTGTTTTGAATCATTTCAGTTTTTGAAGGATAAATTGCATAGTATATCTTCAAATGAGCAGCTTGTAGAAAATCATGTAATCTCATCAGAAACAATAGAAAATGAGTTGCAGTAGTATTTTCAAGTTTTTCATGATCCAATAGCTGATGTGTTAGATGATGTCTGCAATCAAAGTCTTTCTCCATTGACTATATGTAAGCTTGAAACGTGTAATGATACAAACTCAATCCGGCAACTGGTCTTTTTGTCATTTTTAGCAGGAGTCTCATCACAAAGCTCAAAAGAAAGTTTGAATTCATGGTATGAGAAGAAGAAAAGTAATCCATTGGATGAGCTAAGTCCCATTGTGCATGAATTTCGAGATCCTTATGCAGTGTTTTTGGAGGCGGATAGACAATCCATAGTATTCAACGGATCTGTTCACAAGTTTTCATGGGAGTTGTCTTTCAGTAGTTCTCTCTTATTGTTCATAAGCGATCACTTACGGAGAATTCAAACATCAGCTGCAATACTTACCTGGTTGCATTGGTTGTTTCATTTGACTTGATCAGGTGATGAATGGAACAACTAGAGTAGGTTGTATTGAATAAGCTTCATATTAAGCATATTTCTAGTTTTTCGGTTGTGTTTAAGTATCAAGTCAGTTTTTAGTTAAGTTAGATTCAATTTGTTTCGTCAAGTCATCAGTTTTCAGTCATGCATTTTATCTTGAGTTTTTGACTCCATTGCCCAATGGATGAAGGCACCGTCTGCTTTCCAAAGATCTGTAGTTCTTGGCACCTCCAAGGAGCTACCATCCCCATTGGAGCCAATATTAGTATCAGTATTTGTAGCCTTCCTCCAGTGATCAAACATTCTCTTACAAAGTGATTTTAAGGTGTCAAGGTCAAATTTTGTCATTTAAGCGAGTCTTCAAGTAAAAAATTGGTCACTACGTATTAGGTCTAGGGTTTGTTTCACTCCTTTCAAAGTTGTCCAAATGTCGTTCCATGCCACCATTCATCTAAATTTACTATCAATCATAGGGTTTTAATCATCATGTCAGGTTCCAATGGGTCATTTTACACCTTGTTCATGCTTCAGTTGTGCCTAGGTAAGGTTCATTTCCCTCTCCTAGGGTTTTGAAGGTAATTTCTCTTGGATGGTCAAATTGTCAGCCAAACTTGTATCCTGATGTTCATACACCTTCCCCTATCATTAATTTACCTTATTAAACATTTCCCATCACTGAGACCCCCCAAATTCCTCATTTTCACACAAACCCTAGTTTCTTGCTACAACTTGGCAATTTTCTAGGTTAGGCCTGTGTTTTTCCCTTTTCGACCCCTTTCCCTCACTCAATCTCTAAAATTCCAATTTCCCCTACTTCCTAACATCCCTCCCTACTTCCAAATTTTTTCTCAAGAATTTATAAGCTCTTTATCCCCTTCATTTCGCTTCATTTCGACAAATCCCTTATTCCACACATCGGGATAGGTTTCACTCCAATGATGTTTCTGAGCAATAAAAGATGAATTTTTGAACGATGAGAGAGGTTTTTTTCCAAAATAGGCCAAGGAAAAAAAACCTCCTTCACTTTTTACACTGGTGTCATGGTTTTAGAGAAATGTCAAAAATAACGTTGCCTCAAGAGAATTGATGCACCTCTGAAGTGACCTTGGGAAAATAAAGATTTTTCCTAGCTTGGTTGGCCAAATTAATTTCTTTATGAGTCAAATGATTCCTAGACACAAATGGATTTCCAATTAGCTATCATGAGCTCAATGTTGAGTTGATGAAGACCTTCAAAAGTTGATTGCAATGGCACTCTCCCTTGAGGAAGCCTCATTCTGCTCATTTTGACCAGTCTTGGGAGATTTGATTTTTGACAAGGAAAATGAACTAAAAATTGAAAAATTACAGTTGGGTTGGAAATTAGACTTAATAATATTTCCAACAAGCTATCCTGAGCCCGATTTCGACACCGGGAAGGCCTCCAAAAGCCTCCTGCAAAAGGGCACTACGCATTGGGTTTGTGGCGCGACGCATAGAGCTCCAAGCCCAATTTCACCATAAAATTCTCCAAATTTTTCAAATGTACTCAAATATGTGGTGTGTAAGTAAGTTAATATTTTTTTCCATTGCAAGTGAAGATTTTTTCTCAGAATTTATGGTGGTTTAGTGTGCGAAAGCTCATCATTCAGTCAAAAGCACAAGGAAACTAAACAGAGTTTGTAAAGTGAAATGTCAAAGTTTACAACATTATAAAGTGCATTTTTCAAATTAATAAATCCTTGGCATATAAAATATTTTCAAGTAAACTTCATTTGCATACCAAAGAGCCAAATAGAAAAAGTGGAGGAAGCGAAGCCAACGTTTGAGGGTAGATTGTGTGTTAAATTTGGTTGCGCAGCGCATTGGGCAGCTGGTGTGGTGCACTAGCTGAGCACGGCGCATAGGGCTGCCCTGCACTATCAAAATTTCAACTGGCGTGGCGCATTGGGTTAGGTGCGTGATGCACATGGCAGAAGAATATTTTTTTGCTATTTATTCCAACTCATCAAACTAAATCGGTCAATCATTATCCAAGCAGGTCCATGCAATCATTCCATTGCCATGAATATGTGTTTGCTATTGTTTTTGAGGAATTGAACACAAAAACCAAACCCTATTATCTTGTTTGGGGATTTTCTTCCTTTCTGGTTTTGAAATTGTTTTTTGTGCCAAATATTCCCATTTCCCCACCTGGTTTTTCCCCTCCTCATTGTTTGTATCCTCACAACAACCCATTTCACTGTTTATCCTATATCCCTAGTTACTTATTCCTACCCATTTCCATTCCCTCCCCATCCCAATTGTGAAATTTCTCCAAACTTAAGTGGCTGTCCCTAAATCACAGATTTCAAATGGCAAGTTGCACTTGACAAAATTTCATTGTTCCTACTGCCCCATTCCTCCATATTCCCTCCCATTTGACATATATTTGGAAATAAATCAAAGACACCAAAGTTCTCATTATCATACAAGACAACACAGACCTTAGACATCATGGAGACGGATATTTCTTATGACCGAGACAGTGACTCTACAACTGAATTGCATGCACCAAGGAGGCATTAAAGCGTCGCAAAAGGCATGTTAGACTCTAAATCTTGGACGAAGCTTCTTTGGGTTAGCATAGTGCTTGATGGTGGACATTCAGCCCAAATTTCAAGAAATTTGGGAAACTTTTTGTCAATTTTGAATTTTTGGGCCTAAACAGAGATTTTCCTGCCCGACGCGTAGCGCCACTTGGCGCGCGCTTATAATTGGCAGCTCTTCTAGAGGAAAAATTTTCATTTCTAGATTTTTCATCAAAATTTATGCATGCCTATGGATTACCTAAGGATTTCATGAAGTTCTGGGTTGCCTAAAGGGTCAAAAACACCCTAAAAATGACCTTTCTGCCACTTTTTGCACACATAGGAAGCAGTGTTGGGAGATTTGACTTTTGGAGGGGAAAACGGAAGCCAAATCCATAAATTCTACTTGGTTTGGAAATTCAACAGGTAGAGCTTTCCATTGAGCTATCCTACACTCAATTTTGACTTTATTAAGGCCCTCAAAATCAGCCTTAAACTTGTGCTACACATAGAGATTTCAGGCGCGGTGCATAGGGAAATTTGGTCTATTTTTCACTTAGCAGCTCAGAATTTCGCCTTGTTTTGGATATTTTGACTTTTTCATGTAAATATTGATGTAAATTGATGTAATTTCATGAACATGATGTAATTTTGGCACATTTTTACTCATCTTAGTGGATTCATTCACCAGAAAGTGAAATGTAACTGAATGAATCAGTTTCCTATCTTATAGAGGGAAGTTGTTTCATTGTCTATTTTCCAGTTATTAGTTTAGATATGGTTGAAATAGCTCCTAGAATGGTGAGCTCGACCCTTATAGGCATGGGGATGAGTTAGGCTTGTCTATATCTTGTATTTTCTCAGTCATTTTCAAGGTTGGACACTTGGGATTGCTTGGCACTTCATTGTACATTTCATCTCTGCACTTTTCACAAAGGAATAGACCAGGGTTTGCAGCACTCTTTGGGATCCTTGTGGCTCTATGTTTTGATGGTGTGTTTCTCTCAGTGATTGTAAGTTTACTGATGTTTCATGTGTACCATTTCCCTTCCTATTGTCTTCTTAAATTAAACAAATGAGTGATAAAGGTGGAATTCATTAGATTTATTTGCTCTGCCTTGACTTTTGTTTAATTTTCCATGTTTTCATCTGTTTGAAGAGGATTCCTGAAGCTTCTTTCCCTCTTCAGCTCCTCACCGGTCTGATCTATCCATCAATTCAATCCAAAGCATCAAAACAATTTCCTTCCCTGCCCCATTCAGAACTCTGCAAAAACTAGGCCTCATCCCCGAACCCAAAAGTGCCTTTCCCTTTGTTTCCAAAAAAAACCCCAAAATCAAAATCAAACTCCTTAACTTATATACGTAGCCTAAAATTATCCTTTATTTCAAGTCATCTCAAGCCCTATTGATTATCTTTGCTGAGATTGACCCGGAGAGAGCCCTCTCTTGTTCTGGTAGGGCTAGCTACCAGACTGAGCGTGGTTTGATGTTACCCTAAACTCTGCCTTCTTTCAGCCTGAGGTAGATTTAGGCAATAACATAGTGGTGACCATACTGGGGAAAAGAAAAGTTTGTTGTTTGATTTATAAACTACAGAAAGAGCCTGAAGTTAGCCAGGTAGCCTTCGAAATGCTCTTGCTTTTCATTAGCGAGAGTAGATGAATGCTGCTTCAGTCAATCTCCAGTCTAGTTTATGAACTGAACATCTAGTTTCCTCAGTAAAATGTAATCAAGTTCAGATCTGATTGTTGATGGTGGAAAACGATAGAACATTGCAAGGCTGAAATCATTCACCTGAGATCCAAGGACTCCACCGGAGGATGAACCTGACCAGCAGAATGAAAGGACAATATGGAAAGATCAGGTATTCAAGTTGGAATTTCATCCGAGACATTTTGTTCTTTGTCATAAATTATTTCTTCTCTTTTCCCAAGGATGTCAAGAAGGCTTTGAAAAGTATATTGTATTTGAGAAAAGATCCTTGGCCTGCATTTGATTCCTTCCCTTTGAAGATTGTAAATACCAAAGATTTGCATGATTTTGAGCTTGATCAAGACCCTTTTTCTGAATCTTGTGATGACCATCTTCAAACTGATGAGCCTCAAGAGACCAAGATTGATTCAGCAGCATTTTTACATACCCCTATACCTTGTAAAGTTCCAGATCGATACAAGATTTTGATTTTACCTCATATATCCCATGCTTTCCCTAAAAATCATGACCTATATCTACCAAGATTTGACGGTGAACGCGACAACATCACAACTGAGAGACATGTTTTGAATTTTGAGTCTTTTCTTGACCTTTTTGAAGTTGATGAAGAGGATGTTAGTATTAGGCTTTTTTTTCTTTCTTTGCAAGGCAAAGTCAAGAGTTGGTTCAAAGCCATGCCTGATGCGAGAATCTCAGATTTCCAGCAGTTCGTTAAAGTTTTCCTCGACAGCTGGGTGATCAGACAGAACCCTTTCTTGATTATAGAAGAGTATAACCAGCTGAAAATACTACCAGGGGAGACACAGTACAATAGTTTTCTTCCAGATTTAACAAAGTATATTTTTCGATGCCAATTGATATAAGACCTCCTCCTAGATCTGCTCTCTTGCACTACCCGGGTGCCTTTGATCCGGAAATGGAGTTTCAGCTGAGAGAAAGGAATCTTGCAACACTTGAAGAGATGTAGAAAAGTGCAGTAGATGTAGAGGCTCATTTGCAGATCCGAAGGGCAAGGTTGAAGGAAGAAGAGATGAAAAACATAGATCTGGAGGAATTGACATCTCTGGAGGTAAAGCCTGACATTTTGGTAAGTGCAGTGAAAGAGATGATGAAAAATATCACCACAAGGAATGAGTATAATGTTCAAGCCCATGGCTCACTGATTGAAGAAGAGCAAGTTGCTTAACCAAAAAATTTTGTTTCTTATCCCAGTTGTCATAGATCTGATCATGATTGTTTTGTAGATCATCTTGGAGAAGAGAGATCTGTTGATTTGACATCTATGCTTCATGATGTGTTTTATACCAATGATTTGCCTCAGTTTGGTCAGTATGATGATAATTATGCTCCCCAAACAGAACATAATCTTGCAGACAAATCAACAACTAGTTTGTGGAAGGAGGAAGTTCACTTTCAGCAGCTTGAGTACAATGATCAACCGATGCATATCAGCTACGGAAATGACGAGGAAAGTGCAGCAAATTTTGAAGTGAGTGAAGGATCTTTGCCTTTTTGTTTTGATTCATTTCAGTTCATCAGAGACAACTTCCATGCAATCAGACATCAACTGTCGACAAGTCTTTATTTGGACCATCTTGAGGGCAATAAAAGCCTTGTTCAAGACTTCTCATATACAGATTTGTAGCCCCCAAATTCCATTGAGTGTCAAGTTGCAGATGAAGACATGGAAGCTGGCACATATGATCAAATGATACAAGATGATTCCGTATCATTTTGTTTTGAATCATTTCATTTTTTGAAGGATAAATTGCATAATATATCTTCAAATGAGAAGCTTGTAGAAAATCATGTAATCTCATTAGAAACAATAGAAAAGGAGTTGCAACAGTATTTTCAATTTTTTCATGATCCAATAGCTGATGTGTTGGATGATGTCTGCAATCAAAGTCTTTCTCCATTGACTATATGTAAGCTTGAAACGTGTACTGATACAAAATCGATCTGGAAGCCAGTATATCTGTCATTTTTAGCAGGAGTCTCATCACAAAGCTCAAAGAAAATTTTTCATTCATGGTATGAGAAGAAGAAAAATAATCCATTAGATGAGCTAAGTCATAGTGTGCATGAATTTCGAGATCCTTATGTAGTGTTTTTTGAGGCGGATAGACAATCCATAGTATTCAACGGATCTGTTCACAATTTTTCATGGGAGTTGTATTTCATTAGTTCTCTCTTGTTGTTCATAAGCGAGCACTTGCGGAGAATTCAAACAGCAACTGCAATACTTACCTGGTTGCGTTGGTTGTTTCATTTCACTTGATCAGGTGATGAATGGAAAAACTACAGTAGGTTGTATTGAATAAGCTTCATATTGAGAATATTTCTAGTTTGTCAGTTTTGTTTAAGTATCGAGTCAGTTTTTAGTTAAGTGAGAGTCAATTTGTGTCATCAAGTCATCAGTTTTCAGTCATGCATTTCAGCTTGAGTTTTTGACTCCATTGCCCAATGGATGAAGGCACCGTCTGCTTTCCAAATATCTGTAGTTCTTGGCACCTCCAAGGAGATACCATCCCCATTGGAGCCAATGTTAGTGTCAGTATTTGCAGCCTTCCTCCAGTGATCAAACATGCTCTTACAAAGTGATTTTAAGGTGTCAAGGTCAAATTTTGTCATTTCAGTGATTCTTCAAGTAAAAATTTGGTCACTAGCTATTAGGTCTAGGGTTTGTTTCACTCCTTTAAAATTTGTCCAAATGTCAGTCCATGTCACCATTCAGCTGAATTTACTATCAATAATAGGGTTTTCATCACCATGTCAGGTTCCAATGGGTCATTTTACACCTTGTTCATGCTTCAATTGTGCCTAGGTAAGGTTCATTTCCCTCTCCTAGGGTTTTGAAGGTAATTTCTCTTGGTTGGTCAAATCGTCATCCAAACTTGTATCCTGATGTTCATAAACCTTCCCCTATACTTAATTTACCTTATTAAACACTTTCCATCACTGAGATCCCCCAAATTCCTCATTTTTGCACAAACCCTAGTTTCTTGCTACAACTTGGCAACTTTCTAGGTTAGGCCTGTGTTTTGCCCTTTTTGACCCCTTCTCCCCACTCAATCTATAAAATTCCAATTTCCCCTTCTTCCTAACATCCCTCCCTACTTCCCAAAATTTTCTCAAGAATTTAGAAGCCCCTTATCCCCTTCATTTCGCTTAATTTTGAAAAATCCCTTGTTCCACACATCGGGATAGGTTTGGCTCCAATGATGTTTCTGAGCCATAAAAGATGAATTTTGGAACAATGAGAGAGTTTTTCTTTCAAAATAGGCCAACGAAGAAAAAAATCCTTCACGTTTTACACAGGTGTCATGGTTTTAGAGAAATGTCAAAAATACAGTTGCCTCAAGAGAATTGATGCACCTCTGAAGTGACCCTGGGAAAATCAAGATTTTTCCTAGCTTGGTTAGCAAAATGAATTGCTTGATGAGTCAAATTATACCTAGAAACAAAAGGATTTCCCATTAGCTATCATGAGCTCAATTTGGAGTTGAGGAAGACCTTCAAAAGTTGACTGCAACAGCACTCTGCCTTGAGGCAACCTCATTCTGCTCATTTTGACCAGTCTTGGGAGATTTGATTTTTGACAAGGAAAATGAACTAAAAATTGAAACATTCCAGTTGGGTTGGCAATTAGACTCAATAAGCTTTCCAACAAGCTATCTTGAGCTCCATTTTGACACCGGGAAGGCCTCCAAAATCCTCCTGCACAAGGGCGCTACGCATTGGGTTTGTGGCGCGGCGCATAGAGCTGCAAGCCCAATTTCACCATAAACTTCTCCAAATTTTCTAAATGTGCTCAAATATTTGGTGTGCAAGTAAGTTAAGAGTTTTTTCCATTGCAAGTGAAGATTTTTTCTCAGAATTTATGGTGGTTTAATGTGCGAAAGCTCATCATTCAGTCAAAAGCACAAGGAAACTAAACAGAGTTTGTAAAGTGAAAAGTCAAAGTTTACAACATTATAAAGTGGATTTTTCAAATGAATAAATCCTTGGCATCTAAAATATTTTCAAGTAAACTTCATTTGCATACGAAAGAGCCAAAGAGAAAAAGTGGAGGAAGTAAAGCCAACGTTTGAGGGCAGATTGTGTGTTAAATTTGGTTGCAAAGCACATTGGGCAGTCGGCACGGTGCACTGGCTGAGCGCGGCACATAGGGCCGCCATGCACTATGAAAATTTCAAATAGCACAGCGCATTTGAGGGGCGCGGCGCGTTGGGTTAGGCGCGTGACGCACATGGAAGAAGACAATTTTTTTGCTATTTATTCCAATTCATCAAACTAAATCAGTCAATCTTTATCCAAGCAGGTCCATGCAATCATACCATTGCCATGAATATGTGTTTAGTGTTTTTTGTGAGGAATTGAACACAAAAACCAAACCCTATTATCTTGTTTGGGGATTTTCTTCCTTTCGGGTTTTGAAATTGTTTTTTGTGCCAAATATTCCTATTTCCCCACCTGTTTTTTCCCCTCCTCATTGTTTTTATCCTCACAACAGCCTGTTTCATTGTTTATCCTATATCCCTAGTTACTCATTCCTACCCATTTCCATTCCCTCCCCATCCCAATTGTGAAATTTCTCCAAACTTAAGTGGCTGTCCCTAAATCATAGATTTCAAATGGCAAGTTGCACTTGACAAAATTTCATTGTTCCTACTACCCCATTCCTCCATATTCCCTCCCATTTGACATATATTTTGAAATAAATCAAAGACACCAAAGTTCTCATTATCATACAAGACAACACAGACCTTGGACATCATGGAGACGGATATTTCTTATGACCGAGACAGTGACTCTACAACTGAATTGCATGCACCAAGGAGGCATTAAAGCATCACAAAAGGAATTTTAGAGTCTAAATATTGGACAGAGCTTCTTTGGGTTAGCATAGTGCTTGATGGTGGACATTCAGAATTTTTGGGCCTAAACATAGATTTTCCAGCCCGACACGTAGCACCACTAGGCGCACGCTTATAATTGGCAGCTCTTCTAGAGGAAAACTTTGTATTTATATATTTTTCATCAAAATTTATGCTTGAATATGGATTACATAAGGATTTCATCAAGTTCTGGGTTTCCTAAAAGGTCAAAAACACCCTAAAAATGGCCTTTCTGCCACTTTTTGCACACACAGGAAGCAGTGTTGGGAGATTTGATTTTTGGATGGGAAAATGAAAACCAAATCCAGAAATTCCACTTGGGTTGGAAAGTAGTCAGGCAGAAATTTCCAACAAGCTATCCTGCACTCAATTTGGAATTCGGGAAGGCCCTCAAAATCATCCTCAAACTTGTGATACACATAGAGATTTCAGGTGAAGCGCATAGGGAAACTTGGCCTATTTTTCACTCAGCAGCTCAGAATTTCGCCTAGTTTTGGCTAGTTTGAATTTTTCATGTAACTATTGATGTAACTTGATGTAATTTCATGACCATGATGTAATTTTGGCACATTTTTACTCATATTAATGGACTCATTCACCAAAAAGTGAAATGTAACTAAATGAATCAGTTTCCTATCTTATAGAGGAAAGTTGTTTCATTGCCTATTTTCCAGTTCTTAGTTTAGATATGGTTGAAATAGCTCCTAGAATGGTGAGCTCGACCCCTAGAGGCATGGGGATGAGTTATGCTTGTCTATTTATTGTATTTTGTTAGTCATTTTCAAGGTTGGACACTTGGGATTGCTTGGCACTTCATTGTACATTTCATCTCTACACTTTTGGCAAAGGAATAGACCAGGGTTTGCAGCACTCTTTGGGATCATTGTGGCTCTATTTTTTGATGGTGTGTTTCTTTCAGTGATTGTAAGTTTACTAATGTTTCATGTGTACCATTTCCCTTCCTATTTTCTTCTTAAATAAAACAAATGAGTGATAAAGGTGGAATTCATTAGATTGCTTTGCTCTGCCTTGAGTTTTGTTTAATTTTCCATGTTTTCATCTGTTTGAAGAGGATTCTTGAAGCTTCTTGCCATATTCAGCTCCTCATCGGTCTGAGATATCCATCCATTCAATCCAAAGCATCAAAACAATTTCTTTCCCTGCCCCATTCAGAACTCTGCAAAAACTAGGCCTCATCCCCGAACCCAAAACTGCCTTTCCCTTTGTTTCCAACAAAACCCCCAAAATCAAAATCAAACTCCTTCACTTATATACCTAGCCTAAAATTAGCCTTTATTTCAATTCATCTCAAGCCCTATTTATTATATTTTTTGAGATTGAGTCGGAGAGAGCCCTCTCCTATTCTGGTAGGGCTAGCTACCAGACTGAGTGTGGTTTGATGTTACCCTGAACTCTGCCTTCTTTCAGCCTGAGGTAGATTTAGGTAATAACATAGTGGCGACCATACTGGGGAAAAGAAAAGTTTTTTATTTTATTTTTAAACTACAGATGGAGCCTGAATTTAGCCAGGTAGCCTTCAAAACGCTCTTGCTTTGCATTAGCGAAAGTAGATGAATGCTGCTTCAGTCAATCTCCAATCTAGTTTATGAACTGAATGTATAGTTTCCTCAGTAAAATGTAATCAAGTTCAGATCTGATTGTTGATGGTGGACAACGATCAGACACTGCAAGGCTGAAATCATTCACCTAAGATCCAAGGACTCCACTGGAGGATGAACCTAACCAACAGAAACATGAAAGGACAACATGGAGAGATCAGGTATTCAAGTTGGAATTTCATTCGAGAAATTTTGTTCTTTTTCATAAATTATTTCTTCTCTTTTCTCGAGAATTTCAAGAAGGCTTTGAAAAGTATATTGTATTTGAGAAAATATCCTCGGCCTGCATTTGATTCCTTCCCTTTGAGGATTGTAAATACCAAAGAGTTGCATGCTTTTGAGCTTGATCAAGACCTTTTTTCTGAATCTTGTGATGACCATCTTCAAACTGATGAGCCTCAAGAGACCAAGAATAATTCTGCAGCATTTGTACATACCCCTATACCTTGTAAAGTTCCAGATCGATACAAGCCTCTGATTTTACCTCCTATATCCCATGCTTTCCCTAAAAATCATGACCTATATCTACCAAGATTTGACGGTGAACGCGACAACATCACTGCTGAGAGACATGTTCTGAATTTTGAGTCTTTTCTTTACCTTTTTGAAGTTGATGAAGAGGATGTTAGTATTAGGCTTTTTGCTCTTTCTTTGCAAGGCAAAGTCAAGGGTTCGTTCAAAGCCCTGCCTGATGTGAGCATCTCAGATTTCTAGCAGTTCTTCAATGTTTTCCTCGATAGGTGGGTGATCAGACATAACCCTTTCTTGATTATAGAAGAGTATAACCAGCTGAAAAGACTACCAGGGGAGATAGAATACAACATTTTTCTGCCAGATTTAACAAATTATATTTTTCGATGCCAGTTGATATAAGACCTCCTCCTAGATCTGCTCTCTTGCACTATCCGGTGCCTTTGGTCCGGAAATGGAGTTTCATCTGAGATAAAGGAATCTTGCAACACTTGAAGAGATGAAGAGAAGTGCAGTAGATGTAGAGGCTCATTTTCGGATCCGAAGGGAAAGGTTGAAGGAAGAAGAGATGAAAAACATAGATCCGGAGGAATCGACATATCTAGAGGTAAAGCTTGACATTTTGGTAAGTGCAGTGGAAGAGATGATGAAAAATATCACCATAAGGAATGAGTATAATGTTCAAGCCCATGGCTCGCTGATTGAAGAAGAACAAGTTGCTGATCCAAAACAGTTTGTTTCTTATCCCAGTTGTCATAGATCTGATAATGATTATTTTGTAGATCATCTTGGAGAAGAGAGATCCGTTGATTGGACATGTATGCTTGATGATGTGTTTTATGCCAATGATTTGCCTCAATTTGATCAGTATGATGATAACTATGTTGTCCAAATAGAAGCTAATCTTGTAGACAAATCAACAGCTAGTTTGTGGAAGGATGAAGTTCACTTTCAGCAGCTTGAGTACAGTGATCAACCGATGCATATCAGCTACGGAAATGACGAGGAAGGTGTAGAAAATTTTGAAGTAAGTGAACGATCTTTGCCTTTTTGTTTTGACTCATTTCAGTTCATCAGAGACAACTTCCATGCAATCAGAAATCAACTTTCGACAAGTCTTCATTTGGACCATCTTGAGGGCAATAAAAAAATTGTTCAAGACTTCTCATATCCATATTTGCAGCCCCCGAATGCCATTGAGTGTCAAGTTGCAGATGAAGACATGGAAGTTGGCACATATGATCAAATGATACAAGATGATTCCGTACCATTTTGTTTTGAATCATTTCAGTTTTTGAAGGATAAATTGCATAGTGTATCTTCAAATGAGTAGCTTGTAGAAAATCATGTAATCTCATCAGAAACAATAGAAAAGGAGTTGCAGCAGTCTTTTCAAGTTTTTCATGATCCAATAGCTGATGCGTTGGATGATGTTTGCAATCAAAGTATTTCTCCATTGACTATATGTAAGCTTGAAATGTGTACTGATACAAACTCGATCCGGTAGCCGGTCTTTTTGTCATTTTAGTAGGAGTCTCATCACAAAGCTCAAAAACAAGTTTGCATTCATGGTATGAGAAGAAGAAAATTAATCCATTGGATGAGCTAAGTCCCAGTGTGCATGAATTTCGAGATCCTTCTGCAGTGTTTTTGGAGGCGGATAGAGAATCCATAGTATTCAACGGATCTGTTCACAAGTTTTCATGGGAGTTGTCTTTCAGTAGTTCTCTCTTGTTGTTCATAAGCGAGCACTTGCGGAGAATTCAAACAGCAGCTGCAATACTTACTTGGTTGCATTGGTTGTTTCATTTCACTTGATCAGGTGATGAATGGAACAACTAGAGTAGGTTGTATTGAATAAGCTTCATATTGAGCATATTTTCATTTTCTCGGTTTTGTTTAAGTATCGAGTCAGTTTTTAGTTAAGTGAGAGTCAATTTGTGTCGTCAAGTCATCAGTTTTCAGTCATGCATTTCAGCTTGAGCTTTTGACTCCATTGCCCAATGGATGAAGGCACTGTCTTCTTTCCAAAGATCTGTAGTTCTTGGCACCTCTAAGGAGATACCATCCCCATTGGAACCGATGTTAGTGTCAGTCTTTGCAGCCTTCCTCCAGTGATCAAACATGCTCTTAAAAAGTGATTTTAAGGTGTTAAGGTCAAATTTTGTCATTTCAGTGAGTCTTCAAGTAAAAATTTGGTCACTAGGTATTAGGTCTAGGGTTTGTTTCACTCCTTTCAAAGTTGTCCAAATGTTGGTCCATGTCACCATTCAGCTGAATTTACTATCAATCATAGGGTTTTTATCATCATGTTAGGTTCCAATGGGTCATTTTACACCTTGTTCATGCTTCAGTTGTGCCTAGGTAAGGTTCGTTTCCCTCTCCTAGGGTTTTGAAGGTAATTTCTCTTGGATGGTACAATCTTCAGCCAAACTTGTATCCTGATGTTCATACACATTCCCCTATCCTTAATTTACCTTATTAAAAACTTCCCATCACTGAGATCCCCAAATTCCTCATTTTCGGACAAACCCTAGTTTCTTGCTACAACTTGGCAATTTTCTAGGTTAGGCCTATGTTTTTCCCTTTTGGACCCCTTCTCCTCACTCAATATTTGAAATTATAATTTCCCCTACTTCCTAACATCCCTCCCTACTTCCCAAAAGTTTCTCAAGAATTTAGAAGCCCCTTATCCCCTTCATTTCACTTCATTTCGACAAATCCCTTGTTCCACACATCGGGATAAGTTTCACTCCAATGACGTTTCTGAGCAATAAAAGATGAATTTTTGAAACCTGAGAGAGGGTTTTGTCCAAAATATGCCAAGGAAGAAAAACCTCCTTCACTTTTTAAATGTCAAAAATACAGTTGCATCAAGAGAATTGATACACCTCTGGAGTGACCTTGGGAAAATCAAGATTTCTCCTAGCTTGGCTAGCCAAATGAATTGCTTGATGAGTCAAATGTTACCTAGACACAAAGGGATTTCAAATTAGCTATCATGAGCTCAATTTGGAGTTGAGGAAGACCTTCAAAATTTGACTGTAATAGCACTCTGCCTTGAGGCAGCCTCATTCTGCTCATTTTGACTAGTCTTGGGAGATTTGATTTTTGACAAGGAAAATGAACTAAAAATTGAAAACTTCCAGTTGGGTTGGAAATTAGACTCAATATTATTTTCAATGAGCTATCCCGAGCCAAATTTGGACACCGAGAAGGCCTCCAAAAGCCTCCTGTACAAGGGCGCTACGCATTGGGTTTATGGCGCGACAGATAGAGCTGCAAGCCCAATTTCACCATAAACTTCTCCAAATTTTTTCAATGTGCTCAAATATGTGGCGTGAAAGTAATTTATGAGTTTTTTCCATTGCAAGTGAAGAGTTTTTCTCAGAATTTATGGTGGTTTAGTGTGCGAAAGCTCATCATTAAGTCAAAAGCACAAGGAAACTAAACAATGTTTGTAAAGTGAAATGTCAAAGTTTACAACATTATAAAGTGGATTTTTCAAATCAATAAATCATTGGCATATAAAATAATTTCAATTAAACTTCATTTTCATACCAAAAAGCCAAAGAGAAAAAGTGGAGGAAGTGAAGCCAGTGTTTTAGGGCAGATTGTGTGTTAAATTTGGTTGTGTGGCACATTGGGCAGTCAGTGCGGCGCACTGGCTGAGCGCAGCACATAGGGCCACACTGCATTGTGCAAATTTCAACTAGCATGGTGCATTGGAGGGGCGCGACACGTTGGGTTAGGCGCGCGACGCACATGGTAGAAGACAAATTTTTTGCTATTTCTTCCAACTCATCAAACTAAATCGGTCAATATTTATCGAAGCAGGTCCATGCAATCATTCCATTGCCATGAATATGTGTTTGGTGTTGTTTGTGAGGAATTGAACACAAAAACCAAAACCTATTATCTTTTTTGTGGATTTTCTTCCTTTCGGGTTTTGAAATTGTTTTCTGTGCCAAATATTCCCATTTCCCCACCTGGTTTTTCCCCTCCTCATTGTTTGTATCCTCACAACAGCCCGTTTCATTGTTTTTCCTATATCCCTAGTTACTCATTCCTACCCATTTCCATTCCCTCCCCATCCCAATTGTGAAATTTCTCCAAAATTATGTGGCTATCCCTAAATCACAGATTTCAAATGGCAAGTTTCACTTGACAAAATTTCACTGTTCCTACTGCCCCATTCCTCCATATTCCCTCCCATTTGACATATATTTGGCAATAAATCAAAGACCAAAAAGTTCTAATTATCATACAAGACAACACAGACCTTGGACATCATGGAGACAGATATTTCTTATGGTCGAGACAGTGACTCTACAACTGAATTGCATGCACCAAGGAGGCATTAAAGCGTCGCAAAAGGCATGTTAGACTCTAAATATTGGCCAAAGCTTCTTTGGCTCAGCATAGTGCTTGATGGTGGAAATTCAGCCCAAATTTCAAGAAATTTGGGAAACTTTTTGTCAATTTTGAATTTTTGGGCCTACACACAGATTTTCCTGCCCGACGCGTAGTGCCACTTGGCGCATGCTTATAATTGGCAGCTCTTCTGGGGAAAAACTTTGAATTTCTGGATTTTTCATCAAAATTTATGCATGCCTATGTATTACCTAAGGATTTCATGAAGTTCTGGGTTGCCTAAAGGGTCAAAAACACCCTAAAAATGGCCTTTCTGCCACTTTTTGCACAGACAGGAAGCAGTGTTGGGAGATTTGATTTTTTGAGGGGTAAATGGAAACCAAATATAGAAAT
This sequence comes from Pinus albicaulis, assembly GCA_034641835.2. NCBI lineage: Eukaryota > Viridiplantae > Streptophyta > Pinopsida > Pinales > Pinaceae > Pinus > Pinus albicaulis. The sequence goes on along the minus strand of JAXQQM020066513.1, from coordinate 67,164 downwards.
TCCACTTGGGTTGGAAATTAGACAGGTATAGCTTTCCAACGAGCTATCCTTCACTCGATTTGGACTTCGGCAAGTCCCTCAAAATCGGCCTCAAACTTGTGCTATGCATAGAGATTTCAGGCGTGGTGCATAGGGAAATTTGGCCTATTTTTCACTCAGCAGCTCAGAATTTCACCTAGTTTTGGCTAGTTTGAATTTTTCATGTAAATATTGATATAAATTAATGTAATTTCATGACCATGATGTAATTTTGGCAAATTTTTACTGATATTAGTGTATTCATTCACCAAAAAGTGAAATGTAACTGAATGAATCTGTTTCCAATCTTCTAGAGGCAAGCTGTTTCATTGCCTATTTTCCAGTTCTTAGTTTAGATATGGTTGAAACAGCTCCTAGAATGGTGAGCTAGACCGATATATGCATTGGGATGAGTTATTCTTGTCTATATATTGTATTTTCTCAGTCATTTTCAAGGTTGGACACTTGGGATTGCTTGGCACTTCGTTGTACATTTCATCTCTACACTTTTGGCAAAGGAAGAGACCAGGGTTTGCAGCACTCTTTGGGATCCTTGTGGCTCTATTTTTTGATGGTTTTTTTCTCTCAGTGATTGTAAGTTTACTGATTTTTGATGTGTACCATTTCCCTTCCTATTTTCTTCTTAAATTAAACAAATGAGTGATAAAGGTGGAATTCATTAGATTGCTTTGCTCTGCCTTGAGTTTTGTTTAATTTTCCATGTTTTCATCTGTTTGAAGAGGATTCTTGAAGCTTATTTCCCTATTCAGCTCCTCATCAGTCTGATCTATCCATTCATTCAATCCAAAGCATCAAAACAATTTCCTTCCCTACCCCATTCAAAACTCTGCAAAAACTAGGCTTCATCCCCGAACCCAAAACTGCCTTTCCCTTTGTTTCCAAAAAAAACCCCAAAATCAAAATCAAACTCCTTCACTTATATACCTAGCCTAAAATTAGCCTTTATTTGAATTCATCTCAAGCCCTATTGATTATCTTTGCTGAGATTGACCTGGAGAGAGCCCTCTCCTGTTCTGGTAGGGCTAGCTACCAGACTGAGCGTGGTTTGATGTTACCCTGAACTCTGTCTTCTTTCAGCCTGACGTAGATATAGAAAATAACAAGACCAAACAGAAGGGCTGGTTGATCATCACTCAAATTGACAGTGTCACTATTTTCCCCTAGATTTAAAGCTTTCAAAATTTGGCCTTTATATAGATCCTGAGTGGCCAGCTCAGAGAGTGGGATAGAGATTTTAATTTTAGCAATCTCACTCTCCAAATTGAATGGAGATTGACTCTTTGCAATGTTCAACTCTGTCTTGTTAGCCATTTCTTTAGTGGTAGGCTCAATGTGTTTATTATCACTATGTACAGGATTAGGAACTGTTTTATCAGGAGCACTAACTGCAGTGCTAGTGCTGCTAGTTGGTTGACTTTGTTTGTCAGTGTTTTGGTTGTCTTTTTCTTTGTTTTTCCCATAACTCTTAGCTGCTGATTTGTTACTTTCAGCAGTTACTTTAGAAGTTTTCTCAGGCATTTTCTTGATGGTAATCTCAGAAGCCTTTGGTTTGGGAGTGTCTAGGCTCTTTTGGCTTCTAAGTTCATACTGTTCTCTGACCTGCATGATGGCATTTGCAAATCCAAGTTTGTAATCCTCAGACTCTAATATTTCCTCATCCCAATATGAGGGTGAGGGTTGATCTTCTTCTGTGGAACAGTTGTGGATTGAGTTATCTGCTTCAAACATATTTATTATGTTCTCCTCAGACTCTTCTATTATCCCCTCATATTCATCAAGGAAGTTCTCTTGAAATGGGGGTATATCTTGTTGATCTAATTCTCTTTGTCTGTTGGGAGTGGTATTGTTCCTTCTAAAGTTCTGGTTCTAGTTTTGATTTTGGTTTCGGTTCTGATTTCTAACTGGGGCAGCCATTTTTTCCATCATTTGCTGTATTTTTTCCACATTTTTAGATAGACGATCATAATTGGGGTCAGATGTGGAAGCTATGGTGTCATCTCTATATGTCACCCTTTTCTTCGCCCTCATTCTAGCTTTCTTCTCAATCAGGTTAACCTCTACACTCACTGATCCCTTTTACATGTCTTCCAATGTGTTTTAATCTCTCTCCCTAAGCTGGTAGGCCATGTCAGCATCGAATCCTTCAGGATATTTCACTAGAGCCATACCTTGGGGAGGTTTCATGTGTGGAGGAAGAGCATTGTAAACGTTGTTGAACTTGGTAGAATATTCATGGACACTCTCTCCTACGTTTCTTTTCAAGTTCTTGTATTATGCTGAGATTTGTAGAGGGTTGGCCTTAACTCCCATTTGTTTATGAAGGTCTGATATAAAGCAGGAAGGTCTTGGATACTATTAGGAAGTAGGCCTTTAAACCATTTTGTCACATCACCTTCTAAGCTCTAGGAAAATATTCTCATTTTGACTGTATCATCATCTAGTTCCATGTAGTCAAAAGAATCTTCCATCCTATCTACATGGTGCTAAGCTGTGGTAGACTATTTTGCAGTGAAGTGTGGGATCTTTGATTGGTAACCATTGGGTAAGGGCACTAGAGGCTGGGGTAACATCAAAGGTGCATACCAGGCTGCCATGATGATGTTCCGAGGAGGTAAGGGGTTGGCTTGAGCAGCTGGTATATGGATGACAGGGATACTAGGACCAGCAGAAGTCTGTTGAGCTGATTTAGGATGACTGAGTCCCAAGTTTTAAATGAAGTGAATATCAGGAGGTGTAGATGGAGGGGTCTCTTTGTGCCCAATGTGTTGACCACTGTGAGGTGGTGAACCAGGAAGCTCAAGGTCTGGCTGGTCTAGAGCATTGAATGACCTAGTTCTAGGTAAACTGTTTTGAGAGGATAGGTCAAGAAGAATGTCTGATAGAGTTGTGAAGTCTTTTGGTGCAGAGTTAGTTCTATGGATGTGACTGGAAATATTTGTTCCTTTAGGTGTAGGAGATTTCTTGAGGATTGTCTCAGGGTTGTCAACTATTTCAGGTGGGTTTGGGTTGGGATAAGCTATTTTTTGAATGGCTCTTGAAGCCAGAATGTTGTTTTCCAACAAAGCAGCTTAACCCTACTTGTTACTTCTATTATGGCTGATGTTGTTGTGGAATCTGTTCTTCCAGTGGAGTCTTATGTGAACCAAGATAATCAGCAGGCCTACTGATCACCAGTGGAGTCTTTGGTTGTTGAAGAACTATGGAGTCACCAGGTGGAAGGTTTAGAGTAATTCAAGAATGGTATACTATCCACCATAGTGATTAACCACCAAAATAAGGCTACTATGGTCTTCTTCAAGTCTGTGAAGTGTTTAAAGGTGCGTTTTACTCAAAGCTCCCCAATGGAGTCGCCATTATGTTGGGTTTCCCATGTTTTGGCAATTTTGGAAATACCAAAAGATGAGACAACATCAAAAATACTTTCAGACCTCAGGATCTAGATTTCTTGGGTCCATAGAGGGATCTCTCTATGTAGGAAAAGCTTTTATGTCTTTGCATTTTGAATTCAAGATATTAGGCTACTTATAGGCGCGGGGTTTGTTTGTTTGATTTTGTTGGGTTGTTGGGAATCAGGAAAGAAGGGTTCAAAATAAGACAAGGATGAGAAAAGAGGATTTCAGGCAAAGGAGAGATAACTCAGAGAACACTCGAGACCATTGGGAAATGGAGTCAGGAAAGGGTTTACTTGCTATTCAATATGCAGGCTTTTAGTTGGGCTAGTCATCTAAAGCATTGGATCTTAAAGATGATAGTGTGGCATGAAATGGTAAGAGAGAATGTGAAAACTAGGAAACCTCCAAGGTGACCCTTCAAGAATTAGATCCAGGGACAGGACATGCCATTGGACAACCTCTGATCCAAAACCTAAAAGGTTCACTCTTCAGACAAGGACACATTAAAGATTTAAACACAAAGGTGAAAACCTGAGATCAGAGAGAGACTTTGGACTCTCAATGCTTTGTAATTCCATCTTAAGGGAACTTAGAAAGGTTTAATTAATTGAAAAGGACCCTAGTGAGATAGAGACAAAGTTCTAAACTCCCACTATCCCAATTCATTCAATTGAATCCTAACAAGACATCTAAGAACATATTCGTTAATTCATACATCAGTTAGCAGTAAATATTAGCCACTACATTGGTTAAATTAACTTGAATTAATGCTCAGATAAAGGCAGGGAGAGCAGAAGCTTAGGGTACCATGCGAGGGTATATCCTAAACCATATTTCTGATGCGTGCTAGAAGAAATGAAATGTAATGAACTACAAAGGAAAACCAAGACTAGGATAGAAAAACATCACCGCTGCTTTAAATCAGGATCCAAAGAAATGTGCTTGTCATATTAAAGAGCAACACCAGTCATGTACAACATTACCAACAACTTGATATTCAGTCTGAAAACATCTTCCTTAGCCTATCTTACAACTTTACATAGAGAACATGTCTCAAGAGAAACAACTTACAGTTCACTGATATCCGATCAACCACCCTTTTCAATGTTTTCTCATGAGTTTTTATATCTGAAAAAGAGGCAGAGGGGGTAGATGAAACACTAAATGAAATATTAAACAGAGTAGGAGTAGTGGTTCGAAGCCCATTCAGTTTTTAATATCTGAGAATTAAACTTCAGTACTCATTGGATGAAAGAGTGGTCTTTGACAGGCTACAATTTACTCCAGGTATGTCTTTGATGTATTCTCGGCTGCAATACTTGTGGTACTCTGGTGAATTAAACAAAAGGTAGATCAATGGTTCTAGGGTCTACCGTACTGTGTAACCAATGCTTCTAGTAGCACTAGGACTGTTGTTAGGGTAGAGATCTTCTCTGGAACACGGTATAGAATGAAAACAGTATGGGCACCTCATCCTTTCATGGGAAAGAAAGTTCTGTTGATGGTGACACTGATATATCATTTTGTGTGCCCTAGGCCTTATTGGGCCTTCTTTGTTAGTCTCAGGGTATTCAATCTAGTACATTATTTTTCAATCATTGAATTAAGGCTTAGACGTCCTCAATTATAGGCCTTAACTCTCTGATCTTTCACTGATACTCTTTGCCGCTCCATTACTGTCTTTGATTGCCAATTTGCAAGGCTTATGGTGCTGGGGGTTTAAGAGGAGTTAATACCCGTAATTTGGGTGGAATATGCATTTAGAAATCTTAGATTCTTCCTGAAATCACTAGCTCTGATAAAATTTCCTCTGCGTTACTGTGTCACTAATAGTGACTGTGTAGAACAGAATGGTTTTCACCATCTGTATTCCTTGTAAAAAACAAAAAATTGTTAAGAAATACATGTTGGAGGGGGGTGGATGTAGTGGAAGGCTATGGGAATGGCAGCAAAAATATGGAGGAATGGAAAAAAATGCAGTGGAATGACGAAAACAGGCAAAAAAAATGCAAAAATGGTGGAAGACTAGACAGGTGGAGGCTTAGTGGAGAAAATCATGTTGATTGTTCGATCATTGCATGGGGCGACGATCGACAGTGGAGATTGGCTGACGGAGATGTAACATGCAGTTAGGCGGAGAAAAAATATTTAATACAAACCATAAGGTTTGAACCTTCGGATGGAGTGTAATAGAAATGGTTGAGAATGGTGGGACCCGGTCATGGGCAGAGGGTGAATCATTGAGGACCATCGAATCTCAGGAGGATATCGATGGTTGCAATTGCGTCAGAGGGTAGTTGATCATGGGCTAGGGGTCTTGTTTACCTTGGTTTATCCCTTGAGCTTCTTCAGGCACGATTACCGTCCGATGAGCCAGCCTCAGATCGAACGGTGTACGTCAATATCGCGCCACGCCCGCAGTCGATCTTTAATGCGTGATGAGAGTGGGTTTTAAAAACAGCTTGAGGCCACATGTCGGCTGATGGCATTGATCACTACCGATAGGAAAAACAACCTTCCTTCCAAAAGAAGTGTGATCAAACCCACTAGTTTTGCACAGTGTTTGACCGCAGGGACCACCGGGGTGGCTGATTTGTGGGCCATCGATTTGCAGATCAGATCGATGGTTGATATGTGATCAGAGGGGTGAACGGGGAATGTGGGAGTGATGGGGCTTGCGACGACTGTTGGATTAATAGGAAATCAATGGCAGAGAGCACTCCCGACCATTTATCCAATTGTGATAAGCGCTTTATGGGATAGCGCTTGGTTTTAGCACCCGGGTCATGTGGGGAAATGGTTTTGGGGATGGGTTGAAGGGGCTAGCCTGATATATGAAGAGTATGGGTTTTTTGGCCCATTTTCAATGCATTTTAAGGCAAAAAAGAGGCAACGATAGAGAGGAAAAGGGGTTATATGGCCAAAAAAAGGGTATTTGTGAGGCTTAGAAGGGGAAAAGGATGATTTAGAGGATTAATGGGGAAAATAGAGAGGAGTAAAAAAGGGAAGAAAATAGAGGTCAAATGGGGGTGAGATAAGAGGAAAAAAGGGCCTTTTGGGCATTCTTCTTTATGAAAGAGAGGATTTTAAACTAGGAATAGTAGTGAGGATTTTTCAAAGGACCAAGGCACAAGGAGGCTTCAAGGATGATGTGTTTTCAGGGGAGATGCGTTCCTTGAAGGCTCAACAAAAAATTTAGCCCCTTGTTTGCTTGTCGCAAAATTCATAGGGGGCTAATAGCACCAACCATGGAACCCTTAGGGGAGGCTTGCTGGTGATTGGTTTTAGAGATAAAGGCTTGCTAATAAGGTTGAGGGATCCACTAGAAGCTTGGGGTCTATGAACCTGTTGGATTGGGGAGAATTCACATAAGTGCTTAAGAGGGTTGTTGACCCAGCAGGAGTGCCTTGGGGATGAAACTTTGGTGCTTGACACATTATGGAACCACCTAGAAAAGTGATTTTTCACCCATAGATAGCTTGCCACTGTTGAAATTTCCTGGTAGTGGGATCTCTTCTCTTAAAGGTGAATTGAAGTTCTTTGCATAGAAAAATGTTGGCATGATTATGTTTCTGCCAGAATTGTGTGATCTATGAAGAGAGTAGCTGGTGGATGAAGGTAGTGTGGCCTATTGGAATCATGTTTTAGCTATTTGATTGGGTAAAATCCTCCAAATCACCCCACCTCAAACTTTGTAACATATCTCGGGGGTCATAGTTGCAAGTAATACTTGGCTGTAGTTGTGTATGGTTGGGTGGAGAGTTGAAGTCTCAATCTCATTTGCTTAAAAAATATTCTTAAGATAAGTGTTTCTAACTCATTCTCTATGTTAATGATTGAGCCTTGTATTTCTAGTTAAAATTATTTTAGTAATACATGAGATATGGCTGTGTAATTCATACTTACAGGATTTACGAGTATGCATAGTCCTTGTTTTAAGGGTGTTGTCACAACGTGTAAGGATGATGGCTAAGTGTAAAATAATTTAGTATGAGCATTCTTCCTCATATTTTTCATATATGATAACTTTTTTGATTTACATCTTGTGTTGCATAGTATTGTTCCAGCATGGTACCATGGAGGATTTCCTCTTCTTTTTTTCTTATTGACCTGGTGTTTTATGTGAGCCTCTTCTTCAAAGTATTTGGTGTTGCATACGCTAGTGTCAAGACTCTACATCCATTTTTTTGAGGGCTCAATCTAAAAAAATATTATGTTGTGTTGTGTGAGGTACATCCTTATGAGTTTGAATGAATTGACTTAAAACAATGTAATCCATACAAAGATGCATCCTTGTTATGCTCTTGTCAAGGTTGAAGCCTTAATGGCTGTAGTTGAAATTTGGTGATTATCTAGATGTTTCTAGAACCACCATAGCTAAGACATGATGGAATTTTGTTGGAAAGGGTATTTGATGTAGAGTGGGAGTAATCACTTCTGAAAACCACCAGATTCAAGCATGAGTATATCACCATGGCCTTAACCCTGTAAGCCTTATTCCTAATTGTAGCAAGACTTACCGGGTTATGGGAGTATGGGCTTGAAGGCCAAGTCTTTATCTATATGATTGCGACCTATAACTAGGCATGAAGCTAGTGTAATGGTCAGATGAGATCAAGAAAATAAATCAATGCTCAAAGGGTTACTGCAAATGATGTCATCCCGAAGGTCTTCTCCCAGGAAGGTCCACCCCGGAGGAAAAGATAAAGGTACACCAGGAGTTATTTCCAGGGTAAAATATCTGAGATTTTTAGCTATGGATAAGGAAAGCTTGACTCCAAATTTTCCACCGTGGAGGAAACAATAAAGGCACAATGAGAGTTATTGTGAGAAAAACCGAACCAAGAATTATAGTCGGGGTAAAGGAGGCATGAGCCTAGAAAGTCCACCCGAGTGGAGACAACAGAGACACATCGAAATTTATAGCTAGGGTTGACAAAATATTAGCCTCAGAATGTCCAACCCAAAGGAGAAGATGAAAGGGTTCCAAAATTTCTAGTCAGTGTAATGCTTGAGAGTTCTTCTTGTTGTAGCGAAGCAGTGAGTTTTAGTTGGAGCAGTGGCACCGAGAGTCTAGTAGAGGTCAGCCATGCAATGAGCGGGTCAAAAACCTTTAACAAATCACCACATGGCACTGGGAGGTGTTGTATGGATTAATCAGTCTTGCGGACAAGACCGATCTCCCTAGTACCAAAAGGTAATCTAGCAACAAATAGCCAAATAAACCTATCTTTCTTTAAACATATATGATTTATAAAAGAATGCTATAAAGGTGTTTAAGAACTTACCGAAGATCCAATGCTTATTTGAAATCATTCTCCCTCGTGCACTTGAAGGAGTTATCTTTGTAAACCTGCAGTCACAAACAAGCAAACATTAAATAGCACCTGAATATTAAACATCATAAATCATGCTTATCATGGTGATCAAGGAATCCATTAAATAAACAGTTAACTAACAACTTATTGAGAAAAATGAATTCATTTGTATTAATTTTAAAAGAAGGAAAACCTTACAACCTTAGCCTTGATGTTGAACAGGCCTTCCCAAGGTCCAAAGTAGGAATATCCTCTACTTTGATAAGCCTTGCACTCCTCCAACCGAGATAGATAGAGGTATGTGATCTCTCCTCACAAAAATCTCAGTTAAATGAGTCTGAATCCCAACATCACTTCAACTCAAATAATTCAAAGCTTGAATGCCATTTGAGGCTACCCAATGCATCCTTTTATAGTGTAAAAGAGGAGGTTTCAGTTCCAACTATGAAGAGATATAATCCTCCTTCAAAGGGATAAGCTCCTCACATCAAGGGGTTAGCTCCATAAGGTAAGGGATACATGAACCTCAAAAGAGCAGTTCTGCCACTGCAAGATTCTTTCTAGAGGCTTCTAGAATTTACTAAAAGTGAGATTTTTTTAGTTTACTTGCGCCTTTTTAATCTTTACAGGGGTCTGCACCCATAACATAGAGAAATTGTGTTCAGGTATGTAGGAGACATGAACATTAGGTGCAGGACCGCAGGCAAGATATAGAGAAAGTGCAACACCAAAGTTAAGGAGATTTTTAGGAACTTTTCTCTGATTTTCAAGGCTTGACATGAGGAACTGATATGTTAGACTTGAAAAGGAGGAAGTATGAGTAATAATGAGCTCATACACATAGCAGAATGTCAGGATGACAATTTTCAGTGTAACAGATTGCCCCCTAAAGTGAAAAGTATGGAATAGATGAAGCTGAAGTTTGTCATACATGAAGAGTGCAGTACTTTATCATTTCAAGGATCATCCTGTGGAAACCCCAGTCGGAACCTGTAAAAACATTCAATGAAAAATATATATGTATACATACCGTCGTTGAGGTAGGCATTCCCATACTCAGATCAAAACTAACTAGAAACTGATTCAAACTATTATGATACAAGAATGATTTTGAATACATCACAGTATAGAAATATGTAGATACAGTATGGAAGCAGCCATCTGTTTATGAAAATTCTACTGTATAAATGATAACAAAATTCCTTGCAGCCTGGATGGTAGAAACTAGATCCAGGGTCTTGATTTCCGAATCTCGAACTAGTGCGATTCTATCCATGTGAATGAATGTGTCGAAGTCAAACATGGTAGAAACCACTTGATTACTAGTCAATGATGTAAACTATTAACAAGTGTGAGGGTAACCACTAGTAATGTTAATGGCTCTCAAATTTCTCAGTACAATCCATGAAATGTGAATGAATGAGCTGAAGTCGAACATGTCATGGAATCATTTGATCGAAGGTCAATGCTGCAACCTATCGTAAAAGGCGAGAAATCTACCATTGAGGCATGCAGATTTCAAGGTACTGATGATTTCTAGACCAAATTCCTAGATAATGAATTGTAGTCGATAGAAAGTGATCCGTCGTAGGCAAGCCCACAACACGAAATCATAGATCAAGTTTCGAAAATATATATTGGCAAGGACTGACTCAGGGATGGTCGAAATGGATGACAAATATTTTGCAGATGAATGGTTTATTTGAACTGTCCTCTTGAACACATAATGACATTGCAGAAGGTTTGGTGACAATTGACCCAAATCTAATACCCAAAAACCGGCTGAAGAATTTCAATGTGGTTTGATTAAATATTAGGCAAAGGATTTCCCAACCCAGGTGAACAAAAGTGTTGTGTTCAAGAGTGGTTAACTGGATTTTCAAAAAATCAAAATACAACAAACAAGTCCATTTTTCTCTCTTTTCCCCCACCATTTCTGGCAAGTACCTCTTTATTTTTGACAAGCTTGAGGAGGATAACATTTTCTTGTTTATAAGCTCATCCTTCGGATGAGTCCAAGTTAGTTTAAGAATCAAACCCTAAGGAGTTGTTCATTCCTGTTTAAAATTGAACAGGTCCTTTACTGTTAAATTTTAACGAGTCTAGTATAGGAGAAAATTGGTGTTTTTCAATTTTAGGGAGTCAGAAGAAAAACTTAAGAAAACTCCATGGGTGTAATTTTTCGTAAATTTAGTCTCTTGAGCCCGAAAAAGCATAAAATAATGTGGGAGAGAACTCTATTGACCGTAATTAGTCAATGTATACCTTTTTCGTAAATAGTCCATTTCAGTTCGTAAAAGGGGTAAATTTATACTGAAGGGATGATCATTCATTTACTTTAACAAGTTCGAATAATCAAGTGCTTGGAAATCTTTTCATGTTTAGAGAGTCTGAAAAGGGCTTAAAAGAGAACTCCAGGGTTTTGCTTTTTCGTAAGTTTTAATGAGTTCAAAAAAGGGATAAAAATGTACTCATGATTTTCACTTTTTCGTAAGTTTTAACAAGTTCGAAAAAGGGATAAAAATATACTCCTGTGGCCGACTTTCAATTTAATTTACGAGCAGGAAAAGAGAGAAAGAACTCGGAATTTTCATTTTTTTTATGAGAATGAAAGATAGCAAAATAATTTCAAGATTTTCATGATTTTAACGAGTCTTGAAAATAGCCGAAATTGACTCAAGATAGGTTTCATTTTTACAAAATCTTGAAACAGAGAAAAACTATGCTTCAGAGTGGTTTCATTTTTACACAAGCTTGAAACAGAGAGAGAACTGTGCTTGATGCCCCTAAGCGTAACTGCTAGAGCGCATGCCCCCCCAGATTCAATTCATTCAACTAAGTACACTACTAGTAATTAATAGTTGGATGGAATGAAGGTTCATTTATGAGATCATATGAAAGAACAGACCTAAAACTGTAAGAAAATTATGAAAAAAGCTGAAATAACTAACCTAAATATATGACTTAACATTTACGATATATAGTCAAAGACTCAACTCAAATAGGGGAGAATTTGTTTCATTTTTTAACGAGCTTGACACAGGAAAAGAACTATGCTCATGTCAACGTGTTTCATTTTTCAACGAGGTTGAAACAGTAAAAGGAACTCTCCTCATACCTGATTCATTTTTTTTTACGAGGTTGACTCAGTAACAGGAACCATCCTCAGAAACTACTTATTTCTAATCTATTAATATACTCTCTACAATCTACCTACTGATTCATTTTTTAATGAGGTTGACACAGGAAAAGAAATTTCCTCTTACCAACTGATTCATTTTTTAACGAGGATGACATAGTAAAAGGAACTATCCTCGTAAGAATTTGTTTCATTTTTTAATGAGGTTGACACAGGAAAAGAACTGTCAATCTACCTACTTATTCATTTTTTAATGAGGTTGACACAGGAAAATAACTGTCCTCATACTCACTAATTCATTTATTAACGAGGTTGACACAGTAAAAGGAACTATCCCCAAACCAACTTGATCATGGCTTCCAACTGGAAGAAACACATGTCAATGGACATGCCTTGATCATGGCTTCCAAGAGGTCTTCATCAGAAGGAAGAATAGTTCTCTGGAAGGAACACATGTCAAGGGACTCAAAAGGGATAAGAACATTGCGTTCAAATAATCCCATAGATTTTTCCATGTCAATTACCAGATCTAAGTCAAAGGAAGATGAGCAAATAGTGAGAGGCTCGCTTACATCGGTAATTGAAAACATTGGACTATTTGCCACATAATTAACCCATGGCAGGGTAGATACCACTTGCGTATGAGGAAAATTCAGGGATGTCAGATTGCTGGTAGTCGAATCAAGACTACGGAATGAAAGATGGTCTACAGTCACAATATTTCCATTGTGAGGGAAAGACATCACGCGAAAGAGTATCGATACGATAGCTTTCATTGCATAAACATAGTCTTGCCCAAGGAGTAAATTGAAATCCAAAGGGCCTCGAACTACCTTAAGATCAATACAGACAGTTTTACCTTCCAAAGTAATAGAAAACTTAGGAAGGATCCCTAAAGGTTCACTAATGGTTCTGTTAAAAGCTTTCAGATTCTGCGTAATAGGCACAAGCTGAACCCAAAGCTTTCCAAACAGTTGAGGATAAAATACTAACATAAGCACCTTCATCTACCTGTGTGCGGTGTATGTCCCTACCGCCAAAATTCACAATGATTTGAAAAGGGATGGAGGAAGGAAGACAAGTTTCTGTCAGTCTATTCCAATCAAAGGAAAAGACCTCAGTACTTGGAGGGGGTTCGGTAGAAACAGGTGAAATGCCCCCTAGCATAGAAGAATCTGATGCAACAAGAAGAACCTGAGCAGTATGAAGTTCACTCTCTACAGGGAGAATGGGATCGACTGAATGTGAAATCGAATCGACCACTTGATCAACTAATGAACCATCAACCTGAGTGATATTAGTGTCACTCTCCAATGGAAGAGTGGGATCGGCTGTACTTGAAATTAGATCAATCACTCCGTCAGTTAACGGTAGGTTGGGAGAAAGTTTACGGTAACCAGTTGGAAATTCTTGCTGTGGAACAGTAAGTTTTTCCAACAATTTTGAGGCTTCATCCATGTGAGGGAAAGTGTGAGTTTGATCACTCCCTTTGCATAACTTACAAGGAAACCTAAATTTACCCTTTTTCCCAGGAACCTGACTATCACTGGTTGATGGATCAATGAAAAGTTGATGAGATTTTTCTGACCATACTTCCAAGACCTTTAGAATATCGGGACAATTGATAAGGAATTGGTCACCCTTGCAAATCCTGCAAGGGTATTTGGGTTTACGATGCATGTTGGAGGTTTCCTCAACACAACTAACACTTACAGCCATGGTTGGTTGGTTGAATTCTTTCTTATCTTGCTTCTTCTTCTTCTTCTTCCCTTTCTTCTTCTTCCTAGCCACCTGGTTACTAGCATCAAGGCTTTTACCAAGAAAAGATGAAGAAATGGAGGAAGAAATATTAGGCGAAGAAGGTAAAGGGTCAACAGAAGGTTGGTGATGTTGAGATGGTGAACTCTATTGAGGTGAAGCATCTGGTTGAGGTGGAACAATTGGAGTATTCGGGGCCAACGAAGTTGAAAATAACCATATCGGTAAACCTATTGTAAATCTAGGTAATGACAAAGTAGCCATATAAGGAGGACCAACATTTCCAAAGCAAGGAAAAGTGATAGGATTATTGTTAAGAGGGGTTCCTTGGTTGGTAAATTCCGGAACAGTTGCCATTATACTGAACTTCAGTGAATTTTATTAACAATTTAAAACTAAAATTAACAATTAACAATTCACACCTAACAATTAAAATTCACAATTCACACCTATGGTCTCTAAAAGTAAAAATAAACAAATTAACACGCGCTATCAAATTTAGGAGTCAAACCACACACAAAAAATAACTTCCCGTACTAAAAACACTAGTTGGTGATGAAATGAAACTTAGTAGAAATTTAATACAAAAAGGGTGGTTGGAACAGTTTTTTAGACAACCTGCTTAATGAAACAGACTGGTGTAATTTTCTTCACAAAACCATCTCGAGCGAAGAGAATCCCCCAAAGAGTCCAAGTGAGTCTAGTCGATGTCTGCTCCAGGTACAGTGAGATATTTCCTTCACTGTCACCTTAGGAAATAATCTTAAGCTTATGGACACTAAGGTTATCAACAGTAACAAATACAACTGGGGAAACAGTCTATGATCTGATTCCATGCACAAGGGAAGAGTAACAAAGCTCAATCCCCTTGAGGGCTCCTCGAAATGGTCAATCCGAGGTTTACCAACAAGTGACCCCAGGCTCCTCGACAATGGTTAATCTGAAGTTTACCGTTTTTAATGCGCGCAGAATCTTCTATCTTTCCCAATGAAATAGAATTGATTGTCTCAAAGGTATGGACATGATCTCATGATTAACTCCTTTCAGAGAAGCTTCCTAGATTGTACCAATTACAATTAGATTTATTTCCTACCACAAGATTTATCTACTTGTTTGTTTTAGTTGCTTTGGAAAGTTAACTACAACCTATTCCAAATCACTAATCTTGAGCTAGATTCGTGGAAAGAGCCCTAAAATGTAAAAATTACTAGATGAATTTTAATTAAGCGCCGTGTTATTTAGGATGTTATTACTAAAAAGGGTAAATGGATATGAAACCAATGGTGTTATGACCCGACCCAAAACTGAATGCAATCGAATATGATAATTTAATATTTTCAATTCGATGAATCCTAACTAAAGTAAGGAGAGAGTTTCCATTCACTTCCAACAATGAAAAAATTGATCACTAAGAGAAAATATAACAAATTCTCTAATGCACTAATTTCATCAATAAAAACTAATGAAAATCAATTCCAATTTTTTTATTTTTTTTTGTGTGTTCTTAAAACAAGCATAAAAACATCTAAATTCAAATCAAATAAAACTGATCTAAATCTACAATTGATTTTTCAGAATGTAAACTATGCAGTTGTTATCTATGCACAATTCACTCATATTCTAAAAATGAGAATCCTAATGTGATCTATGCAAGAGAATTATCAAACACAAGATGATTCTAATGTAATCTAAGAACCAATCAAGTGCAAGCAAATTAATTGGGTGAGAGTTCCAAAGATCAAAAAATAAAAACACTCAAAGGTGATTAACACTTATACACAATTAATGACTGAGACAAACCTCCAAGTAATGACCAGAGGAAATCAAATTAAGAATTTCTCAAAAAAGAGACTCAAAACACCCAATTAACTTAACGGAGATTAACGAGATGAAAAATTTGCTGAAAGAAACTCATAAACAAGGTTTTTTGATAGAAAAATATAGATCTGGGTAGATGCTAAGAATCCTAAATAAAATCTAAACTACACTGAAAGAAGAAATCTAAGTTTTTCAAAAAATTTAACAAGGTTTGCAGGCCCAGAAGTAACAGGTGCGGTCCTGCACTGTGTACTTAAGGAAAGTGCGAAACTGCCCACACTGTGCAAAAGAACAAAGTGCGGTCCCCATAAAATTTCAAGAAAAACGTAAAAGATTTCAAAATTTTCAAAAACAGAGAAAACATAAGCTACCCAGGCAGATATCCATCAATCAAAAACCAGGAAAAACTTTTCCTCAAGTCAAAATAAAAGAGAACCAAAAATAACAAGTTCTTTCCCCAGTGGAGTCACCAATTTGTTGTACGGATTAATCAATCTTGTGGACAAGACCGATCTCCTTAGTACCAAAAGGTAATCTAGAAACAAATAGCCAAATAAACCTATATTTCTCTAAACATATATGATTTATAAAAGAATGCTATAAAGTTTTTTAAGAAATTACCGAAGATCCAATGCTTGTTTGAAATTGTTGTCCCTCATGCACTTGAAGGAGTTATCTTTGTAAACCTGCAGTCACAAACAAGCAAACATTAAATAGCACCTGAATAGTAAAAATCATAAATCATGCTTATCATGGTGATCATGGAATCCATGAAATAAACATTTAACTAATAGCTTATTGAGAAAAATGAATTCATTTTTATTAATTTTAAAAGAAGGAAAACCTTACAACCTTAGCCTTGATGTTGAACAGGCCTTCCCAGGGTCTGAAGTAGGAATATCCTCTACTTTGAGAAGCCTTGCACTCTTTCAACCAAGATAGATAGAGGTATGTGATCTCTCCTCACAAAAATCTCAGTTAAATGAGTCTGAATCCCAACATCACTTCAACTCAAATAATTCAAAGCTTGAACTCCTTTTGAGGCTACCCAATGCCTCTTTTTATAGTGGAAAAGAGGAGGTTTCAGTTCCAACTATGAAAGGATAGAATACTCCTTCAAAGGGATAAGATCCTCACATCAAGGGGTTAGCTCCATAAGGTAAGGGATACATGAACCTCAAAAGAGCAGTTCTGCCATTGCAAGATTCTTTCTAGAGGCTTCTAGAATTTACTGAAAGTGAGCTTTTTTGAGTTTACTTACGCCTTTTTAATATTTACAGGGGTCCACACCCATAACATAGATAAAGTGCGTTCAGGTACGCAGGAGACATGAACATTAGGTGCGGGACCGCAAGCAAGATATAGAGAAAGTGCGACACCAAAGTTAAGGAGATTTTTAGGAACTTTTCTCTAATTTTCAAGGCTTGACATGAGGAATTGATATGTTAGACTTGCAAAGGAGGAAGTATAAGTAATAATGATCTCATACACATAGAAGAATGTCAGGATGACAATTTTCAGTGTAACAGGAGGTTAGCCACATGGGTTCCACATGGTAGAGGCGATGACGTGACACCCTTTGACTTGTCATAAATGTAAAGGGTCATAACTTTTTATCTAGAGATCAGATTAGGGTAAATTTTGAATCATCGGAATCATAGTGATGAGATGAACGCAACAGTGATATTTATTTTAGGTTTTCAGGTAGTTGGAAATATTAAAAGTTTTAGACTCCATCTCCATAATGGCATCTTGGATCTTGGTTCAGAATAATAACCACATCATTTGAATTAGTGTTTAGGTGATGAGTAGGAGCAGGCGCATTACAAGGTCATACTAAGGAAGATAGGCTGATATTTTAAGGGAATATTTGATGAGAAGTAAGTGAAATAAGGAGGTTGAAAAATAGGTGATTTGATGGATTTGGCATAGAATTTGGTGACTTCTCAAGGTAGAAAATGAGACATTGTTGAAGCCATTTTTTGGACAGTCCTGGTGCATACGTTAACCTCAATTTGAGATATTTGAAGAAGCCATTTTGAAACATTCTTAGTAATCTTTGGAGAAGTCCTAAAAAAATTTGTAGCAACTATTTAAAGCATAGTTGGAGAAAATTTGAAGTGACTTTTGGAAGACATATTGAAGAAGACTTGAACCCCTTGCTGGAGTAGCACTTTGAATATCTTTGAAGCACTATCTTAAAGCATTCCTGATCTGATTTGAAGACATATTTAGAACATTATTGAAAACATCTCTAGAGAATTATTAAAGACATATTTGGTACATTTTTGAAGAAATATTTGGATCTTCGTTTAATACATCATTGGAACATTGTTGAAAACATATTTAGAGCATTGTTGAACACGTTCTTGAAGAAATAGTTGAAGCCATTGGCAGACTTGTTGTAGTAGGCTTTAGAGAAATGTTTGTGAAAAACCTGTAAATAATTTTGGAGCTTACCTCGAAGAAAACCTTAGAAACATTATGAAACAACCTCTTAAGAGCAACTTGGAGCACATGTTGAACACCTTTTCAAGAAGTTGTTGGAGATCTTGGAGTAGCCTTTCGCAAATATTTGTTGAAATGAATTTGAAGATCATTGTAAGAAACCAAGGTTGAGCCTGGATTGATTTTTTGAGGATTGGATTCGTCATATGAGGTTGGAGCCTTGTTGAGACTAGGTTGGAGCTTGGATTGATTTTTTAGGATTTGAGTCCTCATAAGAGGTTGGAGCCTCGTTGAGACTAGGTTGGAACTGAGATTAATATTTGAGAATTTTGTTAGCCCCCCTATGAATTTTTTGACAAGAAAACAGGGGGCTATAATGTTTTTTAACCTTCAAGGAATGCATTTCCCTCTGAAAACACATCATCCTTGAAGCCTCCTTATGCCCTTGTCCTTTGATAAATCCCCACTACTGTTTCTAGTTATAAATCCTCTCTATTTGTGAAGAAATGCCCAAAAGGCCTCCTTTTCTCCCCTTATATCATCCCTTCTAAACCTCTGTTTTCATCCCCTTTTCTCCCCTTCTAATTCCCTTCTTACCCTTCGAAATCATCCTAATTCCCCTTTTAAACCCTTCAAATTCCCTTTATTTGGCTAATAACCCCTTTTCCTCTACCGTTACCCCTCTTTAGCCTTAAAATGCATTGAAAATAGGCCCAAAATCACTCATTTTACATATAATGATTAAGCCCCTTTCGGCTAACCCCTTAACCACTTCCTCACCATATGCCCCGCGCCCAGGACCAAGCGCTTAAGCCCCGGGTGCTTATTACAATCGAAGGTGTCGGGCGAGCGCATTTCTTTGTTAACTTAAAATCCTCGATGCGATTGGGCTTTAGTCTATAGACCTCCACCGCGATCCTGACCGTTGATCGATTAGGATCTGACGGCCCGACATTAATCGCATCGCGCCCGTCGCTCCTCCCCTTTCGCCCCTCCGATCATGTTTGAACCATCGATCTTCCTGCCAGATTCGATGGCTGGCACTTAATCGCTCCGTCGCAATCGCAAGTTTTTAACGATGCCACCCTCTACCCTTTGCGATTGCGATCCTCAATTTGATATCCGTCATTGATCTCTCGAGATCCAAAGACCCAGATCTCATCGCCTCCCACTCATCATAGAAACCTTCGTCCCTACCGATTTAATATCCGTCGTTGATCTGGCTCCGGATCTAACGGCCCAATGCTAATCGCATTATCACTCTATCGCCCCTCTCCATTTCCCTCTGATTGAATGTGGGCCGGTGATCTGGTCCCATGATCCAACGGCAAGCGCTCAATCGCGCAATCACAATCGCAATTTTCAAACGGTGCCACCCTCCGCCCTTTGCGATTGCGATCCTCCGACGTTATCTCCACCGTTGATATTTTTATGATCTAACGGTCTTCAGTTAATCGCCCTACGCCCATGCTGGTTCCCACTTCATAAGCCCCGCTTCTTTCATTTTCTATGTTTTCCATTGTATTTTCCCAAGGTTTAAGCTTTGGTGCTTTAGCACTAAAGTGTTATTTCTCCACCACTGTCCGTTGCATCCACCGTTTTCACAGTTGCCACCACCGTTCCTCCAAGCCTCCATAGCATTCCTCCCACCCCTCCCCGTATTTTATAATTGGTCCATTTTTACTGTGCAGGGTATACAGAGTGATTAATTCACTTTGTTTGCTGTAATCACAACCATTGTGATTCGGAGCATAGAGAGGCCATTATAGTAGCGGCAAAGTGAAAGAACATAAGCGTTTTTGAGGGATTTGGGCTTGTCAATCAAATATTTAGTGCCTAATCCCAAATTCTAAGGATAGAGTGCAGTTTGTAGACCAAAGAGCGAACCATCAAGTCATATCATCTCTACATAACAGCAGAGCACGTTTTCTCCAGAGGTACACCTTCCTACAATAGTCTCCATGCATCCTCGAGCCCAGAAACAGTTAATTACTCTGACAGAAACTTCTTAAAGACTGTTAGGACTGCAGTTATGGAAGCATGGAGACCTAAAGACCTTTCAATCACCTTAATTGCTTCAGAAGATAGAACAGAGGGCCTTACAGCCAGAAGGACTTCACGAAACATCAAAGGTCAAATCCGACCTGACAGAGACTCCCAGACCATACTATAGAGTACTTACATTGATGCAGAGTGCCATTAAGGAGAGTGGGCATGAACTCTTTCTCCACTCTGTCTTAATGAGATCCATTTAATCAATATCATCTACTATTGTTATTCTCTTCTCCTATAAGAATCCCCAAGAAAAAATTGTAAAGGGTTGTTGTTCGATTGTTGTTATTGCTGTTAGAGGGATTCATTTTGACTGTTAGAATAGTCTTGGGAGGGAATAGCATAGTAGTTTGTAATGTAGTAGGCTGGGAGGAGAAATTTTGGATTGTATTAGCCATTGAGCTCAGTGTATGTGACTGGTTTTTCACATCAACTGAATAAGCAATTTCTTTGGATCCTGGTCTACTACTACGGGTGATGTTTTCTTATCGCATTGTTTATTACATTTTTCATGCTATTCATTTCTTCTGGCTCACATCAGAAATCTGACATAGGATTTATCCTTGTTAGGTACACTATGTTTCTGCTCTCCCTGCCTTTAATTTTTTTTGCTGATAATGAATCTAAGAGTAAATTCATGTGGTTTAACTAGTGTAGCAAATGTTATTTACTGCTAGCTGATGTGTGAATTCAGGGTTTGCTACTTGGATGTTTCCTGCTGGTGTCAAAGCATTGAAGGTTCAAAGTCCTTCTCTGATCTATAGACTCTAGCTTTGTGTAAAGCTTATCTTTGTTTTTCCTTTGGAGCATGCTAAAGAAAACCTGGAGTTAAATGACCTCTGGTCCGATCTATAAGTTTCCCCCTCGTGACTTCATTGAAAGCTACCTTTGAGTATGTCTAAGCAGGTCTAGAGTTAAATGACCTCTGACCTGATCTATAGATAGAAATTGTGTTTCTTTCCTTCTTTCACCTTCACTCTTAATGTTCCATCCCACCATCTATCTAAAGGATCCTTTAGTATAGATGACTTGCCCTTTGAAAGCCTTGGCTATTTGTTTGCATGTAATTACCTTTCATGACTCCATAGCCCAATGGATGGTACATTATTAACCTATCCTCTTTTGCCGAAACTTCCTACTGCTCTGCTCATTTCTTTACATTACCTTCTCAGTCTATGATCTCGTGACTTAACCCAGAAACCAACCAACCAAATCATTTTAAAACCCCTTGTGCTTCATACCTAGCCTAATATCTCATTTTGAGCTTCAAAGATATATATCATTCTTTGTTTTTATGGAGAGATCCCTCTCCGAATCCAGGAGGGCTAGATCCTAGGATACCAAAGTGGTTTGATGTTGTCTTATCTTTTGGTATTTCCAAATCTACCAAAACATAGGAACCCCAACAGATTGGAGTCCTCATAAGAGGTTGGAGCCTCTTTGAGACTAGGTTGGAACTGAGATTGATATTTGAGGATTAGAGTCCTCGTTCATGGTTGAAGCCTTGACTAAGTTAGAATTTTTTTGTATTGGTTGGAGTTGAATTGTTGTAGAGGATTAAAGTCCTTACTATTTTTATTAATAAATGTTATTTTTTATCTCATTTTCTTTATTAAGAAATTTATTTTTTATTCTACATCCTCTCTTATAATAAAATTTAACTAGCATAATAAAAAAATTGAAAAAAATCCTAATTCATTTCGCTCAATATTTCTCGCAATAATATTTATAATACTAAATATATTTAATAATAAAAACCTTAAATATTAAAGTTCATTACTTCAATATGCACAGTTATTAATATTTCCATTACCTCAACCATAACAATTATTAAAATTTTAATTCGAGGAAATTTCACCCTAAAAGTGCCCATGAAATTTTCATGTAATTTCTATGTCATAATATGTAAATGAATCAAAATCCTTTAAATTCAAAAAGAGGTACATGTAAATATTTTCGAGACAAAAGAAAAAAAACTACTTTTTTTAATTGTATTTTTTGTTTATCTCCTTATAGGTTTACTCAAATTTCATGTGTAGAGTGTCGTTGGATGCGGAATTGAATTTCACATCTAATGCGTACCCATTATGCATACTTTTGAGATAACCCACATTGATAAAAAATGAATATATATCAAAAAAGCATGTTCAACATGCTTTTGTATGTTAATGCATTAAAATATTAGGTTGGTTTATATATATATATATATATATATATATATATATATATATATATAAAATAAACCTAGATTTTATCTTAATATTGGATCAATCAATCTATGATATGGATCAAATCCCTTGAGATGGAAACCTCTTTTAGATTGAAAAGAGATTTTATCACTATGAACAGATAAAACTCACACTCTTTATGGAAGGGAAACTATGATGATGTTTTTGTAAATCTATCAGGGTAACAGTTGGTACCATCCATGGCAAACCATTTGATCAGTTAATCAATTATGTGATCTTTACATTCGTATCTTGGTTTCCTATGTGGCTTGGGGTATTCTTGATACTGTAAATATAATTAAATTAAATAATATTTTAATAAAATATGTTTAATTAATAATCATTTGTAAATATTTAAAAAAATCACAAATAATTAATTATCCCTTAATTACTTATCCCATAACCAACGATAAATAAAATTTCCAACAATATCGATGTTGGGTATGTGTTATATTCTTTCCACGACTAAGTCCGTGCCCATGGTTTTTTGCATGGTTTTGCACATGGTTTTGGGGTACGATGGTTTTCAGCCCCTGGTATTTTTTGTAGATCCGGTCAAGGGAACTATGGTTATGTTCTAATCCAGGATTAATGGATTGGGGTTATGTATGCTTCGACATGTATATATATGTGTTGTAACACTAAAAGGAATATAATGAAAAATCAAGCTGGTCCTCCTGATTTGGGATCCAAGGGAAAATCTCTGTGTTTATCTGTTTTAGTTTTATGCTCTCGCTATTGTTTATTTTTAATTTCTGTTCAGGCTTAAAACCTACATTTGGTATCAGAGCAATTTTAGCTTCAAGGGGACACCTTTGCTACTGAGGGTTTTTTTCTCGAGCCTATGGTAGACCCTATTCAGTGGGAGATCTGTGGGATCGATTCTTGCGGTGAAAGAAGATGGCGAGCAGTGAAAAGATAGAGATCGAGAAATTTAATGGTCAGAGTTTTGAGTTGTGGAAGCTCAAGATGGAGGATCTACTGGTGGATAAAGATCAGTGGATGACGATAGATCTGGGTACTAAACCAATGGAAATTTCATATGAAGACTGGAAGAAACTGGATCGGAAGGCAAAGAGCACAATACGATTGTGTGTCTCAGATTCAGTATTTTTGAATGTATCTGGGGAAGCTACGACGAAGACCTTGTGGGACAAGCTAGGGAATTTGTACCAATATAAGTCTCTGGTGAATAAATTGTTCCTGAGGAAAAGGTTTTTTAACCTGAGGATGAAGGATGGAGACTCAGTGAAAGAGCATCTGAATGCCTTCAATATTGTGGTAAGTCAACTATCATCTATTGATATTAAAATCTCAGATGAAGATAAGTGCATTAGTTTGTTGTGTTCTCTACCAGACTCATGGGACAATCTGGTTATTACAATAGGTAGCAATACAACTACCTTCAATTTTGATGACATTATCTCAGCCTTGTTGTCAGAGGAAATGAGACGGAGAAATATGGAGGGCCACAATGGAGATGCCTTATCTGTACGAGGAAGGTCCCAGAATAGAAACAAGAATAAGGTTTCGAGTGGGAGATATAAATCTAGAGGGAGATCTAAATCCCCTGGAAAGATTGTAAAGGTGTGTTGGAAATGCGGAAAGGAAGGGCATTACAAAAAGGACTGTAGATCTAAAGCTCCTGAGAAAGGAAAGGGATCTGATGATGTTCTTTCTGCAGGGGATAAAACCACCTCGGATGAAGGTCGGGATGTGTATTTGGCTTCTTCTTAAAATACACATGTAGATCATGAGTCATGGTTGATTGACTCAGTTGCATCCTTTCACTTCACTCCCCATAGGGAGTGGTTCTGCGAGTATGAGAAATATGATGGTGGTGATGTCTTCCTAGGGGATGATAGGAAGGCCAGAATCATCAGACGTGGAAAGTTCAAGCTAAAGCTGCAAGGTGGAAGGATTAGAACACTTCCTAGTGTTCTACATATTCTTGCATCGACCATAAATCTGATTTCTATAAGCAAGATGGATGATGCAGGTGTAAAAACAGTGTTTGAAAAAGTTGCCTGCAAGATGGTTCGGCGAGCACTGGTATTAATGCGAGGAATTCAGACTGGAACTCTATACAAGCGACAATGTAGCACTATTATTGATGGGTGTAACAGTTCTATGGCTCCTAAAAGTGGAGTGGAAAGCCTAAATTTCTCTGGAGAAAATACCATGCTATGGCATCAAAGGCTTGGACATATTGGAGAGAAGGGCCTTCGGATACTGCATAGAAATGGTATGGTAGAAGGTATGTCTAATTGTTCTATGGATTTCAATTTCTATGAAAATTATGTATATGGGAAGCATAATCAGTGATTTTTCCTTCTGGTGCTAAGAGGGGGAACAAGATATTAGAACTTGTGCACAGTGATGTGTTTGGACCTATGTCAGTTCCATCACTGGGAAAGTCTGTGTACTATGTTTCATTCATAGATGACCTCTCAAGGAATACATGGATATATTTCTTGAGGAATAAATATGAAGTATTTGACATATTTAAAGAATTTAAGGCTCTAGTGGAAAACCAGATAGAGAGGAAGATAAAGTCGCTGAGGACAGATAATAATGGGGAGTTTTACAAGAAGGAATTTTAAGAGTTCTGTAAGAAGTGTGGTATAGCACAATAGAATAATACTCCATACACACCTCAGCAAAATGGAGTTGCAGAAAGAATGAACAGAACACTAATGGAAAAGGCAAGAAGCATCCTCAGTGGTACTGGGTTAGGACAAGAATTCTGGGCAGAGGCAGTGGAGACTGCATGCTATCTGGTTAACAGATCACCTTCATCAGTGTTTGAGGATAAGACTCCACATGAGGTATGGACTGGTAAGAAACCCTCTCTTTCACATCTAAGGGTATTTGGATGTGATGCATATGTACATGTTCCAAAGGATAAAAGGACCAAGTTGGATAATAAATCTGAAAGGTGCATCTTTATTGGGTATAAGGATGGTTTAAAGGGTTACAAGCTTTGGAACCCAGAAACAAGGAAGGTTGTGTACAGCCGAGATGTGGTGTTTAGAGAAGTGAAAGATGCTGTTAAACAGGAAGTCCTACCAAAGGAACTTGAGAAGATATATTTTGAGCTAAAGGAGGATGAATCAGACTCTAGAACAGAAGAAGAATCAGAAGATGAAGAGCCACAAACTCCAGCTATTAGAAGATCAGTTCGGGAAAGAAGGAAACCAGAAAGGTATAGTCCATTTGCTTTTTGTTCAGGTTTTTCCTTAACTATAACTAATGATGATCCCAGAACTGTCAGGGAGGCAGTAGATTTAAAGGATGGAAAAATCTGGAAGGAGGCCATGATTGATGAAATGGCATCCTTGCACAAAAACGATGCATGGGATCTGGTGGAGTTACCGGCTGGAAGGAAGCCCATCGAGAGCAAATGGGTGTTTAAGAAGAAGATGAATGTAGAAGTAAAGGTGGAGAAATAAAAAGCTCGGTTGGTAGAAAAAGGTTATTCCCAGGTGTCGGGAATTGATTTTGGTGATATTTTTTCTCCTGTTGCCAAAGTTACTTCTATTAGACTACTTTTATCTGTTGCTGCTGCATTTGATTTTGAGATAGAATAGATGGATGTGAAGAAAACATTTCTTCACGGGGATCTAGAAGTGGAGATTTACATGAAGCAACCTAAAGGCTTCATGGTGAAGGGTAAGAAAGAACTAGTATGTAGGTTGAAGAAGTCTTTGTATGGGTTAAAACAGTCACCAAGGATGTGGTATCAGAAATTTGATACCTATATACGGGGACTTGGCTTCACCAGAAGCAAGGAGGATCACTGTGTTTATTTTAAATTGATAAGTGACCATGTTATTTATTTGGTCTTGTATGTGGATGATATGTTATTGATTGGAAATGACAAAGAAATTATCCAATATTTGAAGACCCAACTTTTCTCCAAATTCGACAGGAAGGATCATGGTGCTGCAAACTATATTTTGGGCATGGAAATTAAGAAAAATCGGGCAAAGAGGAAGCTCTAGTTAAACCAAAGGAAGTATGTCGAGACTATATTGCAGAGGTTCAATATGCAGGATAGTAAACCAGTGAATGTTCCTATTCCTGTAGGTGTAAAGTTGTTTGCTGAACAGTGTCCCAAGACACAAGAAGAAGAGGAGGATATGTCCCATGTTCCATATGCAAGTGTAGTGGGTAGCCTGGTGTATGCAATGGTCTGTACTTGACCAGAAATTGCACATGCAGTGGGAGTATTGAGCAGGTTTATGTCAAAACCAGGGAAGGAGCATTGGACAGTAGTGAAGTGGGTTCTCAGATATTTACATGGCACTAGTGATTATGGCTTGTGCTACCAGGGAAGACCATGATTGGAAAGAATGTTGGACATTCGTGGTTTTGTTGATGCAGACTAGGTTGGAGATATGGAC
The DNA here is from genome assembly GCA_034641835.2 of Pinus albicaulis. NCBI lineage: Eukaryota > Viridiplantae > Streptophyta > Pinopsida > Pinales > Pinaceae > Pinus > Pinus albicaulis. The sequence continues at coordinate 40,566 of JAXQQM020066513.1, read as the reverse complement.
CAAATAAGATCTACAAGTGGGTATGTGTTTAGCCTATTTGGAAGCGCAGTCTGTTGGATGAGTAAAAGATAGTATGTAGTGGCTCTTTCAACTACATAGGAAAAATACATAGCAGCCACTCATGCAAGCAAGGAAGCAGTTTGGTTGCAGAGATTGTGTTCAAGTATGGGGTTGGTACAACAAGCTATAAGGATAGACTGTGATAGCCAAAGTGAAATTTTGTTGGCTAAGAACCCTGCTTATCATTCAAAGACAAAGCACATTGATGTTCAATATCACTTTGCTAGAGATATGGTTGAGGCTAAAAGGGTGTTGCTGGTAAAGGTGGACACTTTGAAGAATGTTGCAGATGCATTGACAAATTCTATGAGCACTCAGAAGTTCTCTTGGTGTAGAGAAACAATGGGTGTTTAAGAACTGGGCCAATTACTAAGCTCTCTTGTGGCCCCATGCGGAAAGAAAACAACAAGTGGGAGAATGTTGGGTATGTGTTATATTCTTTCCACGACTAAGCACGCGCGAGGGGGTAAGAGGGGGGGCGATAGCATCACCTCTCCTTTGCATTGGGCGCAACAGGGGGGTCACAGGGGGGGCAATAACCCCCCCTGTCGAGGTCCAGGGTAGCGCCCCGGAAAAAAAATTTGGTCCTTGATTTCCGATGGGTAGTACGCGCCCATGGTTTTGTGCATGGTTTTGCACATGGTTTTGGGGTATGATGGTTTTTGGCCCCTGGTATTTTTTGTACATCTAGTCAAGGGAACTATGGTTATGTTCTAATCCAGGGTTAATGGATTGGGGTCATGTATGCTTTGGCATGTATATATATGTGTTGTAACACTAAAAGGAATATAATGAAAAATAAAGCTAGTCGTCATGATTTGGGATCCACAGCAAAATCTCTGGGTTTATCTGTTTTAGTTTTATGTTCTCGCTATTGTTTATTTTCTGTTATAAGATTCATGTGTAGATAATCTATGTTCAGGTTTAAAACCTACAATCAATAATTACTGATTCAACCTGCTATACACATGCCATCTAATTAGAATACCAGGAAACATTAGACACAACCCAACATTATTATCTATATTATCATTACCAGGAAAAATGATATTTCACCAGCCCTTACAAACCCAAGCATATATATCCACTAAAACGATGGAATCTCTTGAAACTCCAAGAAATATAAATGGGAATTCCCCAAAAAATCACAACCATCAACAAATCTATTGATATGAATTCTATTGAGTAAACTTTTTGGCTACAACCACAAGAATTCGATTGAGTAAATTTTCTTTCTACAACCACACTCTTTGACAGGAATTCTATTGAAAGGAGGAGCACAACGAGTGTGGAGAAAGCACCATCTAAAGTAATTTTACCGTGCTCTCTTAACATATCAAAAAATTAATTGAACTATTGTATTAAATAGAAACCTGTGTCTAAAATAGAATTGGATCTGTAACTATCTATGTTGTATATGTAGCTATGCATCTAGAATTGGATCACTAGCAGCGGGAAATTATTTCTAGCTAAGCCCTACCATGGGAATTTCTAAGGTTTCTTCTAGCTATCGCTTCTGAATTTCACAATCAACAAAAAGGGCTAGGTCTTTCTCAAGAATATGTAGATATTTATTTGTAAGGTTTTTTTGTGTAAAGTTTTTGGAGAAGCTACTGGTTGTGCTAAGTAAAGTAGTGGTGTGGTGCTAGAACTCTATAAGAAACTCCACAAATAGGGATATGTGAAAATGGGTTGCACAATTGGGGGTTTGGAGAGACTAGTGTTGTAACAAACAGGGCAACCATGAAATGAGAAAAGGAGGATCTCAATTGGGTGTTGGATAGACCAATTCTATAAGTAAAATTGCAGCCATGAAATGAGAAGAGGAGTTTAATTGGGGGTTTGGAGCAACCAATGGTGCCAATGGATCTCTTTCTCTCCATTTTGAGAAAGAGAGTGGAGTGACCTCACCTTCTAGCTAGTTTTTTCTCTTGGAAGGGTTTCCGAGAGCATATATGGTGTTAAATGTGTGTGTGAGATTTTATTTTTTTCATTCTCTATCATTTTATGCATAATTTTCATTCAAATGCAGGCATTATTAATAGTAAATATACAGATCTAGATATCTAATAAAACTATAATAAGATAGAATTTCATATTTTAAATGTAATTTTATTAGATTTGTTGTGATTAATTGTCTAGTGGAATATCCATGACAATTTACGAATCAATGTCAACTTATATAAATCTTGGATGTTGTGTAAGGGTGCAATTAGAGACAGAACTTGTGTTAAGTAAATTAGACGAGTAGAGACAAACGAAGAATCCAAAGACTAGTTGTGACTGAGAGGCATAACCCAGTAACACAATAAGCTAGTGCAACTATGATATCCCCTGGTCAACAATTTTTCCATCTTGTAAATAATTTTAATAATTTGAAATAGGTGATAAAGGGACACACATTCCATTGATTGAGGAATGGGATGGGGGTTTGCTTAACAAAATGGTTGTTTCTTCATAAAAAATATGGTTGGTGGAAAACAATTAAGCTGTTGAATATGCATTGAATCCAATTGAAATTGAAGGATTGGCACAAGTGTCTTCTAGCCCAAACTCAAGAAAATAAAAAGATGAATAAATTAATATCAACATGGGTTTTACTGTTAGGGGATGGGTTGATGAACCAGTTTGAGAGGAAAATGAGGGACATTGAGAAGGATATATGGAGACATGTAGAAGCAACAATGAATAAGATTCGAAATTGGAAGGGAGTTCTTAACATGAAGCCCTAGGAGAGAATCGAAAATGGAAGGTAGTTCTTAAGCCCAAAAAAGAAATTACCAACCATGGAACCCATAGAGGAGGCTTGTTGGTGATTAGTTTTAGAGATGAAGGATTTTTAATAAGGTAAAGGGATCCATCAGAAGCTTGTGGTCTGTGAACCTATTCGATCGGGGAGAATTCAGATAACTGCTGATGAGGGTTGTTGAGCCACTAGGAGTTCCTTGGGGATGAAACTCTGGTGCTTAACGCACTATGTAATCACCTAGAAAAAGTGATTTTTCATCCATATATAGCTTGCCACTGTTTAACTCTCCTGATAGTGGGATTTATTCTATTGAAGGTGAATTGAAGTTCTTTTCATAGAAAAATGTTGGCATGACAATGTTTCTGCCTAAATTGTGTGATCTACAAAGAGAGTAGTTGGTGGATGAAGGTAGTGTAGCCTGGTGGAATCATGTTTTAGCTATTTGATTGGTTCAAATCCTCAAAATCACCACACCTAAATCTTTTTAATCTATCTTGGGGGTGGCAGTTGAAAGAAATACTTGGTTACAGTTGTCTATGGTTGGGTGGAGAGTTGTAGTCCTGATTTCAGTTGCTTGAAAAGGATTCATAAGATAAGTGTTTCTAATGTATTCTCTATGTTAATGATTGAGCCTTTTATTTCTGGTTAAAATTATTTTAGTAATACATGAGGTATGGTTGTGTAATTCATACTTACAGGATTTACCCGTATGCCTAGTCCTTGTTTTAAGGATGTTGTGACAGTGTGTAAGGATGATGGTTATGTTAGAAAATTAAATATTACAGAGAAATGCAACACATAAAATATGCAGAAAAATACAAGCACACAAAAAACATAAAACCAGAGAGACACAAATATACATGGTTCACTTAGTTTGGGCTACGTCCACCTCGAACAGCCAGTCCTTCCTTTCTATTATCCAGCAAAAATGAAGAAACAAAACCTACAACAGATCTGCTGTAATATCCTCTATTCTCTCTCACAGTCTCCCTTTTTGTTTCTCGCTCCAAGAATACTCACATAATACAGAACCGCAATATAATACCCTTATATATACAAGGGGGTTGCCTTCTAGGGCAAAAAACCCTAATCTAAACATAACTTCTACCATCAGATCATTTTCCTAATGAACGACACAGATTGACTAGAAATTACTATACTTTTACAAGGAAATTTTACATATGTTTTTAGCTTCGAGGGCGCTGCCCCCGAAAACCCCCGCCGTGGGGGGGCTCCGAAAAGCGCTGCCGCCCCCCCTGGACCCCCCACGGCAATGATTAATTACGGGCGGCGTTTCCACCCCTTTTAAGGTACAGGGGTCCAATGCTGTGATACAAATTAAACAAGATAATCAGGCTCCACACCCAACAATCTCCCACTTGGAGACTGATTGTAGCAACTCCACCACTGCTTCATTTGCTAGACAATTACTCCTCTTTGGACCTGGCTGTTTCTCATCTTCATCGTCATCCTTGAAGACCAATTGAAACTGAGCATGTTCTCAGTTTCTCCCTGGTTACAACTTTTGTTAGCATATCTGCAGGATTCTGGCTAGTGTGTATCTTTTCCAGCTTCAACTCTCCATCTTTCAATACTGACCGTATGAAATGGTACTTGAGATGTATGTGTTTAGTCCTGGAATGAAATGCTGAGTTCTTTGCAAGATGAATAGCACTTTGGCTATCACCGTATAGTGTGCCCATATCATGCTTCTTACCCAATTCATCCATAAACCTTTGTAACCAAATAATTTCTTTACTAGCCTCTGTAGCAGCAACATACTCTGCTTCTGTTGTTGAAAGTGCAACAACACTTTGGATTTTTGAAACCCAATTGACAGTTGTTCCACCTACAGTAAATACATATCCTGTAGTGCTCCTCCTGTTATCTCTGTCACCTGCCATATCTGCATCAACATATCCCTGTAGAGCAGTGTTTGAACCACCAAAGCATAATGCTTGATTTGGGGTGCCTCTCAAATATCTGAGAATCCATTTTATTGCCATCCAATGTTATTTTTCTGGATTATTCATGTACCTGCTTACAACTCCCACTACATGTGCAATATCAGGCCTTGTGCAGACCATTGCATATATTAAGCTTCCAACTGTAGACGCATATGGAACTTTAGACATATAATCCATGTCTTCTTGGGTCTTTGGACACATCTCCTTACTAAGTTTGAAATGGCTAGCAAAAGGTGTACTAACTGGTTTTTCATTGTGCATATTAAATATTTTCAACACCTTTTCTATGTGCTCATTCTGAGACAGTGTTAATTTATGATTTTTCTTGTCTCTAGTTATCCTCATACCAAGGATTTGTTTTGCAGCTCCCAAATCCTTCATTGCAAATGAATTTTCCAATTTTCTTTTGAGCACATTTATTTCCTGCATGTTAGATCTTGCAACAAGCATGTCATCTACATACAATAAAAATATAATATAGCTGCCATCATTTTTCCTTTTTAAATCAACACAATGATCAGAGCGACATCTAGTATAACCTTGTTTAGACATAAACATGTCAAATTTTAGATACCACTGCCTTGGAGCCTGTTTTAAGCCATACAAGCTCTTCTTTAACCTGCACACCAATTTTTCTTTCCCTTTTACCTCATATCCTTCTGGTTGCTGCATGTATATCTCTTCCTCCAAATCTCCATTGAGAAATGTTGTCTTTACATCTAACTGTTCAAGATGTAAATCTTTCACTGCTAAAAGAATTAAGATAGTTTTGATTGAATTCATCTTAACAACAGGAGAAAATATTTCATTAAAATCAATACCTTTCTTCTGTGCAAACCCCTTCACCACAAGTCTAGCTGTGTACCTCTGTTTTCCTCCATCTTCTTCCTTCAGCTTGTAAACCCATTTATTCTGCAATGCAGTTTTACCTGCAGGCAACCTGACTATGTCCCAAGTCTGGTTATGCATTAAGGAGTCCATCTCTTCTTCCATAGCTAGCTCCCACTTCTTCATGCTTTCAACCTGCATTGCTTCTTCATAACATTCAGGTTCACCAGAATCAGTGAACAATAAATAATATAATGAAGGAGGGTATCGTTTAGGGGGTCTACTTATCTTGGTAGATCTTCTAACACCACTTTCAGGTGTTTGAGGTGCATGTTGCTATTGTGGTGGTTGCTGCTGCCGTGGTTGTTGATTATTATTATTTTTAGGCACGTTTAATTTTTCAGATACCTCATCAAGAACCGCGTATTCCTTTCTTTCTTTTTCCTGTTTCTTTTCCTGCAGCTGATTCTTATACAAGACCTTTTCATTGAATATTACGTCTCTTCTCCTAATTATTTTGTGATTTTAATAATCATATAAGCGATAACCAAAATAATTAGCACCATATCCAATAAAGGTACATTTCTTTGATTTTTCCTGAAGCTTTGTTCTGTTTTATTTATTAATATGGACAAAGGCCTCACAACCAAAAGGCTTTAAAAAAGAGTAGTTTACCTTTTTACCTGTCCATGCTTCCTCTGGAATACCACCATCCAAGGAACTTGAAGGCCCTCTGCTTATTAGATAAACAGCAGTATCTACAGCAAGTGCCCAAAACTGTAAAGGCAATCCCGCATGCAATCTCATGCACCTTGCATGCTCCATGATTGTTTTGTTCATCCTTTTTGACACACCATTTTCTTGTGGTGTTCTTGGAACTGTCTTCTCTCTACGAATTCCTTGCTCTGAACAGTACCTATCAAACTCTTTGCTGCAATATTCACCTCCATTGTCTGATCTGAGACACTTCAACTTCTTTCATGTCTCAATCTCAACCAAATCTTTCCATTTCTTGAAAGTATCAAATACATCAGATTTATTCTGAATACAATAAATCCATGTTTTTCTAGTTGCATCATCAATAAAAGTAACATGATAATGAGAGCCACTGAGAGATGATACCTGAGTAGGTCCCCATACATCTGTATGCACAAGCTCCATTTTTTCGCTCTTCTTTTCTTTCCCAACTCTGAGAAATCTGACTCTCTTCTGTTTTCCATAAATGCAATTCTCACATAAATCCAAATCAACATTCTTCAAACCTGGCAACAAATTTTTTGAGTGAAGAATTTGCATCCCCTTCTCACTCATGTGTCCGAGCCTATGATGCCATAATGCTGCATCTACTCCTTTGGAAGTTAAAGCATTAACAGAGTTAGAAATACCATTGCATACATACAATGTACCAACCTTTTCGCCTTTTTCTATTACCAGGGCTACTTTGGTGACCTTCCAAGTTTTATCTGTGAAATTTGTCACACAACCTTCACCGCCTAACTGCCCTGTTGAAATCATATTTTTCTTCAGATCTGGAACATGCCTTACCTCCTTTAGTAGCCATTGGTTTCCATTTTGTTGTTTTACAAGAACTTTACCCATTCCAACAATTTTACAGGGTTTATCATCACCCAAATGAACTTGTCCAAAATCTCCTTGAACATAGTCATGAAAATATTTCTTATCAGGTGTGGCATAGAATGAAGCCCCTGAATCTACAACCCAAGAATCAGTAACATTTTCTAAAGAAAGAATCAAAGAATCTTGTAACACATCACCTGTCACATTTGGTTCATGATTGTTTTGTTGTTGTGTGTCTCCTTCTTTTCCCTTCTGAGATCTACAGTATTTCTTTAGGTGTCCTTTCTTTCCGCAATTCTAGCACACTATTCCTGTTCTGGACTTGGAACTACCTTTCCTTGATTTAATGCGAATCAAAGAATCTTGTAACACATAACCTGTCACATTTGCTTCATGATTGTTCTCTTGTTGTGTGTCTCCTTCTTTTCCCTTCTGAGATCTACAATATTTCTTTAGGTGTCCTTTCTTTCCACAATTCTAGCACACTATTCCTGATTTAGACTTGGATATGACTTTCCTTGATTTAATGCGATATCCCGAGCTCTTTCCTCTTTCCATTCTTCTTCCCCTAGACTCTGCACTCAAAGCATTACCCGATGTCTCACCGGAGCTTTTTCGTCGCATTTCCTCACTAAGGATAGCACCAACAACATCATCAAACTTTAAAGTACTAGATCCAGAGACAGAGTTACTAATGGCCATTACTAAACCATTCCAACTCTTTGGAAATGAGCACAAGAATAACAGAGCTCTAAATTCATCACCAAATTTTAGCCCTACAAAACTTAACTGACTGGTAGCTGTATTAAATTCATTTAAATGGTCTGCAATAGATCCACCTTCCGACATCTTCATATTAAATAGTCATTTCATAAGAAATACCTTTTTTGAGGCTGAGGGTTTTTTATATAGTTTCGCTAACGTCTGCATCAAACCCTATGCTATTGTTTCCTTCAAAATATTGAAGGCGACTGATGCCGCAAGACACAAATGTACTATTCCAAGTGCCTTTCTATCGAGAATGTTCCATTCCACATCTGTCATGGCTGCCAGCTTCTTTTTTTTTCCACTCAATGGTAGGTATAGATCTTTCTGATACAGATAATCTTCCATCTGCATCTTCCACAGTCGGAAGTTTTGGCCCTTAAATTTCTCGACCCTAAACTTACCATCGTCCGCCATTACTCCCACTCGAACCAGGAACCCTTCTTTCCTGCGAGTTTATCAGCCAAATATACCTTCGGCTCTGATACCAGTTGTTAGAAAATTAAATATTATAGAGAAATGCAACACATAAAATATGCGGAAAAACACAAGCACACAAAACACATAAAACTAGAGAGACACAGATATACGTGGTTCACCTAGTTTGGGCTACGTCCATCCCAAACAGCCAGTCCTTCCTTTCTATTATCCAGCAAAAATGAACAGAAAAAACCTACAGGAGATCTGTTGTAATATCCTCTATTCTCTCTCACAATCTCCCTCTTTGTTTCTCACTCCGAGAATACTCACATAATACACAGCCGCAATATAATACCCTCATATATACAAGGGGGTTGCCTTCTAGGGCAAAAAACCCTAATCTAAACATAACTTCTACCGTCAGATCATTTGGCTAATGAACAACCCAGATTGACTAGAAATTACTATACTTTTACAAGGCAATTTTACATATGTTTTTAGCTTCGGGGGTGCTGCCCCTGAAAACCCCCGCCAGGGAGGGGCTCCAAAAATCACTGCCGCCCCCCCTGGACCCCCCACGGCAGCGATTAATTACGGGTGGCGTTGCCGTCCCTTTTAAGGTATAGGGATCCAATGCTATGATACAAAGTAAACAAGATAATCAGGCTCCACACCCAACAGGTTAAGTGTAAAATAATTTATTATGAGAATTATTCTTCTTATTTTTAATACGATGACTCTGTTGATTTACATATTTTTTTGCATATTTTTGTCCTAGCATAGTACCATAAAGGATTTCCTATTATTTTTTATTATTGACCTAGTGTGTTATGTGAGGCTCTTCTTCAAAGTATTTGGTGTTGCATACCCTGGTGTCAGGACTATACATCCATTTTATTGAGGGCTCAATCTAACAAATTTTTATGTTGTCTTGTGTGAGGTACATTCTTATGCATTTGAATGAATTGACTTAAAACTCGCAGTCCATACAAAGATGTATCCTTGCTATGCTCTCGCCAAGTTTGAAGCCTTAATGGCTACGGTTGAACTCTGGTGCACATCTATATATTTTTAGAACCACCATAGCCGAGATGTGATGGAATTTCATTGGAAAGGGTATTTGATGTAGAGTGGGAGTAATCCCTTATGAAAACCACCAGATTGAAGCATGAGTATATCATCATGGCTTTAACCTTGTAATCCTTACTCTTGATTGTGGTGAGACTTACCAGGTTACGGGAATATGGGCTTGAAGGCCAAGTCTCTATCCATATAATTGTGACCTATGACCAGGTGTGAAGTTGGTGTAATGGTCAAATGAGATCAATCAAAGAAATCAGTGATCGAAGGGAGATCCGAGATGATTTCAGCCTGAAGGTATTGTCCGAGGAAGGTCCACCCCAAACGAAAAGATAAAGGTGAACCAAGAGTTATTTCCAAGGTAACGAATCTAGGAGTTTTATTTACGGATAAGGGAATATTAACCCTAAAATTTCGACCATGGAGGAAACAATAAAGGCGCAATGATAGTTATTGTGAGGGAAACCGAACCAAGAATTATAGTCGGGGTAAAGAAGGCATGAGCCTTGAAAGTCCTCCCGATACGAGACGACAAACACACATCAAGAGTTATAGGTAGGGAACGAAGCCAAGAGAATTAGCCAGGGATGACAGAAGCTTAACCTTAGAAGGTCCACCGAAAGGAAAAGATGAAGGGGTGCCAAAAGTTATAGTCAGTGTAACGCCCGAGAGTTCTTCCTGGTATAGCGAAGTAGTGAGTTTTAGTGGGAGTAGTGGAACCGAGATTCCAGTAGAGGTCAGGCATGCAATGACCAGTCGAAAACCTTTAATAAGTCAACACATGGCACTGGGAGGTTATCCACGTGGGTTCCACATGGCAGAGATGACGACTGACACCCTTTGACTTGTTAGAAATTCAAAGGGTCATAACTTTTGATCTAGAGGTCGTATTAGGGTAAATTTTATATCATAGGAATCGTCTTGATGAGGCAAATGCAACATTGATGTTTATTTGAGGTTTTAGGATAGTTGGAAAGATTAAAATTTTAGACCCCATCTCCATAATGGCACCTTGGATCTTGGTTCAAAATAATCACCACATCCTTTCAATTAGTGTTTAGGTGATGATTAGGAGCGGGTGCATTACAAGGTTATACTAAGCAAGATAAGGAAGATTTACTGATAAGTAAGTGAAATAAGGAGGTTGAAAAAAAGGTGATTTTAAGGATTTGGAATAGAGTTTGGTGACTTCTCAAGGTATATAATGAGACATTCTTTAAGCCATTTTTTAGATAGGCTTGGTGCACACTTTAACCTCAATTTGGAGATCTTTGAAGAAGTCATTTTGAAACATTCTTGGTATTCTTTGGAGCAGTCCTAAAGACTTTTGTAGCAACTAATTAAAGCATAGTTGGAGAAAATTTGAAGTGACCTTTGGAGGACATATTGAAGCAAACTTGAAGCCCTTATTGGAGTATCCTTTTGAATATATTTGACGCACTGTATTAAATTATTCCTCATCAGATTTGAAGACATATTTAGATTAATATTGAAAACAGGCGGAAACGTGAAGCTGGGTTACACTTTTGTGAGAATTGAGGGTTGAAATTTTTTTTCGGCAATAGTTCGGCTGAACAGTTTAGAAATTTCGGCCGAACTTTTTAAAAAATTTCGGCTGAACTCGTGATTCCGTTTAGACTGACGGCACGCTGACAGCGCGGGAAAACAGAATTTTTGCCGGAGATTGGAAAACCGGCAACTAAAGTTCGGCCAAACATTTGAAAAAAGTTTGGCCGAACTAATTTCTATAAAATAATCACCCGTGAAGTTATTCGGGTTACTGGTTTCATTATTCTGCAGTTGTTTGCAGGTTTTCGCTGTTTCTACCTGCTCGTCCCCATTGTTGTTCGTGCGTTTTCGTTGTTGTTGCCTGCTCGTCCCCGCTACTGTTCGCGCGTTTTCATCAGGTATGAGTTCTGCCTCCCTGCCTGAGGTTGTATATAGTATATTAGTTGCCACTGTTATGATTAGAACAAAATTCCATCACAATGATGCAACTATGATATCACTGATACCAGCTTGTTGGGTACATTTTCCTATTTTTTGGGTACATTTTAATGCGCGTTCTTTAATATATACGTTTCACTTTTCCACATTTTAAGTAGTTATTTCTGAACCCGCATATATAGGTTTCAATTTTTCCATTGTAACAAGTTGTTTCACATTGATTGAAAGAGGTTCTCCCCTTAGCACCAACCCATTACCTAAAGAAACCACCAGTTGTGTCATCCCCATGTTTGTTGTCGTGGGGGAGGACCACCAAATTGAACCTTCTCATTTGAGGATTCCAGACCAGGAGGTAGAGGTTGCAACAACAGGGAGAATTCACTAGATTGCTGATAGGAGAGTTTATACATTTGAACAATTAGTTCTATCATCCAACATGCTCATGAAGGTTTGATTCTAAGTTACCTGTTCTAGTTGCAGTACGGGAACAGGGGATAGGAAGAGACCTTACAGTCCTCCAGTTCATTCATAGGAGGGTCTGAGCTGGCTGGTGGCTATAGTCTTCACTTGGTTTTGACTTTATTCACCATTGTTGTTTAGTCAGATTGCATTGTTGAGGTCTCATTGCTAGCTAATCATCCACAAAGAATCTATGCTACTACAGGGAGGAGAATAACAAAAGACAATGGGTGGTCTAGTTGGTGCACTGTAAGTACACTAAATCTCAGTCTAGTTTTGTTGCAGCCTCACTCTCCCTTTCGTCAAGGAATTTTCTTAAATGCCAGAGTTCCAGACTTAACCTCACTAGACTTTCATTTGAAGTTACTATTAGAAAATTGTGAGTGTTACAGGCTATTTACGACTGTACTTGAGTTTGACAAGAGTTTAGTTAAGCATAAAATCAATTAAACTTAGATAATGCCTATTTCACAATGATAGATTAACCAGTTTAACGTAAATCAGTTAAAAAAACCATGGAAATTGTATATGTTCAACCATGCCTGTTATAGACTTCTGTTAATACTAGCAGAGATCCATGTTAACCCAGATTTAATTAGCCAATGTGAAACCTCCTTATTTCAACCTCCTTATTTGCACAATTCATCTCAGGCACTTTCATTTGGCTAAGATGCTGCGGCAAGGAGGTATACTTTTCCTTCAAAATCATTCTGGAATGCACCTAGTTCAACCACTTATTTATGCCTTAAGGGGAATTGAACCTTGCTGGGTGGTCTAGTTGGTGCACTGTAAGTACACTAAGTCTCAGTCTGGCTTTGTTGCAGCCTCACTCTGCCTTTCTTCAAGGAATTTTCTTAAATGCCAGAGTTCCAGATTTAACCTCACTGGACTTTGATTTGAAGTTACTATTAGAAACTTGCGAGTGTTACAGGCTATTTACGACTGTACTTGAGTTTGACAAGAGTTCAGTTAAGCAAAAAATCAATTAAACTTAGATAATGCCTATTTCACAATGATAGATTAACCAGTTTAAGGTAAATAAGTTAAAAAACCATGAAAATTGTATACGTCCAACCATGCCTGTTATAGACTTCTGTTAATACTGGCAGAGATCCATGTTAACCCAGATTTAATTAGCCAATGTGAAACCTCCTTATTTCCACCTCCTTATTTTCACATTCATATTCAACAATTTTTTTATGAACAAATGACACCAATTGTGTCGTGAATAATTCTGTCAAATTTAATGTATGCATTGTATGTTCTGAAGACTCCAATGTAATGGATGCATTGTATGTATTTTTTGCTTATATATTTTTATGATGTTTGTCATACTAACGTCATATAGTGTATGAAGTTTTAAATTGTTTTTAAATTATTTTTATTATGTGATGTATGTGATTTTGATTGAAAATGTTTCTTTTTTATTTATTAATTAAAAAAAATTATTAGAAAAATTATTGCTTTAAGCCTTAGAATTTACAATAAAAATTAGAAAATGTATTTTTATCTAAACTATTTATGAAAAGTTTAATATCGTTTGATCTTCTCTACCATGTCCTTTTTACATATATCTAGAATAATATTATTTGTACAGTTTCTGGTTTTTTGTAACATTTTACTACCATAATAAAAATCTATAGAAATAATAATCTAACATTATAATATCTTGAAATGGAGCTAGCCAACTAAAATATAGTTAGTTGAGGAGGCTATGTATTACATATGGTCTTGAATGAGCATTTGGACTCTTTAGATATCTAAAGAGTCCAAATGCTCATTCAAGACCATATGTAATACATAGCCTCCTCATCTAATATATAAAACTTTAATCCATGTGCTTAACCTTAACATTGACACAAATGGAATTTACAATTTTACTCACTGCTTTATGATAGAAAAATATGTGGATGAATATTTCCCACATATCCAAAGTCAAAAGGGATAGATTAAAAAGGGATGCGCTCTGGTCATCTATAAAAGATAAATTAAAGAAGCATGACATATTAGTAATGAAAATTAGATATGCATACCAATTATGTTCATATAACACAAGAAATAGATGATTCAATACAAATGTCACATAGAAGTCATATTTATCTCATGGGCCTTCAACTTAAATTATATATCTAGCATTACATTAAGCTATAGGAGATAAATCAAAGAAGCATTTGAATGTAAATTAAACATGTGTAATATTTATGTCCTTTAGTTTAATAAATATATAATAATTTTCAAATGCCATATCTAAGCTATATTTCATTTAAGTAGCTTTCAATTTAAACTTATATCTAATGTTAAATTATATAAAAGAATAACAGTAATTTCCAAACTTCAAAAATATATTTTAAAGAACTTTAGTATAAAATGTGACATATAATTTTCCTATGTGGAAAAACATAGTTATCGAGAGTTCAAAACTCATGCATTTGAATAGAAAGTGGGTATACAAATGAGCAAGTAGATTTTTTCTAGAAATGAGGAAGTGAAGGTTGATAGAGAGCCACACAAAATTCCAAATTCATACCTTCACAAAATTGTTAGATCCTTTTAAAGAAAACATGTCATATAATCAAATTTCATCGAAATATATGATAAACTCAACCCAATTTTATGAAAAATAGTATACCATTTTTACATTTCACATAATAGAAATAGATAAATATTACTTAAGTATTTTTATAAATATTTAACTACCCATAGAGAGATGGCCAAGTGATTGAGACAGGGCATCATCACAATAAAAAACCAAGTACAAATTGTAGTAATCCTAGAATCATGCTTTACATAAGGTAAAATTGGGGAACTCATGACTCAAGTACTATAGATAAAAAACGTTTACCCTTACCAGAAAATATATGATAAAAATTGACAAACTACATAAGTTTAAGCTTAAGGGGATATAATCCTTCTTGCCTTCCATATAGATAATGAAAATGATTGAACTCCAAGTCTCATGTTTCTTGTCATGTTACTTTATAAACCTTGATTGGAAAGAAAAATAGGAGGGCAGAAATGTAAGAAATATAAAACATAATGAAACACAACGTAAGAAATAGAGAACATATAATGAAACACACACATACATATCTCTCTACACAATCAACACAAATTATTTTGCTAGGAAATCCTTATGGGAGACAAGCAACCCTAAAAAGTAATGATGCTCTAGAATATTTTTCCCTAGGAAATCCTTATGGGAGAAAAACAACACTAAAATGTAAACATGCTCTACTCTCTCTTTTCTGGTATGGAGAATATGTTTAAGGTAATCTCTCTAGAGTTAGCTAAGACTTTTGGCATGTAAGGTTGCTATAAAAACTTAACTTCATACATTTTTCTCTCTAACTTCACACTCCTAGTTGTATTTTCAACTATAGAAAAAAATACAATAACACAAAATGGAACTCTTTTTCCTCCTAGTGGCGAAGTATTTAACATAGCGTGATAGCCAACTAGGTGTAAGATTTGATTCCGTCAACCATTAACGAGGTTTGTGATTTTAGACTTTTTAGAGTCTTGTTAAAATTCCACATGTAGCTAGCTTGCTATGCATGAGTAATGGGGCTAAAATGTCATTCTCTCATACCATGGTGGTCAACATGATATAGGTCAACTTACTAAAGGCATAAATTTTGAATGAACTTCATTTGATGTTTTTCTTGCACCATTGGATATATGTCTTTAAGTGTAGAATAATGGTCAAGATTTTGGCACAAGGAATAATTGTTTGACCCCCAAAAATGTCAAAATTAAAACCTCAAAATGAATCCAAAAGGTTTTGGATCCCAATTCTCCACCCACCATTAAAATGACCCTACAAGTTGATTCTTTCAGTTTTTTCACTCTATAAGCGTCAAAATATATGAAAAATAATATAATTATCCAATCTAGATCATTATTTAATAATTTGTTAAAATGAGTAAGATATACATCATGGAATTTAGATAAATAGCGTTAATTCATTGAACACCCTTGTACATTCCTTGTTGATACTTTGAAAGTAATATATTTTGAAAAATAATTTGTTTATGGATTCTATTTTCCACATTCTCTGAACCATATCAAAAACCTTCTTATAATATTTGAAACCTAAGGTCTTTCCCATACCAAAGTATGTTCTTTTAAAACATGTTTTCTTGGTGATATGGGTGATTTAGAAATGATTGGGAGAGCGAAATTCCTCATTTAATATGTACAATATGTTTGGTTTATGCCACTAAGCCAAGAATTTTAAATTCAACTGACTTTTAATATAACCAACTAAATCCTGCAAAAAAAGAATAAAACAATTTATGTTAGGGTTGTGGATTCAGGCATTGAAACAACACACCATGATATTTCAAATTTAAAAATAATGGTTTGAGTCCTAGGTAGCTTAGAATCCTATTTGTTTTCAAAATAAGGATGCAATCCCATTTGATTCTCATGATTAGGTTGTAATCATGAGGCTCTCGCTCAAGAGTGGACCTTCCCAAAATCTTGTGACGTCTTGTCACAAACAAAACCATAAAACTGAAAAACACATCATGCTAGAAACATAGGTCGCTGACATATCAGTTTTCTCCTTCAAAGAAAAAAAATTCACATCATGTGAATATCTCCATGTACTCTTACATATTGGTGTACAAAACCATCAACCAAACACAAGTCGACAAAACATGCCTCTTCAAACAATCGACTTCGTTTGTTAATAGCCTGTACAAATTTTATTTTTGTATTTAAGTGTATTAACATAACTTCTTACTTGCAAGATCTTGTTTCAGTGTAATATGCACCATACTCTAATTTTCAAAGAAACGAAACAAGCTATATCTGCTAGCCTTAATTGTTCAAAGAAATCTAACCATCTCTGTTAGCAAACCATTTCAATGGCGCTTCTTTTATTACCTTATCACATGTGAATCATCCCCGACCTCATCTGACAGTGGAATCTCTTTTTCCATTCTCTTCAAGCATCTCTTTCACCTTTCTTCAGTCAGGGGAGGATTTATGATAAAGTCCATGATTTGTCTACATGGTGACCTTTTCTTATGGAAATATAAACAATTGTGATCTTATTTTCAACATTTGTATTTTTCCCCTTGTCCAATGGGCCTTTGATTTTTTGCCTCTTTTATTTAGAAAGTTTCAATGTGCATGGATATCTTCTTCCAACATCTATAAACATTATGGTTATTCAAACCACAAAAGGAACATGTGCAAGTTCTTTTCTATATCTTATGTGAATATTTACCATGTTTATCATAATTAAAAGAAATTTTATTAAAGGCAAATTTGTACCTTGAACATTCACCGTTGTCGCCTTCTTGAGGAGGTGAATTTGATGAGGTAGTGTCTCTCCTCTGAATACTGGCAATAAATTCAATGACTAGATAGAGCTTTCAACATCCTCTTTTTTTACATTCTCATTAGCTGCATGTTTATTAACATCTTCTTGCGAAGTAGGTGTAAAAATTTTCCATTCATCATGAACACAAACTTCACAAGCTTGAGGTATTGAACACAGAATAAAATTCCTTCTTGGAATAGCTTCATGTGCCTCCTTGTCTTTGGAGCATTCTCAATCATGTTTTCCATAACCAAGACCAAAATAATTAGGCCCTTCCTCAACAACATTTGGCTCAACTATGCCTTGCAAGTAATATATCAACTTTGAACTGTCTAATATGTACAATATGTTTGGTTCATGCCACTAAGCCAAGAATTTTAAATTCAACTGACGTTTAATATAACCAACTAAATCCTGCAAAAAAAGAATAAAACAATTTATGTTAGGGTTGTGGATTCAGGCATTGAAACAACACACCATGATATTTCAAATTTAAAAATAATGGTTTGAGTCCTAAGTAGCTTAGAATCCTATTTTTTTTCAAAATAAGGATGTTCTCCCATTTGATTCTCATGATTAGGTTGTAATCATGAGGCTCTTGCTCAAGAGTGGACCTTCCCAAAATCTTGTGACGTCTTGTCACAAACAAAACCATCAAACTGAAAACACATCATGCAAGAAACATAGCTCACTAACATATCATTTTTCTCCTTCAAAGAAAAAAAAATTCACATCATGTGAATATCTCCATGTACTCTTACATATTGGTGTACAAAACCATCAACCAAACACAAGTCAATTTAAGGAAAATTACACTAAGTAGCTTCCAACCTCATATGACCATCATGTCAAACTATCTCAGGATATTGTCCAAGTAAGAGCCACTTAAGCAAGCAATCTAGTATACATGACTCCAATTTCAATTATCAGCAATGACAGTTCTAAGTATGGTGCAAACATTGCTCCAGATTCTCAATGCATCATGTTTGATGACAATAATTTGGGGAGTGAGAGAGGGAGATGGTAGGAGAAAAAATTCAAGGAATCCACGAGAAATTGAAAAATATATAACTAATAAGGTGGAGAAAATTTGTAACCTAAGAGAGAAACCTGTTAGGAAATGGGTGAAGTTGGTATTACACACCCAATTGGACAACCTCGAGGAGAAAAAATTTCTGCCACTTTATTTGTTGGCATAACCTAGTAAGTGTTATTCAGTACCATGCATTTTGTAAAGGCCTTGACCTAGTTCCCATTCAACTCCATCCACCAGGTTTTAGAGGATTCCAAGCCTAATTTCATGAAAAGTAAGTTGGAGATGATCACATTGACCTGCTTGATGATGTGTCTATGAAGATTAACTACCTTGAACTATTTTTTTGCGTAGGGAAAAAGACACATTCCGATGTCTGAGCATGAAAATGTTATTTGATATAGTTAATGCCTCTAGTGTTTACTTCTACAAGTTCTATAGGAAGAGTCTGTAAAGGGCCAAGTAGCCTCTGGATCTCATCTTTTATGAAAGGTGACATATCTAGTAAATGCCCCTACAGTTAATCTCTGGAATGGATCTAAATAGAAGTTCTTCATTCTAATATCCATAAAACACAACAACTTTAAGGTAAACTATGTACATGTGTCATTTCTCCCACAAACTAAAGTGTATAAGTGGTAAATTTTATAGCAAGTGTGCTCCCACCATGTAAAGTGCAATTTGGTGAACTTATCATTTTTATAATTTCTTTTTCGATTAAATTTAGTTTCACACATGATGAATTATTGCTTTTAAAGTTGTGTTCTACATAATTTGTTTATACTAAATTACAAAATGATTTTTTGAAATCTATTTTGTGTAAATGTTGACCAATAGATATATATCATGGAGGATGAACGAAGAAGATCAGCCAAATCCCATATGGAGGTTCAGGGATCAGGGAATGTTCACAGTATTTAAATATAATATTAAATCTCCATACATGTGTGTACATATGGAATTGATTTTTTTATTAATTTTGTGAGTTAAATTAGTTGATAATAAGTTTTATATTTTAATTTTTAGAAGGTAAGAGGAGATGGGTTTCAACTCCATCCATGGAGCGTGGCCAAGGTTCAACCGGTCGAGGTATGAGTGGTAGCAGGTTGCGGGAAGGGGGTGATATTTATTCCCCCCAAGGCCAATCAACCGCTGCTGGTTCTCAGCAGCATCATTCTGGGTCTGGTTCTCAGCAGCGTCATTCTGGGGCTGGTTCTCAGCAAGGTCATGTTGGAGAAGATGTTAACCAACAACATCAAGTTTGCCATCAATTTCAATATTTTTTCATTAAATTTGTACAACTTTTTTTACACGTGTTTTTTTTAATATACAAAATTTTATATATATTGATGCAGAGGCCGAAAATGTTCGAGCTAGTGGTCAAAATAGACGTAGGGCAACTTGCTACATTCAAGAAGAAGGCTTTCAACCCAACACAACTTATCCAGCTAAGATTACTGATATACCATGGGAAACTAACATGGCGGAATGCACCTTACAAAGGTGTAAAAGCCTTCATGCAAAATTGCAAAGAGATCTCATGGCTTTGTCTCTACCTGCTGAGAGTCGAAAAAGCCTTGAAATAGTTACGCATTCATTGGGTGAAATGATAAATGTGTATAGAAATCTGGGGCCAACCACTGATTCATTTGTAGAACTGATGAGAAAGAGAAAAGAAACAGTGATGGGTCCCGATAAATGGGAGGACATAAAACAAAAAGTTACAAGAGCAGTGGCTAAGTAAATGTTTAATTACAAGGAAGGGACAAAAAGAAAAATGTTGAAGGTGCAGTATTTCAAGCACCCAGACAAAGCTAGTTATTTGTATGACCAACATCTTGTGGCCTATGGAAGGCTTCCATGGAACGATGAGGTTCCGGTTTATTTTAAACAAATTTTTTATGCAGAATTTTTTTGGGTATGAAACCCAACTACAATGACCTTCCTTCAGAATTTTTTGGCCCGGGGAAAGGTCGATTATATGATCGTAAGGGTGCTAAGCGAGATGTGGAGTTGCCTCGCCCTGAGCCACCATTGGTGAATCGACCGTTTCGAGTCGAAACTTTGCGATCAGAGATCAATGCGACTTCTCAGATAAGTCGAGAAGCAAGGGATTTTATGATCGAGAATGGTCATAACGGATTGGGTGGACTCGATCTTTCTTTAAATCGAAAAAGAACATGTGAAAATGCACATGCCAATTTTGTTTATTGTACAGATGAGGAGATTGACAAAATGAATGTTGAAGATCTCCGAACATATGCAAAAAATTGTCGCAATGGTTTGAAAGAGTTAATTTTTCATGAGGAAGAGGGCATCAGAATGGTATGTTTTAGTGACCTTAGGGTTTGAAAATATTTTTACATATACATGTGTACAATTTGTAATAAATACATGTGTATGTACATGTATACATTTATTTGTATGTGTACATTAATCTAACAAAAATGTAGGATTATATGTTAAAACACCATTTGTAGTTCTCAGGCATGATATGTGACGAAAATGTTAATATCACGTTCGGGACCTCTGGTTCAAACATTGCAGATGGGTCTGACCATCAAGATATGTTGGAAAATGTTAGTTTTTTATAAGTGACTCTAAAATAAATAATTGTTGCCACACATGTACATGTATGTATATATATAATTTGATAAAATGTTTTAACAGGTACCGATTCCGTCTGATGTTTTTGGGATGGTGGTACCTTCTTCTTCCTTGGGAGATGTACCTTCTACTTCCTTGGGAGATGAGCCACAAGTATGGACAATTTTTCACAAGTTTAAAATTTATGGTTAAAAGTTTTATATATATATATATATTCTACCTCAAAAAGTTCCATTAAAAATTGAGATATATATATATATCTATATTTTGAGTTAAATTTAAATTTTTTTGAATTTAGGTTCCTATAAAAGATTTCTTTAATCCGCGGACTCTAGCGACGAAGATAAGAACATCCACAGCATTTGAACAAGTTGTCTTTAGTTCATTTTTTGATATTATTGAAAATAAGTTTATATATGTACATGTGCATTTTCATTTGAAAGTTTTTAATATATATATATATATAACTGTACATGTATATTGTACAGTTTACTGCTGCAGATGTTCCTATGGGAGAACTTGTTCATCAAATGGAGAGGAAACCTTATGAGGTATTGCATGATTTTTTTGTTATATTTTGTTTTTTACATGAAGTTCTAGATATATATATTCTCATTCATTTTTAAAACTTCAAATTTTAATGTTCAAGTACATGTGCATTGTGTATGTAGGTTTCCTATTCACAGGATAGGGCGTGGACTGAGACCCAGACGCTAGATCCTCCATTTGATGGACATGATTTACAGTAGATTTGATTTCAAAATTTAGATGGTTTTAAAATTTGTTAAACTTGATACAGTTTGATACTTGTGAGATTTACAATTTTTGGACATATTTTATTACATTGTTATTATATAATTTGTTTTATTTAATTTTTTGGATGGTTTTAGTACTTTTGGCATGTGAATGTGAAGTAATGTTGTCATCCGAACTACATTTGGCATGTGATATTTAATGTTAAATGTTTTTGTTGGATAGTTGAATTATAATTGGCATGGCATGTGAAGTTTTTAAAACTCAAGTTTTGGATGGTTTCAATCTACATTTTGCATGTGATATTTAATGAACTTAAAATGTTTAATGGTTTAATGTTGCACAGTATATTTAATCAAAAGGTTTTTAAAACTTAAAGTTTTGGATGGTTTCAATCTACATTTGCACATGTGTGGTACATATAATGTTAAATGTTTCTATTGGATCTAGTTGAACTATAATTGGCATGGCATGTGAAGCAACGATATATATATATATATATATATATATATATATATATAATTTAAATTTTTTTAAACTCAAGTTTTGAATGGTTTCAATCTACATTTCGCATGTGATGTTTAATGTTTTAATGTTGCATGATATATTATCAAAAGTTTTTAAAATTTTAGAGTTTTGGATGGTTTCAATCTACATTTGGCACATGTGGTATATAATGTTAAATGTTTCTATTGGATAGTTGTTCACTATATAATTGGCATGGCATGTCAAGTAATGTTGCACAAATCCCTTTTGGATGGTTGAAGTACATTTGGAATTTTAAGATTGCTTTTGATCTCTCCATGTAGCTTTGTTTGAATGAAAAATTTCCAATAGGAAGAACATAGCTTTTCAATGCAACTAACCATGTATCAATTGAGCTCTAATTGAAAAAAAAGCTTTTCAATGCAACTAACCATGTATAAATTGAGCTCTAATTGAAAAAAAAAATTTTCAATGCAACTAACCGTGATGCAAGCAGATCGAGAAACTTCTTGCAGATGCAGAGCAGGGAAACTAAACTTCAGACAGACTTTAAGACTTTCAAATTTTTCTGAATGCCAAATGATCTTACAAAGCTAGTATTTACAATATCCTAGTAGGTAATTCGGTGACAAATTTTACCGAAAGCTTGAAACAAAGAGAATCTATCCTTGGATAGGACATCATGTAAGATGCCTGCCATAAACAGTAAAATTGTACTTAAAATCTGAGATTCGGGCAAGTGGGGACAACCACTTGTAATCTCGTCCCTTGGAGGCTAGGCCACATGGGGACCAAATCTGACCTTACAAAATAAAGTGAAATAATTTGTACCATACGGTTGGAAAACATATACAAGAACAATTAATATACAAGAACAATTAATTTCATTCTAGAATATATCTATATATATATATATATATATATATATATCCAATACATATAACATTTTTCATCAATGCACATGTATAGAAAAACTACTTTCAGTTGATACTAGAGCACGTGCTTGTACCCAAACAATTTGTACATGTGCAAACATTTGCACAAATAACATAAGCAGCTCAATTTTTAGTTGAGTACTGGAAGTTCTAAAACATATCTAATCCAAATATAATAAATTGTTGGACAATTCACTCAAAAAAATTCTAATGGAATTCCATCTTCAATAATCCGTTCATGATCGGATTTTTACATTTTCCATCTCTTAATTTTCGATTTTTTCTTTGATTAAACTTCTATCAACTTTATGCGTGCTGCACACACCAAGTGACTATATTGACAACTTATGGAATCAGGTTCATAGTCTTCAAAGTAAACAAAGTCTCCACTTTGATGAGTTTGTCTAAAAAAATAACCTTTCAGTATAATAGACCCTCTGTCATATTGAAATCCGTGATCATTATAGTTTTGTAATAATTTCATTTTTCGTTCAGTGCAACGCATCAAATAATACTTCACATTTTCATCGTTGTCAATAGGTGCAATTAAAGCAAAAACATCTCCTGCACAATAAAATAAATTTAACATTTAATTATGCATATTTAAATTTATTTCTAGATCTTTAAATCATTAGAAAGTAATTCAAATGTTACCTTCTCTAATAAGATCAGAAACTCGATCACCATCGGATGATATTGTAGTTTCCTCTGATTGCATTTCTTCAAACATTGCAACAGACATTTTTCCCTTTGTATTTAGCTCTGTATGTTTCCAATCGTTCACATACATTTTTTTTTCACAAACGTCATTGGATTTTGTGTTGTCTATGCAAACATCACAAAAACAAGAATATTTTCTTTTATCCAATGCAAACACATTTCTCGACAACTTTGTTTGAATTGAATGCAATTTTCGAGTCCCTTTTATTGTTTCAATGTCATTTCCAATTGATCTATCTATGTCTTCGATTCCAATATGCCAGAAAAACCTTTATATGGAAAATTAGAAAAAGAATTTGTAAATATGATATCAAAATACAATTAAAAATAATCATTGCATGATAAATGTACAATGTTTAAAATTATATTTCCAATATATATTAAATTGAATGTACCTTCGCACTTCTCTTGATGGGTTTTTCTCATGGCTTAGAGCAGCGATGCACCATTGAACAACTTCTTCAGTGTTCACAAGTCGGCGTGCAGAGTGGTTCATTTGATATCTTCGAAGTACTCGTTTTATGCATGCTCCTGCACCATCATGTTCTCCTTTTCCATGGCTAGTCTCAAAGAAATTCCAACAATGTTTAATGCAGGTTTTCTTATGAAGACAACACAACCAAAATAATGATCATGCATATTTGAATTGACCTGCGCATCCGTCTGACCATATCCAATTTTCATTGAATGTTATTCCACGAGTTTTCAATGAATCATAAATTATTCCAAAACAATGTTGTACAAAACATGTATCATGTGTACGATTGTCACTGATATAAAAGTGATATTCTTTAATGATATGTCGATTTTCACTCGTGCTTTCTATATGATCGACATTTCGTTCAGCATGTCTATATAGAATATAGACGAGCATGGAGACTTGGTTAGAATGATAGTATTCACTCTAAATTTCTTTTTGTGGAACAAATGTGTAGTTTTCTGCAAAATCAATCACTGTCAAAATGGTCCCTGGTGGAAAAAATTCACAAGATTTTTTGAATTCGATTCTTTTAACACTATTTGCACTTTGAATCGATGTCCCGATATATTCATATCTCTTCCATTTCACTTTCATGTTGGACAATGATTGATCATTTATATCAATATGATATTTGTTTTGAAATTTAGTCAAATTTCCACAATCATCGCATTTTTTACCACCAACACATTTCTTTTTGTAAAATAGTTCATCTCTTTCTCTTTCACATAGAATTTGAGATATGAATTCACGGATAGTGGATGGAGGAGGTGGATCCTTCCATAATTTTCTACCGAAATCAAGGAATGTGTCATAATATAACTCAAATTCCACATGATAACGGCAACAACAAGTGTCGGGTACGGTGATAGGTTTTACATACGATGGTTTTTGTTGAGAAAAAGCACTGAGTGAAACATGAATTTGATGATTATCTTCTTTGAACTTGTTGAATAACTTTATCTAAGTGGTTTCCAAGAGATGTTTTTCATGATCTTTGTACTGATTTCGTGCTATTCTTCTTCGCATCACATGTCTTGCAGTTGGTGAAACACGCGAATTGTTCTTCCAATATTCATATATTATTTTTTTAACATTTTCTCCAAGTATATCTTTGTATGGTTTCCTACAAATAGCTCTCCAACAAGCGAGTTCATCATTTACATCTATTTGCAGTCAAAATTTTCGATGTTTGTGCAAAGTTTTTCGCGAGGTTCCCAGTGCTCGTGCCATGGATGTTATCAAACGATTCTCTTGAGTACTTGGTGAAACCATTGCCATCTGTAGTCCTATACATACATTTGAAACATCTTTATCTCTAGATCTCTTAATTGACTTTATAGTACTACTCATATTTTTTATCACCTCTTCCTTCATTCTTTTATCTTTGGTTGATTTTTGAATATCCAATAGTGTTTTCGCTTCTTTTAATTTCCTTGATGATAGGATACCTTTCAACATTTGAGCCTAAACTGTCACTCGCTCATTTAAGAAATACTTTTCAAAAATGCGGTTGACACGATATCATATAACATGGTCAGGTTTTTTATCTCCATATGTGTGAGTGTCAACATTTTCTAACATCTCATTATCGATAGTGATTTCATCCATACATATTCGAAAAAATAGTACATATTCAATAAATCACTAAATTAATAAATATGTCAATAAATATTAGGAAAATTTTAAATATATCAATAGATCATAATATTTACATTTACATACCCACTTCAATTTCTGCTTGAGGTTGATTTTCTTCTTCAATATTTTGAGGAGTATCTCTGTCTGTTTACATTAAACAAAATATTTTTCAAACTAGTTCATCAAATAAAACTTAAGCTTCACATTTTACATTAGGAAAATTTTAAATATATCAATAGATCATAATATTTACATTTACATACCTGCTTCAATTTATGCTTGAGGTTGATTTTCTTCTTCAATATTTTGAGGAATATCTTTGTCTGTTTACATTAAACAAATTTTTTTTCAAACTAGTTCATCAAATAAAAATTAAGCTTCACATTTTACATTGGGAAAATTTTTAAAATATATCAATAGATCATAATATTTACATTTACATACCTTCTTTAATTTTTGCTTGAGGTTGATTTTCTTCTTCAATATTTTGAGGAATATCTCTATCTGTTTACATTAAAAAAATATTTTTCAAACTAGTTCATCAAATAAAAATTAAGCTACACATTTTACATTAGGAAAATTTTAAATATATATCAATAGATCATAATATTTACATTTACATACTTGCTTCAATTTCTGCTTGAGGTTGATTTTCCTCTTCAATATTTGAGAGGGCTTCTAACTTTCTTTTGCAAGATTGTCTCGTCTCTTCTCTACGTGCCTCAGGGTCTCTTTTTCGATCATATTTTCTCGCACAAGTTCTTCGATTTCCCATGATAATAGGGTATGAAGTTAAAACAAAATTTATTCAAAAAATTAGACAATAACTCAATTACAAAAATATCACAAAAGATTTAATTTAAAAAAATTCACTGTAAATTTTTTGTAAAAAATACATACTCCAATCCAAAACACACACTTTAAAAAATTCGAGAGAAAAATTTCTTATAAAAATGAAACGAAGCTCAAAAGATTTACTTCAACTCAAAACACGTACATACCTCCAAGAAATGTCTTTTGAATGTACGCCCAAGAATTTTTTTACAATTTTTGCCAAAATCATGCCGCCTCCAAGAAATGTCTTCTAAAAAAATTCTTTAAACCCAAAATTGTGAAATCAATTTGCTTCCAAGAAATTCTCTTAAACCCAAACTTTGAAGAAAAGTTTTTGAACCCAAACCAAGATCTTTGTAAAATGAGATGAAGCACTACATCCATGCCATCGAGATATGAAGATATGAATACTAGAGGGTAAATGGTCTCATATTTATTGTAATGGCTTTAAGCTAGATATTTGTATATTTTGGAGCTTACTCAAACCGAGATATCTCAAATATCTCAAATATCTCAAATATTTTGAACATCACTAGAGGATTATTAAAGAGATATTTGGGACATTGTCGAATACATATTTCCAACTTTGTTGAAAACATTATTGGAAAATTCTTGAAAACATATTTAGAACATTGTTGAACACATTCTTGAAGACTTGAAGCCATTGGTAGACTTGTTGTAGTAGCCTTTAGAGAAATTTTGTGTAGAATTTGTAAATAATTTTGGAGCTTACCTAGAAGAAAAACTTAGAAACATTATGAAGCAGCCTCTTAAGAGCAACTTGGAGCACATGTTGAACAAATTTTGAAGCAGTTGTTGGAGATCTTGGAGCAAACTTTTGCAGATATTTGTTGAAATGAATTTGAAAATCTTTGTAAGAAATGAGGGTTGAACCTGGATTGATTTTTGAGGATTGGATTCCTCATAAGAGGTTGGAGCCTCGTTGAGACTAGGTTGGAGCCTGGATTTATTTTTTAAGATTTGATTCCTCATAAGAGGTTGGAGCCTCTTTAAAACTAGGTTCGAACCGAGATTGATATTTGAGAATTGGAGTCCTCATAAGAGGTTGGAGCCTTTTTGAGACTAGATTAGAACTAAGATTGATATTTGAGGATTGGAGTCCTCATTAATGGTTGAAGCCTTGAAGAAGTTATAATTTTGTTGTATTGGTCGGAGTTGAATTGTTGTAAAGGATTAGAGTCCTCACTATTTTTATTAATAAATGTTTTTTTATCTCATTGTTTTTATTAATAAATTTATTTTTTATTCTAAATCTTCTCCTCTGATAAAATTTAACTAGCATAATAAAACAATTGAAAAAATTCCATATTCATTTATCTCAATATTTCTCACAATAATAATTATAATACTAAATATATTTAATAATAAAAACCATAAATCTTAAAGTTCATTACTCCAATATGCACAATTATTGATGTTTCAGTTACCTCAACCATAACAATCATTAACTTTTCAATTCGAGGAAATTTCACCCTAAAAGTGCCCATGGAATTTTCATGTAATTTCTATGTCATAATATGTAACTGAATCAAAATACTTTAAATTCAAAAAGAGGTACATATAAATATTTTGGAGGAAAAAGAAAAAGGAAAAAAGTACTTTTTTTTTAATTGTATTTTTGGTTTATCTCCTTATAGTTTTACTTAATTTTCAGGTGCAGAAACTCGTTGGATGCAAAATTGAATTTTACATCCAATGAGTACCTATTATGCATACTTTTGAGATAAACCACATTGATAAAACATGAATATACATTAAAAGAACGTGTTCAACACGCTTTTGTATGTTAATGCATTAAAATACTAGGTTGGTTGATATATATATATATATATATATATATATATATATATATATATAATCAATGTAGATTTTATCTTAAGACCGGATCAATCAATCTATGATATGAATCAAATCCCTTGAGATGGAAACCTCTTTTAGATTGAAAAGAGATTTGATCTCTCCATGCTTTGTAGTTTCAAAGTTAAAATGGATCTAGGATGGTTTTATTTCACACTTTAAATAAGCTATATTCGACATGAATTGGTTCTCAACACCATATTTTTTTTATTATTTTATTTTTATTTTGTTATTTTCACTTTCATTTTTTATTTTATTTTAACTCGGTTAAAATGTTTCCGCTATATTATATTAATCTTTTCATTTGAATTTTTAATTTTATCGATTTATTTATTTAGACATTATGTTACAACATCTCAAGGTTGAATATAAACATAGTTACTGATCAAATAAGAACTATTACCTCTAAATGAAAACTTTTGTTAAACACCATGTTGAAACACACACATGGTGTATGAGAAGAATAAACACACACACACGAGACTCAACACACAATGAAAGATAAGCATGAGGCTTTCTTATTTTCCATTATACAAAGATGTACATTTATAGTACAATGGTGTAACTCTTGGTTTCACATTCCAAGGTCACTTGGACTCCATTGTGACTTTTCGCATTCCACACCTACCCATGTAGGATTAGGTGTTCCAATATCCCCCCTTAATCCGAAGGGGTATGTGTGAGTCCAAGAAAAGAGTTGTAATACAAATCTGCAAAGTATGCATGGCAGCACTTGGGCTGAATCAACTCTCTGAAATGTTGGAAAAAAGATGTGGTTTTAGGATGACCACAAACACTGGAACGCAATACATGTTGCAGTTCCCGGAACTCTTCCAAAACTGGCAAGAAGCTGAAGGCTTCTGCTAGAGGAATTGTCCCTCATAAAAAAGGGAGACCTTCAACCTAAAAGAAGGGAGGTCTACTACCTGGATGGTTTATGTGACATGAGGTATTACCAACAACTCGAATGCTTTCAAGCATTTTCCGGAACTCAACCAATGCCGGCTAAGCTGAAGGCTTCCGCTAGAGGAAGTGTTCCTCATATATGAAAGGGAGACCTTCGACCTAAAAGAAGGGAGGTCTACTACCTGTGGTGGTTTTAGGTTGTCCACCAACCAAAGATGATGGTTTAAGGTTGTCCACCAACCGAAGGCATGCTCATGGGAATCCGTGTCTCTGGCTACATCTCTGAATCCAGAATGATGAATTGTGGCTCAGGCTCGCTTTAACTGCTGGCTACAACTCTGAACATGGAATGAGAGATTGTGGCTCAGGCTCGCTTGATCTGTCATCGAAGCTTGTACATGACCACCATTTTCCCCCCTATCAGGGACAAGTTGAGATGATGGCGAAAACTCAACTGCAAGTTTGTTCAATATCCGTGAACAAGTTCTAACATGTGTCATAAACATCTTCTTGGCTGCTGATGCCCATTG
Source organism: Pinus albicaulis (assembly GCA_034641835.2). NCBI lineage: Eukaryota > Viridiplantae > Streptophyta > Pinopsida > Pinales > Pinaceae > Pinus > Pinus albicaulis. The sequence continues at coordinate 10,580 of JAXQQM020066513.1, read as the reverse complement.
CCAAGAAGTGATCCATCCAAGATGAATCTTTGTTCTTGCAGGAGGCTTGTGTCTGAACCATTTGTCTGAAGAATGGGTGTACCGACCACAGTGCTTACATGGATGAAGATCAAAACAGTGATCTTTCATATGGCCAACTCGATCACAGTGTTGGCATTTTACAATCTGATGTTGTTGTGGAAGTGGAGCATGGTCTGGAACAGCTGCAGATGAACTGTCATACAAGAATCCAACACTTTGAAATCTAATGGGCTTTGTGTAGTCTGGAATATGAAAGGACACATCCTTGTCATATCCAAGACCAATTCGATGCTTGTTTTGGACAAGCTCTTCCCAAGGTCTGATGATGGGCTTGAGAAGTGCAGGTTGAGCTGCTGCATCTGCATGAAAATCTGCTCTAGTGCAAGGAACTTGTTGGAACACCTAATCCTACATGGGTAGGTGTGGAATATGAAAAGTCACAATGGAGTCCAAGTGACCTTGGAATATGAAACCAAGAGTCACACCATTGTACTATAAATGTACATCTTTGTATAATGGAAAATAAGAAAGCTTCACGCTTATCCTTCATCAGGTGTTGAGTTTCTTGTGTTGAGTCTCTTGCGGGTGTGTGTGTTATTCTTCCTCATACACCATGTGTGTGCTTCAACATGGTGTTTAACATGGTATCAGAGCGGGCGATTGCTGGCCCTGCTCCAATTTGAGTGAGCCATTTGTGTTTATGGCCTGTGCATATTTGTGTTGAGGGATTTCTGCAGCAGTCTTTTTGCCGCATTCAGAAAGTGGTTTTTGAGAAGGAGAAACGTTTAGAAATTGGCAGCATTCAGCATTTGTTTTGAAGAAGAGCAGCAAGCATCACTGCACATCTGAAGGTTTATTTCTTCCTGCAATCTCTGCATTTTAAATTCTGCATTTTGAAGAGCTGCTGGATACGATTTATATTGGGTTTCTGAACAAGTTTCTGGGTTTTCACTGGAAATATTTCTGAGTTTTCATTGGAAGATTTCTGAGAATTCTGAGTTCGTGTGCTGCTAGGCTATTGGATAAATTAATTTTTCCTCCAAGTCTACAAGATTCTGAAAACTCTCCAATCCTGCTGCTATACATTTAAAAATTCTGCTGTTGTTTTAATGATAAGTTCCTGGTCTCTGCTCTCTGCTATTTGAAAAAAAAATAAAAAAATAATAATAATAAATTTAAAAAAAAAAATCCCTGCAACTGCCATACGACCCGTTCCTCATATCTCTTACCTGCGCATACACTATAGCGCTCTCCACACCTTACTTTTCTCTTTTACACAGCTCTACGTCCGTCCATACCCATCGCTCATACATATCATATCCTGCTCTACGCCATTACAATACGCAAACTCCTCACACGCCTTTGGCCGACCCTTCCCCGTCCCTCTGCCTTACTCACTCAAACCTCGTTTTCCCACTCTGCACCTGTGCTAAACCTTAACATTCAACATATCGACCCTCGCCTCACAACGCCTCTTCCCAACAGCAAACCCTCTTCCCTATGCTCTACCCATTCTGCGTTAACTCCGCCCCCATTCTAAACACTGTGCTCCCAATCTACAACCCTCGGTGCTTTGCAAACAGCTTCCCACACTCGACGTTAACTTCCGCCCCCTCGCCCCTACCTTCCCTTACCCCCGCTCACACTTACTCATCACGCGGCCTCTCACTGCCCTCCCAAACCTGCTATCCACGCGTTCTACCTGCTTCCCATTTTACAATACCGCTTTTGCCATTACAATACAGCCGCCCAATTCGACTTTTAAATTAACACCAATATCCACACAATATAGCCCGCCCATCACCCATTAAAAAATAGATATACCATCCCATTTTGTTATTTCCCACTCCTTAATTATGCCTCCCCCCCGTATAATACCCCCCACAAATTTTTTAATTTCGATATCTTAGTTTTTTTTTAAAATCCCTTTTCCCAATTTAAATCCCCCCTCCCATATAATAAGACTTTCCATCCATTCTAAAATTCTGCCCTCCTATTTAAAATAGCGCTCTCCCTTATTTTAAATTCATTCATTATATTTTTAAATATTTTTTTTCAATAGCTCCTCCCACCATTCGATTTTATTTAAATCTCCTCCCACTTTTTTTTAAATCAACCCCATTTCATTTTAATATTCCCTCCCCACCCCCATATAAATTTCCCTCTTCATTTTTTTTATTACCCCCATCCCTTTTAATTAATCCCATTCCCTTTTACTTTTAATTATTCTCATTTTTTTAAATTAATTTAAATAAAAATTAAAAAAAGAAAAACAGAGAGAGAGGAAAGAGAAAAGATTTGAACAGCAGAAAAAGAGGAATGACATGTGAGCAGAATTGAAGAAATACATATAGAAGAAGAAAGTGAAATTTGACATTGTGTGATTTTTGACATGAGAGTGATTTTTTGAAGATTTTTACATGAGAAGACAAGTTTTCCATCGTTTGAAACAGCTATTTGAAGAAGAGATTTCAGCTGCCTCAAAGGCCTCTTGCATATTGTTTTTTGCTGCACATTTTTGCAGAGATATGTATTGAGCTGACATTGTATTTTGAGTGGAATTTGTAGCTTCTTCATAGTTGCAATTAGTATTTGAGTTGTTGGATTATTGATTGCCCTCCATCATTTGAGGAGCACACTTTCTACTTTGAGAATTCTTTGGAGTCATTTGTATTTCTTGTTGAATCACATTGTAAACGGGTGCATTTTTGGTTGTAGCCGACACCCTTTCACTTTTGAGCCTAAGTTGTTGAAAATGGCCAAAATCAATGAGGCATTAGTGTTGTTGAATGGCCTTATTAATTCAAATGTTGATGATGTGATAAAAATGAGCAAGGATGCTCTATGTAACATTCAGAGTTGTTTGCTAGATGCACATGAAAAGATTGAGTTTTTGCAGTTGGAATCTCAGCTCCAACAAGAATAACTTCAGCGAAAGAGTCACCATTCTGAACCTGTTTCTGTTCAGAAGATTGTGAAGGACTCTCATCAGAAGAAAGAAGATAAAGTTGCAGATGATTCACATTCAGTTCATTGCACTAGAGCAGATGTACATGCAGATGCAGTAGTGCATCCTGCACGTCCTAAGCCCATCATCAGACCTTGGGAAGAGCTTGTCCACAACAAGCACCGAACTGGTCTTGGATATGACAAGGATGTGTCCTTTCATATTCCAGACTACACCAAGCCCATCGTATTTAAGAGTGCCGGATTCATGTATGACAGTTCACTTGCAGCTGTTCCAGATCATGCTCCACTTCCATGACAACAGATTGTGAAATGCCAACACTGTGATCGAGTTGGCCATATGAAAGATCACTGTTTTGATCTTCATCCATGCAAGCACTGTGGTTGGCACACCCATTCTTCAGACAGATGCTTCAGAAACAAGCGTCCTGCAAGAACCAAGATTCATCTTGGATGGATCGCTTCTTGGCAATGGGCATCAGTAGCCAAGAAGATGTTTACGACACATGTTAGAACTTGTTCACAGATATTGAGTAAACTTGCAGTTGAGTTTTCGCCATCATCTCACCTTGTCCCTGACAGGGGGGAAATGGTGGTCATGTACAAGCTTCGACGAAAGATCAAGCGAGCCTGAGCCACAATCTCTCATTCCATGTTCAGAGTTGTAGTCAGCAGTTCAAGCGAGCCTGAGCCACAATTCGTCATTCTGAATTCAGAGATGTAGCCAAGAGATACAGATGCCCATGAGCATACCTTCGGTTGGTGGATAACCTAAAACCATCATCTTCGGTTGGTGGATAACCTAAAACCATCATCTTTGGTTGGTGGATAACCTAAAACCATCATCTTTTTTCCAACATTTCAGAGAGTTGATTCAGCCCTAGTGCTACCATGTATACTTTGCAGATTTGTATTACAACTCTTTTCTTGGACTCACACATACCCCTTCGGATTAAGGGGGGATGTTGGAACACCTAATCCTACATGGGTAGGTGTGGAATATGAAAAGTCACAATGGAGTCCAAGTGGCCTTGGAATGTGAAACCAAGAGTCACACCATTGTACTATAAATGTACATCTTTGTATAATGGAAAATAAGAAAGCTTCACGCTTATCCTTCATTGTGTGTTGAGTCTCTTGTGTGTGTTATTCTTCCTCATACACCATGTGTGTGCTTCAACATGGTGTTTAACATAACTGAATGGTAATCATCTGCAACTTTATCTTCTTTCTTCTGATGAGAGTCCTTCACAATGTTCTAAACAGAAACAGGTTCAGAATGGTGACTCTTTTGCTGAAGTTCGTCTTGTTGGAGCTGAGATTCCAACTGCAAAAACTCAATCTTCTCGTGCATCTAGAAAACAACTTTGAATATTACAAAGAGAATTCTTGCTCATTTTTATCATGTCATCAACATTGGAATGAATGAGGTTTTTCAACAACTCTAATGCCTCATTGATTTTGGCCATTTTCAACAACTTAGGCTCAAAAAATGAAAGGGTGTCGGCTTCAACCGAAAATGCACCCGTTTACAATGTGATTCAACAAGAAATACAAATGTCTTATAGAAATGTCAAAGTACAAAGTGTGCTCCTCAAATGATGGAGGGCAATCAACAATCCAACAACTCAAATTCACTGATTGCAACTATGAAGAAGCAATGTCTACTCACAATACAATGTCAATGCAATACAATATTTCTACAAAAATATTTTGTAAACGTGTAGCTGAAAACACTTGAGCAAGAATCTTTTTATGGCAGCTGAATTTTCTTCTTCAAAGTGTTGTTTTCAATGATGGCAAACTTGTCTTCTCATGTAAAATTTCTTCAAAAAATCACCCTTATGCCACAAATCACAAAACAAATCTGCAAATTTCTCTATATATATTCAGTCCATCTGCTCACATGTCATTTTCTTCATTTCTGCTATTCATATCTCTCTCTCTTCTTCCTCTCTTTCTGCTCTTTCTCTCTCTCTGCTATTTTTTTTTTAATTAATTAAAAATTAATTAAAAAATAAATTAATTGGGATTAAATAAAAATGGGAATGAAGAATTTAATTAAAGGGGAGGGAAACTTATATTAAAATAAATTAAAAAGAAAGGGAAGGGAATTTTATAATGGGAGAAGGGATTAATTAATAAAGGAGGGGAATTTAATTAAAAAGGAGGGAAACTTATATTAAACTAAAATTAAAATATTAAACTAAAATTAAAAAGAAAGGGAAGGGAATTTTATAATGGGGAAAGGGATTAATTAAAGGAGAAGGAAAATGCTATGTTTTAAATAATAAAATAAAAAGTGAATGCTGAAGAGGGGAGGTGAATTAAACAAGAAGGAAGGAAAATTAATTGCGTGGGGGAGGTATTATATGGGGAGGGTGGCGTATATTAAAAATAAATTTAAAAAAATATAAAAAACAAATTTAAAAGAGGCGGGGGAACTAAACGAGTAGGGGCGGAGGTGTTAGGCAATGGGAGGGGCGGTGAGAGCAAGTGTGTAGTGAGAGGTTACAGAGCGGTTTGGGGAGACGCATAAGGGAGGGAGCTGTCGTGAGGGTGGTGGGAGAGGGGTTCAGGTTTGGGCGTGAGGAAGGGGTGTGTTTATGGGCGGAGTTGGGATTAGTGAGCCACTGTGAGGAGAGGGGAGTGGCATGTGAGGGGTTTAGGATGCGAGGGATAGGGAAGTGCGTAGAGTGTGATAAGTAGCGCGTGGGAAGGCCGTGAGAAGTAGCGCAGGGAGGGCCGAGGGTTTGAAAGGGTCGAGTGCGAATGTGTTGGGAAGGGCGCAAGGGGGAATGGGGTTTGAAAATGGGTTTGTATGAGAGCAGGGGGCTGAAAGGCCTGGAATTGTGCAGAATTTTTTTTTTTAATTTTTTTTATTTATTTATTATTTTTTAAATTTAAAAACAACAGAGTAGAGTAGAGAAAAAATTTCATAAATGTGGCAGGAAAGAGAGTATTTTTTTTTCTTCCAGCAGCAGAATGCAGAATTAGAGATTTGCAGAAAACTCAAAAATCTTTCGGTGAAAACTTAGAAATCTTTCCAGTAGCCCAGTAGCAAGAAAATGAACTTTAATAATGCAGAATTCTCCAGAAAATTTTAGCAGTAAAATCCAAAAATTTGCAGAGATTTTTCAATGAAAAACTCAGAAATATTTCCAGTGAAAGCCCGGAAATTTCTTCAAAAACCATCTTTAAACTATTTTCCAGCAGCTCTTCAAATTGCAGATTTTAATGAGCAGAAATTGCAGAGAAAAATTAGAGTGAAAACCTTCAAATGGGTAGTGCTTCCTTTCTTCAAAGCCAATGCCTGAATGCTGCCAATTTCTGAATGCTTCTTCTTCTTCAAAGTAGATTTCTGAATGCTGCAGAAACTCTCTAAAATGCTGCAAAAACGTCAAGAATTTTGCAGATATGCATAGGCCATAAACACAAATGGCTCACTCAAATTGGAGCAGGGCCAACAATCGTCCTCTTTGATACCATGTTAAACACCATGTTGAAACACACACATGGTGTATGAGAAGAATAAAAACACACACACGAGACTCAACACACAATGAAATATAAGCGTGAGGCTTTCTTATTTTCTAGTATACAAAGATGTACATTTATAGTACAATGGTGTGACTCTTGGTTTCACATTCCAAGGTCACTTGGACTCCATTGTGACTTTTCGCATTCCACACCTACCCATGTAGGATTAGGTGTTCGAACAACTTTAACAAAAAAACATTAAAAAACCATGAAAAGACTACCTGAAAACAAAAAATTGTATTCTAGAATAACTTTCATTTTATTTATTTATTTATTTTTAACAGTAAATTTTCAACATTTTTAAAAATGGAAGTAAACACCAATTTTATTGAGCAAAAAACACCCTGAAAAGAAAAGTGTTGAAACAAAAATTTTAAAATAATAAAAATCTATATTTAAAAAAAAAAAGAAAAATACATTTTAAACTAATTTAAAAAAATTGAAGAGAAAAAAAATAAAAAAACGCTTTTAAAAATCAAATTCAAAAATATATTAACACAAAAAACAAAAATATTAAAATAAAAAAAGAAATAAATTTTCCATAATCAAATAAAATAAAAATATATAAAATTAAATTTAAAAAATAAAAATAAAAATTTTGTAAAATTAAACACAAAAAAAAATTAAATTTTAAAACAAAAATTTAAATTTAAAAAAATATATTAAATTATAATAAATAAATAAAATTAAAATAAAAATAAAAAATACAAAACATTATTTAAATTAAAATTAAAAAAATAATAATAATTAAAAACAAAAATGTTAAATTAAAAACCAATTATTAAAAAAACAAATAAATTTTAAAAAATAAATTAAATTTAAAATATAAAAATTAAATTAAAAAATATATATTAAGTTTTATTAAATTAAAAAAAATATTAAAATGAAAAAAAATAAAAATATCAAATATCAAATTTTAATAAATGAATAAATAAATAGATAAATTATAAAATGAAATAAAAAAATTAAAAATTAAAAGAATCACATTTAAAACTAAAATTAAAAAAATTAAAAAAGGGGAAAAGATAAAAAATATTAAATTAAAAAATTTGATTTAATTTAAAATATAAAAATCAAATTTAAATGAAAAATGTTAAACTTTATTTAATTAAAAAATAATTAAATTAGCAAAAAAAAAAGTTAGAACATTTATGTATTAAATTTAAATATATTAAAAACTTTATTAAATGAAATTAAATGAAATAAACACAATAATTTAATTAAAAAAAAAAAAAAACTAAATTTGTCTACTCAATAACCGGCGGGGGCTGGATGATGGGGAATCGAATTCCTGCAAAGGTGGCAACAAGGGCCAACCGCTTGGCGGGCGGGGAGGTTGCACAGCAAGCGACCAAATTTTATATATATATATATATATATATATATATATATATATATATATATATATATTTACTAAATTTTGAATTTATTTTATTTTATTTAATATTTCATTTTTTTTTTTTTAATCAATTAAATTTAATATTTCTTGTCAAGTCTCGATATCACAACTAGTTGAGGATGGGGCTCATCCACAAGGTGACCCAGGATCAAACCTCACTGGGGGGTGGTTGTGCCCTGTGCTAGGGGAATTGGACCTGCTATAAAATCTAGTGAGTAAAAGGGCTCATGCGGCCAGGCCAGGTGCAGTCAAGTGTACTTGAAGACAACTTGAAAAAAAAAAAAAATTAATATTTGTTTTAATTTTTTTTTTTAATTTAATATTTTCAAGCTATTTATTTTTTTAAATTTATTTATTTATTTATTTATTTAATTTAAATTTGAAAATTGTTTTTAATTTTTAATTTTTCTTGCATTTTTAATTTTTAATTTTTAATTATTTTTATTTATTTATTATTTATTATTTTTATTTGAAATTAAAATTTTTAAAATGGTTTAATTTAAAAAAAATAGATTTTTGTTTTTTGTTTTTCAATTATTTTAAATGTTTTTTTCTTTTTTTTTTAATTATAATATTGATTTTTTTTTTATTTTAAAATTTTAATTTTAAATTTCCTTTAATATTTTAATTTTTTTTTAAATTTAATTTTTTATTATTTTAAAATTTTTATTTTTATTTTCTTATTATTTTTTTAATTTAAATTTTTAAATTTTAATTATTTGTAATTTTTATTTTTTATTTTAATTTTAATTTTGATTTTGATTATTTTTAAATTTTCTATTTTAATTGGTTCTCTTTATCATTTTTATTTTTAATTTTGTGTATTTTTTTTAATAACTAAAACAAAATTTACTTTTCATTTTAATTTTATTTTATTACAATTTTTATTCTTTTCTTTAAATTATGTGTTTTTTTCAAAGTTTGCTATTTTTTTATTTAATTTTTAAAAAACTTTTCTTTTCAGTTCTATTTATTTATTTATTTATTTTACAAGTTAATTTTGTTTTTTTTCCTTTTCAGATTTTTATTGGTTGTTTTATTATTTTTATATATTTTTATTTTTTGGTCATATTTTTAAAATTTTATTTTTATGTTTTATTACCAACATGAAAATCACCATTCTAAGCAAAAATGGTTGATGTTGCATCAACACTATACAAAATTAGCATGAAAATCTCGTGAGATGAAATCTCTTTTAGAATGAAGAGATTTCGTCTCTCCATGATTTGTAGTTATAGTTATAGCTGATTTAATTTCACCCTTTAAATAACCTATATTACACATAAATTGGTTCTCAATATAATATTTTTATTTTTTATTTTTGTTTTTTTACTTTTATTAACATTTTTATTTTATTTTGACTTTGTTAATAATTGTTATATATATATATATATATATATATATATATATATATATATATATATATATATATCATAACTTTATTAAGTTGGCATATTTATAGGTTTTAAAAATAATAAAATATTATTTAAATGTTATTAAAAGAGTATTTTAATGTTTTGAAGTTAATGCTATTTTTAAATAAATTAAAAAGAAATGTATAGAAAGCTCTTCTTGGTTTGGAGATGTAAAATCTCTACTAACAGGGTCAACCACGTGAAGGTGAGAGCTTATATGACCTCAGAAATGGTCCATCATTGACATGGGACTAACCACTGACGCGCGCACCCACACATTCCATTACCAATGAGGCACAATCACTCACATGCATACATGCACACAAAAAGCAAAGGGTGCACACAAACATACACATACCCACAAACATTACACATATTGACTCACAATGTGACATGTTCACACACATCACACTTCCTACGCTTATTATTAATTTTATAATTAAAATTATTTTATCCATGGGATGAAGATTTTGTAGAGATATTATGATGTTGACATTTACTTTTATTTTATGAGTTAATTAGTATGTTATGAAAATTAAGAAGTATTTATTTTCTTTATTATTTTTAAAACAATGATTATCATGAACAAACTTCTAGAATTAATATTTTTCCACATATTATTAAATTAAATTGTAGTATTATGAAAAAGAATATTATAAATTATTAAAATTAATGGATTTTTGAATAAAATCAATTAAATTCATTTACTCTATTGATTTTAATATTAAATAATTAATTGATATGTGTTCTTACAAATTGATGATATTTTATCATGTTATTGTTTCTTCTTTTCAAAGGGATTTGAACATTGAGTCTCATGGTTTTCATGGTTTGCATAATATTTTATAACATAATAATCGTTAATTAAGTTGTATTCTGAAGGCTAATATTATGTAATTTTTAACGTTATTGTAATATGTATATTTTTTTTTCATTTTAAAATGATAAATTAATATTATCGATCTTTAAAAATTTTGAATGGAAAAAAAATGAAAAAATAAAAATGAAAAATTAAATAAAAAATAAAAATAAAAATCTTAAAATTAAAAACCAAAATAATAATGATAGTAATAATAATAATAGCATTTTCATAAATATTTAAACTAATGTATTTAAAATTTGATATTCTAAATAATATATTTATATATAGAAATAATGATAGTATATTTATAATCATATAAATAAATATTTAAAAATATAAATATTCACACAAATTGCACTCATGTATGTACAGCAGG